>CM060396.1:2502377-3702377 GCA_030545235.1 Helianthus tuberosus | reverse complement strand
AATATTTTTTTTTTTTTTTCAGAGGGTGATTCTGAAAATGCGCTTTTATCCGCTTCACAAATAAAAACCTTATTTGATAAGATAGACAGGATCACAGTCCCTTTCCCAAACCTTATAGTTGGAGAGACACAGCCTCTAGATTCAAACCCTGTTAAAAAACTCTTCTATATAATTGATAGTGTAAATGAATTGCTAGACCAGTTGACCTTGTTGACTCATGCCAAAGAAGACCTGCGGTCAACCCTTTCAAAACAAGCCTTTGAAGTTGACCTTTTGAAGGGGGAATATAAAGATGGGTTGCAAAATATTATTCAAAAGTTTGGAGGTGATGAATCGATCGGAGTCAAGAAACCTGCTGATGTGGCAGGACTGCTTTTAGTACTGGAGAGGCTTGTTCAGGGCATAGTTTTGGATGGTAAAAATTCAAGATCCAAAGCTCAAGAATTATCAAGCAGAGTTAAATTTCTTGAAGATTTTATTCAAAATAGAATTGGTGCATCTGACACTATACAGAAAGCACCTTCCTTGACAGCTGGATCAGAGATATCAGAAATTGATGATCAGGCATGTGTTATTTTTATTGCTATAGATTGTTTATGTCCATATTTATTGTTTTCCTGCTCGTCTAATGGGACAAATGGTAAATTAAGAAAAGGTAGCTAAATAGGAAACAAGTCAAAATGGGTTAAAAAAGTCATCCAGCATTCCAATGTTTATTTTTGAGGCATAAAACCTTCTATATTTTGATAAGAACATTATGGAAATAATATAAACTTTGTAATCATATTGAGGCACAAATTAATTATAAAATGTATAATATGTTGGACAAAAAGTGGCTTGGATCAATCTGAGCCTTCATGGCTTCATCTATGAGTGTATTTAACCGGTCAGATACGCAAAACCAAAGAGTTAGCTAGAAAGGAAGCATCTCAATTCTCAAATGGGCCATACAGGTCCAAAGTCACTTGAAACTGTATTTTTGAGGCATAAAACCTACCAAGTCATGTTATTCAAAAAGTTTAATCAATATTGAAATAACGTAAATATCGTAACCATATTTGAAACAAAAATTGCTCCTGAAACATACAATATTTTGGACAAAAAATGATACGTTTTGACCCAAAACTTTCTCTGACTTGACCAACTTGCCCTTTTTTTTACCACCTAGCCTAGCTTTTTTTCATATCCTTGTGTGATCCTTTTAGGTGGAATGAAAATAGCATAACAGACATTTATGCTGAGTTTTTATTTATATTATTAATTTTTTTTAATATTTCTCTTACAGGTTGCAGTTGGGAAGGCGGGGTTGCCTTTGGTCCCATCTGCGGCCCAAATGAGATCTTTAAGAAAGGGATCAAATGAGCAGCTTGCAATTACCATCGACTCAGATTCTGAGCGTTTGCTTGATAGATCAGCAACTGTTGAAGATAAAGGTTTGGTTCTATAATATATTCTACCATCTATTGTTCAGTTGCATTATATTTATCTGGGTAAGTATTATTGATTTTATATGTTTTCAGGTCATATATTCAAGTCACTTCATACATCGGGTCTTGTCCCAGTCCAAGGGAAAATGATTGCAGATCGACTCGATGGAATATGGTAAATGCTTTAACTGATTATACTTTATAGAGTAAAATGCCAAAGTGGTTCCTAAGTTTAGGTCACTTTTGCCACCTCAGTCCAAAAAATGAAACTTTTTGTATCCAAGTCCCTGAGGTTTCAGTTTTATTGCCATTTCCATCCAATTGGCAAACTGGGTTAGAAATTTCTGCCCTTTTTATCATTTTTCTCATTTAAATGATGGAGTTCCTGATGGAGTTCAGACATAAAATGACGATTATACCCTCTATTTAAATGAGGAAAACGACAAAAAGGGCAGAAACTTCTAACCCAATTTGCCAATTGAATGGAAATGACAACAAAAATGAAACTTCAGGGACCCATATACAAAAAGTTTCATTTTTGGACTGAAGTGACAAAAGTGACCTAAACTGACCTAAACTCAAGGACCATTTTGGCATTTTACTCTACTTTATATTCATCTTTAGATAATTAGATTAACAGATTTGTTTTGAAGTAAATGCCATTTTCGTCCCTGAGGTTTGGCCAGTTTTGCGACTTGCGTCCAAAGGTTTGTTTTTCCGCATTTGGATCCAAAAGGTTTGAAATCTTGCCATTTTCATCCAGCTCGTTAACTCCATCTATTTTTCTCTGTTAAGTCAGAGGTATTTCCGTTTTTTTTTTTCCAACTTAAAGGTCAATTCGGTCTTTTTCACTTTATGTAAAAAGACTGAATACCCCTGAAAAGGACCAAATTGCTCTTTAAGTTAACAAAAAAGACGGAATACCCCTGACTTTACCGAGAAAAATGGATGGAGTTAACGACCCGGATGAATATGGCAAGATTTCAAACCCTTTGGATCCAGATGCGAAAAAACAAACCTTTGGGCGAAAGTCGCAAAACTGGCCAAACCTCATGGACGAAAATGGCATTTTACTCTTTGTTTTGATTATGTGGCTGTTTAAGATTTAAGGGTAATGTAACCCTCTTTATACTAAATGCAACAAAATTGATTGTCTAAGGGTACAATAAATGGACCTTTTTTTTTTCAACCTACTTTGAGACTTTTACCCCCATTTCATAAAGCGTCTCTCATTTGTCTCACAAGTATGTGATTTTTGGTCATTTATCAATCAATTCCACAAGAAAGCACCGTTTTCCAAACATCATAAGCACATCCAAACATTATCTCGTACAAGCTATTTTGTTACAGTTCAACAACAACAACCATACCCAGTAAATCCCACAAATAGCAAAGCTACTTATAGGGTCTGGGGAGGGTGGGATGTAGACAGACCTTGCCTCTATCCCTGGGAGGGTGGGATGTACAAGCTATTTTGTTACAGTTCAAAATCTCGAAACGTTATCTCGAAAATCTAGGAATTGCTGTTAAAAAATAAGTTAAGAGGCTCTATGCAATTAATAGACTTCGAGTGACCTTCAACCGTCCCCTTTTTAGATAATTTTTATATGACCCATTTAGATAAAATGCACCCTAAATCGCCACATTCACAAGTAAAAGGGCTGGGTTGGGTTGACTGCTGACCCACATACATTTCTGCTAATTTGTTTAGTTATCAACAAGTAATAGTCATTGTGTTTGTGTAGGGTATCTGGCGGTCAAGCTTTGATGCGTAGACCACGTGCACGGTTAGGGCTCATAGCTTATTGGCTTGTGTTACACTTATGGCTTCTTGGCACTATTTTGTGACCATGAAAAAGGTTCTTTGAAGAAAGGTAATCAAACCAGCCATAAAGTCATTTTCATCATGTACCATAGGTAAGTAGCTCCAATGGTTTTCATTTTTTTTTTCTTTTTTCTGATTTATTTTTTATCTCATTTTATTTTATTTTTGAAGAATGTATGTACAAATTAATAGTTTATTGTTCTTTTGATTCTCTGCAATCTGATTTTAGGGATTCAGAGAATCCATAACCATAAGCCTCCATGTTTAAGGAGGATGTTTTATACTTGTTTCTCATTTATATTGCTATAGTGATGGTGATAATTCCTTTACAATTTTACTAGATGTGGTTTATTATTCTCTCCAATGTTTACTTTGATGGTGTATATTTCTAAGATCACAAATTCTAACGTTATTTTACTAATTTCGTGAAAATGACGTTAAAAGGGGGATGGTTAATCATGCATCATGTGTTGGTGTTGATAGCCGAAAGACAATGGAGTACATGCACTAATCGGCCTTTGTCTTAATTGCTGAGTGTTATGTCCAAGGCTTGATGCAAAACTACTATCGAGCCGGGGGTCTCACTGGAAGCAGTCTCTCTATTCCTACGGGGTAGAAGTAAGGCTGTCTACATCTTATCCTCCTTAGACCCTTCCTTAACTTTGCTGTTAGTGGGATTTACTAATTATTATGATGATGTATATTTCTAAGATCGTGAGAATCCGTTATTAGTAATAAAGTTACGAGGACCTCACCAATACTATGCTAACCTATGAAAAACATAAAACCGTTCGAACCTTGACGTCCACTTGAAGGTTTCTAATGGTATTTTCCTTCTAGTTACTGGTTACAATTTTTTGATTCTAGAGTTGAAATCAAGTCATCTGAATGATATTTAATTGCCTGATAGGTTAAATGAGTGATGTTATACAATTTTTTTAAAGTGAAATATGGTGAATGAGTGATATTATAGTTACTGGTTACAATTTTGATACTTAAAATTAAACCACAAACTTGCTGCACAAAGCCATGTACAACTCAATAAACAGAAAGAACAAAACAAACTTGCATGGAACACTAAGAAAGCCTGAAGTACAACCTTCAATGCCTACGAATAGGCAAATCTTGTATATTAAAATTATATAAATTTTAAGACGCCTCTGAAAATCTATTATGTTTTTTTTTTTTTGAACAGCAAATTTGGATCACTGACGGACCACTGGAGTATCATCGTGCCACCAGCGGAACCACCCGATCATATCCATCTCCACTAGGCAACAATGCCTATACACCAATTCAGGAGGAAACCCAATAAATTTTGGGTCCCTTGTGGGAATCGAACTCATGACCTAATGGTCATAAGCCTTATCCCACCACCAAGATACAACTAGGCTATAATGCCGTGGGTGAAAATCTATTATGTATTTGGTACAGTCTTGATGCATAAAAAACCTGTCATTCATCATTACATTTTGTGATATTAATGAAATATTCAACGAGTATAAGATAAACTGACATGCATTAAATGTTGATTAAATTTGGGAAGTATAAATAAGATTATTATTATTATTATTATTATTATTATTATTATTATTATAACTATGTAAGTATTTATTAATTATAAACTTAATACTTAATTTAAATATTATTTAGTATAAAATTCTAAATAATAAATGTAAATTTAAACATTATTATAAACTTAAAGGGTTATGCATAATAATGTTATGACTCCAAGATCTATGGCTGTAATTTTTAAAAGAGTTAGTATTGTTATTCAAAAAGGGGTAGCGACACAGTTTGTTGCCCGTTTACCTTCTATTTCGATGTAATTTCCATTTGGAACCCATTGTCGTAGTGAATTAAATAATCTTATATGTATTATATCTCTAAAAAGATGCTTTATACAATAATATAGAGGGGTAACTTTATAGAATACCAACCAAGTTTAACATGTGTTATATTATTGTGTGACATTTTCCCTAATATAGTTAAATACTTTTGAGTTTATCTTGTTTTTCGCTTACAACTTTTAGGATGAAATGTTTTATATAATTTTGAACATGTTGCATCATGCTTATTTTTATCGTATAAATTTTACTCACAACTTAATTGTTGTGAATAATAATGTATAAATAATCAAAGCACAAACTTATACGTCATCAAAGCTGCCTTGCGGTCTAGTTTTAGTTTTTATTCTTATATAAAGTGACACCATTTACCTTTTTCTATTTCAGAATATACCGCTACAACGTGCATATTCTTATGTACGATTTGATAAAAGTTTTATCCGAATGGTCAAAGATAGTTGATTTTT
Source organism: Helianthus tuberosus (assembly GCA_030545235.1). NCBI lineage: Eukaryota > Viridiplantae > Streptophyta > Magnoliopsida > Asterales > Asteraceae > Helianthus > Helianthus tuberosus. The sequence continues at coordinate 3,696,811 of CM060396.1, read as the reverse complement.
TTCCTTTACCGTGAATAACCACACCGCTACAATCTACACAACATTAGTACATGTATCGTATTCGTTTTTTATGGTTTCTCGACGTGCTGGTATAAAAATCGTAATAAATTACTTTTTGGTATCGTAGGCTATGGTGACTGCCGGTTAACAGTATTTTGTTTTGTGAAGAAAATTCAATACACTTGTTTGAATACGGAACGGTTGCATATATATATATATATTGGTCAAAGTTAGCAATGAATTACAACAACAGTTGTACTTGTAAACCATTAAATTGAATTCAAACTTGTGAATTTTCAATTAACACCGGCGCCCGTAGTACGAACAAGAAGATTTATTGACATCATCTCGCCGGCGGTAATCAATAAAATGGCCGGTTGTGATGTCACCGGCGGTTGTCCTAGCGACTACGTTGCTCTTTCAGTCGCTATCATCTCCTTTATACTGTACGTACGTCTTTTTTATTCCAGTTTGCTAATAATAGTAAACATGTTATTCTGTTTGGTTATTTGGATGAATTATATTGTTAGGAAATTGAGTTTTGAACTGTGATTAGAGCTTGATTATCTTCAGGATTTTAATAGTTTTACACGATTTCGAGTTCGAACCCGGTTTGTGATTCTATGGTTATTTTATTTTAGAGTTAAATGCCATTTTAGTCCATGTGGTTTGGGTCATTTTGTAAGTTTAGTTCAAAAGTTTCATTTTTCACCTGTGGGTCCAAAAAGGTTTCATCGTTGCCATTTTAGTCCACTGGGTTAACTTCATCCATTTTTTCGGTTAACGAGAAGGCCAATTAAGTCATTTTATATGTAATTATGTTAACTAGAAGGGCAATTCGGCCATATAAAATGACTAAATTGGCCTTCTCGTTAACAGAAAAAATGGATGAAGTTAACCAAGTGGACTAAAATGGCAACGGTGATATCTTTTTGGACCCACAGGTGAAAAATGAAACTTTTGGACTAAACTGGTAAAATGACCCAAACCACACCACAGGCACTAAAATGGCATTTAACTCTTTATTTTATCAAGCTAAATTTATCCAATAATATTTTCTAAGAAATTATTTGTTAATGGTGATTTTGTGCTAGAAAGTAGAAATGATGGCTAATGATAACATACCGAATTCATAAACACAAATGATGGCTAATGGCTAAATTCTAAACCATTAAAAATTATTTGTAAATGGGGCTATATTGGAATTGGTATGTGTTTACTATCTAAAAAAAAATAACATATATATATATCGGATTTTTTTTTTTTTAAATCGCATGCCCCTCGAAATCACGGGCCTTGTGCGGAGGTCCTCCCCGCACACCATCAAAGCCGCCACTGCACTATTCAAACACTGTTGAACATTCGAACGTGTCACACCGGCTGTATGGTCCATATGGGCCGTATGAGATGGAGAAAATGGTGATATGGGCTGTATGACACGGTGAAAAATGGTCATATGGGTCGTATGAGGGCCAAAGCATATGACCCAATTGATGTTTTTGACTAACGATGTGACCACCATCACACTCATATGGCTTGTATGACCTTTTTTTCGCCTTGCCATATGGTCCCCATTGTTAAGGATTCAGGTATTGCGACACACACACAAACACGAACAATCTGCAAGAGAAAATAAAACGAAGATGACACGCGAGATTTACGTGGTTTGGTCGGCTGACCTACATCCACGGGCTGCAATCGGGATACTTTTATTATTTCTTCCTGCCTCACTCGTGATGAGGATATTACAAGTACAAGACATAATATATAGAGATAGATCTAGGGTTACAATCTTAATGAACAAGAAAACTAAATGGGCTATAATAAAGAGATTGGGCCGGCCCAAAGCCTCCCGTGTCTTCAATCTTCATTAAACCAAATAACCAGTCTTCTAAGTCTTCAACTAATAACCCGAGCCCAAATCAAGACTCTAAAACCCAACACACATGACCCATACGGTCTATATGATGTGACAGGTGAGTTGGTGTACACTAATGGGGGTGGTGTATCTTTAACAACACTTTATTCAATTCATTCACTTTCTATAGTAATAACAAGAAAGCTCAATTGACTTAGAAAGTTAGAATTGATCTAATAAAGTTAGGACACACTATACCATTATTTTTACATTGCTTAACACATGTGAGATCCAAATCACTGCTCACTGTGCATGAATATAATTAACATAGTTCTTTTCTTGCAGCCTTTTACTGAGATCAACGTTACCGTTTATAATTCACAAGGTTCCTAGACCTAAAGGAAGTAGTTTTTGGCTCCCAACAATTCAGATACTGGCTAGCTTCAATCTTTTGTTGTCACTTGTGGTAAAACTAGTGTCGTTTTTCCGAACAATAAGTTCATGTTTCCTAGTTGTCTATATTGTTGTTCAACATTTATGTTTTCACATTACCATTGTTATTGCTTTTTCAATTGTTTTCACCTTCATGCAGATGTCTCTTCATGTTGTGAGGTTTCACAGGAGGCATTGGTGGCAATCCTGTTATCTCTGGGCAGGTTTATTGGCTTTTTTACTTATTTATTACTCAAATCACACTATTATTTACGGCTGCAAACAAACCAAACGTTCAGCGAACAGCTCGTGAACCGTTCGACGGGAAGTTCGTTCGTGTTCATTCGTTTATTACACAAACGACCACGAACAAGAAATTCCGTTAGTTTAGTTAAATGAACGAACACGAACAGAGGTTGTGTTCGTTCATTTATGTCCGTGAACGTTCGGTAACGCGTTCGTTTATGTTCGACTGTGTTCAGTGTTTTTTATTTTTATTGTTATTTAAATACGTAAATATGACAAATAAAATAAGTGTTACCGTATTATATATTCTGTTTCATGAACGCTTCTTTGTGTTTGTGTGTTTCCATTTGTGCTCATGAACATTAGTTTGTGTTCATGAACGTCCGTTTTCGTTCGTTGCCTAAATTAACAAACGGACACGAACAAGTTCATTTCTTTAACAAACGAACACGAGCATAAAATCTCGTTCGGTAAGTGTTGATAAACAGATTGTGGACATATATATTTCTTAACAAACGAACATGAACACGGTCTTATTCGTGTTCGTTCGGTTCGCTTGCAGCCCTACTATTATTCAATTTTCCTATGTAAATTTATGTTCACCAATAAACATATTTTCTTTCCAGTTTGGGTTAATGGTCCACTAGGATTTGGATTGTTATTGAGCTGTCGCCTTATTCAAGCAGTCCATCTGTACTGTGTATTTATCAAGTAAGAATTTTATTTATTTTTCATATCTGATTTATACTGCTACATGTTCTTTTTTGCTGATTTGTTTAATTGATAAACACGATTTAAGTGACATTTACGTCCCAAGTGGTTTGTTCTTTTTAGCCATTTCAGACCAAATTTTAAAATTGTACCATTTTCCTCCTTAACATTCTCGAAACGTGCCATTTAAGTCAAAAAACTAACCCAGTTAAAAAAAAAACTCAGTTAGCTCAGGGACGAAAATAACATTTTATTCTAGATTTTTTTGACTGAAATGGCACATTTCGAGAATGTCAGGGAGGAATATGCTACAATTTTGAAATTTGGCCTGAAATGGCAAAAGTGGACAAACCACAAGGACGTAAATGACAGTTAACTTGATAAACAATGTAACATTATTGGGTGCTATGGACTTTTATGTATGTTGATTCAACTCTGTTTTGTTATGATTTTCAGGAGGCGTTTATTTCCTATAAGATCGTATATTAGTCTTCCACTTGCTCTTCTGCCCTGGGTTGCCTGGGCCGCAAGTAAGATAATTGATATTTTTCTGCTTTTTTTTTACTGTTTTCAGCTTTCACAAATTTTTTGTTGCATGTTTTCATCGGCACAACATTATTTCAGTCGATATGGGTTAACTTTTATCTCTAACGGGTCAAACAGATAAAATAAAGTGTAACACTGTAACCCCTCCCAATCTAAGCAAGGGCGAAAACGGTAGAATAGAAAGTTATGTGGTGATTGATATAAAATACTATGAGTAAATTACGTTTTTGGCCCCTGTGGTTATATCACTTTTACTATATTAGCCCAAAATAACAATTTTTAACATATCTGCCCCCATGGTCTCTATAACTAACCATTTTGGCCCCTAAGTCTAACCATTTTGGCCCCCATGGTCTCTATAATTAACTATTTTGGCCCCCATGATCTCTAGACTTAGGGACCAAAATGGTTAGTTATAGAGACCATGGGGGCAGATATGTTAAAAATTGTTATTTTGGGCTAATATAGTAAAAGTGATATAACCACAGGGGTCAAAAACGTAATTTACTCAAATACTATTTATACATGGAAGTTTACGTTCACTAAATACTTATTAAAATATGCCCTTTATAAAGAGTAAATTACGTTTTTGGCCCCTGTGGTTATATCACTTTTATTATATTAGCCCAAAATAAGAATTTTTAACATATCTGCCCCCATGGTCTCTATAACTAACCATTTTGGCCCCTAAGACTAACCATTTTGGCCCCCATGATCTCTAGACTTAGGGGCCAAAATGGTTAGTTATAGAGACCATGGGGGCAGATATGTTAAAAATTCTTATTTTGGGCTAATATAGTAAAAGTGATATAACCACAGGGGCCAAAAACGTAATTTACTCCTTTATAAAATGTTATTGTTTCTATATATGCATAAAGTTATGTATGTATTCATGCCTTTATTTTCAATTACAATTATGCATTTAGTTTCAATAATGTAATCCTTTATTTTCAGTTGCAATTATGCTATCTGTTGATATTAGTGTTTGTTGGATGTAGTTCTTCACATAAAACAGCCACTAAATAACCGATGTCACATGGGGACTCAATGGGCTGTTCCTTATATGGGATTTCCTGTTTTATACACTGCTGCTTTGGTTTGTGTTACTAAAGCCATTCATCATATTGAGTTCAAATTTCATGAGCTTAAAGACCTTTGGCGGGGCATACTCGTAACTGTGTTTTCAATTGGTACGTATTGAATTTAATATTGCACATAGTTCTTCATTATGCTCTCATCAATTGCAATATGCATCTATGTAACTTGGATTGTATGCTAGTTAAGAAATATTGGATTTAAATAACCCAAACTTTCACCAACTGGCCGATAGCACTCCCAACTTTCGATTTGAACCATACAATTCTCAACTTTCAACTTACTTTCCTCTCGCACTCTCAAACTAAACTAACTGAACCCTTACCCAGTCAATTTTTTGCTGATGTGGTACTTTGTTGAGTGATGTGGCATCTGATGTGGCACTTATTTAGTTACGTGGCAGATGATGTGGCGGCTGGCGTGGCATTTTTATTAGTGGCATCTGATGTGGCACTTGTCCAGTGACGTGACACCTGACGTCAGCTAACTGGGTTAGGGTACAGTTAGTTTGGGAGTGTTAGAGGAAAATTAGTTGAAAGTTGGAAGTGGTGTGGTCCAAATCGAAAGCTGGGAGTGCTATCGACCAATTGGTGAAAGTTGGGGTTATTTAAATCCAATATCTTGTTTATTAATAGTCTAAAATCACCCAATCAGGAATTTCATCTATTTAGTTTATTGGTAGTAATAATTTATATTAATTTTTAATTTTAGGTGCATGGGTGGTTTCTTATGTTTTGCATGAGACCCATGAGGAGATCATGTGGCTGCAAGTCACCACCAGATGTGTGCTTTTAGTTGTGGTATGTTCTATACATTCTAGTCTAGGTGGAATTTCAACCTATGTACTTATGAAAAGGGTCAATTCGGGCTATGTTTTATCTTTAACGGGTGAAACAGGTAAGATAGACACATTTAGTTTTAAAGGAACCGTCAAAAGTTACCCAAATTGTGTTTTCGATGCTTAAAACCTCCTGAATTTCTTTTACTCATTATTTGAAAAAAATATAATTTTTATTATTTTTACATACGAATTATAGGAAAATGTCAATAAACCCCGTTGGTCCTATGGACTTCTGCTTGGGTCACACATAAATCCTTGGACTTTGTTTTTGCATGGTTTATGTCCCTGAAGGTATAAAAGTTTAACAAAAAGATCCTTTACATAAAAAGAGTAAAATGACATTGTCCCTGAGGTTTGACCAGTTTTGCGACTTTCGTCCAAAGGTTTGTTTTTCCGCATCTGGATCCAAAAGGTTTGAAATCTTGCCATTTTTATTCGGCTCATTAACTCCATCCATTTATCTCCGTTAAGTCGGGTATTTTCGTCTTTTTTGTTAACTTAAAGGGCAAATTCGGTCTTTTTCACTTTATGTGCAAGCATTTAGCTTGATAAAAAAGACCGAATTGCCCTTTAAGTTAACAAAAAGACAAAAATACCCCTGACTTAACAGAGATAAATGGATGGAGTTAACGAGCCAGATGAAAATGATAAGATTTCAAACCTTTTGGATCCATATGCGGAAAAACAAACCTTTGGACGAAATTCGCAAAACTGGCCAAACCTCAGGGACGAAAATGGCATATTACTCTGCGAAATTAAGTCCATGGAGAGTCTACCCAAAGTTACACATTTTGGTCCGTTACATAACCCGCTCACTTTGAAAGTTTCAACTTTATTTGGATACCTTAACTGAGATATTTATCGACCGTTATTCCATAGGCAAGTTTTCTTGTGGTGGCTTTCTTCTCTATTTCATTCTCTCAACCTCTGGTGTCCCTTATAAACATAAACAAGAAGGAAAGCTTCAGTATAAAGACAATGGGGGAAGCTCTTGGCATACATGATAGTGGTATTTTGTCACAAGATGATCCAACTCTAGATATCGATCCAAATGAACCTTTGGATAAACTTCTATTAAACAAAAGATTCCGTTTATCCTTCATTGAATTTGCGGACAGGTTTTTATCTTCATCTAATCCAGATCAAGTTGCAAAATGGGCAGGTGGGCAGGCCTTGTAACAGGTTAAACTGGATTTGGGTCAAATTTGATGTTGAGTAAATTGTCATTTTTTTTCCGCGAGGTTTGACCACTTTTGCGACTTTCATCCAAAGGTTTGTTTTTTCGCATCTGGGTCCTCGTGGTTTCAAAATCTTGCCATTTTCGTCCCTAAGGTTTGGCAATTTATTGTGACTTTCGTTCCTTGAGGTTTGGCCCTTAGGGATGAAAATGACAAGATTTTGAAACCAAAAACAAACCTTTGGATGAAAGTCGCAAAAGTGGCCAAACCTCAGGGACGAAAATGACAATTTACTCTTTTTTTTTTTTTTTTTATACGGGTTGGGTCAAGTTGACCCAGAAAACTTTTGTCCCATTTTTTTAGATAATTAGTGTGCCAAATATGATTACAAATTTATATTTTTTCAATAATAATCCATTTTTTATAAATTTATTTAGATGTATTTTTGCACTAAAAATACACTTTGGGTTACTCTCGCTTTTTCCTTTTCAGCCGGTTTATATTATCTGTTTGACCTGTTAGAGAACATATTATCTGAATCGACCCATTCATAAATAAATGAAGCGACAAGTATTTAAGAATATTTCTTTCTGATTTCAGCTGTTTGGCTGGGGAAAGTGTGCATTTCTACGATGAAGTACAACAGCTTGAAAAAATATCTGTAAATGATCCTGTTAAAAGAATTTACATGGTACGACACATTATTGAGAAGTACATAAGCATAGGTATAACACTGAAGTCTCCTATAGAGTCTAATATAAGTTAAAGAACTTAAAGGGGTCGTTCAATACAGAACCACTTTCAAGTAGAGAACTGCGAGAACCGCACTTGTCCATGTTGCTTTAGATGTGATACACAAAAAGTTTATATAACCATCTCTTTATCTGTTCCGCTGCTTTTGATTATATTTCATGCACTATGAATACGTGCGTTATGCAGTTCTAGTAGTTCTCTACTTTAAAAATTGGTTAACGCGCCCCTACAAGTTAAATGAAAAAGATATGAAGATGCGACATTAAGTTGATCTCTCCGTTTTGAAAGCTGCATTTTGTGTGGTTTTCATATGTTAATTACTCTTGAATTTTTTGTTTTGAGTTAATTACTACTATTTCAGTCCATTAGTTTATAAATTGCGATTTCAGTCCCTGTGGTTTCACTTTCGTAACCATTTCAGTCCACCTCGTAACCATTTCAGTCCTTGTACTAACAGAATAAATGGATTGAAATGGTTACGAAAGTGAAACCACAGAGACTGAAATGGTTACGAAAGTGAAACCACAGGGCTGAAATCGCAATTTTTAAACTAATGGACTGAAATAGTGATTTTTGACAAACCACAGGGACGAAAACAGTAATTAACTCTTTTGTTTTTTTATACAGGTGCGCCTATGGAGGTAAATATATCTCACAAAACCCGACAAGAAATTCTCACAACCGTTGATCTTGCACATCCAGATCTCTTCAGAAACGCTGTCAATGAGTTGCTGCAGTTGATAAACATGGTTAGTTCTTTACCTTATTATATAGAGATAGAGCCTTCACCTTGCAGATTATTAGAGATGCAAGATGAACGGGTCGGATCGGTTTGGGTAGCAGGCCATGGGTCATCCTGCAGCTGTTTTTTTAAAGGAATAATTTATGTGCTTCATGATTATAAAAACTATGTTTTTCCAATAATAATCTAATTTTTAAATAAAATAATTTAATAAGTTTTAATGGGGTGTAAACGAGCCGGGCCGCTTATGAGCTGCTCAAGATTGGCTCACTAACAGCTTGAACAAAGCCACGCTTAAACGAACCCGGACACAAGCTTATATTGAAGCTCATTTAACAAGCCCGAGCTTGAGCTTTATATTCTGAGCTTGCCTAGGCTCGCAAGCCAAAACGAGGCTATTATTAAAATAAATTCAATAAGCTTATTTAATATAACAATATATATAACCAAACTAAAAAGTTATTATATGTAAATTTATGATAAAAAACCAACTAGTATGCATTATCTTATATAAAAATACAAATATATATATAAATAATTATGTGTGCATATAAATAAAATAATTAATCAATAATAAACGAACTGAGCCAAACTGAGCCGAGCTCAAGCTTGAAAAGTTACTCACGAGCAGAAACTCGAGCTTTAGATATAGAGTTCTAGCTCAAGCTCAGGCTCAGCTCGGCTTGTTTACATACCTATGGTTTTATGCATAAAAAATACACTTTGGGTGATTCCAACCCACTTAACCCGTTCCCTGAGTACGAGACACGTATAACATTTGTGAATGAATCTAATATTTGAACTCAAAACCTCAAATCTTTTCTTTTTTGTTCTCCCAATCATAGAACTTGGCAAAAGATTATTGGTCATCCATGTTCTTTCTAAAGTTCAAAGAAGATTCTGCAATGAGAAGTGTTGATCATGAACTTGAACAAGTAAACGGTTGGAAACATTCTTTAAGACCGAGCTCGATTCATTGTCCTGATGATCCTTTCTACCAAGACCACATTCCAAGGGACCCACCTAGCCACGATGGTCAAGGTTCGTACCTGCAGTGAGTGCGTTAAATTACATAACCACCCTTGTATCTATCTACGATAGCCGCATTCTGGCTAGACATAACCTGGTAGCTGATTCATTAACCATGGCCCATGGGACCATGGTGTCGGGTGGTTAACCCTTAATATGGTTACGATTGGGTCCATTGGGTTTGATAATCTTGTGGGGGTATAAGCATATATGGTGAGGGTACAGGCAATAAACCTTGACACCATCTAGAGTTGACAATTCTACACTTTTACCTTAATAAGCTTCTTACGCTTTGTATAGTTCGTTAAGTTAGTTAGATGAATACTATATAGAAGCTTCTTACTCTTTGCATATATACTATCTTACACTATAGTGTGCAAGTGGGACACCAAAGCAATCTATGTATTACTTGAGAGATATAAAGAAAGTTTGAAAAGGACCGAGGCGATTCACAATAAGAAGTCTCAAAAACATTAAAAAATAATGCGTCTCAAGTAATGTAGTTACATAACCAAAAAATTAGGCCTTATGTCACTATTTTATGAGTGGTCAAACATAGCCATTTCCCTTGAGGTTTGCATGACCTATATATATACCAACACAAGCATTTCAGATTCACACTATAAGAATGTTATTGTCATGTGTTGCCCTCTTAATCTCACTTATGAATTACATGAAAATTTTCAATCACCGCCATTGGGCTGGAGATATTAAATTCGAGCCACTTAGCACTTGATGATGTAGCAGTAGCAGATTTCAAGGGTTAGCTAGAAATGAAACGGCTCAAATGGGTTGATTTTTCTAGTTCTTGCACAAAAAAGATGGCTCAAAAATGGGCTCCAAAACCGTCACCCACAATGAGGAAAACCGACAAAAACAGCCACATAGGCATGTAAAAACAAGTAAAACCGCCTTATTGGTGGTGCAATGATATAAACACATAGATGAGATCTTTTTAATTTTTTTTTTTAATTATTACCCAACCCCTCGGTCCCACCCACCATCTAGTTGGTTTTTCTACTTCTTGCAGAAAAAAGATGGCTCAAAAACGGGCTCTAAAACCGACACCCACAATGGGGAAAGCCAACAAAAACGGCCACATAGGCATGTAAAAACAAGTAAAACCACCTTATTGGTGGTGCTATGATGTAAACGCATAGATGAGATCTTTTTTAACTCTTTACTCTCGTAGAATTTTACTTAGATGAGATCTTTTTAACCCTTTTTTTTAATTTACCCAACCCCTCGGCCCACCCACCATCCAGTTGGTTTTCTAGTTCTTGCAGAAAAAAGATGGCTAAAAAAATGGGCTCCAAAACCGTTACCCACAATGGGGAAAACTGACAAAAACGGCCACATAGGCATGTAAAACCGCCTTATTGGTGGTGGTATGATGTAAACGCATAGATGAGATCTTTTTTAACTTTTTAGTCACGCAAATATTTTTTAGATGAGATCTTTTTAACTCTTTAGTCATGTATTCGTGCATCCTTTCATTTTATCATTTTTTTAGTTGTCATAAACCATTCCTTTTCGTCGCCCAAACTTCGCTATCCTCTAGAGCGATCGAAAGACATCAAAATTATTGCCATTTGTAGTGATCAAATGACTCACCACCACCACCATTGCCCTCTCGAGTGATCTGACGACTCATTATCGCCATTGCCTTCCAAATTCGCCGCTTTCTTCTTAATTCGCCGCTTTCTTCTTCATTCATTATGAAAGGTTGTTATATAATAACATCTTTAGTTTGAAGTTTATCTCGCATTATTTTTCTTCTACATATATAAGTATATAACATGTTCCTTAGAAAGTGCATTATTTATAGAAGTATTATGAATTGGTTTAAAAAACAAAATATAAGTATCTTTGGATTCATTAGAGAAACTAAAATAATATAATGTGTTCCTTAAAAAAATTTGATTACATGGTTGCAAGTTTTGGAAAAGAAAATAATGAGAAGTATGATGAATATTTGAAAATCACACTCATTTGACAAATAATTTTAACAAGATTCGATTTTGATAAGTAACTAGTTTTATTCCCGGCTCGTGTTACAGCGCGGTAAATCAAAGATTTTTCAGTTTGATAACAAGTACGCTTGTGTCTCGGTTACTTGTACATATTACTTATAACACGATCTAAATAGACATAAACTTGCTCTCTACTAGTTTCAAACCCAGGTACTTTCCTTCCCCTTGGTCATGTAGCCAACATCAAGACCACTCCACCACATGCGCTTTTAATACCAAACTTTGCTTTCAACTCTGTATATTAAATGGAAAAACGAAACAACCAAAAAATATTAAACAAACATAGTGGATGCCATGTGACATCCACTAGTTGGCTAGCCGCCACTCTGCACCAATGGAAAGCAAGAACTATTCCCGCCTATGTTAAATGTACATATAGGTAATGTACATATAGGTAATTATTAACACTACATCTATTTAATAAATAATTTGATTTTGTAAATATTTTTATCTACAACAACACCCATTTAGAAAAGAAAAAGAAAACATCCATAACAAATGCAGTATTGTTTATAATGTAATAACAACTTGGAATACGGTTGCTGACTGCCGCTGCAGTGAGTGACCGAAAACCTCGGTACCATCGCCGTTGCCGCTGGTGTCTTACCCGCTGTTCTCTGGTCTCTCTCTCCTCTCTGAAAGATTGATACCGGAAATCAAAGATCATTAAGGAAGAAGTTTACAACAATAAGTAACGTGACAACATGAGGAAAAATGAGATGGTGAATCAACATAAAACAAATGTTCATTCCCATGGCTTAGTAGCAGATATTAATTTACACAAGATTAGTGTCATAACTTAAGAAATTTAGTGATTATAATTTGAGGAAAAAAAATGAGAAATGTATAACCTATGAAAGTCGTATACAGGAGGTGTATTTTCTCATCTACAATTGAGGTGGTATTTATACTACAATAATGTAACTATTTGGTACACATGTTTTTTTTTAAATTAATATAATACATTTATCTATAAGTTTGACAAAGAGTTCATTTCACTTTTAGGTCACAATGTTTAATAATAACTCAAAACAACTATATTCTTAGTTCTCTACTTAAAATCGGTTATCTATTGTTTTTTTTAAGTATATTATTAACAATCTATATTATATTAAAATAAATCAATATGTTACACGTGTTATTCATTAAAGGCATATCTACATTTTGATTTTCCCGTCACCGTTTTCTACTTATCTTATATTAACTAAATAAATAATAAATTAATTTGAAATCTTATCCTAATTTGAATATCAAATAGAATCCTACTATTTTTCTAATAAAATATTATCAACAAATTAAAAATTGCTAATTTAAGATAAGTTTCAATAAAATTATATTTATTCAACATGTGTAATACACATTTTTAAAGATACAACTTTTTATTATTTGGTATATAAGGGGGCGTTTGGTTCGCGGGAATTCAATGGAATTTAAAGGAATTGGAATCTGAATTTCATATCTTAAAATGTTTGGTTCACATAATTTTATGGAATTGGAATCTAAATTCCAATCTTCATGTGTTTGGTTGACAATGGAAATGCACATGAAGATTGAAATTTAGATTTCAATTCCATCAAATTCTGTAAACCAAGCATCTTAAGATATGGAATTCAGATTCCAATTCCTTTAAATTCCATAGAATTCCTATGAACCAAACGCCCCCTAAATTTACATTATTCAACCCGCACAAGACACACAGGTTCTTTAAGCATATAAATTTTTATTATTTAATATATAAAATTATTATAAATTGAGGTTTTTAAAGATATATTGTGTTATTTAGCGAACCCCTTAAACCCTACAAACAAGAAGTGTGCGTGCAGACACTGGGTCTGAATTATGACTCCGGCTGCCGGAAACAATGACGGAGAAGTCTTTCAGACGACGGTTTTCATCGCCACCAGCCTCGATACTCATCTGGTTACCATTGTTTCCGCCTCCGATACTGTATCCGATTTCAAAAGTACTATTCTTTTCCCTCCTGTAATATGTTTATTGCCACATTAGGTTTTCAGTTTATTCTATGGTAGTTAACTAGATAAGGATAATCACTGTTTTTGTTAGGGTTTTGTATAATGTGTGTATCAGTGTATCTATAGGTTCCATTAATAGAGCTACTTCAACTACAGTTTTTAAGTAATGAACTAATGACATATTGGCTAAATGTGAAGTTTATGTGGATTATATATTTTTTAAGAAGTGATTGGTGTTTGTTGAAATTATATAGCTGCTATGATCAGAGTTGTTGGTGTTGTGCAACAAATCGGACGTCGTTTCTGCTATAAATCTATATAGATTTCATGTTTTTAGCAATGTTGTAAACATCAGGATTAATCGCCGATTAATTGGTAATCAGTAGTTTACCAACTAAATTTCACCTAGTCTGATCTAAAATCGGTATTTGGTCAAATTCTCTTAAGGCCAGGGAGTGTGGTATAAAGCCCCCCGCCGCATCACCATCGTTAACGCCCCATAGCCACCCCCTGGGCGCCAAGGGGGGGGGGGGGGGGGAGGGGCGCTATGGGGAGGGCTCCATTGCAGTAACGCTTGCTAAAGGGGAAAGCAGGTGGGGCCCATTCTTTTCAACCAATCAAATCTCTTCTCTTTATTTTTTTGGTATTTTGTTTAATAGGGGGCTTTAAAGGGGCTTTAAACCATTGCATGCAAGTTAAAGGGAGGGGCTTTAAAGCCCCCTATGTGACATGGCACTGATGTGGCGTGATAAAGCCCCTAGGGGCTTTAGGCTACGGGGTGTGGATGGGGCTCTATGGGGCTTTATAGGTGACACGTAGGATCCAAGTGTACCATGGAGCCCCTCTTTAATTTGGAGGGTGTGGATGGAGCCCCTGTTAAACAAAATTTAAAAAAAAAATAAAAAATTGATTGCTTTAAAACTAATAGGTCCCACCTGAAATCACGTTAAAGCTCGTTATCACAATGGCGGGGCTTCAATGGCGCCCCACCTATAGCGCCCGGGGTGTGGTTAAAAGTGGATGGGGGCGCTATACAAGTCTAGGTGGCGGAAGGGTGGCGCCCCACACCCTCCAGCCTTATACCACACCCTCCAGCCTAAGTATTTGAAAAATTATACTTATTATTCCTATCCGAGTAATAAGTTTGGAAAAAAAAAAATTCAAAATTTTGAATTCTTTTTTTTGTGTGTGTGTGTATATAGTTTGAAAAATTACGTATAAAATTCAAATCCAATTAATCTCTATTAATCCCGATTAATTCGTTAGTAGGTACCCCACCGTCTGACTAGTGCGTAGCGATTACCATGTTTTTTAGATACAGTTAGTGACTGCTGACCAGGTCTAATTCATCCAATTGTTAACTGTTTTGTAATGCTTAGCTTCCACCTCAAATATCAAGCTATAGCCTTTTTTTTCTTATTCTTTCAGCGAAATTTACATGTCAATAAATGTTTTACTTCATATAATAATAGTTTGAGTGTGTGTTATACGTGATACGCTTTTTAAGATTATTGAGTTAATGTGTTGAGTTGAAGTAAGCATCCACATGTACATTTTCCTAAAATATTATCACGGTTTCTTTATGCAGAGAAAATAATCTCAGAGCATCGCCAATGTTTTCCTGCTATTGGAAATATAAAAATCCATAGCTTGAAGGTATTTTCATTCTATAGTCTTGGTTGAACATATCTCTTTTTCCTTTTTGTATACTTTTGACCTATGCAGTTAATGTGGTAAAATATTGGATATCGGTCAAGGACCGATATTTGAGATATAGGTTATCTCGGTGAAATATAGGTGGGATATCGGTAATATCATGCAGAATTTTTATATATAGCAGTTTAACACTAACAATTCAGTGATATATCTGTTATATCGGTGATATATCGGTCACTATCGCCGATAATATCGGTACTAATATTCTGATTGATATTTGACACCGATATTGTACATGGGGACTGTTAACCGATATATCGCCGATATTAACTGCGTAGCTTTTGACTATATTAACGTGGCAGGTTAAACGAAGAGAAGTCTTCTATCACTTATCGGACTCTATGCTTGTTAAGAATGCATTTGGGAATACAAAAGGAAATTGGTTTATGTCAGTAGATGCTTCTAGTTTAGAGCAAGATATCGATATTCAACATATCGATAAACGTAAGGCCGACAATCGATTAGCCTTACCTTGGGTAACACATAATGGTTTAATTAATAAAAACGTCGATGGTGGTTCCTGTAAAGATGTTTCAAAAAATCTTAAGGAAGATAGGTCATCTGATGATAAGCAGTTGGTTATAAATAAGGAAATAAATTCAAAAAAAAGAGCGCGTGATGTGAGTAACGATAACTTACTAAACGACCCTTCAGAGTGTGGACTTTCTGTGAAGAAAAAAAGGAAGACTCAAAGGGTAAAAAGCCATGTTAAAGCTTCAGAAGAAACTATGGTTTCAGAAAACGATAAGGTGAAAGACAGTGGAGTTAGCATTAACAACGAGAATACCTTTGAACATAAATTAAAAGATAAAGATTTGATTGAACCTGTTGCTGATGTGGCGATTGTAGCGGAAAAGAATAATCTGCATGAAATGTCTGAGAAAGAGAAAGAAAGTGAACCGGTCCAAAAGGCAGTTATGGAGAATGAAATACCTTCTTCACCAACGAGTAAGTACATAAAAATATAAAATACCTTTTTTTAACTTCTATTGTATCTCTCTTTATGTATACCACACTAAATCAAATGTGTTATGTATGTAATCAACATGTATATGGTTAGAATAATATATCGTCAAGAAAAGTAGTTAATTTTCTAACTACCCGAGAAAATATTAATAGCTATATACAATCTAAGTGCTCTTTTAATGTTAGTCTATCCAAAAATCAGTGTGATTACATGATGAATACTACCATTCGATATTATGCTTTTTTGTAGGGGTGTAAACGGGCCGGGCCGAGCTCGACCATGCCTGGTCGAGCTCGATTAACTTATGAGAGCTCGAGCTCGGCTCGTTTATTATCTATTAGTTAATATATTAATAAAAAATAATATAAATAATAGACTCGTTAGGCTCGCTTGTTCAATAAGTGAAGCTTGTGCTCGTGCCCGTTTCCTAAACAAGCTTATTTTTAGGTTCGGGCTTGGCTCGTAAACAAGTTTAAATAAGCTCGGCTCATCTCAGCTCGTTTACTAGACAACTTTAATAAGGGGTAAATGTTATTAAATATTAATAAAAACTAATATTACACTAAGGCTTGATAAGGCCTCAACGAGCATGATGAGCTTCACATGCTAGGCTCGAGCTCGATAAATAAACAAGCTTTATTTTAGGCTCAAGCTCTGCTCGGGCTCGATAAGGCTCGCCTCATTTCGAGCTTTTTCTCGAGCCTATCTTGAGCAGCCCGCGAGCCGCTCGGCTCGTTTGCACTCCTACTTTTTTTACATTAATATGAACTTCATTTAGGGACTTCTGAGTGTGAACGTGATGCTGCTGGATTAACCGCTGTGGGTTCTCTGAAAGGCGGTTCCAAACGTTCTACCAAACATAAAGCAGCTGATGAGGAAGTTGCCTCTACATCTTTCATTAAAAAACTTCAAATCATAAACAAAGATGCTATCGATTCATCACAACAAGCCGTAGGATCCAACGATCAGGATTCTAGAGGTGTTTTGATTTATAAACACATGGAAGAAATAGAATTCCCACTGAAACAAGGACCTGAAGTGAAGCTTCCCGATAGGAGAAAAAAAGTCAACAAGTCTGCCGTAAAAGCCAAAAAAGAAACGACATCAGTTAATGCTCCAGTTTTAGATGAGAAAGTTATCGGTGAAAAAAGCGAAGTTTTAGAAACAACATCAGTAGATGGTTCTAAGAAAAACATTGAGATGATTGTGAAAAAGATTGAAGTTTCAGAACCAAGTTGTAGAAATCAGGTGCGTGTAGAAAATATGGAAGAAAAATCAAAAAACAAATCAAAAGATATTGTCGGAAGTAGAAAAAGGAAAACAAATGTTGAGAAAACTGCTTTGAAAAATGGGAAAAATGACGAGTCTGTTGTGAAGCAATCTGATGATGTTGCAAGATCAATAGATGCTTTGCATGTTGATTGTGCTAGAAATGATGATATGTTGATGAACAATGATGTTGAATCATTAGGAACTGAGATAAAATTACGTGAAGTAAACGTAGAAAACATTGATGATATATCGGAAAAGCAGAATGAGAAGATGGATGGTATAAAGAAAAACACAAGAAAAAAGAAAACCAAAAAATCTGCATTGAGAAACGAGGATGAGATAATAACAAAGCACGTTAACGGTGAGATTTTTGATAATGTTACGAAAGGTGATAGTAATTTGCCTGATGGTGGTAGAGAAGATGAACAACAGTTATATGACGGATTAATGGGAAAGGCGAAGAAGAAGAATAATAAATCTTCACTGGCGGGCCCACAGGATCGGTTAAGTAAGCTTCAATCTACTGAAGCTGAGTTAGAATCAAAGAAAAGTCAAAGTGTTCACCACCGTCAGCTTCCGGAAGATACCTCCAAGAATGTGACTGGATCTGAAGTTTCTAAGGTTAATAATGAAGTTTGTATCACTAATGACGGATCTAGCGAAATTAACTTCATGGACCACTTTGCCCCTGGTCACCAATCGAAAAAAACAAATAATAAAACAAAAGATGATTCCAGGAACAGTGATGCCGTTCGGTCGCAGAAAATAATTTCTAAAGATGAAAACAACAAAGTTGTAACAGATCCAAATATTGATGATGAATCGAGTTCAAGCTCAAAAAGTTTCGGCGGATCTTATCACCATCAAAAGAGTAACAAACAGCAATCAGTTGCAGGCCCCGTGAAGAAAAATTTACCAGCAGTGAACATTTTGTTGAATATGCCTGGAAATATATTCGGGGATGATGAGAGCGACAGGAGTTCTGCTGATGATAATGCAGCTGTAAATTCAGATTCCAGCACACAAACACCATCGAGAAAGTTAACGTCATCGTCAGGAGAAAGTGATTCAAGCATAGACTCGAGAAGAAACAGTAATTATAGTCCTTTTTTTCTTTTCGGTTTTAATGTAATGATTTTATTATACGCTTCTAATGTTAATTAATCTCTCAGGGTCTTTTGCCGTAAAAAGAAAAGGTGGTGGAAAAGTTAGTCGGACCTCAGAGTAAGTTTGGTGATATACAAGCTTTTATATATACACATATAGAGTCCGGTTAACGTACAAGACCACCTTATCGTGCGTACGTGAGCATCTCAACCGTACATCTGATCTAAGGGTGAACGGGGCACCATGCGGGGAGGCAAGCGGTGACCCTAGTCCCCGAGCGGGAACACCGCCGCCATCCCCGCGAGGAGGGTAATCGGTGAGTGAAAGCGGTGTGTGTTCACCGCACAAAGTGAGGGTGTGATATTTTCAAGTGTGTCAGACATTTATTGAAAAAATGGAATGTGCATGTGATATTTTCTTAATTAAAAATATATAAAAAGCAAGTCCACTATTAGGGGAGTGCCGCCATCAAAATGGGGTGTTAGGGGAGTTTAAGAGGGGAGTTGACGTGGCACTATCTGATTCGTGGTGTGTAAGAGAGGGGACTCCCCTCTTAGGGGAGTGCCCCTCTCACCCTAATCTAGGCCTTCAATTGAACGCGGGGGCCCAATAGTAGTAACTAAATTTGTATAATTATGCATGTTATAATACATAATTAAGCACGCTATAATACATAATTACGCACGTTGTTTTCATAATTACGCATGGGCTGGGTTAAACCCTATTTACGCACGCTATTTGCATAATTACGCAAGGGTTGGGTTAACTCTAATAATGCATGTTATATGCATAATTACGCACATTATATTGGTGTGTGTATATGTAGTGAAAGGTTTAAATACAAAAGGCTCTTAACGTGCGACTGCGCGCAAGTGAAAAATAACGTGTGTATAATTATGCAAATAACGTGCGTAATTAGGGTTAACCAAACCCATGCGCAATTATGCAAATAACGTGCGTAATTAGGGTTTAACCCAACCCATGCGTAATTATGCAAAAACGTGCGTAATTCACTCGCGCACCGTCGCACGTTAAGGGTTAAACAACAGCAACAACCATACTCAGTATAATCCCACCGATAGCGAAGCTATTGATAGGGTATGGGGAGGGTAGGATGTAGGCAAGCGTTACCTCTATCCCAGGGGATAGAGAGGCTGTTTCCAGTGAGACCCCCAGCTCCAAAAACCATAACCAAGACATAAGCTTCTGGAAAAACATATACAGTCGCACGTTAAGGGTTATTGTACGTTAACCTTCCCCTATATATATATATTTGCTTCTTGTAGATTATGTGGAGGTGACAAGATGAAAGGCTTGGTAACAGGTCAAATTGGGTTCAGGTTAAGTCGTAGGCTGGGCTGAGTTATTTTTAATACGGGTCGGGTTGAGGTTGACCCGCAAAACAATAGATTTTGTGTTATTTTTTTATAATTGGTCAATGATTTAATGTATAATTTATGATTTTCTTTTTATTCATAATTGTTTATTTACTGCTAAACTGTTAACAGGAACAAGTCGAAGGTGTCAATGGCTGACCTTTTAAGAAGTTCAAGTAGATTCAAGAAAGCTAAAGTCACTGCATCGCAACAAGTTGATGATACTGAAAGTCAACCTGTTGACTTTGTTCCCGACAGTCAACCCGTTGGCTAAGTGGTAAGCTCAGCTGTAATTTTGGTTCCCCTTATTGCTAATGTTGCAGTCTAGCCTTTGTTTTGGAAGGCTTCTTTTTTCCACTGAACTATTGTGTTTATTTATAGGGTAATTTTGGCACTTTTGTTCTCTTTGTACCCCCCCCCCCCCCACACACACACATATTTTTGGAGCGTTATTTCGAGATACGTTCAGTTTTGATTTTGTTGTTGTATGAACTGTTGTGTTTGTTGAGGTTGAGTACCAAGGGCTGACCCACATTGAACGGGTCGAGGTCCCCGGATCCCAATGTTTTTTAAAAAGTTAGTAGATCCGGTATATTAAATTTTATAAGGACCCCATAAATACAATTAGGTAGATACCATAAAAAGAAAAGGAAAGCTG
This sequence comes from Helianthus tuberosus, assembly GCA_030545235.1. Lineage (NCBI taxonomy): Eukaryota > Viridiplantae > Streptophyta > Magnoliopsida > Asterales > Asteraceae > Helianthus > Helianthus tuberosus. Next base: position 3,676,278 of record CM060396.1, on the reverse strand, counting down.
ATGTAATGGTAAACCACCTTCTTTACCAACAAGAGACTTTGCTATGTTACACAACCCTTAAAATTGAGAATTATAGACATTTTAGAATTTAACCTTTAGATTTGTTAAGTAGTTTATATCATTAATCATTATCATTATACGGGGAAGGATCCACTAAAAAGTGGATTTTGCCTAAGTAGCCTAAAAAGGATTGTGATGATGACATGTGGCATTCCTAATAAGTAGGAATGAAGGGCATTTTGGTCCTTATAAATAGGAGTGAAAATGACATGTGGCACCAATTTTGTTTTTTAAAAATATAACAAAAAAATATAGTACAAAAAAATCTAGCACAAAAAATCTAGTACAAAAAAAATATAGCACAAAAAATCTAGTACAAAAAAATATAGCACAAAAAAATCTAGTACAAAAAAATATAGCACGAAAAAATTCAGCAAAAAAATGTAGTACAAAAAAATCCAGCACAAAAAATTGAGGAAAAAAATTTAAGACAAAAAATCTAGCACAAAAAAATTAGCACAAAAAATATAGTACAAAAATCCAGCACAAAAAAATGTTATACAACATAGAAATACAACACATTTTAGTGGGTTTTTTTAGTCTTCATATTTTATATAGCAATATGGTACTCAAATTAAAGATAAAAAGGCGCTCGATTTTACGGTGAAATTTTTATAAAAAAATAATGTCGTATAAAAAAGTTATGAACGTTTAAAAAATGGGGGTGGAATATGCATGTGCCTTGCATGTGGAGAGAGAAAGTCCATAAATAGGATTTTCCCAAGATACCCTTGCACTACTTCTTTTTCCTTCACTTTCATCTTAACCATTGATTTGAAAAATGAATGGTTAAGATTCTTTCTCATCCTACTTAGGCAAAATTAACTTTTTATTTGATCTTACCCCATCATTATACATACCAAGAAACTAATAAATATAATAAATTCATTAGTACAGAAGTTATAAAAGAGAGTAAAAACCTTAAGAGTAAACTTCATTTTTGCTCCCTAAATTGTTTTAAAAGTGAAACCTCGGAAAGAAAATACGAAATTTACTCAAACCTTAAAGATAGGGCTGTAAACATCATACCAAGCCTCTTAGAGATAAATCTGCCCTTAGATTCAGGTATGTGAAGTTTAAAATCCGAGAGGCCGGAGCAAAGAGGATCCATTCATGGTGGGGTTGAGTTCCCAATCTGTAGAGGAAGATTGGTCAACCCGAATGGGCGCACTAGAAATGGGTCAGAGACCAGGACCAGGCCTGGAATAAGGGTACTACCCTGCAATAACATGTAAGAATGTGGTAAGATGATTTAACATTGTTAGTTTGGTGGTGTTTCTATATTTAGATCTTCTGTGATTTGAAGTCTCACGTGTAGTTAGGGGTGTTTTTTCTAGGAAGTGATTTGAAGTCTCACGTGTAGTTAGGGGTGTTTTTTCTAGGAAAATGGATCTTCAATTTAAGGTAAGACGAAAGATTTCAGAGGGTGTATGTTATTTGATTATTGCGTTTGTAAAACATAAATAATCTAAAAAAGTGTTTGGATGAAAAATTGATTATCTGCCTCCAAAACGCAGTTTTGGAGAAGCATGTACCTACATGCTTTTTCAAAACGCAGTTTTGAAAACGTAAAATCTATTTTGAAAACGCATAATCTATTTTGAAAACGCAACACCAAACACCCCCTTAGTCAAATTATCGTGTTTTTTTAATCAAAAATGCATTTTTGTTTTTGTAGAAGGATTATAATCAGAGTTTTTAACACTGTATTCTTGTATCTTATTTGTTCAAGGTCTAAGAATCTATCTTGCAAATTGCAATCATGTTAATAATTAAGATGTGTATATAACTGGACTTGATATTAGAAACCACGACCCAAATGGGGATTTTCAAAACTCCGCCTCATGTCCGAACAACTGGTCCATAGGTTCAAAATACGAACTCTTCCATTCCAGCCAACCAGTCGATATTGGACTAGACTCGGTCATGTGCTTATGTGTAGTATCATTTACATAGTTTGATTGCTTTGTTTGTTTTTTTATTATTGTTTGTTCCATCACATATGAGTTAGATACAGTTTCAATAAATTTTATTTTTGAGTTTTTAATCCAACTATAGTTTATTAACAATATAATCCGAGAATATTTCGATACATTTTTTATACAATTTTCTATAAAAACATTTAATACCTTAGAGCAATTAATGCAAGTGAAAACATTGAAAAATTCAATTACCTATCAAAAAGTTTTGAATCCGTCACTTTGCTCACCCATATGGTATTTACTTAGTTTTACAACATTAATTTACTAAAGGTGGAGCCAACCAGTGTAGTGCTTTTTTTTTTTTTTTTTTTAAGAAAAACTTAGTTAAAAACGAAACGAACTTGAAACCGAGCGGTCAACCTCGACTACATATTTACAAATTTACACCACCACTCCCAAGAGACATTCCTATTCTTCGATCAATTTTTGTATCAAACAAAACCTAGCGATCTGATCCCACTAAAAATATCATTAATGTTAACGGGCTTGCCCGAAAACACCAAATCATTTCTAGCTTTCCAAATACTCCAACACGTGAGAATGACGATACCGTGAAACACATCCTTTATCTGACCTTCCAACCCACACCAATTATGCGCCTCCAAAACATCTCGGAACGAGAAAACAAAAATATTAGTAGTCTTGCACCAGGTTTGTATTTTCTGCCATAAAACCGTCGAAACCCAACACGAAGTAAACAGGTGATCAACCGACTCAACCCCCATATTACATAAAGCACAACTACTATCTTCAACATGTATATTCCTCCTTTAAGCGTCGCCCTTGTCGGAATCCTATCCAACTCAGCTCTCCACGCAAACAAGTTGCACTTCTTTGGCAGCCATCTACACCATTCCCAAACATAGCGTGAGCTAAAATCAAGATTTAACTCAAACAATCGCTTAACCGTCCCAACCGAGAACCCGTTCGTCCCATCTCCCAACCATTTCCACCCATCCTTGCGAGCAACCAATGAGACCGGCTGAAGTAAATTGCAAAGGAAGCTCCATTTTGCGAATTCCTCGTTTGAATCCGGCTCGGCCTTCCATTCCCACTTACCATTCTGATTTGACACAAGTCTAACAATTCGATCATTGACCTTACATTTCTTATTCAACTCCAACCGAAAAAGATTAAGAAGTTCCTCTTTCAATGGCTTCGGAAGTAACCACGGATCTAACCAAAAGAAAATATCCGACCCGTCCCCAACCTCACTGAGCATTAAGCTTCTAAGAGAAAGATTGTCTCCTAGTTGCTTCAAACATACCTTACAAATGTTACTCCACACCCCTTTTAACATCGACCGCATCGGGAGGAAGTCCCAAGACAATCTATGACGATGTAAGGCGTTTATCACTTTAACCCAAAAGCTATTACTCTAGGTTTTGAATCTCCAACCCCATTTAGCAAGAAGGGCCTTATTTATATTTACGAGACTACAAAGGCCAAGCCCCCAGCCCAAACAGGAGAAGCTACTCTATCCCACGTGACCCAATGTATTTTGGCACCTTCACTAGAACCACCCCATAGAAACCTTCGGATTAACATTTCAAGATCTTTAAACACCCGCACCGGGGCCTTATAGAGAAAAAAATAGTTCAGAAGACATTCCAAGACCGCTTTGATAAGAGTCACTCTCCCTCCTATTGACATCACCAATGCCTTCCATAAGGAAATCTTCAATTCAAATAGCTTACTTGAAAGAAACTATTTGCTATTAATGAGAGGTCTTGTGTTCAATTTCAAACAAAGGTGATATTTGGTGTAATTAGGCCAGGGGGTGTGGCCTAGCGCCACCCCGCCACATCACCATTTTTGGAGCCCCATAGTGCCCTCCCCCACTCCCTGCTTGTTAACAAGGGGGTGCTACCATATGTCCGCCAGCATGCTAACGCCTGTTAAAGGGGAAAGAAGGTGGGGCCCATTATTTTCAACCAATCAAATCTCTTCTCTTTATTATTATTTTTTTTGTATTTTATTTAATAGGGAGCTTTAAACCATTGCATGCATGTTAAAGGAAGTGGCTTTAAAGCCCCCTATGTGACATGGCATTGATGTGGCGCTGAGATGGCGTGATAAAACCAATATGGGATTTATACCACATAGCCTTAGTAGGAGTTGTGTACCATTTGTCTCTAAAAAAAGATGAAGCCGGCCGTGAAGCAAAGTGAACCATGAACCATAGATAGTTTTGCCACTCATACCAAAATTCATCCATAATATGGATTACTATGCATTAATATTTAGGGTGTTGATTCTTGGAACTGGTCATCAATGACAACCACACAATTATATTATATTGGCAATTTGGATTTAAATAATCTCAACTTTCTGAATTTGGTCAATAATAATACCAACTCAGTTATTTATCGATAATAATCTGAACTGGTTCACTTTTGGCCGATAATAGTCTACGTTAAAAATAGCTCAACGGAGTTAAGTTTTTTTTTCTGAATTACAAACCGATGTTTTAGGGCCTTTGATTAGAACAAGGATACGAGTTGATTGATGTTAAATTTACCTCGAAATACTGCCTCAAATGACAAAAAGGTGCTTCAATTCGGGTGTTAAAACTTCCAATTAACAAAAACTAAGTCGTTTGAAGCACCGTTTCGAAGTAAGCCTTACATAAATCAACTCGTATCATCGTTCTGATCAAAATCCCTAAAATATTGGTTTGTAATTCGGGAAAAAACTTAACTCCGTTAAGCTATTTTTAACGACAAACTATTATCGGCCAAAATTGGACCAATTCGGATTATTATCGGAAAATAACTGAGTTAAGATTATTATCGGCCAAATTGAGAAAGTTGGAATTATTTAAATCCAATTCGCCTATTATATTATAAGAAAGTGAGAGATTACAAACTACAAGGGTTAAATGCGTCAACATGTTTAGAATATACCTCTGAGTGACCCTTTAGCAAACCCGAAGCTTTGTAACGATTAATTATGCTCACGAGAATATGTGATAAAAATTTCACAAGGTTTCGATGAAGTATGAGAAAGTTATGATAATATTCGTATACGAGGGGTTAAAAGCATCACCATTGAAATTTAAGGCTTTACGGGTGATCACAAAGTTAACCGAGGACTTAACGGTGTTTGGTTATGTCATGGAGCCCTTAAAAGTCAAGTTAGAGGGCCAAAAGTGCAAGAAATAAACTTAAAACCACGTCTACACGGACCAAGGACCTAAAATGCAATTAATGAAACATTTTTAACTTGCTCCCGGACCTCATACCGGTCGCGTAAGACCTTAAGGGTCCTTAAGCGGGCCGCGTCCCACCTGCCAGCAACAAAAGCGAACACAGGTGAAAGTTGCAGCCTGTTAACCGACTTAACTCACTTGTTTTACATACCAGGGGCTGCCCCAATGGTATTTCATGCATAGGGGACACCTGTAAGCATCTCATAACACTTGTAGACTTGCATGGCATGATCATATGTGATTAAATTCACTATATAAGAGCTCACATTGTTGCAAGTTTGGGCACACCCACTTGAAACCTTCACAACTTCACTTCTGGAGATTTTTGGAGCTCAAGCACACTTCCCATAAGTCATTAGTCGTGCATAGGACCTCAGTAAGTGTCCTTAACTTTCCTTAATTCAGTTTTACTTAGTTAATTAGCTTAAAGTCAAACCGTCGTAATTAAGGTTTGACTTCGTGATTATTCAAGATTTGTCCAGTCAAATCATGAATATAAAGTACCTATGAGTTGGTAATTATGTGGGTAATAAACCCTTAAAAGGGCACCCTCTAATTCCCACTCTAACTAGGTCAATTGTCGGGTCAAAGTTAATCTTAAAAAGTCAACAGAAAGCTTATTTTTAAATTAACACATAAATAACAATGTATAAGCCATGCAACCTATTTTATCATTAATATAACTTGGTAATTAATGTAAGAACATGTCTAAACATGTTCAACCCGACAATTTTCAGTTTAAGCTCGGTTTGGAACCGAAAGTCGCATAAGTGGACTTTTACTTTGACTTTCAGTTCTGACCCGTTAGAGCATAGTTTAAGAATGCCTTAGAGCCTTATTAAGACCAGGTTACATGTTAGTATAACCCTCTGTGATTATACAACTTGGTTCAATAGTTATCCGATTCATATGCATATTTCCGTTAAATGCTTAAATGTTGACTATTATGCCATTTTCACCTTAAAACGTGATTTTTGAAAAAGTAAAAGAATAGAAACCTTCATTACTGATTTATAGACTTGTCCCGGAAATTGGACATCACTTTGAGGTCTAGAATAGGAGTTATGCTCATTAGCGTAAATGAAAAGCTTTTTATTAATCAAACGGCGTAATTAGCGTATAGCCTATCTAAACCCGATTTTTGATACCAAACTCTTTACCCACTGATGTAAGATAATATTTTGGGATTTTTGAAGATTTTTATTTATTTTTAGGCTGAGCATAACATAGGGCTCTAAGCTTGATTCGGTAATTGCCGGTTTTGCCCTTTTGGCCTATAAAATGAGTTTTACAAATTATTTTGATACCAAACCTTTTTCTACTGATTATATATGATAAAATAAATTATTTTAAGCCTTCTAGAATAATAAAAAGATCAGCTTTCCTTTAAAAACTCGGAAATAGCTTAAAATCGTCTTTTTAAGCGTTTTTAACGCATAGTATGTATTAAAAACTATTTTAAACATACAAGGTTGATGCCTAATGATGTTTTTAGTAAATTTTTATATTTTAACAGTAAACAAAAGTTTTAAACTCAGATTTCCAGTTTTGACCTTTTAAGCCTATGTGAAATTACCAAAATGCCCCTAAGGTGCATAGTATAGTTATAAATGATAAATTTCACATATATGTAATACCCTACCGTTATGACTTATAAAAATTAAGTATTTTTACTGATTATATCAGACCTAAAACTCAGATTAATATTTAAACTCTTTTATAACCTTTATAATGACCAAAATACCCCTACGGGGCTTAATTTGAGTTTAAATCCGTTTTGGGCATAATAGAAGATATCTTACTGATGTCACAACATATTTAAGGCATATTAACTTAGGAAACCTGTATATGACTCTTATGGATACTCGTTACGCATTATTCGCGTTCGGTTCGGTTTATGTAACTAGTTTGCATAAACTGACCCAAACGGGTCAAACCTTATCATTTTCATCTCAAAATCCAGAATGTGTTTAGTTAACCCATATTATACAAGTCTTCAAACTTGTCGGGTCTAAATCACATTCTATTCCGGTCTTCGCTTATTCATGCGTATGAACCGTATCTTCCTTTAAAACTAACCGGTCTAAGTTTAAGCTTAATTAAAGACCCGTTAGGAATCTAATAGGTTATTAAAAACCTTCGTTCCAGATTAGGAGACCCGGTAAAAGCTACTTGCATTTGCTATTTGTGAATTATACTTGCTCAGGTAAATACTTTTAACTTATTTTCCCTTATACGGGCTTGGGGTACGGTATATAAAATACCGCTTGTTCAGGCATTGAATCTTTAATCGTATGAAGGTTAATTTATTGAAATGACCCGTTTAAATTGTTTTGTTTGCTTAATGCCTTTGGGGGGTTAATGACCATGTCCCGGATATCCTTGGCATCATTTTAAGAAATGGCCACGACCTAAGCACAGGGTGTAGGCGTACACCCGACTGTGCATATATAAATAATAAGATATAACCGCCGGTTTCGGGAATAACTCGCCGCGGGACTATATCATGTGGTGTGTCTATTAATCTTTAACCCGGTGTCAACCCGGGCTACTGAACGTATAAGAAACATGTAATCCTTTTACAAGTTTATATATAAATAATTATCCCAAGTTATAAAAAGTTTTGTGCCATGAGCATTCAAATCAATTTTCTTAAACATTTTCAAAATGAGTCAGTTAATTGTATTTACCAGTGTAAACTGACGTATTTTCCCAAAAAGGCTAAGTGCAGGTACTAATCGGAATAGGCTGGCCTCTCCTAGCATCAATGAAAAGTCTCGCAAGCTTAGATGCCCTTAAATCTGTTGAACAGTTTTCTTTTCTTCGATCCGCCAGTGGATCTTTTGCAACCGTTTTGTAATACTTTGATATTACTTTTATTCGTTTTGTAATATATGTATCTTTTGCTTCCGCTGTGCTTTTAAATTGTGTTGTTTGACTATGATGATATCAACTACGTCACGATACTCCCCACCGGGCCCACCGGTAATACGTGGAAATATCGGGGTGTGACATGGAGCCCCTGTGGCGCCCTCCATACCCTCCGGCCTTAGAAACCACGACCCGAATGGAGATTTTCAAAACTCCGTCCCATGTCCGAACAACTGGTCCATAGATTCAAAATACGAACTCTTCCATTCCAGCCATAGTAGGACCAGTCGATATTGGACTAGACTCGGTCATGTGCTAATGTGTAGTATCATTTACATAGTCTGATTGCTTTGTTTGTTTTTTATTCTTTCTTCCATCACATATGAGTTGGATACACTTTCAATAAATTTTATTTTGAGTTTTTTTTGAACAGCCAACGAATCCTCCAAATAGGCTACTGGTGAAATTCCCCACATCGGGATACACTCACCTCCGAACCGGGGAAAACCCTCACCTAGGGCCGAAGCCCGTGAACACTCGACCGAAGGCACGACAGGGCGATGAGGTAAAACCCGCTCAGTTCAAGGATCGAACTAGCGATCTCCACCTATTCGCCTAGTTTCCCATCATCACCATGTGCCGCAGAAAATAAAAGGGAGGGCAGGAATCGAACTTGGGTTCCTTAGAACACCAAGTCTATCCCTTACCACTCCACCACCACCTCATTGGCAAAAATAATCGCCCAAAACGGGGCTGAAACAGGGATCGAACTCGGGACCTTTGTTTCGTGTGCACGTGACATGACCGTGTCATCCCAATCAGTCAAAAAACCAATTAAACCTAGGTAGCTAGGGTAAGTCAGGTATCGAATCCACGAAGAGCATGTGGTCAGTATCGCACGACCTGTTCGACTAGTTAGACTATTTACAAAAATGTACAAATTCATTATGAAGCTTGCTAATTTTTATTTGTTTGTTTGGTTTTGAAAAGGAGTCAGAATAAGCCGACAAATTGATATTATTTAAAACTACGATTGATTGACTAAATTGCAACTAAATTACTAAATGATTGAAACAAGCAATTAGAGACAAGTTCCACACCCGGTTCAATTATTGCAAGACTTAGGGTTCCTACATGTTTTAACTTGATTCAATTGCATATAGTGATTAACGGATTACTATCACGAAGCTTAGGTGCCAATTGCTATCAACGTCATAGACAACGGACCGTAATGCACTTCGTTGCCTCGGACACGTAAATCCTAACCTACGATAAGGCATAAGTGCACAAATTCATTTAGCAAAGTCATAACTTTATCATCGTTCGACAATTCACAAATTCAATTCAAATGCACGACAATTATCATAAGTTTCAAATACTAAACAATTTGTCATAAAACCAAATTAAAATACAAATGTATAAACCCTAGAAATCTTACAACATCTACACCGGGGTGAAACCAATGAGACTAGCCGCTCATTGTTGAATGGACGCGATCACAAGCTTGAAATAGTGATGAAATCATGATCGGCTTGGTGGTTTGAGGGAGATGTGTGATCAGTTCAGAGCCAAAAGTTCTTTCCTGGCTGCCGCTATATGTCCATGTATATGAGAAGTCTCCTTTTCTTTCCAATCAAGGCTCCCCCCCACTTCGATAGTGGCTGCCAATAATCGTGATGTTCTTGGGCCGATTTGGGAGCCCAACGTAATTAATGGGAGCCCAAAAAACTATTTAATTGCTGCCCCACTTTCATGAGTTGCTGCTGACTTCGTGGCCCACCAAACATTCACATCACGTGCAAACCATGTTCCCAAGTTGTTGTATATGGCTGCCAAAAAGTTGTTTGTGAATGAAACTCCGAATTGTATAATGTGGCCCCACTTAGCGATGATGATGATAAGTTTTTTTTTATCAAAGTTTTTGAGCCACCAAAATAATAATAATTGCTACCCCCAAGATCGATGGAATGGAAGTCTCTCAAAATTGTTTTGTCGTGCATGAATATTGGCTGACGATTGATGTATTGATTTACTCCCCCAAAAACTTGTATGCGTGTGTAATGTTCACCACCAAAAGTACCCCCAATTAATTCATGTGATGTTGATAAATTAAAGCTTGTATGCCATCTCAATAAGCTAGCTGCCAAAAACAAGTTCACCCAAGTGTGATGATGATGTTCTCAAAAAGTCCAAGTATGGCAACGTGATATGCCCCGGTTAACATCCATGGGCGTTCCGCTTCATCACCAAGCATACGAAACTCACCTGTTTAAGCCGATTAACCTGGGTTTCACACTCTCCATCACATCCCCACACTTGTCGTTTGCTTGCCCTCAAGCAAATCTGTCTCTCACTTTCACGTGGGTCGAACAAGAAACACACTTCCCATTCCCGAGACAAAGGTTAAGGTCTAATGTCATACCCGGTTCAAACTTTTTTACAATTTACGAAATATTTATCAAAAAAGTGAATAATCTCATATAAAATGGTTATCCAAGATTAACCCGCCCGTAAAACTAACAAGTCATGCACATCCCTCACAATGTTCTCTCCACTCAGTTTAAAACTGGCTAATAGTTGATGCATTAGCGCTTTTGAAATAATCACTCAAACCGATTAGAACACGTACCCGCATAGGCTTGCAACTCAATCGTTCTCCACCACCGAACACGAATACTAAGAACAAGTCATAAGGTCTTTGGAGGGTTGTAACGGGGCTAGGTTAAGGGTATGGAATAGGAATTTTTTTTTAAGTGGCTAAGGTGATGAAAAATTCGATTTTTATTACAAACGACTACTCTAAACAAAACTAAACTATAAACATTAACTACAAGGCAACAACTTTAGCCTTTTATTCAATAACTACTAACTTCATATTTTTGTATTTTTCTCAACATTTTCTGATTTTTTTTTTTTGCATAAGTAAATCACAACTATACAAACATATACTCCTACAATAGAATTTTCATCACACGGTTTAAAAGAAAAGGTTTACGGTTATAGGCTAATTGGGTTGGTCAAACGAAAGGTTTAGGCTCAAAGTGGGCGACTAGGGGATTTGTTTGGGTAAGGATAGATAATTGGTTTTAAAGGAAAAAGGTTCACCTAATGCCTTAATCATTCTCGTGCTTGTGTTCGGTCTATGGTCTCGAACGTATCAAAAATTGCAAGTTCTACAATACGCGATCAATGGTCCACTCAAACAAAGAAACATGTATATGTAAATCTATGATATAAAATTGGCTCAAAACCTCACGTATATAAAGGGTGTGGTATGTGACATGCATAATGTACTAGTTTCTTAGGCGGATTATTCCCAAATAACCACCCGCTAAATACCCGTCATGCTAATTGTTTGAACTTGACCATGACAATAGACCAAATGGGTTGTGCCATCCCTCGTTGACTTAGTTACTTGTGCTTTTTAGATCGCTTCAAACAAAGACATTTTTTTTGAAAAAATTTTGAAATTTTCCCCCATCCCCACACTTGAGGTAAACATTGTCCTCAATGTGTAGTGTTTAAATGAACGGGTCAAAATCGAAAACTTTTACTACTCCCCCATCCCCACACTTGAGGTGAACATTGTCCTCAATGTGTAAGAACTAGAGTTTTTGAAATGCAAAAGGGATGTGACACGGCTAACCTCCCCAAAATTTCATCCCAGAAAATAAAATTTAATTTACAATCCACTTATTTGCTAACTAAAAATCAAAAGTAAAAAAGAAACGTATGCACCTGATTTTTGAGCTCATTCCTCGTGTGCTCTTCTTCCCTTTAAGAAAGCGGGCATCCCACGAACATAATGTACTGTTAGGATCGGAGGCTCTCATGATAGTGTTTGTTTGTATGATTTGAACAGTTTAATGAATAAGAAACAATGTAAAGTGCAGCGGAAATGAAAACAAACGTTGTAAACACAATCAAGGAGAAAATAGTTTGATAAACATTTGCTTCTCATAGAGTCAAAAGATTACAAATCAAAGCAAAAGATTACAGACATGCTTACAAACTAAACTCCCCCTCAGCCTGATGCCCCAAGGTTGGATTGCACAAGATGAAAGGATTGAATTGAGGAGAAGAAGAACTTTCTCAAAACGAATCAAATGTAACAGTACAGAGTACTGCTCCATTTATAAACAAACCAAACCACTGAGGCATCTCAGCTGACGTCACCATGAAAGTGACATCTAACAAACTAACAAACTCTATCTACTGTTCTACAACTACTGTCCATACAGACATTGATTACATTCCAAATACTGATATATACACACTGACTCTTCATTCCACTGACGTAATCAACCACTGTTGTATGAGCAACAGTGCTTTCTCCAAAGGGTGATCAGGCCTTGAATGGGCAATGCTTTAACTCTTCAGCAGTACTTAGACTCCAGCAGTAGATTGAGCTTCAGTCTTTAAACTTCATCAGTGCTTTGGTTTCACAGTGGTTTATAGGATCAGCAGTTGTTGATAAGGACAGTACTTGGAGCATATCAGATGTTTGATTCACTGTCAAGGGGAAAGCTTAAAGCAAACAGCTGATTATTGTGAATCCACTGTTGTGACCTGGTTTTGGCTTTCATTATCTGTTCCTCTGGTAGGGTTCAATCCCAACAATCTCCCCCTGGAACAGATAATGCCAAAACCTGTCATTATTCTGGATCTTTATTCCTCATCAGTAGTTCCCTTGCTTTTCTTTTAAATTCTTCTTCAAATGCTTTGGAACTTGTATCATCTTCATCCCGGCACAGTGTAAGTTCAAGGAGATCCTGCAAATCTTCAACACTAAGGCCTAGTGCTTCTTTCCTTGATATGTACTTCACTTCGCCATTGGATCTGACCAGGCTCAATACGTGGGTCTTTTGATCAGACATCCACTTTAGTACTTTTAAACCCAATGGGTTTCTTGGGAGAGATTTATTCACAGATGAGTTGGGAGATGTTGGCCTTGTGAAAACTTGCAGACTTTCAGACATTCTTTTGAAGGCCATTTCAATAACATTGTTTGCTGCAGCTATGTCTTCTGCAGTTTCCTTTTCTATCTGCTCCTGTCTCTTTTGTTGATCTGGCTCAATGTCTGAAACTTCTGAAATAGATGGTGATGCAGGTTTAGTTAACACCTTCTTAAAAAGGTTTTGAAGTTTTTCCGAGTTCTCTTCTTTTAGACCCATTTTCATGATGGTTTCTTTGAAGTACTCAACTTCCTTTTCCTTTACCTCTTCACTGGTCAACTGTTCTCCTTCTTCTTGGTTTGTCACAAGAGTAGACCGGAACAGTGTTTTGAGGTTTTCTATTTGCTGTTCAAGCTTCATCATTTGTTCATGCTTCTTTGAAGTGCCTGAAACAGTTATCTTCCTTTTCTTCAGCCTTTTATAGGCTTCATCAGTTTGCTGCTTTGACCATTTTGATATGGCATTTGCAGTGTCCACTTTTGCATTCACCAGCTCCTGTTTCTTTCTCTTATACTCAGCTGTTAGGTCAGAGATGAGCTTTTTGTATTTACTCCAATTTGGAGCATTTTTCTTCTTTCTAGGATCATTCTTGATTTTATCAATCCTATCAGCTTCATGCTTTAAAGCCACTATTGGCCATTCTTCAAATTGGTTTTCTTCAGTAGGATAAAATTTTTCTTGCATTATGTATGCAAGAAGTTTTCTTCTCATTTCTTTTTGTTGTTCTGCCTTTTCTTTGCTCAGCTCTTGTGCAAAATCTTTTATTAGTTTGACTTTTGTGAGTAAAAATTCCAATCTTTCAGTAATGGCTTCATCACCTTGACCTTCACATTCAACCTTTGCTCTGATCTTTGCTTGTTTTGCTTTGAGCTCAAGGTATTCATCCATATCTTCTAGAACCATGTAGCCAATGAGTGAAGGAAATATTCTATTTGAAGGATCATCATCATTGTAGAATTGCCTCATCTCATTTTTTATAGCATCTAGTTCCAATGGATATTTTGCAGCAGTGGGATCATATTTGTCCTCATCTGGCTGAGTAAGTTTTCTTTTTCTGGTGTAGAGCTTTGTTGGTTGTGATGTGAGACTGGTGAGAGCAGTGGTGGATGGTTGACTAACAATTGTTGAAACAACTGGTGTTTCAACTGCTGTTGTCATTACAACTACTGATGTGTCAGTAGATGTCTTCTGCTTTTGAGCAGGGGATGAAGGTGATGATGTAGTTTTTGATGGTGGTGTTGAATCATCATCAGGAATGAAAACTCTTCTCCTTTTTATTGTAGGAGAGACTGATGATGTCGTTGGTGGATCAGTGGTTTGAATGGTGGACAGTGGCTGACAAACAGTTATTGAAACAACTGGTGTCTCAACTACTGTTGTCATTACAGCAGATGTTGTAACATCTGCTGTCTTCTGCTTTATGGCAGGGGGCAGTGGTGATGATATGATTGTAGATGATGATGGTGGTGGAGCAGTGGTTGTAGTGGTGTGTGGTGAAGTTGTGTGTGTTGATGATATGACAGTTGTTTGGCTACTGACAGCAGTTTTTGTAACTACTGATGTATCAGCTGTTTGAATGGAAGTTTGAGATTTTGAATCTTTTGAGTTTTAAGATGGCTGTTTTCCTTGTTCAGGTTCAATATACAGACCATCCTCAATTCCCTTTTTCTTCAACTTTTTGACATTCTCCCCCTTTTTGGCATTATCTGCAAGGGGGTTATCCATAAAAAGGATAGTTGAGGGAACTTTTCCAGGAGTGCTTTTGAGATGAGCCTTGATAGCTTTGATGTCTGCTTGGGTATCTTTAAATCTCGACTCCACCATGTTTGTCAACATCTTTACATGCATCTCATGCTGCTGATCAGCCATCTGTTTTTGTTTTTCAAGCATGGGTTTAAAGATATTCCAGAGCTCATTTTCAGTAAATACTTGTGGTGGAGCAGGTGCTTGAGGTGGAACAACAGTGGATTGTGCTTTCCGAGTTTTTAAAATCTCTTGCACCATATCCTTTATTTCTGCAACTGAGGTTTCCAGTTTTTTAACTCTGCCCGTCAATTCCAGGTATTTTGAATCATCACCCACTTTAATGGGATCATCAATCCCCACCTTTGGTGGTTATATCAATGTTTGACTTAGGAACTGAGTCCCAAAAATCACCCATTGATGCCCCTTGTTCTTGGTACTGGGGACTTCTTTCTTCAGCACTTGACAACCTTGTGATTTTACCAGTGGTCAAAATTAACGCACTAGTGGTTGCCATGGGTGCTACGGAAGAAATTGCCTTCAAGGGAGTCTGATTAATGAAACAACTGGCCAAATGTAGATCTGTAGATCCAACATTTGTAGTTGCTGCTCCACTTGAATTACCACCGAGAGTTACATGTAACTCAGGGGGTGTAACCTCCTCAATTGTTGCTGGGATAGCAGGAGTAGTAGCATCAGACCCAGTCACTTGTGGGAGTATACTCTCAGTGACAGGTGATAGAGAGGAACTGGTTTTTGTCTGGGCTATATCAACTGCATGCAACAAAGGTAGCATGGATTGTGGTAATATTATTGGTGAGGGTATGGGAGTTGAAAGAGACATGTCCTTGGGATCAGGACTGAGGAAGATGGATCCGAGTGGATTCAGAGCTTCATATTGTGGGGTCCCTGTGCTTACAACATGATCCTTTTGTGAGGATGCAGGAGGAGTTTTAGGCAAAGGTGGAGATCTTTCTACCAACTGCTGTGAGGAAGTAGCAATAGTGGTTTGTGGTGACATTTGTGTTGTCACAGGCAGTTGCTCTGGGATCTCATCTTCCAGAGTTGCCTTTTTCTTGGGTTTGGTGGGCTTTTTGTATGATTTTCTTTTGGTCTTTTTGGTAATGTCAGGTGTGGGTTTCAAAGCAGTGGTAGTGCTGCTATGATCACCTGGAGCAGTGGGCTCAGCAGCAGATGTCTGAGGAGCAGTGGTAACTGCTAAATTCTGCTCAGACACCTCTGCTTTTGTTTTTATTGGTGCCAACATTCTAGTGAATGTTTCAGGTGTTAAACTTTTTATTTGAAAATAAACACCTTGTTTTGGCACATTTTCATTTTCTTTTTCAAATTTTTGTTTAAAATAGTAACTTAGAAACCTTGGAAAGAGTAAAAATGTTTTGCTATCAGCATTCTTTACCAAGTCATTGAAGATTTCCTGGGAATAGTTGTAATCTTTATTATTTAAAATAGCATAGCCCAGGCATTGAATCTTCAATGGTATTTCGTTAAAAGCTGTTGTTTTATTTGAGACACACGACAAAAGTGTGTGGAATAAAAATCTGGGTACAGACGGGAAATAACCTTTTTGTAAAGTATCTACCTTTGATTGTTCTGCATATCCCCTTTTCAGAAAATCAGCTTTTAACTCGTTTTTATAAAAAGAAGTTTTACCTTTCTGATCATCGAGTTTGAAGACTTCTGAGATTGATTGCGGAGTGATTTGAATCGCTTTACCCTGTATCGAGGAATTAATGGCTACTACTTTTCCGTCTTGTTTTTCAAGCGTTGTATTTTTCCAGAACTCTCTCTGGGTTTGCAAGTAAATGGGAGCGTCTGCTGTCAACAAAGTTTTATACTTTGATTCAGATAGTGTGTCAATGACGGAATCGAAGGTGCGGTTGTTTGAGGGTTTTGTGAGGAGACCCAAGTAGTTGTGCGGTGATTTGTATGGGATTTCAATGATTTCTTCGGCCGTTTGAGCGACCTCTTTTGAAGAAGATGGTGATTTTGGTTTTGATTTGGATTTCGTCATTTTGAAAGAGGAAGAAGAAGAACAGAGAATGATTTGGGAAGAAGGGTTAGAAACTGTTTTGATAAGAGAATTTTAGAATTCAAATCGACAGCTTAAAACCCTGTTTGGGGGTTTAGGGCAGGGTTTTATTTAGGGAAAAACTGATCGCTGATGTGGCAGCGGTTATTATGATCTGAAGGCTAAGAACTGACCACGCGTCAAACTCTGAAGGAATGGATGAAGAATGGAGGGCAGTTGTTTTGAGAGCCACTGATGTATCAAGCATCAGTAGTTACAACGGTAATAATGTGACAACAGTGGAAGATTTTTACTATCAGTGGATAGCATATCAGTGGATAAGACACTGATTTTGAGCATCAGTGCTTGCCAAGCAAAATGAAAGGTCAGTGGTTGACTTTCAGTAGTGGATAGTAATTAGGAAATAGATGTTTGAACTCAACAGTGGTTAGGGGTAATATTGTGATTTGAAAGATCAGTATGTCAGCAACTGTTTTGAGAATTTTCATTCAAGGTTTTGCCACATGTCAATTACTCATGTTGAAGATTTTACAACTCCTTGACAGTGGTTTAGTACCCCAGATGATAAGAACTTTTAGCAAGGCCACTCATTTTCGTTTAATATCAAGTTAAAACATGAGTGTCTCAGTAGTTTAAGCATTGTTTGGCAATCATCCTTTGATAAGAATTTTATGAGAAATGACATGACCTTTACGTATATACTATATCCTTTTGACCCATTTGTGAGGACAATAATACCAACAAAAATAAGGTATAATATCCTAAGAGATTCCAACAACCATTGTCAACAAAAATAAGCAATAGTTCAAAATATACTATTCTTAAAAACGAATAATATATCCTGGTTATTAGAGAAAAACCTTTTGAAAAAATAGTTAAAGGATTTTTCTGAGAATGACATCAAAAGGATCTGGTATTTTTTCAATAAAAACACGTAATCATATCATTCTCAAGTTTATGTGAATGGTCAGTGGCTTGACAGCAATGGTAGGAAATTTTGAATATGTTTTGACCATTGTTTGGTACCATTTTCTTGTCAGTTAATTGCAAACAAGAGGACACAAGATCACATAAATTTTCGAAACCCTGATGTAGAGTTTGTTACTATGTGATGATTTTGAAAATTTGTCTAGTCCTTTTTGAAATCTTATTTACTGGAAATACCATGGTTACCTGAACTAAAAACTGCACACAGTTGCTTTGATGACCATTTTTACCCCAACTTTTGACTCTAAAGTGTTTTATGTTTATACTATTTTCTTCAAAAGTTTTTGAGATAAACCCACTTCTGAGTTTTCTGTGAATATTCTTCTTCCCTTTTTACCCTTCCCATTCATAAGTAATGAAATACTTACTGGGAGGTTTTATTGAAGGAATACTTTAATCCAGACTCATTTTGCAGTAATGTTTTAAGAGGATTAGCCATATTTATACAAATTTTTGACCAATCTCACATTACATATGATATGGACTATCTTGACTCCTGTTTTCTTAATATATTTAAACAGAGTTAATTTGTTCCTTTTGAGGATCTCAACCTGTTTTCAATACATAAGATCTAATGACTAAAGTTTTAATTTCCCTCTTTTTACGTTAGCAAAAACACTAATATTTTATGACCATAGGTTTCTATTAATCAGAGGTTCATACTTTAGCATCTAATCATAGTGAAAACATCACAAAATTACACAACAACAATTGAAATCAATTTAGCGAATAAGAAGTAGCCCCATGGTTTAACATATATTGTTTCTAGATCTAGAAACCATGAGTGTCTTGTGCATGAAATCACTTGTTGTGTAAAATTTGTGTGTCATATGACATCTTGGTTGATTTACAGAGTTTTTGAACAACCATTTTGAACATGATTTACTCGATACTCTGTTTTTCAACTAAATACAACCAACCTTAGTATCAATGAATTTTGAGCCGAACTGTTATGTCAAATTGATTGTTAGATCGAATTTGACTGTCCAGGCTCTGATACCAATTGTTAGGATCGGAGGCTCTCATGATAGTGTTTGTTTGTATGATTTGAACAGTTTAATGAATAAGAAACAATGTAAAGTGCAGCGGAAATGAAAACAAACGTTGTAAACACAATCAAGGAGAAAATAGTTTGATAAACATTTGCTTCTCATAGAGTCAAAAGATTACAAATCAAAGCAAAAGATTACAGACATGCTTACAAACTAAACTCCCCCTCAGCCTGATGCCCCAAGGTTGGATTGCACAAGATGAAAGGATTGAATTGAGGAGAAGAACTTTCTCAAAACGAATCAAATGTAACAGTACAGAGTACTGCTCCATTTATAGACAAACCAAACCACTGAGGCATCTCAGCTGACGTCACCATGAAAGTGACATCTAACAAACTAACAAACTCTATCTATTGTTCTACAACTACTCTCCATACAGACATTGATTACATTCCAAATACTGATATATAAACACCGACTCTTCATTCCACTGACGTAATCAACCACTGTTGTATGAGCAACAGTGCTTTCTCCAAAGGGTGATCAGGCCTTGAATGGGCAGTGCTTTAACTCTTTAGCAGTACTTGGACTCCAACAGTAGATTGAGCTTCAGTCTTTAAACTTCATCAGTACTTTGGTTTCACAATGGTTTATAAGATCAGCAGTTGTTGATAAGGACAGTACTTGGAGCATATCAGATGTTTGATTCACTGTCAAGGGGAAAGCTTAAAGCAAACAGCTGATTATTGTGAATCCACTATTGTGACCTGGTTTTGGCTTTCATTATCTGTTCCTCTGGTAGGGTTCAATCCCAACATGTACCTACAAGTCTTAACCCTTGTGTAGAAGCATGCTTCTCATAACCATTAAAATTTATTAGCTACCTAGTTCTACCACTTTTATGAAAATATTACCAAGTCATACGTTAATTTACTTTGATTTATGTGGAAAAATAATTTACAACAATAACAAGCCTAACTCACTTTCGTAGGAATCACGGTTGCATTTAGCTTATGCAACAAGCCCTTTTAAACCACCCGATAGCTCGGGAGGACGAGTAGGTCTCGTGAGGGTTATATAGGGAACACACCCACAACGTTCATTTAACTACTAAAAAAAACAAATAATAATACAAACTCTACAACAATCATACCTGGTTTACCTCTCATGGTGGTCGAAGTGCACATTTGCCTACCGAGTTTCCAACATACGCTCGGTAATTAGCATGCCGAATCCATACTCTTTTTATTATATTCGGCATACGCACTGTACAACTTCGGGGTCGTTTCTTAACAACATGGCTAATGTCTTGCAACGCCACCCTTCGAATCCTTATGCACAAACCCGCATCCCCAACTTTGTTGGTTGGAGTGATAAGTTTAGAAGAAGGATGAATATGAACGTGAGCTTCCTTCGATTCCGATTCGTCTTGCGGTGTCACGTCTTCCGGTCGGTTCAAACATTCAATTACTTGCTCCGGAAGTTCCGTAACCTCTTCCACCACATCACCATCCACCATTGTACCATTAGCCAAAACCTCCCGCTCGCGTTTAATTTGGGCTAATTCCTCCGCTAATTGACCCACTTGCACCACCAATGCTTCATGGGCTTTATCCCTTACTTCAAACTCTTTCTTTATTTCGGCTTTGAACTCTTGATGTGAATTAGTAAGGCACTCATAGCATTCATGAGGGCATCAAATTTGGAACTTATTGAGTCTTGAGGTTCCTCGTATGCCGGTTGAGGGTATTCATTATAATAATCATCATACACCTCCCGGTAACTTGAGAAATGGGGCAATTCGGGTTCATAGTAGGACTCTTGATAATGTGGTAGTGGTGGATTATCGTATGGATAATATGAGGATGGACCATTGAAATCTTCATAATCCGCCCTCCTATATTCATACAATCCGCTGAGGTAGTCTTCCCGATCCTTGTTGGCTTGAACTTTTTCGTAGAAGACAAAGCAATCCTCTAAATAATGCTCTCCGCTTCCGCAACACTCACATGGATCATCATCTACCCAATTCATATTGAAAGATGATACCTGCAAAACACGTACCTGCTCAAACAAACTCGGCCACCCAAAGTAAAATCACAAATATACAAGAAAAAGGAAAGAAAATAAACTAAACTAAAATCGAACAAGCAATGAAATACTAAGCGCACTAGCTCCCCGGCAACGGCGCCATTTTGACGTGACCGTGTCGTCCCGATCAGTCAAAAACCCAATTAAACCTAGGTAGCTAGGGTAAGTCGGGTATCGAATCCACGAAAAGCATGTGGTCAGTATCGCACGACCTGTTCGACTAGTTAGACTATTTACAAAAATGTACAAATTGATTATGAAGCTTGCTAATTTTTATTTGTTTGTTTGGTTTTGAAAAGGAGTCGGAATAAGCCGACAAATTGATATTATTTAAAACTACGATTGATTAACTAAAATTGCAACTAAATTACTAAATGATTGAAACAAGCAATTAGAGACAAGTTCCACACCCGGTTCGATTATTGCAAGACTTAGGGTTCCTACATGTTTTAACTTGATTCAATTGCATATAGTGATTAACGGATTACTATCACGAAGCTTAGGTGCCAATTGCTATCAAGGTCATAGACAACGCACCGTAATGCACTTCGTTGCTTTGGACACGTAAATCCTAACCTACGATAAGGCATAAGTGCACAAATTCATTTCGCAAAGTCATAACTTTATCATCGTTCGACAATTCACAAATTCAATTCAAATGCACGATAATTATCATAAGTTTCAAATACTAAACAATTTGTCACAAAACCAAATTAAAATACAAATGTATAAACCCTAGAAATCTTACAACATCTACACCGGGGTGAAACCAATGAGACTAGCCGCTCATTGTTGAATGGACGCGATCACAAGCTTGAAATAGTGATGAAATCATGATCGGCTTGGTGGTTTGAGGGAGATGTGTGATCAGTTCAAAGCCAAAAGTTCTTTCCTGGCTGCCACTATATGTCCATGTATATGAGAAGTCTCATTTTCTTTCCAATCAAGGCTCCCCCCCACTTCGATAGTGGCTGCCAATAATCGTGATGTTCTTGGGCTGATTTGGGAGCCCAACGTAATTAATGGGAGCCCAAAAAACTATTTAATTGTTGCCCCACTTTCATGAGTTGCTGCTGACTTCGTGGCCCACCAAACATTCACATCACGTGCAAACCATGTTCCCAAGTTGTTGTATATGGCTGCCAAAAAGTTGTTTGTGAATGAAACTCCGAATTGTAGAATGTGGCCCCACTTAGCGATGATGATAAGTTTTTTTTTATCAAAGTTTTTGAGCCACCAAAATAATAATAATTGCTACCCCCAAGATCGATGGAATGGAAGTCTCTCAAAATTGTTTTGTCGTGCATGAATATTGGCTGACGATTGATGTATTGATTTACTCCCCCAAAAACTTGTATGCGTGTGTAATGTTCACCACCAAAAGTACCCCCAATTAATTCATGTGATGTTGATAAATTAAAGCTTGTATGCCATCTCAATAAGCTAGCTGCCAAAAACAAGTTCACCCAAGTGTGATGATGATGATGTTCTCAAAAAGTCCAAGTATGGCAACGTGATATGCCCCGGTTAACATCCATGGGCGTTCCGCTTCATCACCAAGCATACGAAACTCACCGGTTTAAGCCGATTAACCTGTAACATCACAAATCTGCGTAGTTATCGCATTCACGCCATATAATTACTTCAAATGCAATAAAACAATCAATATAACACACTTTACACCCGGGTTTCACACTCTCCATCAGCACGCAGCCCTTCCACTAGCCACTGGGTTGCGTATCTAACCCTATTTTTGAGTTCTTAATCCAACTATAATTTATTAAGTATTAACAATGTATTCCGAGAATATTTCGATACATCTTTGATACAATTTTCTATAAAAACATTTAATACCCCAGAGCAATTAATGTAAGTGAAAACATTGAAAAAATCAACTTTTTTGAAAATAAAACTTCACTAAAACAAATCTTAGACCTAAACGGGCAAAAGGCCAAAACAAAACAGGAGTTCTGCTGATGATAATGCAGCTGTAAATTTAGATTCCAGCACACGAACACCATTGAGAAAGTAAACGTCATCGTCAGGAGAAAGTGATTCAAGCATAGACTCGAGAAGAAACAGTAATTATAGTCCTTTTTTTTCTTTTCGGTTTTAATGTAATGATTTTATTATACGCTTCTAGTGTTAATTTTGACCTCTCCGGGTCTTTTGCCGTAAAAAGAAAAGGTGGTGGAAAAGTTAGTCGGACCTCAGAGTAAGTTTGGTGATATACAAGCTTATATATATATATATATATAGAGAGAGAGAGAGAGAGAGAGAGAGGTCGGTTAACGTACAAGACCACCTTATCGTACGTACGCGGGCATCTCAACCGCACATCTGATCTAATCTAGGCCTTTAATTGAACGCAGGGGCACAATAGTTAACTAACTTTGTATAATTATGCATGTTATAATACATAATTACGCACGTTATTACATAATTACGCACGTTGTTTTCATAATTACGCATGGGCTGGGTTAAACCCTAATTACGCATGGGTTGGGTTAACCCTAATAATGCACGTTATTTGCATAATTACACACATTATATTGGTGTGTATATATGTAGTGAAAGGTTTAAATACAAAAGGCTCTTAACGTGCGACTGCGCGCGAGTGAAAAATAGCGTGTGTATAATTATGCAAATAACGTGCGTAATTAGGGTTAACCCAACCCATGCGCAATTATGCAAATAACGTGCGTAATTAGGGTTTAACCCAACCCATGCGTAATTATGCAAAATCGTGCGTAATTATGTCTTATAACGTGCGTATTTTAAAAACAAACATGTGTAATTCACTCGCGCACCGTCGCACGTTAAGGATTATTGTACGTTACCTTCCCCTATATATATATTGGGGTAACTTTGTAGAATATGTTTGCTTCTTGTAGATTATGTGGAGGTGACAAGATGAAAGGGTTGGTAACGGGTCAAATTGGGTTCAGGTTAAGTCGTGTGCTGGGCTGAGTTATTTTTAATACGGGTCGGGTTGAGATTGACCCGCAAAACAATATATTTTGTTCTGTCTTGTTTTTTTATAATTGGTTAATGATTTAATGTATTATTTATGATTTTTTTTATTCATATTTGTTTATTTACTGCGAAACTGTTAACAGGAACAAGTCGAAGAAGGTGTCAACGGCTGACCTTTTAAGAAGTTCAAGTAGATTCAAGAAAGCTAAATTCACTGCATCACAACAGGTTGATGATACTGAAAGTCAACCCGTTGACTTTGTTCCCGATAGTCAACCCCTTGGCTAAGTCGTAAGCGCGGCTATAATTTTGTCTGAGATTTTGGCTCCCCTTATTTGCTAATATTGCGGTCTAGCCTTTGCTTTGGAAGGCTTCTTTTTACAACTGAAATATTATGTTTATTTAGTTAGGGCACATTTTTGGGGTGTTATTTGTGATGTAATGAAAATGTTTTAAAGCATGTCTTGCTATTTTGGTTTGTTGTCTTAACAATATATATAGACACACACTCACATTTTCTCTAGTAATTTATTTATACATACCAAGAATTTTTATTATCAGCTAAATGAATATAACTAAAAGAAACTAATAAATATAAATATAATAGTCTCATAAGTGTAAAATTTATCAAAGAAAAAAAAAACCTTAAGTTTTAATAGAGAAAGAGAGATTTATAGAATAAATTGGAAGGAAAGTGTGAGTTTAGTTGAAATTGAAATATGAAGAAAATCACATAGTGCTTTCAACTAGCAATAGTTGGTGGTTAAACCCATACACGTCAATATTATATTCGACCTTAGGTGAAAGTTAAGAGTGTTATTAATCATATAGTCAGTGCAAACTCTTTTCGGCCAATGGATCATTTCGTCATAGTTTGGATTGATAAAATCTAATTTGCCGAACAATAAAGTATGATGCTTTGATGTGTTAAGTTGAAATGGTCTATAGACAGGTTGATTATAAAAAAAAAAAAACATAGTTTCCCGTTATGCAATGTTAAAGACTAAGGTCTTACCTTATCTAGCCTTTTAGCGTCATCTCAAGTTTTATATTTCATGAATTATTTTAATATAAACTTATTTATTTAATCTTTATAATACACACCATTTTCATTAAATATAGTTCTTCGGTTCCATCACACACTTAGTCACCGAAGGTTTTAAGAAAGAAAACAACACATAGTATTATAGGATTTGCTACCATCATTCATATTTTTTAATACTTCTTTTCCAAAGTGATTAGGCTTCTTTCGGTTAGATTGGTGTTGATCTTAAAATACATTTAATCAAAAAGCACAAACAATTTAGAAATGTAACTTTCGGAATTTACTATAAAAATTTTTAAAATGAAATATCATGAATAAGTTAAGGGTTTTATCTCAATACACCTTCGAAGATATTGAGACTGTAATTTTTATTGATAAGTGAATGATATTATTTGATTACAATGATCTTTGTATTGATAAGTGAATGATATTATTTGATTACAATGATCTTTGTATAAAGACTAAAGAGATAAATGTTACAATTAGATACCCTCTAGTATAGAACATATATATAAATACGTAATCTAACAGGTGATGAGACTCTCCTAGAATTAGTGATAGGTCGAGCCACCAACGCTATCTGCGATCGTCAGTGAGACTAGTCTTTTGCCTATGGATATATCCAGATGACCGAACTTTGTTGGACGATCTAAATAAATTATAAAAAAAAAATCAAAATTAGAATATTTAAAACAACTTACACTTAATTAAAAGGAAACAGAAATGGATATTTAAACCTTTCACATGAACATTTTTCATGATTCCTTCAACCCTACCCCCTAACCAACTTCCCAATATGGGCCGAGTCACCAGCGCCAGTGGCGAACCCAGGAATTATTTGCTGGGGGTGTGGATGAGGTGTTCAATCATATTTTCAAGGGGTGCGGTCGGTTTTTTTTTGCCTAAAATATACACTAACTTTTTTTCAAGGGGTGCGGCCGCCCACCTTGGCCAAAGGGTGGGTCCTCCCCTGACCAACGTTGTCTGCAATTGTGAGTAAGGGCCTGTTTGTTTAGCTATTAATGGTTCAGATCTTATACTAGTTCAACACTTAATGGTTTAGATCTCTTACTAGTTCAGCAGTTACTTATTCAGAAGATGTCACAGTCGCTAAGACTAGTGTTTTGCCTTAAATATACCCATATGACCGAAATTTATTAGACGATAACCACAATATATAAAAAAGTTAAAAATATAACTTTACAAACAGGATCCACTTAATTAGGCTATAGGGTGTGGTCATGATCCTCATGATCACCATGACCCTCCACATCAGCGCCATGTCACATACTTCTAATTCATCATCCAAAACCACTACCCTAAGGGTGTGATGATTATTCAAACCCAATTATCTTATTTTAATTTATTTTTGTGAAAAAGAAAATGAAGTATTGAATAAGGAAAGGAGGCTCATGATTGCCATGATTTAATTCATGGAAATCATGATGGATAAGACAAGATGATGGTGTAAGACCATGTGTAGTGGGGCGTTTTTAAAAAAAAAATAAAAAAAAACGCCCGAAAACGCCCAACGCACCATTACATGGGGCGTTATATTTAAAAAATTTTGAAAAAAATGGTGAAGGGCGTTTGATATAAAACGCTCAAGAACCATGAAAAAGGACAAAAAGACACTGCCATGTTTGACTTGAAGTGGCATGTGGCCAATGGGATGTCTCCATTGTTTGACTAGCCTCTTTGCTTTATTTATTTTTTTTTTATTTTTTTTTTCAAATGATTGAATGGGGGTTATTGGCATAATTCCCCACTACGCCACTTTTGCTATAATGCCCCAACGCTGACTAGGATGCCACGTGTCGGATAATGCTCCATGGTAGAAGCATTATACAAACTTACCACTACACATGGTCTAACAATCAATTAATGTCATACATGTCGATTGATGACATGCCCATCCCACCCTATAGCCTTAAAATAAAACAAAAGTGGATATTTAAACCTTCCACATGAACAACATGATTCCTTCAATCCTACCCTACCCCCTTAACCATCTTCCCAAAATCCTTCCCCATTTCCATAATCCCCATATAACAAACACACCCACCAACCCCTCAAAACGCTAGGGTTTTCATCAACAATCCTCAACACCCTCTCAAATATCAGTCTTCCACCAACAATCTTTAAACAAAAAAACCCTAATTTACCAAGAAAATGGCGAACTCAATCTCATTCGGGTCAAGCCCGGTACTTTCCCCCTTCCCGGACCCTACCAGATCACGAATTGCAAACCCTTTTCACCGCAGAGCTCAATTTGGGAGTTTTTCAAAGAACCCTAAACCCTTGTTAATTGGTAGAACCCTAACGGTGGCCCGGTTCGGGCCGGGTCATGTCCAGTTTCCTGACCCGGAAAACTTTAGGGAGTTGATTGATAGAGCTGAAGGACTTGTTTATACGATTGCTGATGCTGTTGTTGCTGCTAGTCCTGACTCTGGGGTTACTACTAATGCTGGTGCAAAACAGAGTAGTGATTGGTTGTCTGGGATTAGTAATTATATGGAAACTGTTCTTAAGGTTTGTGGGTTTTTCATTGTTATTAGGGTTATGTATTTATTTGTTATAAAAGAATATTAAATAAAGTCAGTCAAATCAGTGTTATTGACCGTGGGGTATGGTGGGGCGGGGGTTGGGCTTGGGTTGGGGCATTTGCTGACACGTGTAAAGGGAGCCCCCCACTGCCTGGTTACGTGTCCGCGGGGTATGGCGGGGCGTGGGTTGGGCTTGGGTTGGGTGCACCGCGTGGCAGAATGTTTTTTTTTTTTTTTTAAAATACAAAAAATTTATAAAAAATCACACAACATTTATAAAAAAATTGAATTAGCCGCCTGGCGTGGCAGGGTGAGCCAATGAAATACCGCCAGCTCGCTTGGCCATTCCGCCCCACGCCCGGCTTGAAAGCCAAGCCCCAAGGGGCCACGCCCCAACCCAAGCCCACCCGGGGTGGTGGCTTGGGCGTTTTACCCCAACCCAAGCCCCATACCCCACGACCTAAGGTTATGTATTTGTTTGTTACAAAAGAATATTAAAATTAGGCAAATCAATAGGGGTGCATTTAGTTACAGGTGTAAGTTTAGCCAACCAGTATTAATATTATTAGGCTATGTGTTGTGGAATAACCAAACCGCTCAAAAAGTGTACACTAAGGGTGTAAATAAGCCGGCCTGAGCCCGAATAGGCTTGGGCTCGGGCTCGTCATGTTTTTATGAAGCTCGTGAGTAAAACTCAAAGCTCGAGCTTGACTCGACTCGGTTCGAGGTATTTTGAGAACAACCTCAAATGAGCTAAAAGCTCGGCTTGAGCTCGCTTCAGTATCGCTTAAACGAGCCAAAGCTCGGTTCAAGCTCGGCTGGCCAATTGTATCATCATTATTATTATATTGTATATAAAAAAAGTAAAACTTTGTTTGGGCTCGTTGAGCTCGGGCTCGATAACTAAACGAGCTCTATTTCAGGCTCGAGCTCGGGCTCGTTAAGGCTTGGCTCGTTCAAGCTATTAACCGAGCCGATCACGAGTAGCTCTCGAGCCTCTGGGCTGGTTTACACCCCTAGTGTTCACGTAGGCATGGGCAATAAGTAAGCGACCGGATAACTATGGTGTAGAGGAATAACTAAAACATAAATTAAAGAAAAAATTTAAAAAGAAAAATGTCTGATTGGTTGACTAGTTAATGGGCCCCACAATCATTTCTATAACGCGGGATGGCGTGCTGTTTAACGCCCACTGTGCTGATTTGGTATGGGGGCGTTAATGGACTACACATGGTCATCATTATTATTTTTCTGTTGTGATGTTATTATCACTATAAGGTCTTTTAATTTGGGTGAACAAATGTATTGTATGTATGTAATGTTTATAGGAATAGATGACAGTGTTTGGGGTGAAAGGTATTTGTAGATTATAATTTCCGGGTTGGGGCCAGTTAAAAGTTGATCTAATAGGTTCCACTTTGTCTATCTAGTATAATTAACTTTTGATTTTTGGCATTATTTTTATAACAATAGTGAAACGGTGAAAATTTAAAAATTAGGGTTTGACACAGAGGAATCACTTAAGAAGGAAACTAGGAAACATTTGTGTGATTTGGGAGAAAGCTTTTGTCATATTTTAATTCTTGAATATTTTTGTCTATTTTATTTCAGTTTTTGAAAGACGGGCTCTCTACGCTCCATGTTCCATATGCATACGGCTTTGCTATTATACTTTTGACAGTTCTTGTTAAGGCTGCAACGTTTCCTTTGTCAAAGAAGCAGGTTTGTTTCGATTCAACGTAGCATGATAAAATGTCATAAACTTATAACCTTACAATAAAAAGCAGACCAGATTTATCTTTATAAATGATAGCGTTAACATTTTGGAACTATAATGCAGGTGGAATCTGCAATGGCCATGCGATCTTTGCAACCACAAATAAAAGCTATTCAGGAACGGTATGCTGGTGATCAGGTTACATTTTATTCCTGTCCTTTTGAACTACTTCAAAATTTATGAAAATTTATATCGATTGCTTTAAATTTATTTGCAAATATGGTAAGTAATTAGCAAAAATTTCCATGTCAATCATGAATATTGTAATAAGTATATTTCGCCTCTGATCATCTTTTTTTAGTTTACACATGTTTACTTATAGCACACCACACCAGAGAGTAATAATTCTGTTTTAAGTATTTATTTGTACTATAATATATTTTTCATGATTTGCAGGAGCGGCTTCAGCTTGAAACTGCGAGATTATACAAACTGGCGGGAATAAATCCTTTGGCTGGTATCGTAATCCGTGATTAAACATACCCTATAGACATGTTTTAAGATGACTCGTACAATTGATTAAGTGATTAACCAGCCCCTCAATTGTGATTATAGACGTGTTAACTACTTAACCATTGACTCATATAATTCATACTAAAGTTAACATACACATATATATTGATGGTTTTACATTAGGCTTATGAGTACACATTCAAATTGAACAAACCTATAATTGACATATGTCCTTTAACAGGATGCCTACCAACCCTAGCCACAATACCTGTATGGATTGGTCTTTATAGAGCCCTTTCAAATGTTGCGGATGAGGTAACTTATTTGATGTTGTTCTATATACCGTAAACTATACTCATTATTGAATTCATTTAGTAAAACAGCGTTTTTAATGATATTTATAGGGGCTTTTGGCCGAAGGGTTTTTCTGGATACCATCTCTTGCAGGTCCCACAACAATTGCAGCACGCCAGAGTGGCAGTGGAATATCTTGGCTTTTTCCTTTTGTGGTAAGCATTGTTATTTATTTGAACTTGGACCATTTTTTAGATATTTTTAGATATTTTACTGGATGTTAAAAGACGATAATGCCCTTTACAGGATGGTCACCCTCCACTTGGATGGTCAGATACGTTCGCGTATCTTGTGTTGCCCGTGCTCCTTGTATTATCTCAGTACATATCTGTTCAGATCATGCAGTCATCACAGCCACAGGTTTGTTTTTTAAAATAACTTTATGAATAAGTAATGCATTAATGGAAATTGATGGTTTAAAAATAACATTATTGTATTATTAATTTTTAATCTTTGAATAAGACGCTTTTAGTAATGTATGTTCGTATGCTTGAACTTTCAGAGCAACGATCCGAATATGAAGACTTCTCAAACGATAACCAAATTTCTGCCGTTGATGATTGGTTATTTTGCACTTTCAGTGCCTTCTGGGCTAAGCCTTTACTGGTAAGTCAACTTGACCAAACTTCGGATTCTTACTAGTCTTCTTTTGACTTTTAATGTCAAACTTAAATAATCTGAATTTTAAAATTACAACATATTTCAAAAATACTTTTACCGTCATTTTGAGTAAAATGCCATTTTCGTCCCTGAGGTTTGGCCAGTTTTTCGACTTTCGTCCAAAGGTTTGTTTTTCCGCATCTGGTTCCAAAAGGTTTGAAATATTGTCATTTTGATCCGGCTCGTTAACTCCATCCATTTTTTCTCCGTTAAGTTAGGGGTATTTCCGTCTTTTTTGTTAACTTAAAGGGCAAATCGGTTATTTTCACTTTACGTACAAGCATTGAAAATACCCTTAATAAATAGAAAACAAAAATAATACCCCTTGAACCACTGGGTGTCAGCCCAGTGGCCACCGACACCCATCTTAAAAACCTGCAAGGGGGAGGTCGCAAGTTCGATTCTTACCCTGAGCAGACTGGGGAATTCACCGCCAGGGCGCTTGGTCGGGTAGCAAACTGGGGAGGGGGATCCCTCTCGCGGTCAGGGGTGCCGTGCATTTACCCCTTTTTTTTAAATAATACCCTTGACTTAACAAAAGAGACGGAAATACCCCTGAATTATTGGAGAAACATGGATGGAGTTAACGAGCCGGATGAAGATGACAATATTTCAAACCTTTTGGAACCAGATGCGGAAATACAAACCTTTGGATTAAAGTCACAAAACTGGCCAAACCTCAGGGACGAAAATGGCATTTTACTCCCGTCATTTTTTACATAAGTAGTTTTGTGCTTTCAGAATTACTTTTACATAAGTAGTTTTGTTCTTTCTTACAACATATTCCTCAAAGAAAAACCAAAATACCCGTGTCGTTCAAGTTGAAAGTAGTTTGTTTGTCAATTTTTAAGTATGCGAAATATAAAGAGAGCATGATGAGTAGTCATGGTCAAAATGCTGGACAGTTTTTATAATAAATATACGAGTCTAAATGTATATACGTTTCATGCAGGCTTACAAACAATATATTAAGTTCAGCACAACAAATATGGCTTCAGAAGATGGGGGGTGCTAATAATCCAGCAAAAAAAATTAACTTTGAAATGCTCAAGGAAGATCCGCCCCAAGTTCAGGAATCTGTGTTTCAAACTACTTCAGTTAAAGAACCACCCAAAATAGAAAAACCTGATTCACAAGGGTATCGTCCTGGTGAGAGGTCAGTTATAAATACTTCTCTAAATGTCAGTTATGAATTATGATATTAGGTAGATATAGTAAATGGGCTGCTTAGCGGGGTCGGGTAATGGGCCAAATTGGGTCAATTTGTATTGATCGAAATGGGCCTGTTCAGGTTGATCTGAAACACTTTTTTTATCTGTAACTTCTAAAGACGTTAAGTAAAGAATTAATGTGCCATATATGATTACTAACGTTATGTTATTTTAATACTAAAATAATTTCTTGAATAAACAATTTAGGAGGTTTTATGCATCAACAGGTTCGTCCCATTAAACCTGTTTCCTTTTAGAGTAAAATGGGCTTTTTCGTCCCTGAGATTTGACCAATTTTGCGACTTACGTCTAAAGGTTTGTTTTTCCGCATATGGACCCAGAAGGTTTAAAATCTTGCCAATTTTATTCGGCTGATTGGCTCGTTAACTCCATCCATTTCTCTCCGTTAAGTTAGGGGTATTTCCGTCTTTTTTGCTAACTTAAAGGGCAATTCGGTCTTTTTCGCTTTATGTAAAAGACCGAATACCCCTGAAAAAGACTGAATTGCCCTTTAAGTTACAAAAAAAAAGACGGAAATACACCTGGCTTAACGGAGAAAAATGGATGGAGTTAACGAGCCGGATGAAAATGGCAAGATTTCATACCTTTTGGGATCCAGATGCAGAAAAACAAACCTTGCAGAAAAACAAACCTTTGAACGAAAGTTGCAAAACTAGCCAAACTTTAGGGACGAAAATGGTGCTTTACTCTTCCTTTTATGTTATTTTTTATTTTACCATTTTGACTTGTCAGAGATAAAAACATATTTTGAATAGACCGGTTCATTATTATCTAGGTCAAAATTGTAGCTATAACATTATTAAGGTTCAAATGTCGTAATATTCTTATATTATGTTGATGACTTCCAGATTTAAACAACTAAAAGAACAAGAAGCTAGGAGGAAACAGCAAAAAGAGGCAGAAAAAGCTAAAGAGGCTTCATTGACAAATGAAGCTGTTAGGGGAGACGTAAAAGTTGACCACGAACTTAAAGCCGATTCTATGAATTCCGTTAATGGAGATCCTTCATCTTCAGATTCCAGTCAAGTCGATAAAACCATGATTTCTAAAATTGAAAATGGCGAAGATTCGGTTTTGTATAATAGCAGAAGAGATCAACAGCATCTTGATGAAAATCTTGAAAAGGTAGCTTTTGAAACTTTTTAACGATGTCTTAAATTTCCGATTCTTGAGAGGTGGCAAAAATGAGCGGGTTGGATAACAGGTATTTTTTGTACAGGTTGGAACACGTAGGTTCTGGTTGAAACAGAACAGTTTTTGTTCAAAAGTTTTTTTAATATATAATCAATGTGCAAAATATAGTTGCAAAAGTTGCATTATTCAAAAAGTTTAATAAATAAGTAGCGCGCCAAATATGATTAAAAAGTAGCATCACTGCAATAATAATGCAAGTTTTTTAGATAATACGGTTTATGTCATGAAAAATAGACTTTGTACGACTAATGACCTGTTCGACCTATTTGTTTTTGAGCTAATTTTTTATATGATCTGTTCGACCCATTTCTTTTTCGACACATTGCCCGAATCAACTCATTAATAAGTAAATGGGTTTGAAATTGCCACCTTGCTCATAAAATTGCATTACCTTATTTACGGGATTTTCAGCGTCCCTTTTCAAAGTGTTTACGATAGAGTTATAGTGTTATACCTTATTTGGACAAGCATGGTATGTGTTTAATTAAAGGTTATTTAGTTATTTGACAAACGAGTGGAACCAACATCTTATGTTTTTTTTAATTAAATTCAACATGCATTCTTGTGGAACTGCCATAGGAATGCTGTGGTTTAAAAAAAGGATAGTTCTTGCACATATTGTAGAAATATAGACTCAAAAGTAACCTCCATTCATGGCGTTTTCTTGTCTGAAACCAACTAAATTTTGCAAAATGTTGCATGTGGTGAAGTTCATTTTATTGCAGCTTTTGTTTAGTTTTTGTACCATATCAACTAATGAACATTTGCTTTCTCCCTGAGAAGCTATTCACATTTTTATACGGTTTCTAACAACGGGCCGATTCTACTTCGCAGGAAAAAACCGCCACGTGTACCACAGAAAACAAAAGCGCGACCAAAGATGAACAAGAAGAATGATCATGAACAACCAAGCAAGAAAAAAACATTGCGGGAGTACAAAAGAACTTGGTTTAGGTTCATGAACACATGGTTGGTCATGCACACGCACTGTCAGGTTCGTTTTGATTATACAAAAGATAAGGTGTAGATACGTTTAGAGGGGTTCGGATAAAATGATGTGGAATATTTGTTTCTATAATCAAGTTTCCAGGATATATAGGCAGTGAAAACTTGGAATTCGGGTTTCAAATTTGTCCCGATATTTATTTACACCATTTTTCGTGTTCCTCTTATATCCTTAAACTACTTTAATGGCAAAAAGTTATACTTCACCTAACCTCTGTTTATGTTCGTTCGTTTAACTTAATATTCCACTGAACACGCCCCTTGATAGCGGGAAAGAACAGTGTAGAGGCCGCTCCTGCCGTCAATTACCAGAAACGATAGATCGCTAGATTAATGAATCTGAATGTGTCTCAATCGGCCGTTACTTGTCTACTGAAATCCATGAAACTGGAAGTGATTTTGAAGACTATGTTGATGTATGCTCGTATATACGTATGAACGAACGTATGTTTTATCTTCTCCGTAATGGAGGTAGGAGCTCTGGTTATGGAGTCTTGCCTTTCTCGCTGCGCTGGCCGCTGTGCATAATTTGCAGGCTTGCAGCTAGAGGTGCACAAACCGGTTAATTTCAATAACCGGTTAATTTGACTTTTTGACTTTAACCGGTGATTACTTTATTTGGTTATTTTTTAACTGGTCTGGTTGATTACTTTAAATGATACGGTTAATTAACCAGTTATTTTCGGTTAATAACCGGATTTTTGCCTCTTTTCTTATTTTTGAATTTTCCGGTTAATAACCAGTTCCTATACTAAATATTTATAACCGGTTAATAACCGATGGTTAAAATTAACCACTAACCGGTTAATAAGCGGTTCCGGTTTTGGTTAATAACTGGTTTCGATTAATTAACCGAGTTTTTGGCCCACCTATACTTAGAGCGGGCTGACAGTTGGGTAGGCTTATGAGCCCATTGTGATTTAGAGCAAACGTTTAGCCCAGTGTACCAAGCCCAAATATACTTCCGTTAAAAATTAAGAATGACACCAGTAGGATTACCTTGAGATGCGCCGATGCGGCGAGAGTTAGGTTCTGGTCGGTACTGGTTCGGATTGTTACGACCTTGATATGGTATAATACCTGGTATAGTTTACGATACCAAATTTGAATGCAACCCCATTTTTAATAAAAAATTATGTTTGGATACAACTATGTGTTCAAATTTTTTTAAGTTAATGAACGTTGCTATAGCTTGTGATACGAAAAAATACTATATTTTGAATACACCACTGTGTTATCAACAACATTTTTATACTGGAGATGAAAAATTAAGCCCAACTACAAGTTCTATTTTTTTTTAAACGTTAACAAACACAAGTTATTAAAATTTCATATCACATTAAAACTAGGGGTATTGGATTTTAATAATCCAAAGTTTCACCCATTGGCCACTAATAATCCCAACTTCAAAAATTCCCTGTAATAATCCCAACTTGTATGATTTTGGCCACCAATGATCCTTGTCTAACTGGGTTAGTTAAAAGTGACGTGGCAGCTAACGTGTTTAAAACTTGAAAGATTTTGGCCACCAATAATCCCAAGTTTCACTAATTGGCCGGTAATAATCCTCCAGTCACCACCATCATCTCCTCCAGTCACCACCATCATCTCCGACCACCGCCTCCTCCTCCACTGCCACCACCATCTCCTCCAGCCACCACCATCATCTCCGACCACCACCTCCATCATCTGCCACCGAAAACCACTATCACCTGCGACCACCTCCATCACCTACCCAGCTCCGGTGACCTGCAACTTATTCCGACGACCCGTTTTACCCCTAAAACCACCAAACGAGACCACCACCAATCATCTCCGACCTCCTATAATCTTCTCCGCTTCTCAAAAGTTTAAAATTTCCACCATCTATGCAACTCCGGTGACCTGCAACTTATTCCGACGACCTTCTTTACCCCTGAAACCACCAAAGGAGACCACCACTTGTCATCTCCAACCTCTAGTGACCTTCTCCGCCGCTCAAAACTTCAAAATTTCCATCATATCTAGGTATCACGTTTTTCCGGTGAGGCGGTTGGAGTTGTGGATGGCAGTTTAATGGTGGTGGCCGGAGGTTGTAAGGGTGGGGTGTTCGGTGGATATGGTGAATCGGAGGTGATAGTGTTTTTCCGGTGCTGGAAGACTGTGGGTGGAGGTGGAGGTGGTCGGAGGTGATGGTGGTGGTCGGAGATGATGGTGGTGGCTGGAGGAGATGGTGGTGGCAGTGGAGGAGGAGGAGGAGGTGCAGGTGGTGGTCGGAGATGATGGTGGTGGCTGGAGGAGATGGTGGTGGCAGTGGAGGAGATGGAGGTGGTCGGAGATGATGGTGGTGACTGGAGGAGATGATGGTGGTGACTGGAGGATTATTACCGGCCAATTAGTGAAACTTGGGATTATTGGTGGCCAAAATCTTTCAAGTTTTAAACACGTCAGCTGCCACGTCACTTGCCACGTCACTTTTAACTAACCCAGTTAGACAAGGATCATTGGTGGCCAAAATCATACAAGTTGGGATTATTACAGGGAATTTTTGAAGTTGGGATTATTAGTGGCCAATGGGTGAAACTTTGGATTATTAAAATCCAATACCCCTTAAAACTAAATGAGTTAAAGGCGTATATTATTTAAAGTATAAGGGGTGATATTGAAACTTAAAAAAAATTACTACTAATAAAGTTACTATTAGAGTGGAAATCCCATGTGCGTTGCATCGGGAATTCAAACGGTATCAGTTTGGTTATTATGGTACTGGTATGAAATTGACACTTGGTATAGCAACCGAAAGAGAAAACTTGAAAAATAAAAGCGTGATATGCCTAAAATGATATCATCGCGTATTTTACATTGATTGGAACCCATAAGCTCCAGTACAATCACATAGCAAATATAGCTCCATAGTAGCATGGATTTCGCTTTTGATTAATAAATTCCATAATCATGATGCTACCTTAGCCACAACCAATATTCAAGCCAATTCAAATGGTCGTCTTTGCTCATGACTAGACAAACATGAACAAGACTTTGTTCATAATCATTCATTTTACTTTAAACAAATAAAAAAAACACAAACATATTTTAAAGATAATTTATTTGTACAAGTTTAAACCCTTTATACTAAACAAATAAAAATTATATCTTAGTTCTTTATTTCCAAACTATAAATTAGTAACAATTTATTGCTTAATGGTGCTGTACCTAGGGTTGAGCAAAGTACACGAACCGATCCGAAACCCGAAAATATAATAAAGTGATAAAAACAATAAGACTAGTGGGTATGGGGAGGCTCATCCCAATGAGGATGGGCCGCCACGTAGGCGCCACATCACCATCTCATGGAGGATGGACCTCCATGCTTTTTGAGGGTGGTGGATGATGGGGCTACCCCACCTAATTTTTTATAATTTTCTAAGTTTTTTTTTGTTAACTTAATAAAAAGTTTATAAAAATTAAAAAATACAACATTAAACAACATAAATAAATTCATTTCATACCATAAAAAAATTACATTTCCTAAAAATAAACGAAAAAAAAATACGATACGATTAAAAACCTAAACAAACTACGACGTCCATTTTTTCTTCACCTCTTCCTTCATCCTCCGATAAACCTCGCGTTCATCCTCCGGAACCGAGTCGAGATCCAACCTCATAATCTTAAAATCCTCCGCTCGAGCATAGTCGGCCGACATGGTTTTCTTGTGACTATATATTTTCGGCCGCAAAGTCTTTGAACGAACGGAATTCAGAAATCAACTCGTCCATTTTTTAAGACGCCTTCAACCCGCCCCCTCCACCCAAGCCGGCCCTTTTGCGCTTTCCGGCCGCCTCTTTTTTTGCTTTGTCCCTTCCGGTGGGACGTTCGGACTCGTGAACGGGCAACACATCCTCGTCATATATCAGGTCGTCGTTTATGTCGATTTGACAACGAGCGGTGGAGCCTCCCGCATTATAACTTCCGGACTCGGAAGTTTTAGTCCTTTTGGCGGTTGCGACCTCATTTGGAGCCGGCTTCCATTTTGGTTCTTTCTTTAAAATGTTCCATGCTCGAAGGTGCGGGAAAGGCGCCGGATTTTTTGAATCCCATTTAGCCATCGCAAGGTTAAGAATGTCCTCGTCGTTGCTCCCACTAGGAGGACAAGCGTAAATTGCGTTATAATACCCACAAAATTCATTGACGGTCTTGTTCATTTTCCGCCACTTGCCCGATAAATTTGTGAGAAGGCGTTGGGAGATTGTTGGTAACCCGAAAACGTAAATTGTGGAGACCCCCACGAAGGATCCATAGTCGGAGTGTAAGCGGGACTCGAAAAAAAGTTAGGTTGGTTCGGGTTGGGATTGTACGGGTTGGGGTTGTTCGGCTTGGGGTTGTTTGGGTTGAATGGATTCATGATTGTATAAAAAAGGGGAGTGTTTTTTATAAAAATGGATGAGAATGGGAGAATAATGGGAGAAAATGGTATAAAAATGGTTGAAAGGAGGGGTATTTATTTAAAGTTTAAAAGTTTTTTTTTTAATTATAGCCGTTGGTATAACGGCTTTATTTTGAAAATTCGGCCCGTCATCAACGTCTTGGGGCAGCCGGATATCACAAGCCGGGCCAAGGAGGGCGGTGTGGGGGACCGGCGTCGGGCTTTGCCGGGCCTATGCCGGCCCCCATACCGCTTGGTCTAAGACCTATAAAGCTGTCATCCTAGACTCTAACCATGCATTCACTCCAATTAATTTCCTAATCTATGTTATATACATTTACTAGGTTAGAACCTCGTGTATTACACGGGTTGAATAAATGTAATTTTATATATTAAATAATAAAAAGTTATATTTTATGAAACTCATATATTGTACGGGTTAAATAAATGTAATTTTATATATCAAATAATAAAAAAATTATATTTTTAAAAATCATGTGTATTACACAGATTAAATAAGTGTATTTTGTATACTAAATGCTAAAAACCTCGTATCTTTTAAAACACCCGTGTATAATCGGGTTGAATAAATCTAACAAATAATAAAAAAATTGCATCCTTAAAAACCTCGTATGTTACACGTGTTGAATAGATCTGAAAAAGAGTTATATCTTTAAAAACCATGTGTATTACACATATTAAATAAATGTAATTTTATATTAAATACTAAAAACTTCGTATCTTTAAAAAACCCATGTATAGTCGGGTTGAAAAATCTAACAAATAATAAAAGAATTATATCCTTAAAAACCCTGTGTATTACACGTGTTGAACAAATCTAATTTTACATAGCAAATGATAAAAAGTTATATATTTAAAAACTTCGTGCATTGCACGGGTTATATAAATGTAACCTTGTATAGTAAATAATAAAAATATTATATTTTTCAAAACCCTGCAGTTTACACAAGTTGAATAAATATAATTTTGTATACCAAATAATAAAAAAAATTATATTTTTAATAAATTAGGATAACATTTAATATTAGTTTATTATTTATATATATATATTTAATATAAGATAAGTAGGAAAGAGAAGTATTTGTTTTAAAAATATATTAAATTAACAATTTAGATTTGAGAATAATATTTTATTATAGTATGATAAGATTTAATATTAATTTATTTTTTAGAGTAAAATGCACGGATAGTCCCTGTGGTTTTGCAAAGTTTCAGCTATAGTCCCCAGATTTTGGAAATTACACTCATAGTCCCTGTGGTTTGACAGTTTGTTACGCTGATAGTCCCTGGAGTGGATCTGGGTTAGTTTTCTCAGTTAAGTTGGTGTGAAATTACAAAATTACCCTTGCTTTTATTATATTCATCAAGATCATCATCATTCAACACTCTTTCTACTCTCTCTCTCTCTCTCACTAAAAACCACCACCACCGTCACCTCCCCTGCCGCCATCACCACTCCCCACCACCGCCATCCCCTTCCACCACCACACCTCCGCCTCCTAAACCCATACCCGCCTCCACCATCAACTACCCATCCCCAAATCAACCACCCCTATCCACCTCACCCTGTCGCGTTCACCAACCGAAAACAAAAACTGAAACGAAAACAAAAACTGAAACGAAAATTGAATCGGAATTTAAACAAAAACTGAAACGAAAATTGAATCGGAATTTAAACAAACGAGACCTGAACCCGATTCTAACCTGAACCGATTATCAGCAACTGAACTGAGCCGGTGTCTACTACCGCCGCCGACAGCGGCGGCGCCGCTGTCATCCTTCTCTCTCTCTCTCTCTACAGTACCCTCTCTCCTCTTTCTTCGCACCAGGGGTCCTCGCCGGAACCAGAGCCACCGCAGACGACGACGGCACAGCCGTCGTCGTTCTTCGTCTGCCGCCGTCGTTCAATCGAGCAGATGGGGGGGTATCAGCGATGAAGGAGGTGGTTGGGTCGTGTGTGGCCAGGATAACAACCGGCGTTGCTCCGGTTCGTCGCCAGATGTGAAAGAACCAGGGGAGAGATGAAGGGGTTATGGTGGTGAAGATGTTTAGGGTTTCTCTAATCTTGAAGAAGGAGCAGAAATGAGGAGTCTGGTTGGGTGTGCGTGTGTATAGATCTGAGTTTAGTGAGAGACGGTGGTGGTGGTTTTTAGTGAGAGAGAGAGAGAGAGAGAGTATGATCAGTAAGTGTGTGTATATACATACATATATGTTTTAAATACTTGATTTGTTTATTTTATATTAAGGGTATTATAGTCATTTCACACCAACTTAACTGAGAAAACTAACCCACATCCACTCCAGGGACTATCAGCGTAACAAACTGTCAAACCACAGGGACTATGAGTGTAATTTCCAAAATCTGGGGACTATAGCTGAAACTTTGCAAAACCACAGGGACTATCCGTGCATTTTACTCTATTTTTTATTTAGTTAATATAAGATAAATATAGATTTGAGGATACCTTCAATGAATGACACGTGTCCAAAAGTTGGTTTTTTTATTATAGTAGATAGATTCTTTTATTTATTTTTTCTAACAGCATTCTTAGAATTCGTTTATTTGAATTGTTTAATATAGTTTATTGTTTTAAAACAAAATAATTTGTTAGCTTTGTTGTCTTAATAAAGTTTTATCATTTTTTTTTAACTTCACTGAACAATTAATTAATCGTAAAAAACAAAACTTAAATTAAAAAGGTTGACTTCTTACTTTAATGAAAAGATGACAAACATAGATCACTGTATTGTCATTTTCTGCTTTTTAATGCAGTCTAGTCCTCTAGATAGATTTTTCATTAAAAAGAAAAGAAAAAAACACAATAAAATAAAGGGGAAATCACGAAAATAGCCAAGTCAACGCCGCTTTTTCAAAAATAGCCAGTTGACACCCCATAAAATGCCGTTTCACGGATTCCAACCCGGCTCAAGACAAATGTTAAGAACTTTCCTCAAAGACCAGTCAGGTTTTGACACGTGTAATTGTGTTCCCTCACTCCACTGCACACGTTAACTGTCAAGCATCACTTTTGTCACCTTTCTCTCTCCTCTTTCTCTCTCTCGAAAACAGAAACACGACCCTGCAACCAAATAACCTCTTCTTCTTCTTCAAGATCCTCAAACTCTTCAAGCAACCGAGCACCACCACCCTGCAACCAACCACCACCCTCACCGAGCACCACCACCCTACAACCAACCACCACCCTCACCGAGCACCACCACAAATAACGACCACCATGAATCACCACCGCCATCACTCTTCACCACCTGAACAACCATCAACAGCTACTGCTGTCACCATAACACATACAACCGACACCAACTGATCGAAGTGCAAGTCTTTATCGTCGTTCAGCATGAAAATCACCACCAAGATGGTTTACGGTGGTGCTCAAGCCGAGCCGTTTCCGGCGGTTTACGGTGGTGCTCAAGCCAAGCCGAGCCGTTTCCGGCAAGTGCTCAAGCCGTCACAGGCACTGTTCGAGACGTCTGAGGTAACCCAAGCCGGTTCATCTGATTGGAGCCGTTTCAGCATATGTTTCGAGCCGGTTCATCTGATCGGAGCCGTTTCAGCAAGCCATTTCAGAAGTTTGATCGGAGTGGTGTAACGACAGTGCCGGAGAAATGATGATGAAGGTTGATAAATGATGAAGGTCGCAGGTGTCGGAGAGAGATGATGGTGACGAGGGTCGCCGGAGAAGTTAACCGGAGAAGATTTCAGCGGAGGAAAGGAGGTCGTCGGGAGATCGTCGGAAGATGACGACGGTGATTATGAAGGTGGGTTGTACGGTGACCGGCTTGGGAACATGATCCAAACAATCAGATGAACCGGCTTGGGTTGTACGGTGGAAGAATCTATATACGTGTGTGTTCCAATTGGTTTGTAGAGAGAGAAGAGAGAGGGAGAGAGAGTTAGAGAGAGAAAGAGAGTGCAGGTTTCTGTTGATGATGATGGAGAATACAAGTCCATTTAATGCCTTGACAGTTAACGTGTGCAATGGATAGAGGAGTGAGGGAACATGATAGAGACAGCAGTACACGTGTCAAAACCTGACTGGTCTTTGAGGAAAGTTCTTAACCTTTGTCTTGAGCCGGGTTGGAATCCGTGAAACGGCATTTTATGGGGTGTCAACTGGCTATTTTTGAAAAAGCGGCGTTGACTTGGCTATTTTCGTGATTTCCCCTAAAATAAAACATATATTAAGCTATTAACTTCAGTTTTCGATTTAAACTCTTTTTTTTAAAGGAAAACTTCATTAAAAACTACCAACTCAAAACCGAGCGGCCAACCCCAATTACATATTTACAAAACTACACCACGACTCTCATGAAACATTCCTATTCTTCGATCTATTTTTATACCAAACAAAACCTAAAGATCTTATCTCACTATAAATATCATTGATATCAACATACTTTCCCGAAAACACCAAATCATTCCTCGCTTTCCACATACTCCAACACGCAAGAATAACGATACCGTGGAACACTTCCTTCTTCTTGCCGTCCAAACCACACCACCTTTGCGCCTCCAAGACATCGCGAAACGAGAAAACAACAAAATTAGGAATTTTGCACCAAGCTTGAATTCTCTGCCATATCACCGATGAGACCCAACAAGAGGTAAACAAATGATCAACCGTCTCGATCCCCATATTACATAAGGGACAACTGCTGTCTTCCACATGGATGTCCTCCTTTGAAGCGCCACCCTAGTCGGAATCCTATCCAACTCAGCTCTCCACGCAAACAGATTACATTTCTTAGGCAACCATTTACACCACTCCAAAACATAACGAGCACTAAAATCTGAACTCAACTAGAACATCCGCTTTACCGCCCCAACCGAGAACCCGACCGTCCCGACCCCCAACCATTTCCATCTGTCCTTTCGAGCTGTCAATGTAACCGGGTGAAGTAAACTACATAGGTAGCTCCATTCCGCAAGTTCCTCGATAGAATCCGGAGCCGACCTCCATTCCCACTTACCACTAGGATTGGACACGAGACTGACTATCCGATCCTTAACTCTACATCTCTTGTCCAACTCCAACCAAAAAAGATTTGGAAGCTCCTCCTTCAGCGATATCGGAAGTAACCACGGATCCAACCAAAAGAAGATATCCGACCCATCCCCAACCTCACCTGCATCAAACTTCTAAGAGAGACATTTTCTCCTAGTTGCTTCGAACAAACCTTACAAATATTACTCCACACCCCTTTTAAAGACGACCGCGTCGGGAGGAAGTCCCACGACAATCTATGACGGTGAAGGGCGTTCATCACTTTAACCCAGAAGCTATTGCTTTCGTTTTTGAATCTCCATCCCCATTTGACAAGAAGGGCCTTATTAATTTTCCCCAGACTACAGAGGCCAAGCCCACCAGCCCAGACCGGAAAAGCCACTCTCTCCCAAGCAACCCAATGCATTTTAACCCCGTCGCTTGAGCCACCCCACAGAAACTTTCGAATCAGCATTTCAAGATCTTTGATGACCCTCGCCGGAGCCTTGTATAGAGAGAAAAAATAATTTGGAAGACTTTCCAAGACTGCTTTGATA
Organism: Helianthus tuberosus; assembly: GCA_030545235.1. Classification (NCBI taxonomy): domain Eukaryota; kingdom Viridiplantae; phylum Streptophyta; class Magnoliopsida; order Asterales; family Asteraceae; genus Helianthus; species Helianthus tuberosus. The sequence continues at coordinate 3,632,108 of CM060396.1, read as the reverse complement.
AGAGTAACCCTTCCCCCTATGGACATCACCGATGCTTTCCATATGGAGAACCTCGACTCAAAAACTTCATACAACGGTCTCTAGTTGCAAACCCTGTTCATATTCGCACCTACAGTAATCCCTAATAATTTAAAAGGAAATTATCCCGCCTTACAACCAATTAACGCCGCCACCACGTCCACTTCCTGGCGATCAACCCCTATACCGAATATATTCGACTTAAAAACATTAATCTTCAAACCCGAGCATATATGAAAACATCTCAGAACCCTAATAACATTTAACACGTTGGCACTAGACCATTCTCCCAAAATAATTGCATCGTCAGCGTAAAGGAGATGAGAAACACAAGGCCCACCATTAGGCAGTTGAACCCCTTGATGATCTCTTTTTCAACCGCTATGTCGAGCAACTGAGAAAGCGCCTCCATGACCATTATGAATAAAAAAAGGAGACAACGGATCTCCTTGTCTCATACCTTTGAAGCAGGGGAAGTCAAACGTAGGGGATCCATTGACCAGGACCGAAGCCCTAGCCGAAGACAAGATTCCACGAATCCAATTGCACCAGCGAGGCGGAAAACCCATTTGCTCTAAAACACCGATCACAAAATTCCAATTTACGTTGTCATACGCTTTTTCGAAGTCAATCTTTAGAACAAAGGCTTTCTTCTTGCATTTTTTCAGCCATGAATAGACCTCGTTCACCACTAAAGGACCATCTAGGATAAACTCTATGGAAACAAACAAAAAAGGTTTACTAGAAACTTTCTTCGGGTCGGTTCGAGTTTCGTGCCATGTTTTCCGGTCAAAAACCGAACCCGACCTGAAACCGACAACTGGTCGATTGTAGAACCGATGACGAACCGAAATAGATAGGGTTGGGTCCGGTTTCGGTCCTTTTTTGGTTCGGTTATCGGGTTTCTACAGTCCAACCCAGAAAATGCTCACCCCTAGATGTACCCACGCATTGGGATTTTTCAAAAAAAAAAAATTCAATTTTTTGACTAAGATCAAATTGTTGTCCATTAACTCTAGCTAAGAAGCTACTTAGGCCACACGTAAGGGAGCCTTATACAACGCAATATACCACTATCCAGCCCCATAGCTCCAGGTACACTGCCCCCCAGGTGCTATGGACAAAATGTTTTTCCCTCCATAACATGCATAGCGGCGTGTCATGATGGTTTCTCTCTCTCTCTCTCTCTCTCTCGCACACACATATACATATATATACATACCAATGATCTCTTGGCCTAGTGGTTAAAAGGGGGAGGGGGGGGGGGGAAGCTTTGCTTCTTTTGGGGGTCCTGGGTTCAAGTCGAGGCAAGGGGGTTTTAATACTAACTTGGTGATACTAACATACTAACTACTAACCCGGTTAGCGATATCTTAACCGCACGCCGTTAAAAAAAACATATATATACATATAGAGGCCGGTTATTGTACAATTGACCTTAACGTACGATGCACACTTTGTGAAAATATAACATGCGGCTTCACAAACCCGGACAACATATATCATGCGGCTTCATAAACTCGGACAGCCTATAACATGCGAATTCACTAAACCCGGACACCTATAACATGCGGATTTCCTAAAATCGGAAAATATAACATGCGGATTTCCTAAACTCGGAAAATATAACATGCGGGTTCACTAAACCCGGACACCTATAACATGCGGCTTAACAAACTCGGAAAATATAACATGCGGAATACTCATCGCATACGCTCGTACGTTAAGGCCAATTGTATTTTACACTTTCTCTATACATATATATGCATAATTAAAGGAGTATAACCCCACTACACACTCAAGTTATATAACCTCATTTGTTATAGATTTGCCACGTGTCGTATAACCCCACATCTATAGAACTTTGACCACTATTAAATAATTAATGCAACTTTTTAATATAACCAAACAACTAACTTCCTAAATCTATGAGCTTTTCTTAATTTTGCAGCTTAGACTTTATTAATTTGGAGTCTTGTTGTAATACTCAACAACGATAGGATACAAAAGGCGGCCATAAAGTCACTTGATTGTTATGTTAAAACTTCAAAAAATCTAAAAGTCTCATGGAATTTAACCTTTTATTTATGTTTTCAGTTTAGCATTGCAAATTATATAAATATTTAGTTAGTTAGTTCTATGAATATAATTCATGTTTGAGTAAATTACGATTTTGGCCCCTATGGTTATACTACTTTTACCCTTTTAACTAATTTTTTTTAACATCTGAGCCCCCAACGTCTTTTTTCTAACCCTTTTGGTCCCTAACACTAATCCCATCCATTAAATGTTAGGGGTTAAAAATGTTAGAAAAAAAGACGTTAAGGGCCAAAAGGGTTAGAAAAAAAGACGTTGGGGGCTCAGATGTTAAAAAAAAATAGGCTAAAAGGGTAAAAGTGCTATGACCATAGGGGCCAAAATCGTAATTTACTCTTCATGTTTAAATGTTAAAAAAAGTGATGGTCCTATAAATAGCCACTCCAGATTCACAAAAAAAACCATGCAAACAAAATGTCTTTCACATTACAAGTTCTTTTCTTCTTGTCACTTCCCTTCATTCTTGCTTTACTTATTCTAAAATCATATTTTTCGTCGTCAAAATCCGTCAAAAACCTACCACCATCTCCACCAAAGTTACCATTAATCGGAAACCTTCACCAACTAGGTTCGAGCCCACACCGCGCCCTTCAGGCCATGGCTCAGACCTATGGTCCACTCATGTTGATTCAACTCGGTACAGTACCGGTATTCGTAGCATCCTCAGTTGATGCAGCAAAAGAAATCATGAAAACCCATGATTTAATATTTTCAAACAGGCCCCATTTAAACATTCCTGATAAAGTATTTTATGCATGCAAAGACATTGCATTTTCAAAATATGGAGAGTATTGGAGGCAGGTGAAGAGCATTGCAGTACTCCATCTTTTAAGCAACAAAAGGGTTCAGTCGTATCAACACGTTAGATACGATGAAATGACTTTGATGATGGGAAAGATTCGATCGGCTAATGGATCGCCTTTTAATCTTAGCGAGTTGCTTATTTCGCTAACGAATAATGTGGTTTGTAGGGTGGCTTTGGGAAGGACTTATGAAGGGAGGAAGTTTAAGAATTTGTTAGAAAGGCTTATGGAGTCGTTAGGAGGTTTTAGCGTCGGGAGTTATATTCCTTCGCTAAGGTGGGTGGATCGGTTGAGTGGTTTAGAGCGAAGAGCCGATCAAGTTGCCAAAGAATTTGATGAGTTTCTTGAGGATGTTCTTGATGAACATGTTAACAAGAATATGGACAATGTTGAAGCCCGGGATCTTGTTGATATCTTGTTAGAATTTCAAAGAGATAACGCCAAGGGTTTTCGACTTGAAAGAGATATGATCAAGGCTTTAATTGTGGTAACATTTCTTTCTTTCTTTTGGTTTCTGAATTATACACACATACATGCACATATGTGATATTTGTGTGATTTATATCTAAGGTTGCTATCAGTTCATGACCATATAAAAGTATAAAGCATCGTTTGTAACAGAGCCGTTTCCGAAAATCACAAAAAAAAAAAAAAGGCCAGATCGAGATAAAAAATTTTGGGCCCTATTCATTAATCCATTATGTTTGTTTATTGATTTGGCCCAATTTATTAATAAGCCATTAATCCATTACACACCAAAATAGTTGGTCTTCTGAATTTGATTGATAAAAACAGTTGGGCTTTAACGTTTTTGGTTAAAAAATCCAGGCCCTTTAAGCTTTTTTCTTTAAAAACATACAGATGTATATATAAAAATTTTCGGGCCCTATTTCGATTTGGGCCCAGAGCGGTCGCCCACCCGGCACTTTCTCCGGGCCGGCTCTGATAAGTAGGGGTGCAAACGAGCCGAGCCGAGCCCGAGCTCAACCAGGCTCGAGCTCGATTAACTTATGAGAGCTCGGGCTCGAGCTCGGCTCGATTCGAGCTTTGTTTTCAAAGCTCGAGCTCGGCTCGTTTGTATTTTCTCAAGCTCGAGCTCGGCTCGGGCTCGGCACGTTTATTATCTATTAATTAGTATATTAAATAAAAATAATATAAATAATAGACTTTTTAAGCTCGCGAGCTCGATAAGTGAAGCTCGGGCTCGGGCTCGTTTACTAAATAAGCTTATTTTTAGGTTCGAGGTCGGCTTGTAAACAAGTTTAAATAAGTTCGGCTCGACTCGGCTCGTTTACACTAAGGCTCGATAACACTCGACGAGCCTAACGAGCTTCACATGCGAGGCTCGAGCTCGGGATCGATAAACAAACGAGCTTTGTTTTTAGGCTCAAGCTCGGGTGGGCTCGATAAGGCTCGACTCGTTTCGAGCTTTTTCTCAAGCCGATCTCGAGTAGCTCGCGAGCTGCTAGGCTCGTTTACACCCCTACTGATAAGGTTGCTATGAGTTCATAACCATATAAAAGTATACACATATGTGATATGTGTGTGATTTATAAGTTTATAACTAAGGTTGCTATGAGTTCATGACCATATAAAAGTATAATCTGTGCATGTTTGTTAAAATCTTTGAGTGTTGTGATTGCATGTTGGTGGTTATTGATACATTACTATATGCAGGACATATTTAGCGCGGGAACGGATACTACATTTACAAGCCTAGAGTGGGCAACCTGCGAGCTATTAAGACACCCGCGAGCAATGAAAGAATTGCAAAAAGAAGTACATGAAATAGGCAGAGGAAAATCAGTAATCGCCGAAGATGACTTAGACAAAATGCCCTACCTAAAAGCCGTCTTCAAAGAAGGCCTACGATTACACACTCCACTTCCATTGCTTGTTCCTCGTGAATCAACAGAAGACATCAAACTAAACGGATACGACATCCAATCAGGTACTCAAGTGTTGATTAACGCATGGGCGATAGCAAGAGATCCTTCAGTTTGGGAAGAACCCGAGGAGTTTAGACCAGAGAGGTTCTTGAACAGTCCCATCGATTACAAAGGGTTTGGTTTTGAGTTGATACCATTTGGTGCTGGACGACGTGGGTGTCCTGGTATTCAATTTGCAATGGTTGTTAACGAGCTTGTTTTGGCTAATTTGGTGTATAAGTTTGATTTGACGTTGGCGGGTGAAGAGGGTATGGACATGACTGAGACCAATGGTATAACGGTTCATAAGAAGCGTCCTATCGTCGTTTCAGCAACTCCTTGTTTTTAAGCGAATGTTGGTGTTTTATTTTCTAATTTTAAATAAAAGGTGTTTCAAATGTCTTAACTATTACTGTTAAATGTTACTGTTTTAAGTCTTAATGAGTTCCTAGTTGTTACAATTGTTAGTGTGTTTGCAAGTTGCAAAAGGTTAATTTGTTAATGGTAAGAGAGTATACTGAATTGTTAGTGTTAAATTGCTCTGAAACCGTAAAATATGGAATTTCAAACTTCACACGAATAGGCGCTTTTCTCTCAAGTGCTGCTTCTTCAGCTGTTATACTACTGGGAAGTTTGAACTCTGCTTTTAACATGTATTCCTAAAACATTCAACATGCACAAGAATTTTGACTTTTACTTTGACTTGGTCAACACATGAAATTGCCATTTTGACTTTTATTTTGACTTTTACCTTGCCATCAGGAAATGATTTTATTTTCCAGCTCAGCCCATCGCTTTCTGGATCAAATGCGATGTCATGAGATTACATGCTCCATTAGGAGGTACAAATGATACTTTTTTTTTGAACGGCCGACATAAATTATTTTATTTATTGTAGCAAGATGCTACTCACCATACATACAAACGTACATCACCAATACATTATTAGATTACATATATTTTTTAGCCAACAAAATTGAACCGACTCCAATCTTCCCATGTTAGTGTCGCCACCTTTGATCGATTCTTCACCCACAAATACGCCATTGATTTTATCTCGTCTAGAATCTTCGTGGTATTTGGAATTGCTTGTTCGAATACAACCTCGTTTCTCATCTTCCAAATGCTCCAAAAAGCTACTAAAATAATGGCGTATAATGCTTTTTTCTTCTTGCTCGAACCCGGACTAAATCCATGCAAAGTTAGCAAATCCTTGACGTCAAACGCAATAATCGGAGGTACCGTACACCAACCCACAATATTTTGCCATATCGTTTGTGCGAATTGACATGATACGAAAAGATGTTCGCTAGTCCGATCATTTTAAAAACGAGCCAAGTACACACCTAGAATAATGTCCAACGAGGAGGAAAAACAAGAAAACTAATAAATGAAAGGGCATTGACAAGCCTTAACCAATGAAAGGGCATTAAGAAGCTTTAACCATTAGGCTTGTCGGTATGGGGGGTGTCCCCGGGCCGTCGTGGGGCGGTGCCGCCCCATCCTCCCATTTCCCTTGGAGCGTCGGCGTCCTCTTCGTCTTGCTGCTGCCGTTCAAGCCGAGGCTCCCCTTCTCACACACACATATACATACAACACATCTATATATACATATATAGGCTTATCCTCCATTTCCCTTGGTCCATTTTTAGAGGGGCATCCTCCTTGGATGTTGAAGTGGCACTGACGTAGAGGGACACCCTCTAACGACTTGCCTCCTCCACACCGAGTAGCTTTACATGGAGTATGGAGCATTATGATATTGATGCGACAAAAAATTTCATGGGCATTAACCATTTACATTTACATAATATAAATTAGCAACAAGTTAAGGCATAGAGGTGTTGTACCCCATGTTTTGGGGGTTTTTCAAAAAAAAAAAATTGATATTTCACATTACACCCAAAACTACTTGATTTTGTAGTTTTAACCCAAAAGTTTTTAGTTTTTTCCAATTTAACCTCACAACTTTTTTACTTTTCAACTTTGATCCCCTATGTTTTCCATATTTTGCAAAAATTTTCGTTTTACGTTTAGTTCTAAATTTTGCGAGTTAACACGGCACAATGTGTGTGTGTGGTTCAACGATTTTACGTTTTGTTATACGTTTCGTTCTAAATTTTGCGAGTTAACATGGCGCAACGTACGTGTGTGGTTCAGTGTATTTACGTCGTCTATTTTTTCCCGTTTAATAAGTTCGTCACAATGCGCGAGTCCTAAATCGAGTTATTTATTATTTTCTATGTTTTATATGTCGGTCTAATTTTTCCACACACAACTTCAATGTTGGTGGTCATTGGCTATAGTATATGTCAATTTATTTGCCCGCGCCACAACGCGCGAGTCAATCTTCTAGTTAACTTTGTTAAATAGTAACAATCATATGCCACATGGGGATGAGGAAGTATTTATATTAAAATTTCACTATCTCAGCGACAGCACAGTATCCAATCATCTTCTTCACTATACATCGACATATCCGTCTCATTTTCAACTAATTTTCCCGTTGAAAACCTCCATTTTCATGCAATTTCCCCCAAATTTCAACCAAATTCGCCATGAAATCTCTCTTCCACAACTCAACTCTCTCAATCCACCACACAAATCGTATCAAAACCTCACCAATCGATACATACAACCGTCAGTTTCAACAATTTTCCACAACAGATGCTCAATCGATCAGTTTCCGCATATCTCGCCAACAAAAGTGCCGGTTGACGATCAAATCGGTGCTAGATTCAGCTTCAATCGATCAGTATTTCGGACTTACGGAATCAGATGCACGTAATCCTACTTTGTCGACCTCGTTTAGGGTTCCGATGCACCGGAAGCCTAATCAGACGGTGTTAGAAGCTCAGGCTAGGGTTTGTACTGGACCGACTCAGACTAAACCGCTCACTGAAGAACAAGCGTTTAAAGTTTTGGATACTATATTAAGATCTGGTATAATATTTTTGGATGTTTTGGTTTGTATGATGAGGTTTTAAGACTGGCAAATCGTGTCTTAACAGGTTTAACAGGTTTCTGACGGCGCGCACAACATAAGTTTCAAACATGATTACGACTCGTTTAACTACTTTCTACCTCATGTTTATAAAACAGTTTTATGTTTTATGTACAAAGATGAATAAATGATAGATCCTAACATTGTAATTTTAATTATTTTAAAAATTAAAAAAGTCAAAGGGTGTATTTTTCAGTCAAACAGGTCTAATCGTGTCTTAACAGGTACCCAATTGCCAGCCCTTTTTATAGCTTGCAATGTTTCGATGATGTGTGTGTTGTAGTTGCTGCAGTTAGTAGTTTAGTTAAGCTCAGGTGTAGCAAATAGTTTCTGGTTTTCGATTCGGATACAAATGATTTTTTGTATTGGAGTGGTCTAGCTTTTGACTTTAGATTGATCATAGTTGTTTAGGTCTTATGATGCATGTGATGATAAGATAATTTGATGCAGTTAGTCAGTTGCGTGTAGCAATCAAATGGCTAGATACTCAAAGATTAACCAAACACTTCAAGAAACCTCAAAGGTTCTTGAGACTAGAAGGTATGGTGTGGGGAGGATGGGCCGCTATGTAGACGGGTGTGAGGATGGGCCTAAAGGGGATGGACCAAGGGGGTGGGGGATGAACCCCTTTATATATATGTATGTATGTATGTATAGGTGTGTGTGAGGGGTGAGGCCCGGCTTGGGCGGCAACTGGGCGACGAAGAGGATGGAGCTGGACCGGCGCCGGATGAAGGGGATGGGAGCTAGGGGCGTCGCCGGGCCGAGGATGGGGCTGGATGAACCCCATACCGTTTAGTCTGATAGAACTCAAAAGTTCACAATTATTAGGCTACTCGGTGTGGAGGAGGCAAGTCCTTGAAGGATGCCCCTCCACGTCATCACCATGTCACCATCAAGGAGGATGCCCCTCCAAGGATGGACTAAAGGAAATGGAGGATGGGCCTCCCCCACTTTTTTTTTTTTTTTTTTTTTTTTTATAAATTCAACATGTTTTTTTAACATTTAATAAGTTATAAAATAAAATCATTAAATTGCGATGACCTCCAACTCGGATCCATCGTAGGATAGTAGCCGGGTACCGAGAAAACGTTTGGGTTTGGGTTTGGGTTTGCGTTTGGGTTCGGGTTCGGGTTGTTTGGATTGTATGGATCCATGGCAAAATTTATAAAAAAAAGTGAAGAATTTTATAGAGTTGAGAGAGAGTTTGGGTTGAAGTGGTTTAAAAAATGGGGTGAAAGATGTGTATTTAAAGTTAAAATAATAATTATTTTTTTTATAAAACTAGCCGTTGCATTTAATAAGAAATTGAATTTTTTTTAAACTAGCCGCTGAACGGCTTTAAAGGGATGAGGTGGAGGGCCGGCACAAACGTCTTGGCCAAGACGGAGAGGACGACGACGGCCAGGGGGAAACGTTGTTGGGGACTGGCGCCGGGGCTAGACGGGCCATGGCCGTCCCCCGTACCGAGTAGTCTTAGTAATCAAACTAAAAACTGATCATAAACATTCACCAAGACTATTATTTATACTAGACCCTTACGAGTTTAGACATAGTAGAACTTGTATCTTCATTGGTGTTGATCGACAGGTTTAGGAGTAACACTTCTTCATTATAAACCTGTTGGAACTTGGAATGGTCACTACTTTGTGTTGGCTGTTGAAATGCAGTTAGTGTGTTTAATTAGTTGTAAATTGAGTTGGTGAATTAACATATAACACCTAAGACCTAAGTTGACCCGAGTTAGTCAGTAAGCAACCCGCAACCGAGATGTAAAAGTTGCTTTTGTGAAATTTAGCTGCTAGTTCTAATGACTTGAAAGTTAGTGGTGCTGTGGTGATACTTTGCAGACTTTAGTTGTATATAAGTCATGTTGCTCCCCTTTATAAAGCTTATCCTCCATAACTGATTTAAAGTTTTGCTGCTGATTAGTCTGAAAAGATGCATGCAATTTGTGTTACACTAATCATTTTTAACATTGTTTTGTTTTCCATAGTTATACGAGTGACCAGGGGCGAAGCTTAATGGGGGGGGGGGGGGGGGGGTCCGCCCCCCGGGATTTTTCGCTCAGTAGTGTTATATATGTAGTTTTCGTATAGAAATTTGTGGGTATATACGTTTTCACCCCCCCGGTTCTATAGAAATTTTTGGGTATATATGTTTTCACCCCCCCGGCCGAAAAATCCAAGCTTCGCCACTGCGAGTGACTGACTTTCTGAATCATTATACTTAACTTTTCATTGTGAAGCAACAATTACTTTGCTATAATGCCAAAAAGAAAACACTGGGGTTTACAAATATGAAATATTTTTGATAAATGTGTTTAATGTCAGTCAAGGGAGAACTGAAAGATGAAGAAGAGGTATCAAAGGCACAACTGGGAGCATTTTTCGCAGCTATGACAATTCGTGCAAATGCGTTTCCAGAACCAACCCAATGGAGTGAAGGTGAAAGGCGTGCAATAGATGCATACTGGCCACATTTAGTCCGGGCCCTGCCTTCAGATATAATTTTTTTAGCTGATCCGGAAGGTTCTATAATGAGACTCGGGAATTCAATCGGCCCACAATACGTCGGTAACGGGAGTTATGAAATGAGACTCGTGGGTGCCTTGAGGGAAATTTTAGCCGGTGGTCATCTTGGTTATGAAGAAGTTCAAGGTGTTTTGAAAGATGTTCTTCCATTGAAAAAACATGGTACAGGTGGTACTGTAAGCGACTCACTGTTGTCGGCGTTTTTAATCGGTCAACGAATGAACAGAGAGACAGACCGTGAACTAAAAGCATACTGCCTTGCGTTTGATGATGAGCTTGGTACTAGTTAATAAAGTGGGTAACTGAAGGAATATTAGAAGTAGAGGTGGCAAAATAGCCGGGTTGGGTGTGTCGGGCAATGGGTCAACGGGTTCTAGTCAAAAGTCAAAACTGATAATTTTTATGTGCTGATTGACCTGAATTGGATTGATCGTAAACACTTTTGTTTGAACACTAACTTGTTCTGTAAATAGCTAAATATAAATGCAGAAAAAGATCTTTTCAGTAATAATTTGTTATTCCGAATGGATGATATGGGTGACCTGATGAATTAAGAATAGGAGGTTTGGACATGTGGGCAATGGGTCGAATACGAAAACACAATTTATATTATTTCAGTGATAATCTAATTTTTAATAAAACGATTTAGTTGTTTGATGCATAAAAAATACACTTTGGGCGATGTTCAATGTGTTTCCTTCTAAGCTAATAATTTTCAACCACCCGTTAAAGATAAAACATAGCCTGAATCGGCCATTCATAATTTAATGGGTCGAAATTGCCAACTCTAAGTGTAAATTTTTTATCGTTGATGTGATTTTTTTTGTATAATTAGGTCCTTTGCCGGTAGCTGATGTTAGATCATTGACTCATTATGGTGAACCTTATGATGGAAACACGCGTTTCTTCAGGAGCACACTCTTTGTTGCTGCTGTTAGATCCTGTTACAATGAAGCGTGCCTTCTCCATGGTGTTGATTGGATGCCACCAAAGGTATTATCTGAATTACAAAAAAACAATGTTCAATTTACCGTTACTATAATTCTTTGCATCCATTTAAAAAACATATTGATAAGAATAATATGGTGGCTTTCTCAGGGTGGCATAACTGAGGAGCAAATGCTAAAGTTCATGGGAGCAAATACCAACATAACACCATTACAGGCTAAAAAGCTTCTTGAGGTCATTGTTATTTCTTTCATTTTTATTTCCAATGTCACTGTTTTTCAAATTTTCATGATTTAATACTCTTAAGGTTGTCTTTTCAGGATGAAGCAGTTGGTTTTGCTTATGTTAGTCAACGGGAAGCTCGCCCCTCTTTGTAAGTAGACAACATATCTGTTTTGTTTATTGTATGAAAATGACAAATCATTGAAGAACATAATTAATGTCATTGAGATAGAAAGTTTTTCAGCTAGAATTGACAAGGAATTGTTGAAATTGAAAATATTGCATAAACTAATATAAAGTATTAAAAATGTGCTAAGACGAACATTTAAAAAAAAATACAACACGTCAACGAATGTTCAGGAGACATAAAATAACAGTTATATAGTTTAATAAACAGTACAATATAAACTACAAAACAATGTAATGAAAAGCAAAAGGGTATTGTAGTTTCTAGGAATCACATAATAATTATTTGAAAATTAAGGGATAATGAAGTATTCAAATTTTGCATATACCTATAGGTACAGGCACTATTTGCTGATGTCATCTATATGGTTTTTACAGATATTCATTGATTGAGATGCGGGAACATATTAAAAAACGTCCACCATTAGCAACAGCTGAAAAGGTTCAGCAATATGTGAGGGTAAGCTTGCATTTACTTCTTTAGTGCTTGAATGTTGTAAAATCATGTACAAATACATAAATCTGAACATTTAGTTATGCATGATGCTGTAAGATTTGTAGAAAAAAAAAACATTATGGTATAAATTGTAGGCTACAGGTAAAGAGGCAATTGTTGCAGGATTCTACCACGAAGGTTATGAAGAACCACTTCTGATGCTCATGAAACGAAGAGGTGTTCATGCTGGTTTGGTGGTTAAGGTATGAACAGAACAGGACATTTAATAGTGTTAAATAAGAGGTGGCGATTTTGACCCATTATTGATAAAATGGTAAACATGTTGGTTTGGGTTATACTTCACCTCTAATGGGTCAAATGTGTAATAAAAAGTAACTAAAATGGAAGCGGGTTGAAAGTCACCTAAAGTGTATTCAGTTATTCACAATTATGAACCCTTATGAGTTATTTTATTTTAATAATATTATTATTTAGATAATATACTTCTTTAATCACATTCAAAACTTTAGTTTTGTTAAAATTTCAAGAAAATAGATGACAAAAATTATTGAATGATTAAATTCTTGGACTTATAAAAATTAACAAAATGATTCTTTTTACAATGTTTACGGACTTGAATCATATAAAAAAGACCTTTTGTTTTTCATTAGAAAGAAGGATAAAAAAACAATTATTATTTTTTGTGAAAATATCCAGGGACTTTCTTTTAAGTTTTAAAGGGATTTAATCATGCAAAAAAATGAAAGAACAAACTAGCTAAAGTTGATACGGCTTTTTTCTACAATTTCCCTCTTTTTTTTAATTAAAAGTTTTGATGATATTATTAAATGTAGGGCGAAGAAGGAGCACTTTCAATGACAATGAAATCCCGATCCGTGAATGCATCAAAAGGACTTCCTGTTAATTACTGTTCTGGTTTTCGCTCACTCGACACCTCACCAGCTTATGACGTTGATGGTGCGTACAGTGAACTACATCATTGTTTTTTTTTGGTTATTTTTCTTTAATGGTTAGGTTTTATTAGCGTATGTTGATGTCTCACATATTCGAGAATCTGAAACACCGTATAACTAAGCTTATCGCAACTTTAATGTTTCTATGGTATGGTATTTACAGGAGTATCTCGTGAGAATTTTTCCTTTGTTGTGGATCCAAAAGATTATGGCTTTGAACCCTCGGACACTCCAAGAACTGATAAATCGGTATGTATTTTTACTTCTGTTTAGAGGTGAAACTTTTGAGCCGTTTACGTATGAATGGGTCAATTGGGGTTATTTTTTTCTCTTAATTGTTCAAACAGGTAATATAGAAAAAAAAAAGTAGCTGTAAAGAAATTGCACGGGTTAAACGGGTCGAATTATCCCAAAGCATATTTTTAAAGCATCAAAACCCATCTATATTATTTTAAAAGGGTGTTTAGGATTGCTTTATAAACACTTATAAGCTACTAGGAGTATCTGCTTATTTTAGTCTACTTATTATGTAGATAAAGCTTTAAATAAATAATCGCAAATTATAATATAAACAAGAAACTATATTGTGATTGATATTTGTATATATGACGCGTTTAATTTTTTATTTAGAGTAAAATGCCATTTTTGTCCCTGAGGTTTGTTCAGTTTTGCGACTTTCGTCCAAAGGTTTTGTTTTTTCGCATCCGGATCCAAAAGGTTTGAAATCTTGTCATTTTCATCCGGCTCGTTAACTCCATCCATTTTTCTCTGTTAAGGCAGGGGCATTTTCATCTTTTTGTGAACTTAAGGGCATTTTCACCTTTTTTAAATACTTGTACATTATGTTAAACTAGTCTTAACCCCCGCGTCGCGGGGTAGGGGGTGTAAATCCATGCTACCAGTGTTGCGGGCGGGAGGTGTAAAGCCGTGCTAAGTAGCAACTAAACGAAGACCAAAACTGAGAAAAATCGTGAAATAAATCATGAATTTTAACGCTTAGTGACTCATGTGCCATAAACCATAGATGAATTCGAATGTATACCGACACGTATTAAAAATTTGAGGGGGGTAAAAACAGACAAAATGTGACCAACAAACGTCGTGCTATGTAGCAACTAAACAACAACAAACCCGAGAAAAAACGTAAAACAAAACTATTATTAAAAACTAAACTAATTTAACTTTTGTTACAAAATTATAACAAATCTTTGTTTTGTGACATAAATATAATCTTAAAGTTTGTATATATGAAAAAAGAAAAGCATAAAAGACAACCATAATAAAATAAAATAAAAGTTACTGTTGCTCATATTCTTATGAATTAATACATATAAGGAATGCTTGTGGATAAAGTGAAAAGATCGAATTGCCTTTTAAGTTAATGAAAAAGACGAAAATACCCCTACCTTAACGGAGAAAAGCGGAAGGGGTTAATGAGCCAGATGAAAATTGCAAGATTTCAAACCTTTTGGATCTAGATGCGGAAAAACAAACCTTTGGACGAAAGTCACAAAACAGGCCAAACCTCAGTGACGAAAAATGACATTTTACTCTAATATATATTTTAATTTAAAAAATTGATGGACATAAGTGTTTCGGGTCAACCCAACCCGACCACTGTCACATCTATACATTATCCTCTTGATTAGCATCTTAAAATCATGCATAATGTTATCTGGAATTTCAGATTTCGAAGAACATAGAACTGGGGTTATCAGCTCTACAGGGAGAAAAGGGGCCAGCGTATGATCGGATCGTATTAAATGCTGGGATGACCGATCACTTACTTGGATGTACAGGCGCAGAAGATGTATCAACCGCACTTGATCGAGCCCGTGAAGCCATTGACAGTGGTGAAGCCTTGAATCGACTCTTGAATTACATAAAGATTTCTCATAAAGTCAAGTGAACATGTAACATGCTGGTGCAATACTTTTCTTTTTGATCAAAACACACAACATACAATTGAGTTGTAGTTTGCCTAAAAGGATTTTGTTTTTGCAATACATGTTAAAAGTGAGGATACTGTGAGCATATATATAAATTTTTGGTCTTACTCATCTGCATTTTTTTAGAATAGCGACATACCATTATAAGGTTGATTGGTCTCGGCTCGTTTATTATTTATTAATTATTGAATATATTCGTTAATAATTATTTTTATGTGTACCTATATATCCAACTAATATGTTTATGTAACTAATGTGTACCATTTAGTTATATATCTTATAGTTTTAGGATTATATATTTATTACGCTTAAAAATCTAATAAGCTTGGTATTTGAGGTTCAGGCTTAGGTTGGTTTAATAGATGAGCTTAAATTTAAGCTCGAGCTTAGTGTCATGGAGTTATCTTTCGATCCTTGTGTGGCATCCCCATTTACCTGGGATAAACCAATCCACCCTGCTTTCTATGTGCGTCATTGGTTTTGTCCTGTCTTGGACTCATCAAGAGAATGTTAGCTCCCAACCAGTGGTGCGTTCGTCACGGATACAACTAGGCACGTACATCTTATCTGCTGAGGCCGTCCCTGATAAAGTCCGGTACTAGCCAATAAACCCAAGCTTTCACCTACATCTTATAGCATAACGATCTTCGAACATTTGGCCCGTGACATTATGCTTGCATAATTGTAGTTCAATTATCTCGAGTCATGAACATCTCACATGAATTAAAGTTTTCAGCAAAACCAATACAACAAAAATGAAGAGTGAATTTGAAATAAATTAAAGTTGGTTACGTACTTACGTTAAATAAAAACTTTACTAATTTGTATCTTCATGAAAGAAATTTAAGGAAAGTTGAGTTGATTTTTTGATGCAACTAGTCATTCATACAATACAGAAAAATGGCATACATGAATGTCATCTGTATATCACAGAAGCATGATTTTATTAACATAAAACAAGAATAAATGATGTAAAACTCAGGCTGCTTTGAAACCAAACCTCTCTAAATGCAAAAAAAAAAAAAAGATATTATTTTTTATATTTGCAGAGTAGCTGCTATGGAACTAGCAAGACTGAGGACTTCAAATGGAGGTTTATTCTTCACTTCCTTCACAGTCAGAGGACACGAGTCCGTTATCCAAAAGAATGTCAACCCGTTATCGGGTTGTCCTGAAAAGTTTACGGGCCAGGGACAAGATCATTAAAATAAAACTTATATTAGTTAAATCTTTTAACTTGAGCCGTTTGAATAACGTAACCAAATCGACCCATTTTAATTTGTCAGATTTGCTTATATATATAAATAAAAATAAAATAATAATACGTACCTCCAGTATCATGTTTAAACCGCTCCCACGACCGCTTAGGAAAAACACCATGGGTCACATATGCACTCACTTTTTTTGCTCCATGTTTTGCCAACATTTTCTACAATAAAAAATAAAGAGTCAAGTATGATTGTAAACAACATGATGATTAATCAGTTAAAAATACTTTAGAGTAAATTTCTGTCTTCGTCCCTGAGGTTTGTCAATTTTAACTAGTTTAGTCCAAAAAACCTAATTTATAACAAATCCAGCCCCGAAATTTGCATTTCTTAACGCTTTTCATCCCTAAGGGTTGCTTTTTCATTGAATTATTAGGGATGAAAAGCGTTAAGAAATGCAAACCTTAGGGATGAAAAGCGTTAAGAAATACAAACCTTAAGGATGGTTTTGTTATAACTTAGATTTTTGGACTAAACTAGTTAAAATGGACAAACCTCAGGGACGAAAACAGAAATTTACTCATACTTTATTTAAAGAAAACTTAAACAGCAGCATACTTCAATCATATTAATTTAAGAGTAACTAGCAACCATGGAAATATAGTGCATAGGAATGACTTTGGATATCCGTTTATCATTTTAACGTCTTCAAAAAACAAATAATGAGATTATTATTAAAATAAAAGAATTTAATTTTAGTTTCATGTCTTTTTGATTTTTTTCCTCACCTGACATTCAATCAGTGTTCCGCCTGACTGAACAAGATCATCAACTATCACAACATGACGGCCTTTAGGATCTCCCTCTTTAATGCGTACGATTCGTTGGTCACCTTCCCTAACTTTTGTACAGATAATCTGTGCACATAAAAACAACCAGTGAGCAATGATGAATAAAACACTAGCAAATGACTAGAGGTGAAAAAAAGGACTGGTTGGGTAATGGGTCAAAACACATTCAGTACTTTTT
The DNA here is from genome assembly GCA_030545235.1 of Helianthus tuberosus. Classification (NCBI taxonomy): domain Eukaryota; kingdom Viridiplantae; phylum Streptophyta; class Magnoliopsida; order Asterales; family Asteraceae; genus Helianthus; species Helianthus tuberosus. Next base: position 3,614,772 of record CM060396.1, on the reverse strand, counting down.
GTACCCATCATGTTTATTAGATAACGGGTCAAAACATGAAAAAAACAGGTTTGGGTCGACTAACACGACCCGTTAAAACAACGGATCAGGTTCGGGTTGACCCATATTAAAAACAGGTCGAGTTTGGGTTAATACGTATAAAAACGGGGTTGACCCGTTAACCCGTTTAATTATTTAGAAAAAAAAAAACTTTAATATTTTTTATTTCTCCGTTTCTATTTTACATGGTTAGTTTTGACACATTATTATATTATTTACTTGTCACACTCATACTCAACATTAAACATGTTACCGATAACCCGCTTAAAACCCAATATTCAGCCGTAAAAGATAATTGTTATTATTATTCTAAACTATTTACAAGACGCTGTATATATATAACAGGATATTACAATTCAATACCCTATAGAATGACTAGAATAAATTACGATCCTAACTTAATTAATATATTCTAACACCCAACAACTCACTTGTAAATCATCAACTTGTATGACTCATTTAAAAATATGGGTTAAACGGGTCGGGTTCGAGTTGACCCGAATTTATATGTGTGCGGGTTAGGGTTGAAATCTATGACCCGAATAATAATATGGGTAGGGTTCGGGTTGAACATTTCACACCGTCAACCCGCCAACCCATCAACCCGACACAATTGACACCCCTATATAAGACAGGCCCTAAGTAAGATAAGAAACAGAAGAAAAAGAAAAACATATATACATATCACATACCACAGGAAAGTGCTGTAGCTGTTTGTGAAACCGTTTCCAAGCACCGTCATCTGGAAAAGCAATCGATATCTAATTTTTCCCATCGTGTTAAAGAGAAAAGGGAGTCTTAGTATGGTGATTATAATAATTAATAAACATAAAGCTTTAACATAAAAACAAAAAAAAAAGTATGCAGTTTACAGTAAACCAAGAGAAGTAATATTACATTGTCAGAATCGGGAAGCTGTTGCAGCCTACTTTTAAGCAAAGGGATCCCACTCTCAAAACATGGTAATACGTTATCAGTAAAGTAGAATCTTTCCTGCAGGAATCCAATAACGGCAAAAGGTTATAACTAACAAAATCGTGTACCCAAGTAGTTGATGTAGGATACAAATGAAACAAAAGTCCTAGAATAACAAAGCAGATTATTTTGAACAAAATGAAATACTCTGTGTAGAGTGGCATTTTTGTCCAATTTACTTATAAATGAGTCAATCCAAGTTTTTTTTATCTCTAATGGGTCAAACGAGTAAATTTAAAACAAATAGCTTTAAAAGAAACAGATTAAGGGTCTTTACATTCCCAATTTTCCAAAGTGTTTTTTTAACGTATAAAACAAACGGTGTGGTTGTAAAAATCCCAACTAGCCTCTGATTAGTCGCCGATTAATCGCTAGTCGGAGGTTCACCAAGTAATTTTTACCTAATCGAACAATTAATCAATAGGCGATCAACAGTGGTCAAATCCAGTCCGAATTGGCCAAAAATCAGTGGCAGTCTAGCGATTCCGGCCAGATTCTTGACCAAAACCTGTAAATTCCGGCAATTAATCCTATCTACTTGAAAATATGGGTCGAAGAAAGTGTTAAAACGTGTCTACTTAAAAAATACATATAAAAATGTGTGTATATACATATAAAACTGAAAATTGTATACAAAATCCCAATCTGATTAATCCTTATTAATCCCGATTAATCACTAGTCAGTACCCCACCGGCCGACTAGCACCTAGCGATTCTTACAAGACTGTTAAAACCCCGTAGATCATATAGTTGTAAAAAACAGATTCTTACAACACTATTAAAACCTGTTGAACTATTGCTAAGACAAAAATTCCATTTTACTGAGCTATCAATAAGCAATGATTCGAGTTTTTTTTTTTTTTTTTCCAATTTATAATAACCTGACATGTTTTTTCGCTGGATTTTACTTAACGTAAAAAGCTGAATAATTGGGTAGCCTCCACAGATGTTATCCCAACCATTCCCGACCCGCCCATTTTGCCACCTCTAGATCTATGGATAATGGAAGTATGGGACAATAGTAAATGGCACTGACCTGCAAGGCATGGATGTCGTATATCACCACACTAGTGGGCCCACCCCTTGATATCGGAATGTTTGACAAGAACCGAGCAAGAGTGAAAGCCGTTGCAATATCCCCTTCGTCTTCCATGCGTTCTGAAGTCCCCGTTGGGAAGAACGGAAGGACTAAAGTGAAAGACGAAATGAAGAGTTTTGGCAATGCATAACTAATTGATAGTTGCTCAAAGATAACTCCAGGAGAACTAAATGATGCAAGAAAAGCTACATGTTCTCCTCTTATTCCATGTGCATTAGGTATTGACAAGTTTGGAAATCCATCCTCAAATTTCCTAAAATTCCATTTTTTTTTAATTAATGTAATACATTATAAATTTATAATCATAATAGTCACATAATCACGTTCAAATAGGGATGTAAATGAACCAAACTGAACAAGGTATTGTTCATGTTCGTTTGTTAAGCTTTTATCGAACAGGCGAGTGGTTCACGAACACGTAACTGAACGAATTTTCGTGTTCGTGTTAGCTCGTTAAGGAAATGATTTTGTTCCTGTTTGTTTGTGTCCGTTCCTTAATTTCATAAACGAACATAAACAAACCAAACCGAACAATGCATTGTTCATGTTCATTCATCCGTTAAGCTTTTATCGGACAAACGAACGGTTCACGAACACATAACTGAACGAATTCTCATATTCGTGTTAGTTCGTTAAGGAAATGATTTTGTTCATGTTCACTTGTGGCTGTTCGTTAACCCCATAAACAAGCGTAAATTAACACAAACGAACATAAACAAACACAAACTAACATATACCTATTTTAAAAATAAAACTCAACATTCTTAAATCTCTTGCATCAGACATAATCACCTAACATAAGCATAAAGTTAAGTACTTGACATAATTATCTAAAAATTAAAAAAAAAATATAAAATATAAAAAAAAACCTTTAATAACGGAACATAAACAAACGTAAACAAACATGAACAAACGTAAATAAACGAACATAAACGTACACATTATCAAACGTTCAAGAACACAACTGGACATAAACAAACACAAACGAACATACACCTATTTTAAAAATAAAAATCAACATTCTTAAATCTAACACATAATCACCTAAACTAAGCATAAAATTAAGTACTTGACATAATCATCTGAAAAAAATTAAAAAAAAAAAAACCTTTAATGACTGAACATAAATAAACAAACAAACGTAAATGAACGAACATAAACGACCACATTACCAAACGTTCATGAACACAACTGAACGAATGCAACCTTCGTTCAGTTCGTATCCGTTCATTTAATTAACTACTCAATCAAAATTTACTGTTCATGTTCGTTCATTTATCAAACAGAACACGTTCGGTTCGGTTAGTTTACAAACCCTAATTCTAATCCCAAATCAAACCTAAAAAGCTAAAATCCACTACACACTCAATTCAAACAAGAGTACAACAACAATTAACCTCCAATTAATACTCCTTAGCTCAATCGCATCCGACTGAGCAGCAATCCGCTGCGCTAGGGCTTCCATTTCATCCGCATAAAACAAACAAACCTTCTTAAAACCTTTCAATCCAGAATTCATCGGAGACGTTGCAGGAGCCGGAGGCTTCAGAATAATGTGAATTGGATCACTTCCGGCAACACAATCAACAGTCCACTGTTGCTGTTTCTGTTGTTGGTAGTGGTGGGCCCCGTTGTTGTCAGATGTGTTCCGTTGACAATGAATTCGAGCCCTATTGTGGTTCATAGATCGGTTGTTGTGGATAGAGGAATGGAAGAATGTAGGTCTGAGTTTGTTCGGGTGTGGTGGCGACGGTGACGGTAGCGGTGGCGGTGGCGACGGAGAGGCGGACATCTCGCGGCGGTTATATGACGGTTTTCCGGGTTTTTGTGACGGTTTTGGTGTTTTAGCGGCGAGTTTTTCGGTTGTGATGATATAGTAACGATTTTCCTCGTTTTATGGAGAGTGTTTTTTCCCAAATAGGAGTAGGTGGAAAAAATATTTACGGAAAATAGGTGATTTGAAAAATATTTACCAAAATGAGTGTTTTTCTTTATTTTCTTTTTACTAATTATATTATAAATCTTCTTTTTTTAGTTCAATCCTGTTATCACTTTTATACTCTTTTTCTTTAATCAACTCATTATATATATATATATATAATTTATTAAAAAAAATTCTTATTTTATGATCGAACCATGTTAAAACAAATTGAAATTGTTGAAGAAAGACTTCTCACCTACTTTTTTTTATTTATTTTTCTGAGGTAATATTTCATTTACTATTTGGTTTGTGTAAATAATTAACAATTCAATACTCTTGTTAATTTTAATTTTATGGAATTAATAATTAAGAGAGAACTTTATATTTGAATTATTTAACTTACGTAAATATAAAGGAAATAAAACAAAAACCATAAAAAAGAAAAGAGATATAATAAGTTAGCTAAAAGTAAAATAAAAAGTATTTTGAGTTGTTTGAAAAAAAAACGTGATATTGAATAAAAAACAAAATAAAAATTACAATATATTTGTTTAAATTAATAAAAAAATAAAAATTCTCATTTTGGTAAATATTTTTTTAAATCACCTAGTTTGGTAAATATTTTTTTTTCCACCACTATCATTTTGGAAAAAAAACTTAAAAAAAACACTTATTTTATTAAATATTTTTCAAAACACCCATTTCGATAAATATCTTTTCCAGCACCACCCTTTTGGGAAAACCTCTTTTATGGATAGACTTTGATCACTTGTAGGTTGTGCAGTAAAATGTGTACCTTTTTGTAACTTATAGATTAAAAATAAAAATGTGTAACGTCTTAAAAGGGGATTAATATTAATAATAACATGATTCGTTCACATATAGGGCTATTTAGTATTCTAGATTCTTACATATTTTTATGCATTAAAAATGTGTAACGTTTTTTAAAGGGGACTGACATTAATAACATGATTCATTCACACGTATTTTTATGCATTAAAAATGTGTAACGTTTTAGAAGAGGATTAATAATACGATTCATTCACACACAGGGGTATTCAGTATTCTAACATATTTTATGCATAAAAAATGTGTAATGTTTTAAAAGGGCATTAATAACATGATTCTTTCACACATAGGGGTATTTAGTATTCTAACGTATGGTTATGCATTAAAAATGTGTAACGTTTTAAAAGGGGATTATTAATAACATGATTCGTTCACACATAGGTAGGGGTGTGCACAGTTCGGTTATTACCATTAACCGTAACCGAAGTCACTCAATTAATTGTCGGTTTCTGGTTAGGTTCGGTTAATTTGTCGGTTTTTGGTTTGGTTTGGTTAATTTCGATTAATAACCAAATCAAACAAGGGCTACATTTTTTGCTTTGAAATACATGTAATGTAGGTATAAATACATGAAATTGAGGTATAAATACATTAAATTGAGATATAAATACATTAAATGAAGGTATAAAACATGAAATGGATGTATAAAAGCTATAAATATATGAAAATATAAATGGTTCGGTTCGGTTAATTTCGGTTAACCGATGGTACAAAAAATTACCAATAACCGACTTTCGGTTAATTCGGTTTCGGTTAATTTTGATTCGGATTTGTTGGATTTCAGTTCGGTTTCAGTTAACGGTTAGGTTATTGCACACCCCTACACATAGGGGTATTCTAACGTATTTTTTTCGTGTCAGGTTGTTCGAGTTTTGGGTCGGGAAAGTTGACCTGATAACTGACTCATTTAAAGTACAGGTTATACGGGTTTGGTTAGTTCTGGTCAGATTGTTCGGTTTTCTGGTTTAGATGTAAAATGAAAAACAATACTTTTTCTACAAAACATCATTTGACAATATGATATTTATGATGTCATTTATTCAAAAGTATCAAAATGTAATGCTTCAAATACTAGAGACTCCAAATCAAAACAGATCTATAAAAAAACAAAAAACCAACAAATGTTAGATTTTTTTGGGTTTCGTGTTTTTCAGGTCCGGTTGTTTGGGTTTTTTGCTGGGAAAAAAAGTGACTTAATAACCAACTCATATTAGGTTCGCGTTGGTAGGGTTTAAGTTTTGTGGGTATTCTCTAATTCAGATTCGGGTTGAGTTTTCAGACAATAATGGACAGTCATAGTTCTCATGTGATAGATGGAGAAAATGACTATATGAATAATGTGACATGATGAAATTATAAAAGGTTGTATGAGGGTTAAATTATACAACATGCATAATGTTTTAACCGAAGAAGAGACCAAAATAACCTTATAAACTTACGGTCTTTTTGTTACATATCAGACGAGAGAACTCAACCTAAAAGATTAGTCTGGTGGGTGAGAGAGTCCATTTGGTATACAAACCGCACACCATTTGCCCATACAACCGATGGAGAATAAGTCCCATACTTTGCAATGGTACTAGTCTATAACACTTTTTGCTCTGTCATTTGGTTCGTATAACTCAAAACGACAATAGAGTACTAATAGAAAATAACCTTTTTAAAATAGTAAAATGTTATTATTTAGTGTAGATAAGGAGACTATAATATCTTTAACAATATTATATTTTATTTTTATGTGGAAAATCTAAACAAAATATCTGTATAATAATTTAAGTATTATTGTTGTATTTAACACGTTAAGCCATGTAGGTTTTGGGCTACAAATAAATTAAAAAAGGGCTATCTCGATCCAATCCAGTGATGTTAAGTCCTATTAATGCATCTGGGCCCGTGGTGGTGGTAGTGGTGCACAAAAAACCCGAACCCGGACCTGAAAAAAAAACCCGGAACCGGGTATTATAAAACCCGGGTTTTTTTATACCCGAACCCGACCCTACCCGTAGTGTAGGGACCGGGTATGCATATTCGATCTAAAACCCGAACCCGGAACCGTTTTTTTTATACCCGGTTTATACCCGAAACCCGGTTTTATAAATACCCGAACCCGGAACCGGGTTTTATAAATACCCGGAACCGGTTTTTAAAAAAACCCGATTTTGATGTAATCTTGTTTAATTATGTATGCATTAAGACTTCTAGTTCTTATGATTTAACAAAATTATGTATGCACTTTGATGTAATCTTGTTTAATTATTAGGTTTCTAATGATATTTGCCAACGCTACTTAATTATTTAGTATATTTCATTACAAGTGGAAACAAATATGCCAATATATGTTGGCCCTTCTATTTTCTTTGTTTGTTTAATAACATTATTAGTTTTTGTATTTAATAAATTGTGCCTCTGTTTATAAACTTCAAGAATAACCACATGAAGCACTATAAATTGTGCCTCTGTTTATAAATTGTGCCTCTGTTTATCAACAGATTTGATGTCTATGTGTGAGAGTTATGTTTGATACATTTTATAAGCATAGTTCCGGTCGGGTTTTTTTAATACCCGGTGCGGGTTTTTTCCCAACCCGATGCATACCCGAACCCTACCCGATGAATACCCGAACCGGACCCGAACCCGGAAATAGGGTATTATAATACCCGGGTTTTATAAAACCCGACCCGAACCCTACCCGAACCCGGGTATATAGGGTATACATTTTTGGTAGAAAACCGGACCCGGACCCGGCCCGGTTTTTAAAAAAACCCGATTATGTAAAACCCGATCCTACCCGAACCTGATCCTACCCAAAACCCGGTTTTTAAAAAAACCCGATTTGTGCACCACTAGGTGGTGGTAGGTTATTTTATCAGACACAATGACACATAATGTATTTGCTCCGCTCTTTGAGTCCTTTACGTATTACTTTAGCCTCGTCTAATCCTGCATGTCATATTAATTCTATACCCCCGTACTCTAGAACAACCAAAACACTGGACACGTACCCACAGCCCACAGTACCCTAGAACCATGGACCACACCCAGTGGTGGAACCAGAACGATTTAGTTAGGGGGTCATCAACTCATCATAAGCTTATATTCTATACCGGTTCAAATTAGGGGGCCCATCTCTAAGTTTGTTCTTCAAAAATTCAAAATTTATAAATAAAAATTCAAAAAGTTCCGGTGACCGGAGGGTCAACAGACCCTCTTGACCCCCCGGTTCCGCCCTTGACCACACCCTTTTAAGAGATGACCCCACCTCTTCAAACCACACTCTCTCCAAACAATCACGACAAAGCTTTGCCGGCAAATGGATAGCATCCACATGAGTATTGTGTGATAAGAGGTTCCCAACATGACTAAAGGAACAATTTTATAGGGTTGCAATTTGTCGAATTATGTTATACTGAATAGATTGTTGGGTCATCAAGAAAACACACACAAAAAGGATGGATGTAGTATAGATGTGGTGGATGTGTGTGCACACACTGATGGACATGATAAGAAGCGAAGTTTTCCGGAAGAAATTTGGGGTGACATGTATCTCGAAGTAGACAATGGAGTGGAAAATGAGATGATTTGGGCATGTAAAAAGAAAACAGATGATGACACCAGTAAGAACCATGGAAACTCTCAATGTGGATGGGAAAATAAGAAGAGATATACCCAATCAATTTAGAATGAGCAAATTAGGCATGATTTCCTAGACTAGCACCTCTCTAAAGATATGATCGGGGGTCATATTCTTAGAGACCTCATATTGTGCTATGGATTGCTTTGGGGCATGTGTAATTATATTTTAGATTTGTTTAATGTCTTTAGCCTTTTTATAACCTTTTGTTTAGCTTAGACTATGCGGAGTGGGAGCGTGGGGGCGGCTTGGAACCCCCACCCACGTCGGGCACACCGCCCCCGGTAGTGGCGTGGGGGTGGCGTGTGTTTTCTCACTGGTGTGGGCCAAATGGAGGTGTGAGGCGGTGATGTGTGGTTGGTTGTGGCTTCAAGGGCAAATGGAGGTAGTGAGGTGGCGGTGCGTGGTTGGTTGTAAAAACACCCTCTTCCACGCCTCTACCACCCGGTGCTTTTTAGGGCTTGAAGGGAAAGCCACATCTCCTGACGTGACAGCCATGTGTTGCATCATACCCTTCCTTCAAGCCCCTACACTCTGAGTGGTCTTATCCTTGTGTTTGTGTTGTTTGAAGAATATACATGTTTAGGATAATATATAGGCACTTGCATAAAGGGAAGTGCTTGTTTTTTCTTGCGTACTTGCTTTATCATCTATAGTTAATTAGTTATTGTACTTTACTTATCTATGTCATTGTTGTTCGCAACTTTCTTTATTAATACTCGTGTATAGTTATTTGTTAGGATTCTATTTTTTAGTGATACTTTGAGTTGGTTACATAGTCTAAATTTCTTAAAAAGTGCAAAATGTCATAAAACATCATAATGTCAACCGTAAAACACACAAATAACCTAATGAAGATTATTAAAATATCATATATGTGGGTTTTGTTTTGTATTTTGGATGATAAATCTCTGATTATGGAATGACAAACATTATGGTGTTTGGTGTTGATTAGCATGTTGCGTTTTATGTTTATAGTTTTACGATGATGTGTCTGAAGTTTTTATGGAATATTACGATTTGAATATGGCGTTTTAATAATATTCACTCTGTTAATTTTAGGTTTTAGGTGTGTTTTATGGGTGAAATTATAATGTTTTATGACTTTTTACACTTTTTAGGAAATTTAAACTCTGTAGCCGAACCTCACCCCACTATACTATACTATACTATACTATATTGTGCACATATAAAAAAATAGTTCTTTTTTGGAGTTGGGGGTTTTAGCTGGAGAAGTGTCGTTCTTACCTAGGATATGGGTAAAGTTTGTCTCATTACACCATGCCGTTACAAATAGTTTGCTATGAGTAGGATTATATTAGGTACGTTTGTTTGTTTGTTATATTTATATATTTTATTGTTATTTAACACATATGTAAAGTGTATAATCTTTGAGATAATGGAAATATTTGTCCTCATCCCATATTTCCTAAACCATATGAGTAACTTTTGCTATGAGTCAAATTTTACTATTTTACTGAGTATGTTTCTTTGTTCGTATATATAAATATAATATTTAACAAATAACAAACGAGTCGGAGATTCAAACTCAAGCTTAAAAAACGACTCACGCGACAATCTAAAAAACTCGAAGTAAACCAACCTCTTTTATATCAAACGAGTCGTGTTTACACTTAGCTCGACTCATTCACACCAGATTCAACAACTTAGAAACATCACCCTAGACAGTAATCTAGTATTAAGAAAAGGACCATATAAAATAACTTAGGGGCTGTTTGTTTACCTCTTATTGAGGCTCTTAATGATTCAGACATCTTACTGGTTCAGGACTTAATGGTTCAGATTGTTTGTTTCATGAGCAGATGTCTGAATGGTTCAGACATTTGCCTCTGAATGGTTAAGACCTCTAATCTGAATTGGTCAGACATTTGCCTCTAAATGTTTAAGCATTATACAGGCCCTTAATGGTTCAGACCTCTTACTAGTTCACCACTTAATGGTTCAGACCTCTTACTGGTTCAGTACTTAACCATTCAGATGTTACCAAACAGCCCCTTAACAACTTACAAACTTTAGTTATTTATGAGTGCACCATGACTCCAATTTTATGCAAACATAACTCTACACATGTTTATAATAATAATCTCTCTCCCCTCCAAACGTTGACACATGTTTGTCCAATTGCCATTATTGGATCAGAAAAACGACAATGTAGATGGTAAGTGAACCAATATGAACCATATTTTTGTAGTTTGAACTCACACCACAGTATCACTCCCCATTTATCCCCAATTTAATCCCAAATTTTCCCCAAATAATCCATTTCCTCCATTTCAGTGGCTCACACTCTTCCTTTTTCCATATTTTGCCTCCATACCCACTTCGTCTTTTTCTATACTTACATATCCCCCACACACATTTCTCCTCATTCTTCCACTTCCTCTGCTTCTCCTCCCAAAAGGGTTCGAGCAAGAACCCTAATTTGTTCAAGATTAAGGTACCATTTGTGTTAAAGTTTTGATCTTTTTTATCAAGTTTGAATCTTTATTGGTTTTTGGCTATTGGGTATTGGTAATTTTGTGATTTGTGTTGTTTGCTTGGTTTGTTTTGGGGGTTGTGTGTTTGATTGACTCTGTTTTGTCTTTTTGTTGAAAGACTCTGTTTTTGTTAAAGTTCTTGAATCTGATCGGTTTAGATATGATTGTTGTTTTGTTTAGTGTTTGAATTGGAGCAAGATTATGAATTTATGATCTAATTTGAGCTAATTGAGTGTTGAACTGTTGATCATCTGTTTGTTTGTTCTAATAGTTAAACACACTTGGTGGTTTGACTTTTAAAGTCAAACATAGTGGTTTTTTACTTTTTAGATATATGATTGGTGTTGATCATCCCTCTGTTCTATCTGTAGTTCTTGTTCTATAGTTTAGTATGGTTAGTTGGTTACCTTGTTTTCTGTAATTGAAAGATGAAAGTTAGACTGACTGACTGACATGAAAAGTCAAAGTGTGTCTGTCTAAGTTTATCAAAAGTCAAAGTTGAGGACTATGATGTCTTGCTATGTAACGTGTTGGATACTTGTCAGCCGTGTAATGTTCGGTATAGCATAAATTGTTTGATGATGATATCAGAGAGTTCTAGCCATATTTGAATTACTGATTTTTTAGAGTAAGTTACAAAAATCGTCCTTTATGTATGTCACTTATTGCAAACTGTGTCCTTTGTCTTCAATAATTACAGAAAACGTACTCGATGTTTGCAAACCTTTGCAAGTTATGTCCTTTGGCCCTAACTCAGTTAATTTTTTTTTGTGGTTAAATCTGACCAAATGGACCCCACATGAGGGTATTTTGGTCATTTTACTCTCATGTGGGGTCCATTTGGTCGGATTTAACCACAAAAAATTAACTGAGTTAGGACTAAAGGACATAACTTGCAAGGGTTTGCAAACATCGAGTACGTTTTCTGTAATTATTGAAGACAAAGGACACAGTTTGCAATAAGTGACATACATAAAGGACGATTTTTGTAACTTACTCGATTTTTTAATTTTACAGTTTCCTTATCCTTAAGGCAAGTGTAATTACTGGTTGGGCATATAGTTTAATATATCTGTTTTATTTACTAATTAAATATCGAAACACCACAGAAAAGGGACACTATTGATATTTTGTACTGATTACTAACGAGTAATGGTAACATCGATCGAAACTTGGCAATAAGGGAAGTGTTGTACTTAATTTAGGCGCTCAAAATGTATTTATCTTGTAAAAGATGGAGTATATGAGTTTTATGTATTTGCAATAATAGTTTTAGTTCATATGCTAATAATATTGATTAATCAATGAAATCTCTGTGTGTGTATCACCTGTCATGCATGCACCAACGGGTTATGTTCATGTGATTTTGTTTAAAAAATTCAGGCTAACAACTGATCTATAATCACTAGTGATTTAACGAAGAATCATGTCGCGCAAAGGATTGGATTATGATCAGATCAATGAGAATGTGAAGAAAGCCCAGTATGCTGTAAGGGGTGAGCTGTATCTTCGTGCTTCTGAGCTTCAAAAGGAGGGCAAGAAGGTTAGTTATTTATTAATTTTATTTATTTAGTTTTTAATGTCTCACTATTTTAACTATTCCTTTGCAGATTATCTTCACCAATGTGGGCAATCCTCATGCCCTGGGGCAGAAACCTCTAACATTCCCTCGTCAGGTTCGTGTTATTTTTTTCGTTTTCTTTGGTAAATTCTTGTATTGCTAATGAAAATAAATATATTTGACTTAAATTCATATATCTAATAAACGTAACATGTATTGTTGCAGGTGGTTGCTCTTTGCCAGGCTCCGTTTCTTCTTGATGATCCGAATGTCGGGCTTTTGTTCCCGGCTGATGCAATTGCAAAAGCAAAACTGTACCTTTCTTATACATCAGGGGGTCTAGGTATTATTTAAAGACACCTTGTTAATACTTTATAGTTTTTTCTATTTTTCTTATAATATTTTGTTTAAAAAAAGTTAATTAACTGTCTTATCGTTTCCGTAGGTGCTTATAGTGATTCCCGTGGTCTTCCTGGAATAAGGAAAGAAGTTGCTGAATTCATCGGGAGGCGTGATGGATATCCGAGGTCCTAAACATATGATCTCGATACTTAATTCAAGCTTTATGTTTATAAGAAACATTAAGAAAATTGTTGACTTCGAGAAAACTTTGTACCTTTGTCTTTTAGGATCAATATTGAGTCTATTTTTTAAAAGTAAAGTACACGGATGGTCCCTGTGGTTGGCCAAAATTTTAGATTTGGCCCCTAGCTTTCCAAAAGTCCACTGATGGTCCTTGTGGTTTGCACTTTGTAACACATTTAGTCCCCAACTTTTTCCAAAAGTACATGGATGGTCCGTGTGGTACTGTGGTTTGCCCTTTGTAACGCATTTATTCCCTAACTTGGACCTGGTGAAACCTTTAGATTTGTTAGCTAGGGACTAAATGCGCCACAGGGACCATTCATGTACTTTTGAAAAGTTAGGGACCAATTCCAAAATTTTGGTTAACCACATGGACCATCTGTGTACTTTACTCTTTTTTTAAATAAAAAATTATGAAAAGGTGTTTTGTACTGAGACTAACTATATTATTAAACTTGGTGACAGTAATCCGGAGCTCATATATCTGACTGATGGTGCCAGTAAAGGAGTAATGCAGATCTTGCAAACTGTTATTCGTGGTAACGGTGACGGGGTATGTACTATATCTTTTGCTCCAAAAAAACAAAAAATATTAAGAATTATTTTATTTTTTTAATATGTAAATAACCACAAAATTGTTTTTATTTTTTAGCAATCACAACTTATAAATTATAATCTTATCCAATTTATAATTTGGTTCTTCGTCGTTTTTTTTAGATTCTGGTTCCGGTCCCTCAGTATCCACTATACTCAGCTGCTATCTCTCTGTTTGGTGGTTCACTTGTACCGTATTACCTTGAAGAAAATGCTAATTGGGGTCTCGATATCGACAACCTACGCCAGTCAGTTGCAGAAGCGCGCTTCAAAGGAATAACCGTAAGATTTCATTCATTTACCCAATTTATCATTTCATTTTGTGGGTCCAATCTCTTATCCTCAATTCTGTTGATGATAATAAGTTTATAATAATTTAATTATGATTTGCTCTGGTGATTGGAATGAAACAATTATCTGACTTAAAAAAAAAATTATGATTAGGTAAAGGCAATGGTGATTATTAACCCTGGAAACCCAACCGGACAATGTCTTAGTGTTGATAATCTCAAGGAAATACTGAGATTCTGTCACAAAGAGAACTTGGTCTTGCTTGGAGATGAAGTTTATCAGCAAAATGTTTATCAGGATGAACGTCCGTTTATAAGTTCCCGAAAGGTAATTATTATTTCATGTTATTTCAAATTAAAAGTAGAGTTAGGTTCCGGTACAAATGGGTCTTAACATACAAATTGGCTTAACGTAAGAAGTGAAGGAGGGATTTCTTTTTTTTTTTTAATTTTTTTCTCATTTATTCAGCACGTATTTTAGTCCCAGGATCTAAAAAAAATTTGTGTAAATTACACTAGTAGATACATAATTACTCTACTGGAGTAAATACATGATTTTTTTTTTTTTTTTTACATTTTGCGACTAAACATCATGCTTAAGTAGATGGAAAAAAATTCCAAAAAAAAAACCCTCGACTTCTTATGTTAAGGTCATTTTGTATGTTACGACCCATTTGTATTTGATCCTTACACATTAAAAGTAATAGTGTATTGAGATTATTTGTTATCCTAAATTTTATTGCGCTTTGAAGGTACTGTTGGACATGGGCCCACCAATTAGCAAAGAACTTCAGCTTGTTTCGTTCCACACTGTGTCGAAAGGATTCTTGGGTGAATGTGGACAACGTGGTGGATACTTTGAGATGACAAACATCCCACCAGAGGTTTATTCCTTGATTAATATATTCATTTCAACCACCTGATTATAGTTTACTTTATTATTTTTGATTTGATAAGTTAGTAAGGGCAGTGGTTAAAAAAATAAAAAAAGTGATTAGCATTCGACAATATGAGTTTGTTACTAAATGTTGTATCTATTTGATGTTACAGTCGGTTGAGGAGATATACAAAGTTGCATCGATTTCACTCAGTCCAAATGTTCCCGGGATGATATTCGTAAGTTGAATTTAAATAATGACTTAGAGAAGTTTTAATGTTTTATTATTTTCTCGTAATTAATTGTTTTTAATCTGTTAATAGATGGGATGTATGGTCAGCCCTCCAAAGCCTGGTGATATCTCATATGATCAGTATCTTAGAGAGAGGTAACAACCGGTCATTTGAGTTTTTTCTCTTATCTATTTTGTCGTCGTTGGAGGGTACTTTAGTCATTTTTATTTTTAAATTAACGCAGCACGGGCATCCTTGAATCACTAAGGAAGAGAGCACACATGATGACAGATGGATTCAACAGTTGCAAAAATGTTGTTTGTAATTTCACAGAAGGTCAGTTTGTCAGCCAGTTTCTGAAATAACTAGATATCATAATTCATATCTTTCTTAATCGGTCGTTTCTAATTTTTTATTTTTATTTTGTGGGTGTATGAATTAGGTGCCATGTACTCATTTCCGCAAGTTAAACTACCTCCAAAAGCCATTGAAGCTGCAAAACAAGCTGGAAAGGTTCCAGATGTTTTCTATTGCCTTAAGCTTGTAGAAGCCACCGGCATTTCGACTGTCCCTGGTTCAGGATTTGGTCAAAAGGAAGGGTAAGTCACTTTTCTTATTGTTGACTTTATTCCTACATGTTACAAAACGGGCGGGTCTGGTGGTTTTGTCGCACAAACATCTGCCTGTTGTTTTTAGTAAAATGCCACTCTATGGTTTGGCCACTTTTGCGACTATTGTCCAAAGGTTTGTTTTTCCGCATCTTGATCCAAAAAGTTTGAAATATTGCCATTTTCATCCACCCAACTAACTCCGTTTGTTTATTCTGTTAACTTGAAGGGTATTTTAGTATTTTTAACTAAAGTACAAGTTTATAACGCATAAGGTACGTCATCTCTGTACCTTATGCAATATGAACTTGTATTGTAGTTAAAAACTTAAAATACTAAAATACCCTTCAAGTTAACTGAATAAACAAATGGAGTTAGTTGGGTGGATGAAAATGGCAAGATTTCAAAACTTTTGGACCCGGATGCGGAAAAAACAAACCTTTGGACAAAAGTCGCAAAAGTGGCCAAACCTCAGGGGCGAAAATGGCATTTTACTCTTTTTTTAATTAACTGTTAATGTGTTCAATATGAGTATAAGAATATGTTGTTACAATAATAATCGGATATATTTTGAGCCGTTTCTTTTTTAGCTAACGTTTTCTAGTTTACCCCTTCGTCCCATAGCCGGGTCCCTTTTCTCGCACACGATGGACCTGTTTCATATAGATGGTCTGGTAATAATATTAATATTTTTCTTCCTTTTTTTAAAAAAAAAAAAATAGGGTTTTCCACTTGAGGACAACTATCTTGCCAGCTGAGGAGGACATGCCTGCAATTATGGAAAGTTTCAAGAAGTTCAATGATGCATTCATGGATCAATATGAAGGCAATTCATGGTACTCAAGGATGTAAGGTGTGCATGTTTTACCGCTATCTATCGGTATATAATATGCGTGTATAGTTCACCTGAACTTGTTATCGGTTACTTGTTATTGTTTTCAAACTTTCAACGTTTCGTATTATCTGTTGATGTCTGTACTCACTCAAGCATTTTCATTCACATACTTAATTAACCAAGTTTCTGTTCTGTTTATAGTATATTTATCGCTATTTTTATGCTATACTCGGTTTGTTTTAGGAGTGTTGACATATTACTTTGGTTAATGTCACATACCTTTCTTTATATGGGCTACTAGGTTTGTTATTGGAAAGGGGTTATTTGTAAGAAAATATGACACATAAGCAAGAAATTGTCCAAACCGATCATCGGTTTGGTTTTACGGTCAATTTATCCACTTAACTTTCGGTCGGTCGGTCGGTTTCAATGTTTTCACACCGTAGTGAACGGTTTGGTTTACGGTTTATACCAAAACCAACAGTATAAAATCAGACTGGACCATAATAATTTATTATTATTAAACTTTTTAAAATATTCACACACACATAGTATTTCACACCGTAGTGAACTGTTTGTTTTACGGTTTATACCAAAACCAACCTTATAAAATCAGACTGGATCGTAATAATTTATTATTATTAAACTTTTTAAAATATTCACACACACAATATATATATACACACACGTGTTGTTACTTATTACATCTAACTAAGTTAGAATGGGCTAAACCGTGAAATCAAACTAGAACCAAACTGTTACTAACGGTGTGGTTTGGTTCGGTTTAGTTGTTTTACGGTTTGGTTTTGGTTTACGAAAATAAAAAACCGCAACTAACGGTTTGGCTTAATATTTGACCTAAAAACCAAGGAAACTGGACCACGAACACCCATAGTTATAAACAAGAAACCGGTTATCGGGTGATTAAATTACCATGTTAAAAAGGTACCGGGTTGGGACATAATTGAGCATGATTTATAATACTGATTTTAATATCTTATTTTTCTTCTTTTAATTGTTCGTCTAGAACAAGAAGATGAAAATATTCAAAGTTCTACAGCCGATCTTTTTTTTTTTTTTTTGCGTTTTTTTTAATCTGTTTTAAGCAATTGCAATTTTATTATAAGAACTAGGATACTAAGAGGGTACACCAAATACCGCACATACCAACCAAATATGATTTGTAATAATACAATACGTTATGGCTAGGCAAACATTTATGATCATATGTAAACTTTTTAAAATAAATGATAAAAAAGTAGAAATTAAACGTTATTGTATAGATCATCTATGTAATTTACTCTGTACTAAATGAAACTCCTGAAAAAATACTACTATTATCTATTCTTTTTCGAGTAAAGTACACGGATGGTCCCTATGGTTTATCAAAATTTTGGATCTGGTCCATACCTTTCCAAAAGTACATGGATGGTCCTTGTGGTTTGCACTTTGTAACGCACTAGTCCCCAGCGTTTTCCAAAAGTACATGGATGGTCCATGTGGTTTGCACTTTGTATCGCATTTAGTCCCTAACTTGGACAATGTTAAAACCTTTAAATTTGTTGGTTGGGGACTAAATTCATTACAAAGTGCAAACCATAGGGAGCATCCATGTACTTTTGGAAAACGCTGGGGACTAACGTGTTACAAAGTGAAAAGCACAAGGATGGTCAATGTGGTTTATCAAAATTTTGGATTTGGTCCATACCTTTCCAAAATTCCTTTCTAAAAGTACACGGATGGTTCTTGTGGTTTGCACTTTGTAACGCACTAGTCCCCAGCGTTTTCCAAAAGTACATGGATGGTCCATGTGGTTTGCACTTTGTATCGCATTTAGTCCCTAACTTGGACAATGCTAAAACCTTTAGATTTGTTGGTTGGGGACTAAATTCGTTACAAAGTGCAAACCACAGGAAGCATCCATGTACTTTTGGAAAACGCCGGGGACTAACGTGTTACAAAGTGAAAAGCACAAGGATCATCTGTGTACTTTTGGAAACGAACCGAGCACGAGCAAAGGTACGCTCAATTCGGTTTGGCTCGGTTGACTCGATTTATTTTTTAATATATATTTACACACGTGTATGGCCAGGATTAGTTCGCTCAGTTCAAAGTAAAACAACCTAAAAAAAACATCAAAACTAAAAATGAAAAATACAAACCTACACCACTCACTCCAAGTAGTGGTTAAAATACCGGTGAAAGCATAATAGCTGTGTGTCTGTATATTCAGTGGTGGAGCCAGAAATTTTTTCTTATGGTGTCTTTTTTTTATGAATACCCCGATTTATAGTAACCCGGAGTTGAACCTTTTGGTTCGGTTCGGATCTATCGGGTCAAATCACATAATAAAAGTAAATTTCACAGTAAAAGTACAATGTCATTGAATAAAATACACATAATAAAATTACAAAGTCATTTGAAATATATAAAAAAAATAGATTTAATAGTTGCTCTGTAGTCTGTACGCATTTTCATGTTTTGAAAATGATTCATAATATTTTCAATGGCAACTTGTAAAAAAAAAAAAACCTATTTTTCATTATAACAAACAAGTGCACACATCATTCAAATGATCATCAAACATCCTATTAGGTTAAACAATTGAAACATAACCAATTAAACATGAGGTTTAATTATTTAAAGTATACTAATTAAATTCAAGTAACTGGGATTCATTTTTGAAATATAAATTTGTTTATTATGTAATTCTTTTAGAAGAAAACAAAACAATGGTGTCATTTGTAAAAAGACAATGGTGTCGTTTGAATTTTTCCTATTATACGTTGTATTTGATACACAAAATTCTATGGTGTTGGACCACCCATTCTTTTGTTCATTTGACCTCAAATATTTGACACAAATGGATTGAAGTTTCTACCAATATACATCTTGCAGCAGTACTCTTTTTTCCTAATGCATGAAACGTAGTATTTTGTTGTGCAAATTCATTTGCTGTTAAACAAGTCTTTGTGTTAACTTTTAAACAGTTGATTAATAAATGTTAAGCCACTTTTCATACTTAAAATTGGAAAGCAAGTGTAGCAATATAATACAATTGACATCATCATATATGCAAAACTGGCAGCATATAATTCACAATACATTGCAAAGTACACACCTTTAAGACACTCAAACTTTCAGAAAATTGTTTGTTCACCTAGTTCTTGCCCTGCCATCCCTTCTTCAAGCACCTTTTTAAAGAAATCTTCCAATGTATCCTTCCCATAACTCGGCGTCCCCTCGTCGCTATACTCCTTCGTTTCCGGATCATAAATAAGCATACTTTCCGCCGCATAATACCTCCCAATCTTCCCAAACTCAGCCGCATCTTCCAACGACGGAAACACCTTCACAAGAAAATCAAGAACCCCAATCACAAAATCCATTATTTCAATCGGCACTTTAATAAAATTCGGTTTCTTTCCCGCAAGTTTAAACAACATTTCCCCTTGTTCCAACGGTGTCAACGCCTTACCCGGTCCACCAATTGGTAAAATCTTGTTAACCATATCCGGTTTCAACACGCAATCCGCGATAAACGAAGCTAAATCCGGCTCGCTTATCGGCTTACAAGCACACAACTTCCCATCCCCAAACATAACATATGGTTTCCCATCTTTCACTAGCTCAACCTGCCCCCCTAAACTTTTAAAAAAAGCTGTTGGCCTAACAATGCTGTAACTAAAACTATCATCTTTTTCCGCTTCTTCGACCAATTCGGCTTCGAATTTCAGCTTCGCTCTTTGAAACTCAAGAAGAGGCTTCTGCACACAAATTGCAGACAACAACACAAAATGTTTAGACCCGAAACTCTTACCGGCTAAAAGACTGTTCTTTGTGGCTTCATAATCAATCTTCCATGAATCTTTAACACCCCCAGATCTACTAGCAAGACAAGAAACCACAACATCAATAGAAATCCCTAAACTTTCTATACTTTTTTCCAAGATTTCCAACTGGGTCACATCTGAAAAGCATACATTGGCTCCATTGAGCTTATTCAAGGTGTCTTCTTTACTGTTTTTGCCTCTGATTCCACTCTTTTCTCTGCAAACTGCAATCACATTGAACCCTCTATTAACCAGTTCTTTAACTACAAAGTTTCCTATGTAGCCAGTTGATCCCACCACTAAAACATTGATATCTTTGGGGGGTTTGTCTCTGAATGAGGATTTGGGTGGTGATTCAAGAACTGTGGGTGTTGATGCAGTTACAAGATTGAATCTTTTTTGGTAAAAAACAAAGGGTTTGGATGAATTTGGTTGAATTTTATTTGGGTGGTGAAAAGAAAGAAGATTTTTGAAGGATGAGGTTGAAGAATTGGGTGTGATGCCACAGAAGAAAGTGGAAGTGGACATGGTTTAAGTTTTTGAAGGTGTGAATGAAGGATGAAGGATGAAGGATGAAGCAGGAGGAGTTGATGAAGGAAGCATTTGTTTTTTTTTTTTTTTTCTTATCTCTTTTGCTATCAAGGAAGAATCCAAATGATTGGTTGATGTTTCATCTCTTGCATAACCCCTAAACCTCTTATTTTATTTTACACAATTTTTGAATATTTTTAAATGACTAATAGTATTTTAGTTTTGATTTTTGATTTTTATTTCGGGTAAATTACGCTTTCGTCATTTGCTGTCCTCTCCACCGACCATCACTTAGGGGTAGGGGCGCTCCGCTAGTTATGGAATTCCATAACTCACAACATTTAATCAAGTTCCGTCACGTCATCGGGCTTTATTCCATCAGAATTTAGTGGAAATACTCATCAACATGATGGTTTTTAAAAAATTTTAAATTATAAATTAACAATAAAATAATAAAATTATAAAATTATAAATTATAAATTTCATTAAAATCAAAACAATATTTCTAGAAATATTTTGGATTACAACTTAAAAATAAACATATAAAAATAAAAAGATACATAAAGAAAAGTGGTATAAATTTATGTTTTTGTGTCAGTGAAATACGTAGAATTTAGTTGTTGAAAAAGTTAAAATAGGTGATATATATAGTGTTTAAGGTTTTTTTTTTTTTAATCCTAACCGTCAAATTCAAACGTTCATATCTCACAACGTTCAAAAATAGCGTTCAAAATTATTATTTTCCACGCGTGATAAACGGCACCGATGGTGGTGTTTAACGGTATTCGTCACGTGATGTTTTGGTCATAACGGGGCGCCTCGGGTGGCCTCACACCAACCCCTCCACGTCTGCACCCCACATGCTTTCCCGAACCCACACCCAAGAGTCTTAAGAGTCGTCTACACTCACAATTTAAACACCCATGAAAATAAAAAAAAGATTTATATATATAAAAAAATTCTTCAATTATCATAGTCTCATAGTTGAGGGAATATTGCCATGGCGACAAAAATTCGTTTTCTCACATAGTATTTTATAGTATTTTAGAAAAGTCAAATATTGTAATTACCCAATAATAATACATCAAAAAACTTTATTATTCTATATATATTCACATCAATTATCAATTATTAAAATATTAAAATTTAAACCCTTACAAACCTCCTCCTTCACTCACTCACTCCGTAACCGTTAACTTATCCTCCAACCACCGCCTTACGCCACCATAAAAATTAGGGTTTTGCCCCTTACAAATCACACAAAACCGTCGCCGATCGTCGATTATGAACGATCGCACCTGGCCTCACCGATCGGAAACCTCTCACTTCTCAACCCTACCGTTTACGCTCAAAAATCCGACCCGAAAACACCAAAATCCGACGAAAAACCACGAAAAACATGAAAATTCTCCGTCAACGGCGATTTGCCTCCGGCAGTTCCGATCACCGGCGACTTCACGGCGGTCGGACCACCACCGTGACTTTGCGGCGCTACCGAACGATGTGTTGACGAAAATTGCCGCGAATTTTAGTTTACCGAACCTGCAAACGGCGTCGTTGGTGTGTAAAGCGTGGAGAGATGGTCTCCGGCCGTTGAGAGAGGCGATGTTGTTTTTGCGGTGGGGGAAGAGGTTTAAGCATGGGCGTGGTGGAGTGAAGGTGAGTATGGAAAAGGCGTTGGATTCGTTTTTGAAAGGGGCGGCGCGTGGATCTACGCTGGCGATGGTGGATGCGGGGTTGGTGTATTGGGAGATGGGGAGGAAGGAGGAAGGTGTGGCTTTGTATAGGAGAGCTGCTGAGCTTGGTGATCCTGCTGGACAGTGTAATTTGGGGATTTCTTATCTTCAAGGTATAATATAAATGTTTGATTGTGAATATTGAATACTTTTAGTGTTTAAATGTTTTTGATGCCAAAGAAGTAGAGGTAGGCCCGAATTGACCTGGGATGAGAAAATTAGGCAAGATTTGCTAGAATTGCACCTCTGACATGGTCGAGGATAGGGGTTCGTGTAATAGGGCCGGAGATTTTCCCTACACTTTAGTTGGACTTTGCATGTTATTGTTGTCTTGTATCTAGGTTTATATGTTGCCTTAGGATACTTTATATGAATCTATTTTACTAGGTTACCTTTTTCATCACTTTCTTTGTTTCCTTGGTAACATCTTTTATTTATTTTATTATTGTTTTTCTTCTGTTCGTTGGAGCGAGGGTCTCTCTGAAAGCCTCTCTATCTCTAGGGGTAGAGATAAGGTCTGCCTACATCCCACCCTCCCTAGACCCTAGTAGCTTCGCTATGTTTGTGGGATTTACTGGGTACGGTTGTGGTGGTTGTTGCTGTTGTGAATACTTTTAGTGTTTTAATGTTTTTGATGCCTGAGAATTGTGTTCAGTTTCGTGCAATATTATCAGTATTACAGGATTTTTTTTAACGGTTGTTTCTGGATAACAAAGCAAGAAAGATAGTCTATTCACTAATAACACAGACGTTCATGTGCTTATTAGTTATTAGGCTTAGTTCATGGGCTGATTGTTATATTTATGTGTATTAGGGATTAGTGGTTTGACAATTATAAGAAATAAGGGGGTTTAATGTCACTGTATAAGGAATTAGATCAATTGTGCTATAACTCTTGCGATCTAGTAACTTCTGATTGGGTTTGCTAGTGGATAACCAGGTTTACTGTTATTCTTGGCTTTTTGCTATCCCGTAACTATTATATTTGTTTTCCAGTGGTTGAACTTGTGGATAACCAAGCAAAAAGATTAATGATCACACACGCACATAACGATAACTTAAATGTGTTGTAGCTCATGGAATTAGGGATTTAGGGTTGTAGCACTTAAAAGAAATCTGGGGGCTTAAAGTAACTGTATGTCTGTATGTGCACTTTTTCTCATGCAAACTGCATCGAAGTTTTTATCTATTGATTTTTCTTTTTATCTAAAAAGTTTTCTTTGTTTTATCAAAGGATATTCAGGCCTGTAAATTTTGACATGCTTTTATTCAACAAATGCAGCTGAACCGCCTAATGTGAAGGAGGCTGTTAAATGGTTATATCAAGCTTCTGTTGGTGGCTATGTTCGTGCACAATATCAGCTTGCCCTTTGTTTGCATAGGGGTATTGGAACAGACCAGAATCTGTCAGAAGCGGTAAGCTGCTAAATACTAATACTTTATACTTTTTTATACTTTATTTAGTTATGATACTTTTATGCGTTCTCGATTTGCTGAATCCAATTTTATGTTTGTTTAATTCATATAGTTTTTGTATGTTTTTAACAGGCAAGATGGTATTTACGAGCTGCAGTGGGCGGATATGTGCGTGCCATGTATAACGTATCGTTGTGTTACTCTTTAGGCAAGGGTTTTATACAAAACCATAGACAATCAAGAAAATGGATGAAGCTTGCTGCTGATCATGGACATCGAAAAGCTCAGTTTGAGCATGGACTCACCCTATTTTCGGTAATCACTACTACAAATAACTGTTGACTTATTCAATATTACTCCGGAAAAAAGTCAATATTTGACTTTGAGCATTAAGTACTATACGTTCTCCTTATCTCCTATGCCATGTAGTCAAATAATTTCTCTTTTGTTGAAGTGATTTCTTAAAGCTTAACAAGTTATCAGATGTTTTACTGGAGAGTTGGATGCTGCAATTTTCATGGAATAGGAGGGAGTAAGGCCTGTAAATGAATCAAATGTTCATGAACTTGTTCTGCAGGAAGTTCGTTTATTTAATAAATAAACAAACGGACATGAACACAAATTTTTTTTGTTCATTTAATTAAACGAACGAACATGAACACACGTTTTGCTCGTTCATTTATGTTCATGAATGTCTGTTTATGTCCGTTAATTTATGCTCAATTTATGTTCTTTTATTTACATTTGTTAATGTTTGTTCGTTTCAATTTAAATACATAAGTAGTTGGTATTTGGGCTTTCTAGTAATACCTATATGAATATGAATATTAAACATAAAAGGAACTTTTTAACTACTTGTATAAATAAAACTAGTTGGTAATTGGGCTGTCTAGTAATAAAAATGTGTTTTGCATTGGAATTTATTGTAAGCAATCACTAATTCATATAAATAATTACATTATGTTTGTTTATGTTTAGTCAATTGCGTTCATATGTGTTTATTGTTTGTAAAATTATGTTCATTTAAGTTTGTTTGTTTATGTTCGTGAACTGTTCGTTTAGGTTTTAAATGAACGAACATAAACGAACACGAGCATGCCAATTTTCTTAATAAACGAACACGAGCAAAAAAATGTGTTCGATTATATGTTCCGTTCATTTATAGGCCTAGAGGGAGTGATATGTTGGCCTATTTTCAAATTCTGACGGTTGTGTTTTTGAAACTGTTTTTTTACAGGCTAATAATGAGACTGTTGTACTTGATTAACAGGAAGGACAGATGATGAAGGCTGTAGTCTACTTGGAACTGGCGGGCCGTGGTGGTGAGACGGCGGCGGTTCATGTGAAGAATGTTATACTTCAACAACTCTCACCTCCTTCTCGGGAACGTGCCCTCACTCTTGCTGACAACTGGCGCGCTCTTCCATCTTCCCGTTGACCGCATTGTCCGTGTGTGCTCGGAAGTTGGAACCTTCCTTTATACAAAACCCATACTTTATATTTCTAATATCTTTTGTGTTAATGAAAAAAGATTGTTAATTGGTGTTTTAAGATCTACATAAGTAGATGATGCAGCCACCAATTGATCTATGTTTTTTTTCTTAATCCCCAAGTCTGTATGTTGTATTATTTTGTTACGTTTTTTTTCCTTTATATCTTTCAACTCAAATCAAGGGCTCTTATGATATATCTTTTGTTTGAATTTTATTCATCCCAAGTCAAATCCAAACTCTTTCAATCTTGCTAAATTAGATTCAAGAAAAATTGCATCTCCTCTGGGAAATCTTATTTTCAAACTCACAATTTCTCCAACAATCTCTCTTCTCTGGGAAATTATACATATTAAAGTATGTGAAGGTTAATAGATGAGAAACAATTTATTGGGCAAGATAGCAATGATTGCATTTGGTAAATGACGGGGTGTTCAAAACCGAATATCCAATTTTCGGGTATTTCGAATTCGGATATCGGATATTTCGTATCGAGTTTTCGGATACGGATAATTTTAAACACCCCTAATAAATGTAGTTACACAATACACATTAATAAAGTTATTTTAAATAATATTATCATATTTACTTATTTAGTACTTAACAATATTATTATCTCGTATATTTGTTTATCACCACAAATATAATGTTTTATGCAATATGCCAAAATATAAATATAAATAGAAGTAACATGTCACCTAGCCAATTTTGCAACAATGAAGTCATATTACAATTTGGTGAAAAAAGACAACAATTAGCATTTCATCATGATGAATCTACAAATCCATGATTCACATTAATTCTTGTATTCTCACTTACCCTTCAATAAATTAAGGGATTTGCAGCTGCATCTCATTCCAATCCATAATTTACAGCCATGGGTACAACATATTCGTGTTTTGACCATAACAGCATATTTAATCAGATTATATGTGTTTCAGGTGTCATCCCACAGCATCAACTTGTGCATCAACTTGTCTTCTGGTTAATCGCGCATACAATCCATCTTTAAGTAGAAGTTCTTTGTGATTTCCCATCTAAATTCACAACCATAAATGGGTTGAGTTTCTGATTAGTTACTCCGAAATGACAATTTCAACTTATTATGTGAAGATGGGTAAAACAATAAAAGTAGCTAGTAATGAAATGGGTAAAAAATCATCCCAATTACTTCTAATCCTATTTATAATATATTAATTATTTACAGCTTTTAATTTTGACTCATTTACATATGGTTGGTCGACTTGGGTGTGTTTTATGAATTTTATCTAAAAAAAAAGATTACCTAAATGGGAGGACGTTTAATGTATACAACATCCTAAATCGTTTTATTCAAATATTAGGATATTATTGTAAAAATATTGAATCCGAAGTCATATTTAACGTATTAGTTATTTATTGTTAAACTTAAAAATGGACAAAAAAGTTTTTATGGGTCAATACTACCTCAACGATCTGGCCACGGTCCATGACGACTATTCTATCTGCTGCTTGTACGGTGGACAGTCTGTGGAGAAGGGAAAATTAGTGTTTTTAATCATAAACCGCAAAAAGTATTTTTTTTTTATTTGCATTACCTGTGCGCGATTATTATGACAGTCCTCTTAAAGTTATCTCCAGAAGCACGAAGTACACCCTGCATGATCAAGGTATACCATAAGCAAAAAATGAAGGTTGCTAGTGCAAACGAGCCGAGCCGAGCCGAGCCCGACCAGGCTTGAGCTCGAGCTCGATTAACTTATTGGAGCTTGAGCTTGGCTCAGTTCAAACTTTGTTTCTCAAGCTCGAGCTCGGCTCGTTGGTAGTTTCTCAAGCTCGAGCTTGGCTCAGGCTCTTATTATATAGTACGTAATATACTAAATAAAAACAATATAAATAATAGACTCGTTTAGGCTCGCAAGATCGATAAGTGAAGCTCAGGCTCGTTTACTAAACAAGCTTATTTTAGGTTCAGACTCGGCTCATAAACAACTTTAAATAAGTTCGACTCGAGTCGTTTACTAGACAACTTTAAAAAGGGGTAAATGTTATTAAATATTAATAAAAACCAATATTACACTAAGGCTCGATAAGGCTCGACGAGCCTGACGAGCTTCACATGCCAGGCTCGAGCTCGATAAATAAACGAGCTTTATTTTTAGGCTCAATCTCAGCTCGGGCTAGATAAGGCACGGCTCGTTTAGAGCTTTTCTCGAGCCGCTCGGCTAGTTTGCACCCCTAGTTGCTACATGAGTACATAACATAATCCCACTCCCAGTTTATAGGAAATATGGGTCTATTGCCCTAACCCGTTTTGACCCGCACTAAGCAATTACCAATTTTGACCCGACCCCCTTTGCCACCTAGAAACCTTTTCCTTCCATTAAAAGTAGTGTATATACACACCTTGATGTTGTATTCACTCTCTGCGTCTAAAGCACTAGTAGCTTCATCAAGAATCAATATAGACGGGTCCCTAAGAATCCCGCGGGCAATTGCGATTCTTTGTTTTTGTCCTCCACTAAGTAAATCATCATCAACAATTGTATTATAGCCATCAGGCAATGTGGTAATAAAGTCATGCGCGTATGCTTGTTTGGCTGCCCATTCAATATCCTCTTGAGTTACATCTCGCGTACATCCATACGCTATATTCGATTTCACATCCATCCGAAAAAGCCTAGGCTCCTGTTTTATATACGTAAAATCAATAATAAATAACGATTCTCTCATTGGGTTATTACATAAGAAGTATATAAAAAATGACCTGTCCAACATATCCAATTCTTTCTCTAAGCCACTTGATATCCAAATCTTTTAGAGGAGATCCATCGATCAAAATCTACACAAGCAACTATATTACATCAGTGTAAGGTAAATGTTGCAAGAATTGTAGCAAACGTTTTTATGATCATCTATGCTTAAGTTAAAAGAGATGACGCTTTTGACTCATTTACAAAGAAATTGGGTTGTATTTACCTATAACTTGTTAAATAGGCTAAATCGTTAAAAAATGACCCGAAGTGTATTTAAATGTTTGCATGAATACTTTGTTGAAAGGAAAACTGAATTAGTCTTCTAACAAAATATCTTTTTAGTAATAAAAGGTCAAAAGGGCAAAGAATACTTGTGGGTCAACCCGCCCGACCCGTCCCCTCTATTGAAAATTCACCATCATTTTAGGGAGAGTAAATGTCATTTTCGTCCCTGAGGTTGGCCAGGTTTGCGACTTTCGTCCAAAGGTTTGTTTTTCCGCATCTGGATCTAAAAGGTTTGAAATCTTGCCATTTTCATCCGGCTCGTTAACTCTATCCATTTTTCTTCGTTAAGTCAGGGGTATTTCTGTCCTTTTTGTTAACTTAAAGGACAATTCGGTCTTTTTCAGGGGTATTCAGTGTTTTTACATAAAGTGAAAAAGACCGAATTGCCCTTTAAGTTAACAAAAAAGCCGGAAATACCCTTGACTTAACAGAGAAAAATGGATGGAGTTAACGAGCCGGATGAAAATGACAAGATTTCAAACCTTTTGGATCGAGATGCGGAAAAAGAAACCTTTGGACGAAAGTCGCAAAAATGGCCAAACCTCAGGGACAAAAATGGCATTTTACTCTTTTAGGAAGGAAGGGTTACCTGGCCACTTGTTGGTTCATATAGACGAAGTAGAAGATTCACGATTGTGCTTTTCCCACTACCACTAAGACCAACCTAATGAACAATATCAAAAAAAAAAAAAAAAAAAAAAATTAATACTTGAAGTGGTCATTTATTAAATATATTAGGGAGTCAGAATAATAGACTTACTTACAAGTGCAACTACTTCATAAGGATTCATAGTAATGTTTATATCTTTTAATACATGCACCTGTTGAAATGTCACAAGCATAATTTCTTTGCATATCAATAGTAGTTTATAATGCTTGTGATGTGAGACAAATTAGAAGTGTACCGTCTCCCTTGATGTATAGCTAAATGATACATTCACTAACTCAATACGACCCTTCAAATTTGGCAACTTTGACCCTGCGACAATTCAACATGCACATTAGTTCAAATACTAAGAATTGTTTGACGAATAAAATAAAAATGTTTTCAGGACCGGACCGGACGTCGAACTGGCCTTCTTACCAGTGCTGGTCGGGTCGGTCGGATCGGATGCAAGAACCGGGTTATGTCGTAAATATTATAAAAATAAATATGGTAAAAATGAAAAAAAAAATTAATCTAAATCCAGTTCAACCCCTAAAAGCCGGTCTGATAGGGTGAACTGGACAGGTCAGACCCCCGGTTCCCGATCCAACATTTGGAATAAATTGCTTACCGCTTGAAGTGAACTGGTGACTAGGCACAAGATCCATCAGCTGGAATACCTTTTCACTTGCACCAACAGATTGCATTAGTGATGATAAATTGTCGCCCACAAACCATGTTGAGTAAATCAGCCATTCACTGTACAATATGAACTTTGTAAGTTGCTCAGCTGTTATATGACCCGCCATTATAGACATTCCTCCTACCAGCACAGCAACAACCTATAAAATAAGACATTCACATATAGTGTACATGGATGGAAAAAGATAGATATGTGTGAACATGTATATATGATCTGTATGTGTGTGCTTCTTAAAAACCATGAAAACTGATTGTATTTCCTACGGATTAGTGTGTAATACGTTCGAGACGGAAGTATTAGATAATTATAACAATTTCGGCAGCATAACATTTAGTCAACACATATTTTATTAACTACCGAAAGAGTTAACATCGTTAACCTCAGGGAGAGAACAAGTGTGTTCGACTTCGATCTCCAAAATCTAAAAACCTTATGGTGTCCAACGCATGACTCCCTATTTATAGGGTATGACACATGCGTTTGGGTCCTTTGGGAGCCTCAAACGCATGTCTCATGCGTTATGACTCTAACACGCATGGCTCATGTGTTGCGACTCTAACACGCGTGGCTCATACGTTCAACATCACTGAACGTATGTCTTTGAGTCAAACGCATCACTCATGCGTTGACTGATCTCATGCGTTAGCACTAACTAAACATAAACATATACAACACAGAGTCACACACTCTATCTAGCCTATTCGCACAGTAACAGACACATAAATATGCGCTAACAGTTTCTACACATAATATGT
Source organism: Helianthus tuberosus (assembly GCA_030545235.1). NCBI lineage: Eukaryota > Viridiplantae > Streptophyta > Magnoliopsida > Asterales > Asteraceae > Helianthus > Helianthus tuberosus. The sequence continues at coordinate 3,584,047 of CM060396.1, read as the reverse complement.
GTCTATTTCCAATGTACTTTTATGAACAGAGAAAAAAAGAGCCTAACCTGTGTAGAATGGTAAAGAGTGTTGAAACTACAATTCCAAATTCCATATGCAGCACTTGTTCTCAAGCTTATATGAGCTAGTTTTTCCATCCAAGTGGTGTACCTATCCGTGAATAAAATCAGTAACAGTCAACTAAACCTTAAGCATGCATTTTCTAATGAAACAAACGTACCCAGTAGAATCCCACACCATATTCTATGAAAATACAACCAAATATATACCTTTCAAGTTCTTTATGCTCAGTTCCATAAACTCGGACTGTTCTCATTAAAGAAAATGTCTCTTGTGCAACCTATATTATAATTAACGCACCATTAGATGGTTAAAATAAAGGAATGTGGTGTGTGTGTGAACACTAATCTTTGTTAACATAATTAGATCTTGTAGTACTTCATTTGCAGACGCAGTGTACTCTTGTGTTAACCTGGCTGCTTTCTTCTGGTACCTATACGAAAGGCACTCAGGAATTTAAACAGTCATCACTAAAATATAACAAAAAATTAAGCATTCTACAATAACATTAACCTCTCTGTAAGATACAAGAAACGATAAATCGTATTTCCAAAACTAAAAGGGTAAATTATATTTCACGTCCTTTAAGTTTCAGCAAAGCAAAATTTCAGGCGCCATCCTTTAACTAACGAAATTACAGCGGATGTCCTTTATGTTCTAATTTCTTTATAGACGGTGTCCTTTATGATATAATTTATTTACAGCAGATGTCATAATTTCTTGACACCGCCTGTAAAGAAATTAGAACATATAGGACATCCGTTGTATTTCGTTAGTTAAAGGACGTCTGAAATTTTGTTGAAACTTAAAGGACATAAAATGCAATTTACCCCAAATAAAATAGACCATACACTTTTTATTGTACAGTTAATTGAGGTTTTAATGAACTTTTCTATTACATATTGGTACAAAAATTTAATCATTTTTAATAAATAATGTACAAAGTAAAGGTAAAACTATACATCGTCTTTCTATGTGATATAAAAAAATCATATTAAAAGCATAAATGTCTACATTTACTGCATGCAATCAATGAAGTTTTAAGAAAAATGGAGAATCTTACTGTCCATATCGATACATAATTAACGATAAAGTAGTGCATATGGCCAATGTGCATACGCCAAGTGGCCAAGACAACACTAACAAGTAGATCAAAGCCCCTGTTGCCTGAAAGAAAACACTCAAATTATTATTTATTTTTTTATTTGAGTTTAGCTCGCAGCAACTTATATCTTTTAGTGCACCTGAAGAAGATTCCTTAATATTAAGTTAAGATCATTCCCGATAACCCGTGACACCTGCTGACAGTCTGAACCTAATCGACTAGTCAAATCACCAATACTTTCAGAGTCAAAAAAGTTAATATCCTGCAGAAAAGTTAATAATCATTAATGACGATCATGTAGTAGTCCAGAAAGCGTCGTAAATCATCGTTTACAAACCTGGAGAAGAAGGATGGAATATAACGTTTCCCTCATTCGTTTTACCTGCAGATTATTAAACTCGTTTTTTGGTCAACAACATCATTACAAATTTATTTGACTTGGTGGAGAGTCAAAACTCAAACAATGCAATGTTTTAAGTATTTTAGAGATAAGTGTTTACGTAACAAGTTATCTTTTAAGAAGAATACACACGTCATATTGAACTCACAAGAATCATGTTTGCAATGCCAAACCAGCAACCTCTTAGACCACTAGAATTTCAAATACAGAATTAAATGTCAGAAACAATTCATTAAATTATAAAAGCTACTAAATAATATTAACGTTATCTTATTGTTCAAAAGAAGAGATTTGACCATACAAGGTCTTAACCTGCAAATACCAGAAGTGACACTTAAAAACATTAATAGCTTCACATTTGAACGGAATACTGTTGTATTTCCACTTTGGGCTGAAAATATAGATGCTGTCAGGAAATGAGGAATGGAGATCTCTGTAAGCTGTATGAAATGAACAATATCTAAGTTAGATTGACAGCATAATAGACTGATTTTCATGCAAAAAATACGAGTATGCTACAGGTATATTCATTCTAATTACTAGAAAAAATTATATCGATTTGATTACCTATGAGGTTTAGTCTCAATAATACTACTAATTCTTAATGTACATGTAGTATAATATGAATATACCACATCTAGGGTTGTAAACGAACCGAACGAACACGAACAAGGCCTTGTTTGTGTTCATTCGTTAAGGAATGAGCTTGTTCATGAACGAGATTTCTTGTCCGTGTTCGTTCATTAAGGAAATGAACATGTTCATGAATTGTTCACGTACAGTTACCAAACGCAAATGAACTCAAACAAATGTTCAAGGACATATATTCATATTAGAATGAAATCTTCATTTTTAATCACAAAGATAACGACAAATCCACCATAAAAAATAAAAACTTAACATAATTATCCAAACACAATTGACATAATTATCAGAAACATAACTATCACAAAATTAAGGGGTTTGTCAAGCTTTAACACAAACTGAAATTAAAATGGTATATAGGGGGAGGTATATAGTATAATTATGGTTCCAAAATTTTTAAAAACTAAAAATAATACAACAAAAATACAATATATAGAAACCTTCAAATAAACGGACACAAGTGAGCATAAACGAGCGAGCATAAATGAACATATTACCACACATTCACATTCACATTCACAAACATAAACGAACGAAATGTTCGTTCTTTTAACTTCACGAACGGAATTTCTTGTTCGCGTTCATTCATTTATCAAACAAACGAATATAGACAAACTTCCCGCCGAACGGGTCACAAACTCTTTGCTAAACGTTCGGTTCGTTTACAGCCCTACCTAACCACATCAATTCGTTATGTATGGATAGTGAACAGTCCTAACTCCTAACAACGTGATTTAAACTAAACTAAGCATAAAAATGCAAAATGAAAAGGAATTATCAGATGAACAATACCGCAGTTATAATTAGGGCCGAAAACGCAGAAAATATAACCCAACGATCATTCGAAATCAATCCCCACATCCGTCCAAGAGCCCGAAACAAAGTAACCGGTTTCGCATTCTGCGCGACCTCCACTTCATCAAGAAACCTCCACCATTTTCCACCGGGAAGCAACGCCGGAATCAACCGAACAACTCTCAACAACCTCTCCGACACTCCCACCACCTCATCGCCACCGTAATCCGCAACAACCTCTTCACTATCATCACGATTCCGTACACTATATCCATTCACCGACGCTGAATTCGTAACACGAACGAGTCTGTTGTTGTTAACTCTCCGGTAACATATTCGAGCCCTAAATTGTTCGTTGAAATTGAACTTTTTTCGTTGAATGTTTGAGTAAATGAAGCCGGAGTGATGGTTGTTAAGAATCAAAGCCATTGTTTGTTACATTTAACGGAATTTGACGGTAAATTAACGGAATTTGACGGAAAATTAACTGAATTTGACGGGAATTGGAGGAGGATGTTATCGGTGACGAATGACTGGCGGCGAGTGGCTAATGTGTGGTGACGTGGGAGTGCGTTTTGGAATTTGAGGTACGACGACGTTTTAAGTACGTTAATGTGGCGTGCTTGGTGGAGTGAAACGGCGACGTTTTGAGGAAGTAAGCTGTGACGTGAAGTGAATTGTAACCACTTACTTTGTGGTTTGACGGAATTGCCCTTGCCGTACTGGGGTTTTTGTGTAAAGTACATGAACGCCCCTTAATGTTTGGTTATTTTTGTTTTTAATCAAATTTAAGCGATAATATATTATATATCTATGCGTGTTTACAGTACGCTTAGTAATATTTTTTTAGTATTGTAAACCAAAATCAGACTGTTGAAAAATAAAAATGAACCGTGTGGTTTCGTGGTTTGGGTTCGGACAGGAACAAGACCTTAAGTTAAAGCATCACACACTTCGTAGATTATAGATATAAAAAGAGTCCGCATTTACAATCTAAATGCACATAACCTTGGTTGGATTTTTCAAGTTATAGTGTGAAAATGCCACTTTAATGATGGATGCATATGGTAATTTAAGTTTAATTTCTAATATCCCTTGAAGCATCGATTATTATTATATTTTTTTAATGGCAATTTTTGTTTCTATCTATTACACCAATAATTCTAAATATTTTCATTTGTCCAGGATTGAATCTGGGACCTCTCCTCTAAGAGGCATATGCCTCTACCAAGTGGGCTAGCCCCACATTTACTCATTTAGTTAGCTTTCCTACCAACATTATTAATAAGTTGGAGCAACGTTCCTTTATGTGCCATTTTTTGCAAAACCAAACTCAAATAGCTTAGATGTATAGTCAACAACAAAAGAACAATGATCACCATGATATGTTTAGACTAGTTGGTGGTAATGTGTGCATAATATGCAAACAATGAGGCAATAACGCTATGTTCGACTAATGCATGATTTCAATTTCTAAAGATTGACTTTAAACACAGTAATAAGTCATGTAATAAGTCACATGTGGTTTGAATTTGACTGAATAACATATTTAAATGTGCCAGTAAATGATAAAAAATAGATGAGTCTGAAAAAGTTGATTTTAAAGCAAAACTAGCAAACCTCACCTAAGTGCGATTTTTTTGTTGAAAGAGACCACATCCATAGAAAGCCACATGCGTGTGTAAAACTAAATTACATAGGTGTGTGAGATCAAACGGGTGTGTAATTGAAATCATATTGGCTTGTGTTTTATTGAAACAACCTAAATCTCACATAAAATCACACAGGCGTGTAACTGAATCTATACCCGACGTATTTAACAAGACAACCCAAATTTCATGTAGTCGTGTCCTTGAGTATAGTAAAACATTTTTGTTCTAAAATCATTATGAGTTATGCATTATTTAGCTTTCATAGCGTATTTCTAGTGTATATTGTATATTCGTAGGTAATGCGCCCAGAAAAGTGAAGAAAGAAGATAGATCATCAAGACGGATGCAACAACTTGTCAAATATCGGTTTTTGTATTAACGTAATAACACGTTTTTCTTGTACCATAATTTTGTCACTACTCACACCTCCTTTTCCAAAACAATAGAAGTCATCTTACACTCGAATTCTTCTCGACAATGACATCAAACATTCAAAGGTGTAAAGTGAAATTAACAAAAAACAAAAGGACTTAAATAGACACACTCCAAACACACAAGGGCAAAAACGTCTTTTACTCCAACCGAAAATATCACCACCACTCCCGTTTCAACTGAATCTCTCAATTCCCACCGTCCACAATCTTCTTCTCCACCGTCCACAATCTTCATCTTCTCCGGCATGGCGGTTATCGGAAACCTAGCACTTCTAATCGACGTCACTTCACCACGCGCCACCGTAATCGACCGCAGCAAAGCACGATTACAGCCGTCCGATCTCTTCCTAAACCTGTTCAAAAAGGATCTAGCTTCGCCTACTTCTAACCTACTCTACGCTTCGTTACCGTCGTTGAAAGGTGGAATAGAGTTTGAGAAGGATGCGACGGCGCCACCGCCGCACCGCGGCGTTCGTGGACGGAAGGCGAATTCGAAGTTTAACGAAGTGGATTACGAGAGTTCGAGTGATGAAGATAACGGAAATGGATATGGAGATGAGGATGAGGCTGAGAGAGTTGAGAGTGAGAGGAGGAAGAGGATGGAGTGGGAGAATGAGATGAGGATGAGAGTTAAGGAGATTGAAGATATGCGAGAGTTGGAGAAGAAAGCTGAGGAGTTGCAGAGTCGTGGTGAAGGAGACGATGAAGGTGAGAATGGAGATGAAGATGAAGGTGAAGAAAGTGAAGAGACGGAAGAACAGAAGAGGGAGAGAGTTCGACGAGAGCTCGAGAAGGTGAGGTTTCTATTCTATGATTTAACTATATTTAGTTGCTGTTTGGCTTGTGTTTATTGGTTTTGTATTGAATTTTGAGTTTAGTTGTTTAGGAACATGATGTTAGGGTTTACAATAGGATGTGAAAGTTGAAACTCAATTTGTGTAGATTTAACCTGCCTTAGCTCAGATTCTGATGTCAAATGATGGAACAACTTGAGTTCATGACATCAAATGTGTGGATTCTATTCATGTTGAAGTAACTCCAAGGAATTAGATGAGTTTTGAAGTGTGTGCGCGCATGCGTGTGTGATAAATGTCTGCTAGAGAACGATCGAACAAGTTAATAATTGCATTATTGCAGCCTCTTTAAGAATTTGACAATTAGAAAGACAACTAGTTACCTGTCCTAAGTACCTGTTACATACGCGCAGCTGTTGCTGTTGATAGAACTATAACTAAGAAGTTTTGAACTACGTTTAATTTTCTATTAGTTCCTTTTACTAAGGAAGGATTTACGAGTTAATATGAAAGGAGAATGTCAGTTGTGATCCAGATGGATCTTTAAACCTTGTTCCTGATACTTGAATTTAATTGTAGTATGATACGTTGCGAATTTTGGCGGCTGACTTAAAAAGGTGAACGATTCCTAATGAACTTCAAATATGTACTTTTATGTCTCGGTTAACCACTTTGTGTTGTTGTGTTCAAGTAACACATGAATTCTTGTTACATTGGCAGGTTGCTCAAGAACAAGCAGAGAGGAGGAAAATGGCTCAATTGATGTTTGATATGGGCCAAAGAGCTTATGGGAAGGGTATGTATGGAAGGTCTATCGAGTACTTGGAAGGTGCTCTCACAATCATACCGAGGCCCACTTTGTTTGGTGGCGAGGTAGGTTGGTTTTTTTTTATCCGGTCTGACTGGTTACGGGTCAAAATTTGTGGTAAAGTTGACCTTTTTTATTTATTCGTTGTTTGGAACATTCAGATACAAATATGGCTTGCTATGGCTTATGAAGCTAATAACCGCCACAAAGATTGCATTGATCTTTATCGGAAGCTAGAAACGAGTCATCCTATTATAAGTATTAGACGCCAGGCTAAAGACCTAAGATATATCTTACAAGCTCCCAAGCTTAAGATATCACAAGAAGAAATGGTTACAATTCCACTTATCGGTTCCAGCTATGATAGGTGAGTTCGTGTTATTAAATTTTTTTTAATACATCTCATTAGTGATGCATAGTTCACATGTTTAAGCATGATGAAAAAACAAGTCAAGTGTTAAAAGTAACAAGTAACGAGCTATTTGTCCGTTATCATCGTTGTTACTTATTAGACTATATTGTTGCTTGTCATATTGTAAATATAATGGAATCTTAGTGCAAATACTAGGGGTGTAAACAAGCCCATAGGCTCGAGAGCTACTCGTAATCGACTTGGATAAAAGCTCGAACGATCCGAGCCTTAACAAGCCTGAGCCCGAGCTCGAGCCTGAAATAGAGCTCGTTTAGTTATCGAGCCTGAAATAGAGCTCGTTTAGTTATCGAGCCGGAGCTCGAGCTTGATATACAAGCTTGTTTAGGCTCGCGAGCCTAAACGAACCCAAACAAAGTTTTAGTTTTTTTTTATAATATAATAGTAATGATGATAACATTGGTGAGCTGAGCTTTGACTCGTTTAAGCGATATTGAAGCGAGCTCGAGCCGAGCTTTTAGCTTGTTTGAGGTTATTCTCAAAATAGCTGGAGTTGAGTCGAGCCGAGCTCGAGCTTTGGCTTTTACTCGCGAGCCGAGCTCGAGCTCAAATAAGTAGGCTCTAACCGAGCCGAGCTCGAGCTTCATAAAAACATGACGAGCCGATCTCGAGCCTAGTCGTGCTCAGGCTCGGCCCGGCTCGTTTTCACCCACCGAATACCTTAGGATCTCTTGCAGCTAGCCAGCTACCCAACCAATTGCCACTAGCCGCCATAAAAATACAACGGGCATACATATTTTGATATTTTTTTTCTAGATCGACTCATTCCAATCTGAGTCTATTTTGGTCAGAATCCACTTTGACCTGTGGCATTCACCTTACAAGAATACTAACATGACAAGAATATGAATAAATGCAGCTATGCAGGAACTTGGAGCGACAAAAACAAGGACAAGGATGATAAAATGAACCGGTCCACAACCAACCAAATGCCGTCTGGCAGAGACTACCTTGGTGACTTTTTGGTATGGCGGCCGCCAGGTGACCTGGCGAAAAATCAGGCCTTCTGGGCAGCTTTAGTAGTGTGGGTGGCTCTGGTTGGAGCGGCCCTCTTTCTCCAATGATGAACTAGGTGTTTGCAGGTATCATTTGTGCACTCATTGTTCGTTATTAAAACAAGTTGCTATAATATGATTATTATGTCATCTTAATGTGTATATGAAGAATTGATAATATGTGATTATTATTGTATATGTTTTTAACTTCTCTTCAATGGTATATTATTGTTACCAGTTTGGTTTTAAGGCCTGTTTAATATCTCGAAGGCATGCGCCATAGTGCTCGTACAAAAAGAATCGGAGTTCTAAATTTTTTTTTTTTTTTTGAACGGTAACTTTCTCAAGGTATTTACATCCCCAAGTCGGGGACCCTAACCAAGTCTGTCCCAGACTTACGTTGTCTTAACCGGGTCCGCGCTGGGAGTGGTCAGACTTGGCTAACGGCGTTCGCCCGGAAACCGTACCGCCTCCACACGAGACACCTCGCTGGAGTAACGGCCGGATTAAAACCGGGGCGGCTCAGGCTCGAACTTGCGCAACATTGGCTAACAAGCACTTACCATCATTGTCTGGTCCCCACACCTTTGCTACACCCGGGAGTCGAACCGGAGTCTCCAAAGAAACAAACCGGCCCAACTCCCAACTGAGCTGGGGTGTGATATGGTAAATTATAACAGAGCTAACTACATCAAAATGTAGTTAGATGTATTTGAATGTATATTGTTGTCTAGTATAGAGAGCAAACACAGTGATTAGGGTTTGAGTTGTATTTGAGAATTCTATTGAACATCAACCAAAGGGATACAAGAATGGTGCCTTATATAGAACACCAAGTTACAAATTAGACCCTCTACTATTTATTTTCTCCTTTCCGACACTCCCCCTCAAGTTGAGTAGTGGGGTCACCAATACTCAACTTGCTCAAACAACTGCTAAACGCGTTTCCGTTGACTGCTTTTGTTAGAATATCAGCGAGTTGGTCTTTCGATGCTATATATGGGAGCTCTATGATACCTTCCTCCAATTTCTCCTTGATGAAGTGTCGATCTACCTCCACATGTTTTGTTCGATCATGTTGGACTGGATTTTCTGAGATCTGTATAGCAGCTTTATTGTCGCACATGATTTTGGTGGTTGTAGTAGGAAGAAATCCAATCTCAGTTAGGAGCTTGCGAATCCACAGAATCTCTGCTAAGCCACGTGCAACTCCTCGGAATTCAACTTCTGCACTAGATAGGGCGACTACCTTTTGTTTTTTACTTCTCCAGGTAACTAGATTTCCTCCAACCATGGTGAAGTATCCTGAGGTTGACCTTCTCGTTCCTTTATCCCCTGCCCAGTCGGCGTCTGTATAAGCTTGGATTTCTAAGTGCCCATTTGATTTAAACAGAATACCATGACCTGCTGTTCCCTTGAGATACCTGATGATTCTTAATACTGCTTCCATATGGCTTGCTTGGGGATGGTGCATAAACTGACTCACCACTCCTACTGCATAAGCTATATCTGGACGAGTGTGGGAGAGATATATCAATTTTCCCACCATTCGCTGATATCTCTCCTTATCTGCTAGTTCTGCTCCATCTTCCATGTGTAGGCCATGATTAACCACCATTGGGGTGTCAGCCGGTCTGCACTCAATCATTCCGGTTTCAGCTAGCAGATCAAGGACATATTTCCTTTGACAGATAAAAATCCCTTGTTTAGATCTTAGAACTTCAATTCCAAGAAAGTACTTTAATCTTCCCAGATCTTTCATCTCGAATTCCGAAAAAAGTTTATCTCTTAACATTGACATTTCCTCTTCATCGTTTCCTGTAAGAATCATGTCATCAACATAGATAATCAAGCAGGTCACATTACTCTACGTTTCAAAAACAGGGTATGATCTGAGTTGCTTTGTTTAAAGCCATATTTCTTCATAGCAAGGGTAAACCTCCCAAACCAAGCTCTAGGAGACTGCTTAAGCCCATACAGAGATTTCTTCAACCGACATGTTTCTCCAGCCTTGAAATTCCCATTGAAACCTGGTGGAGCATCCATATAGACCTCCTCGTTCAGTTCCCCGTGAAGAAAGGCATTTTTTACATCAAATTGATGAAGAGGCCAACCTTTATTGGCAGCTATAGAGAACAGGACTCTGATTGTATCGATTTTGGCTACTGGGGAGAAGGTTTCAGAATAGTCGATTCCATAAGTCTGAGTGTAGCCTTTTGCAACCAGCCGGGCTTTGTATCTTTCAATCGTTCCATCAGGTCTGTGTTTGACTGAAAACACCCACCGACATCCCACCGGTTTCTTTCCTGGAGGAAGGATGCATTTCTCCCACGTGTTATTCTTCTTGAGAGCTTCCATTTCAGTCTCCATGGCCTTTTTCCATTCTTCAGATTTCAAGGCTTCTTGTGTTGTAGATGGCATTTGTTCAGAACACAAGGCAGCTGCAAAAACTTTAGCTTCCTTAGACAAGTTTCCAGTGACAAAGTTTGCCACAGGATACCTAGACCTTGGAGTCACCTTTTCCGGAGAATATCTCTTAGGAGGAACTCCTCTATTTTCTCTTGGAGGGAGAGAATACTTTCCGGTTGTCTCTGCTGCAACTGGTTCAACATGTTCAACAACTGGTTCAACCTGTTCAACATCTGGATCAACATGTTCTGTATGATCTGTTGTTGTCGGTTCTATGTGTTCCCCTGTTGTCTCATAGTTATAAGATGTAGAACATTCAGGGCTCTCAGTATTTCTTACCTCTGGTATCACGTTGAATGGACTTTCTTCAGTGGTACTGTGCTCCTCAGATTGTATGACTGTCTTTGAAGGACTCGAAGTACTGTGATGGTTTTCTGTTGTTACTTCTTCAGATGAGGGAAATTGGGTTAACCAACTCAGAGTGTCTATACTGTCATTCTCCCCCTGACCACTGAGTTGGGTGTTATAAAAGTATTTTGTTTCGAGAAAGTCAACATTCATTGTGGTGAACATTTGACGAGTTGTTGGATTATAACATCGGTAACCTATTTGATCAATCCCATAGCCGACAAATACACACTTCTCAGCACATGGGCCAAGCTTGTTTCGGTTGGTTTTTGGTATATGAACAAATGCTGTACACCCGAAGATTCGAGGTTCAAGTGTAAGAGGATGGGGAATACTGGCCGATTTAGATAGACAATCTAAGGGAGTTGTAAATTTAAGAGCTTTTGTGGGGAGCCGATTTAGAAGATACACCGAGGTTGCAACCGCCTCTGGCCAGAAATATTTAGGAACCTGGGATTCAATTAAAAGGGCTCGAGTCATTTCAAGAATAATACGGTTTTTCCGTTCGGAAACACCGTTTTGTTCGGGAGTATAAGCACAAGAGGTTTGATGAACTAGTCCTTTGGTTTTAAAGAACTGTTTCATGGATGTATTGACAAATTCTCCCCCATTGTCGGATCGAAGGATTTGAATTTGAGTTTGGAATTGAGTTTGAATCATAGCATAAAACGTGATGAATTTTTCGTAAACTTCGGCTTTATTTTTCAAAAAATATACCCATGTCATGCGAGTGCAATCATCCACGAATAGTATAAAGTACCGAAGACCCTGCCCCCCCCATCACAGGAGCAGGACCCCACACATCAGAATGGATTAGGGAAAAAGGTGAAGCAACTTTCGTATTGCTAGGTTTAAACGGTTGTCGATGGCTTTTAGCACGAAGACACGTTTCACAATCTGTTTTTCCATTTGAAGGGAAGAGTTTCGGAAACAAAAGGTGTGAATAACCTCTGGATGGGTGTCCCAAACGTCGATGCCATAGCCAGGCTTCACGGTTTTCGGTTCCATGTGCCAACATCACAGTACCCTGTTGAGCCACTTCATCCACATAGTACAATCCGTGGCGCTCAGTACCACGTCCAATAATCACACCCGTCCTGATATCCTGTAGAAGGCAAAAATTAGGGTGCATTAGTACAGTACAATTCAGCTCTTTGGTAATGTGGCTAATGGAGAGCAGTTTGTGTGATAATGATGGAACATAGAGACAATTTGATAATTTCATAGTTGGTGAAATTTCAATAGTCCCTCCTCCTTTTACTTGCATCATTCCATTGTTTGCGGTATGTATTTGAGTTCTTTGAGGATTGGACATTGACTGTATGTCCAACGGTTCAAATGTCATGGTGTCAGTGGCACCAGAATCGAATATCCAAGAACTGTTTTTTTCACGATTGATTTCCATTTTTTTTTCTTTTTTTTTCCTTCTTTTCTTTTTTTTCCTTTTTTTTTCCGATCGCACAAGGTTACGATTGCACAAGATTTCTTTGATCGCACAAGATCAATTGAAGTTGGATCGCACAAATTGAAGTCAATCGCACAAGATGAAGTTGTTGCACATGCACTCTTGTAATTTAGTCCCACAAGTTGACTTTCAATGCAAAGATGATGTGTTTTGATGATGAATCGCACAAGACAGCTCACACTCCAATTCAATGAATCACACAATTCAATGAAGTTGTCGGTTGCACCCTTCTAAATAATTCCCACACCAAATTTTTAAACCAATCAAAAAATCAAATCCCGAAACAGAAGGAACAGATTTCGAAATTTAATTTTGAGAGATTTTCCACCAATAACTTTCCAAAAAAAAATAGCAACACTTTGACTATTTTCCCAAAACGGATCAAACACACGAAAAATTGATTTGTTCTTCGCTGCTCCTTACTGTTCTTTTCGGAAGTCTTTGACAGTTTGAAAAAGAATCAAAAACAAGGCACAAACAGATTCGAAAGTCTTTGAAGATTTGAAAAAGAAAAAACGAAACAAAGCAGAGATTCGGATCAACTGGTTCGAATTGGGTTTTCTGGTTTGAATCTTGTTTTAAGAGCTGTTGAGATTGACGAACAGAACGAACAGAACAATTTGAACGATTTCTGGATTTTTTTTTTTTTTGTGGATTTGAGATTTCTGGATCAAACACAGAGATCTTGTTTTGAACGATTTCTGGATTTGTTTTTTTTTTTTGTGGGTTTGAGATTGACGAACAGAACGATTTCTGGATTTGGTTTTGCGGGTTTGAGATTGACGAAAAGAGTTTCACGGATCATAAACGCTGCTCTGATACCATGTTGTCTAGTACAGAGAGCAAACACAGTGATTAGGGTTTGAGTTGTATTTGAGAATTCTATTGAACATCAACCAAAGGGATACAAGAATGGTGCCTTATATAGAACACCAAGTTACAAATTAGACCCTCTACTATTTATTTTCTCCTTTCCGACATATATTTATCGTGTTATACTGTAATAAATATGAAACCTGCAAATTAGAAGATATATTGATACTGGCCATAATTGTAATTGTGTGTATAGAGATTTTAATATTTTAAAAGCAAAAGAACATGAACATAAAATTAGTGATTTTGTTACAATAATAACAATATTATTATATTTTTAAATAATTTAAACGATTGCAGAAATTGTTGTTCCTCGCTCTTCAAATAACCAGGTGGTAGAGAACACGGTAGGTTGCATCATCTTTTTGTAGTTTTTGTCTTCAATCATCGATCCATAGCCATGTTTTTGCACCACCCTTTGATCACCTCTCAATTAGCTTTCGCGAAAATAGAAAATGATCTTCGTGTTTGACACTACACCGACACCATTCTTCTAACAAGCGCCTCCTTCATGGCAATTCTACCCAAACCAGCTACTCGACCAAAGAAATTAACTTTTAGTGGTACTCACTTAACCCAATTAACCCAATTGTGTATATGTAAGAATCAATATTAAACATGACCCTTTCAATAACATTCCTAAGAAAATGTACCGAAAAATAGGGGTGTGCATGGGTCGGTTTGGTTCGGTTTTTACTATTAACCATAATCATAACCGCTAGTTCGGTTATGGAGTTTTGGAAACCATAATCATAACCAAACTTCGGTTACGGTTAATCGGTTATGAAGTCGGTTATGATTCGGTTTTGGTTAATTTCGGTTAAGTAACCAAGCAAGGTTTGAAATAAATAGGGTTGTGCACGATTTGAACTTAGCTTGAGCCTATTTTATAAGATAATGGAGACTAAACTTTTTGGTTAAACTACCAATTTGGGGTTCTTTTTAATAAGGTAATTCTCAAACAAACAAAAAAATTATGGACATAACACCTTAGTTCGTTATCAAAATAAATGGCAACTACATCAAGATCATTTTGTTACTAACATACTTTTATCATAAGAAAAAACCTCTATATGGTTTTGTAAAACACAAATCCATTATATAAAGTGAACATTACAAGTTCGGTTCGGTTTCGGTTATATCGGTTAACCAAAGCTTCATAACCATAACCGATCGAGCGGTTATACAAAATTTCATAACCATAACCATTGGTTATATTGGTTATCGGTTATTAGTGGTTCGGTTATGTCGGTTATGGTTCGGTTATCGGTTATGGTGGTTAATTTGCTCACCCCTACCGAAAAAGTATCGTTAGGTTTATCAATCTATCTCCATGTATCAGTATTTGTCGGCGTCTTCCCTCTACTGATCAGTTTTGAACATTGAATCTAATGCATTTTACTCTCTAGCATCAACTCCCCTTCTCTCCCGACTAAGCAATACCCAAATGATCCTTCAACGGGCAATTCTTTTGAGATCTAACTTAAACAAATAGAGATATGGATTTTTTTTTTGAACGTTGAGAAACGGATTTCAACGGATTTTTATAGAACGCCTTAATCTAACCACTTGTCAAACCAGAATAACGCTCATTCTCTGTAAATTTGCAAATCCTTTGCCACTTTATTGATGATGTTCCTTGTCTAGGTTGTTTGGACCTGAACCTCCCCTCTAAGAGGCATGTATCTCTACCAAGTGGGTTAGCCTCACATTGACGAAAGTTGTACTTATGTTCTAATCATATATTGTTTACCTGAATAACAGGTAAACTATCCTATGTGGCATTTTTGTAGTTTTTTTCAGACATGAATAATAAAAGAGATAAAAATAAAACAAATTAGCAATCAAATACAACATTCTAATAGAAACAAATTAAACAATCAAATATGACATTCTAATACATAGATCGTCCATTCATGTTCCCATAAACTTACCATTGTTCTCAAATCCTACCGTTGCACCACCACCCATCGTCGCACCACCCACCCTATCAACTTTAGAAGCACCTCATTTGTGACATTGTTCAAGAACATGTCATGGGTAGATGATGAAAGTGAAGAGAGAGAGAGAGAGATTTAGTTTCTAATGATACTTAATGAAAGTTACAAAAATATTATGTTTCATGTTTTGTTGAGCCCATACTATTTGTAATAAAGATTTTACATCATGATTAGTCACAAAGAGAGTTGAAAAAGTATGCATTATATTTATTTAATTTTAATATCGGATGTTTAAGTACATGTTATTGATTGGTTGACTGAATTTGCACACGTACACACACATGTTTTGACATGAAATCATTAAATGTTTGCATGGCCAATTTTTCTAGTAAGGAATTACGTGTTGACGATGGCGAATCAAGAACAACTGTCGTCAAGTAGTGTCGATCAAGCCTTTGACTAATCCAATAACAATGACGACCTTTTTGTAAGTACCAATCGAACAACAGGTAAATCCTTTGGAGCCAATTTAAATACTAATTCAATCAAGCTTTTGACTCTTTTTGTTCTTTGTATGATGAACATAGAAGATATTGTATTCAAGCATACGTATGGAAACCTATTATCAGTATGTTATAAGATATTAGAACATTTGTGATGTGTAGAATTTCCTTAACAGTGAAAAAATTGAAAAGCTTTAAACATCTTATGCTCTACCATCAGAAAGAAACTATAAGATATTAGAAAGAATCAAAGGTAATGGTTGTATCTTTAAATTTTTGCTATTTTGTTATGAATTTTTATAGACTTTTGGGTTGATTGTGTAGGCATTATAATGTTGTTCCAAGTGTGGTAACCACATATTTGAAGTATAGAGTGAAAATGTATATGTAGTAAAGATTCAGGGATGAACTTGCACTTTTATAATAGTTTTGATAATTTTAAAAAAATGTGCACAAAATATCTTCTATTTTTTTTGCCATTTTTTAAATTTTTTTCGTACTTTAAAAAAGTCAAAATTTAGAAAAATATACATTTTTTATCAATGTTGTCATTTATAAGCCATGTCAACATATTTAAAAAATAGAAATAAATGTCATGCATGTAGGATGGATAACCTTCTATTTAGGTAAAATATATAGGAATTAAACTAAACTTTAGTGACCTGATTGAAACAAAAAAATTTCATGAGTGACCTGATTAGAACACTCTTGAAACATGGTTACTATTTAACAAAGTTATCCCTTCTATAAACATACGCCCCACTTACGGTATGTGTATATAATGTATATATGTGTGGACGCTCGGGGACAAAAGTGAAAGTGCACGAATTTAACGTTATTTTACTAATTTCGTGAAAATAACGTTAAAAGAAGGGGATGGTTAATCATGCATCATGTGGTGGTGTTGATAGCCGAAAGACAAGGGAGTACATGCACTAATCGGCGTTTGTCTTAATTGCCGAGTGTTATGTGCATTATGTCCAAGGCTTGATGAAAAACTACTATCGAGCCGGGGGTCTCACTGGAAGCAGCCTATCTATTCCTACGGGGTAGAGGTAAGGCTGTCTACATCTTACCCTCCTCAGACCCCATCTTAACTTTGCTATTGGTGGGATTTACTGAGTATGATGATGATGATGATCTCTTCTATAAACAAAAGCCCAAAATAGGACAATTTCTACCTCTCCTTGAACAATAACCACCACTCAAAACCCTAATTCCATCTCTAATAATGACTATACTTCGTAAAACCTAAAGAAATGCGGCCACATGAGCACCACCCATGACCATATTGGAAAACACTGGAAGCATCCAGGAGGTCGTGGTGACACCAGGGGTATGCACAACCACTGCATCCTCTTCGACAAGTACCATCTCGGTTCTTTAGTAATGTCATTGTGCGATACTTCTAAAGCTCTGTAACAAGTTCTATTGCCCAATCGTTAATGTTGATAGGCTAAAGTGGTTACCGATTCAGCTTTAGTTGATAATGCACCAGTGGTTGATATTACTCATTTAGGTTATTTTATGGTCCTTGGTAAAGGAATATTGATAAAGAAACCGATCGTTGTGAAGCCGAAGCTCATGTTGTAGAATATTGAGAAGAATATTAAAAAGGCTGGCTGATCATTGGGAGGACAGATGATTAAGTATGCAAATAAATTTGAAGATACGAGATATGCTAATTGTGGAATAATTGAGTATCTTCCTTCTAACACGCCCCACAATAGGAGCATTGGGAGGACATATGCTGAGAATAGACCGAAAATCTGGGAACGAAGGAGCATGCAACCGTTTGAATGTAATTGGATTTAATGTTAAGATGGATGTTAAATATGTTTGTGTGTGTATAAATGTAATCCACATAGAACTCTATATTATATAATGATTATAATTGGATCTATGTTACACCCCGATTTTCTTGGGCCCGGGTGGGTACAATCGTGACGGTTGGATAACAGTTATCACAATAAAATATTGTGTAGCGGAAGTATTGGGTTGAAATTATTAAAATAAAGCTTGAATGTGTAAAAGTATTACAAGCGTTCGATACAAGCCCAGAGGCAGGATCCAAATAAACAAAACTTTAGACATCATAGACCTTAAGCTTCAGGAGTGCAAATTCCTTAGCCTTCATTCTAGCCGACCCATAATCCCAGCCTATAATAAGGTTCGGTACCTGCTGTTCAATCTTTTGAAAATACGTCAGCCAAAGCTGGTAAATACAATTAACTGACTCTTTGGAAAATAGTTTTTCAAAAAGAGTTTTATACATATAGATAACCCGTAGGTGATCTTTTAAATATATCTTGGGATTGTTCTTGTTACGAAATTATACACTTGATTAACCCATTGGGTTGTCCGGACATGGTATCAATAACCCCCAATAACAGTAATTATCAAGTAAACGGAATAAAACCGTATTCATACACTTTTGCGCAATCATAGGCGACTTACTTGTGTAATAACCGTCCCAAGAGGCATATTTGCCATCCCAAGTTTACACTAAAATAAGTCAAGAGTATTTACCTTTTTGCTAGCTTCCAATCAATAAGACTATATTTGGCAAAAAGCCGCAAGTCTAAGTATTATTGACCCAAGTCCGATTATCTGGGGGTACTATAGTCTGGAATGAACAGATTTATTATCTGTTAGAATGTATACGGGTCAAAGGTAGTTCCTTTAGACATGATCCGATACCTAGGATTCTAGGAATAGGTTCGCTAGATTAAGCGTATACCGACTAGAATGTGGTTTAAACCCAACGAGTACCAGGACTTGTATAATATGGGTAAACATAATACATTCTGAATTTTGAGGTCAAAACGATAAGGTTAAACCCTTTTTCGGTAAACTTATGTAAACTAGTTACGTAAGTCTAACCGTACGCGTATAAGCGATAACGGGTAACCGGATGAGTCATGAACAAGTTCCATATGCCAATACACTTTAAACAAGTTATAATATCAGTAGGATATCAACTTGTATGCCTGTTAAGGTTTTAAAATCAAACTATGCCTTATAAGGGCATTTTAATAATTTTTAGAATTTATAAAAGGAGCTTGCGAATAAACTGATGTTATGGTCATAAACATTCTATAAAAATGGTTAAATTATGATATCATATCAGTTGGGCATCAAATATATGTGTGGTTTATGCTCCAAGACCAAACTATGCGCCGTAGGGGCATTTTGGTCATTTCACACATAGTTTTGAGAATTTATTTGGGATTCTGAGTTCGTGACTCATACCTACTGTAAAAATGTTTAAAATAGTTTATAAAATCAGTAGGTAACATGTCTTGGTTCATAAATATGGTTTAAAACCATACTACGCGCCTAAACGACGTTAATGTCGTTAAATGACGATTTATGTGAAGATTTATGAAACCTGATGTTATGGCCAGCTTTGAATAGTTAAAATATTTTATTTGTCATATCATATCAGTAAGCAAAAGGTTTGGTTTGAATATTATGCTTAAAACGCATTTTATGTGCCATAAGGGCATTATCGTCATTTATCGGCATTATTTACGAAACTGAAGTTAATACTCAGTTTACAACCTGACTTAGCATCCCAAATAATCCTAATTATCATATGATATCAGTAGGTAATGAGTTTTATGCTAAAATTATGTTTAAAACTCATTTTAGACTTAAAAGGGCATTTTAGTCCTTTTAAAAGCATAGTTTACGATTATATGCGTAAACTCAGTTTATGACCAGATTATAAACATCAAAATATGTTAACATGTTAACATATACTTAAATCATTTGCAAGCTTATTTGTGTCTAAAACCTTATTTTTGCTAAAAAAGGCCATAAAGGTCAAAGTATGGCATAAATACGGAAACTTGCATAAAACTCAGAATCCTAGTCCGATCGTGTAATATAACCTTATGGGGCTATACTACATTATATTACGATCATAATGGAACCTAAAATCAGTAGTATACTAGTCTAATTCGGTTTATTACCAAAAGTCAACGTAGAAGTCAAACTACGCGACTTTCGGTTGCGAACCGACCCTAAAACGGGAATTGACGAGCCGAACATGTTTACACATGTTCTAATAATTATTACCAAGTTGTTTAAGTGACAAAACATATTTTAGAAAACTCTTAACCTCAGATCGCAATTATTTTAAAAACTGACTCGTTGACTTTTTAAATTAATATTACTTTGACTCATCAATTGACCAAGCAAACGTGATTCTTAGGAGGTGCCCTTTTGAGGGATTAACACCTACCTAATTACGATCACGTAGCCATGTTTGTTGCGAACAATGGCTTGACCTTTTAAGGTCTTACTAAAAGTCAAAGCGTTATTACGATAACGCTTGACTTTTGGCTTAAAAGCCTATAAAACATAAATTAGTGGTTAGGAACACTTACAAAGGGTCCTAGCAATCTTTTCAACTAGAATAGGCTTCCTTATGATCAAGAATCCCAGAAAGCTTAAGGAAAACTCAAGCTAGAGAGAAATGAAAGGAAGGTGCAAGTTTCAAATGAAAACATACACCTATTTATAGTTGCTTTGGAGTTGTAGGATTATGCCAAGTGTTTAGAGTGTTTTGCAAGGATTGAATATGATCACAACATGTGTCTAGATCAGATTTCCATGCTTGGTGAACACACAACTTGCTCATCAAGACTAATAAAATAAATAAAAACAATTCAGGTTGCAAACTGTTGCTGCTGCTGAATCCTTCTGCACCTGGGACGCTGTCGCGTCGCGCGACCGAAAGATAAGGGGGAGTGTCGCGCCGTGCGACCCCCTGTTGTTTCAGCATTCAAGTTTTTAAAACTTGCAGAATCAGTCCCTGAACCTTTAAACCTATAATAACTTTCGTTTTAAGCACTTTTGGCCCTTCAAGTTGGGTTTCAAGTATTTATGGAAGTATAACAAACACCGTTAAGCTTCGGGTTCGTTAAAAGATCACTCAAAGATGTAGTTTTGTATGTTAACACTTTTAGTCCTTTTAACATACAAAGTCATGTGTAATGTCGTTTAACGACATCAAAGCCTTACATAATCCATGTTAGGCATTCCCGAGAGTGTGACCGAATATTACAACACCCCGGGTTCGTTAAAAGGTCATTCAGATGTAAGAATTAACATGTTGACACTTTTAACCCTCCGATGCACAACTTTTGAATTTTATTGCAAATGGTTTCGTTTATCCAACAAGTGGCTTATTAAAAGAATACGAACACCGTATAAGGTCACTCAGAGGTTTAATTTAAGCATGTTGACACCTTTAGTCCTTGCATATTCAAAGTTTTCATTGTTTGGCAATAATAGTCCCTCCTAGTCAACGTTTGACATAATTAGGTTTAGGGACACGTATCAACACATCATTGGACACGATTTTACGAGGTGTTACATCCTCACCCCCTTAAAAGAAATCTCGACCTCGAGATTTGCTCAGAGCAGTACGGTCAATTCCGTATAGCAGGAGGTTTCAACCTCCCAAGAGTATCCTAGGCCACAAAGGGAATCCCATTCACATTTACGAGGTAAACTTGGAACTCTTAAATTCTCATGGTCCATTATGGACAAGGTTTTTCAATAAACCTTATACTTATGTTTAAATGGCATAGCGAAACATGACTAGTGCTTGCCAGTTGAGCATTTCGCTGAAATTTTCCAGAGGCAAGAATGTACACAGTATCTTAATCTGGGACTATAGACAACGATGCTCTATAAGGAGAATCAATGTTGTCTTTATACTGCTTAACTTGTCGGAAATTTTAAATTTTCCTTTATTGACAAGAAGCGTCGACTTAGTAAGTTCGTCGACCGAAATTTTACGTCGCGTCATTCCACGATTCATTTTAGGTAACTGGAAGATTAGATCCGTTGTTACCATTTCCCAACTCTATGTGGGATTTCCAATTCAATGATGCTGACCAAAAATGGTTTACTATGTTCGTCTCATTGACGAACATTCTAACATTAAGCTTCCTGGGTGGCTACAGACTTCTCATGTCCATCCACACAATGGTCTTCAGCTCTCAAGTTTAATTCGTCGGGATTTACTTGTGTTATGTAGATAACACATCCTTCTTTCGATCACTTGGATGCCTCAAGCATAAAAGCTTCCTCGGGCAATCCATAGTGTTGATCTTCCACGGATGGTGAATATATCACCAGATGGGGATTCAATTTCGATAAGTTTCTTATTACAGACAATGTGGATTTGGTTTTTGAACTAACCAATCTATGTCTAAGAATATATCGAATCCCACAGGATTTATGTCACACCCCGATATTTCCACGTATTACCGATGGGCCCGGTGGGGAGTATCGTGACGTAGTTGATATCATCATAGACAATTTATCACAGTTTATATACACGGCGGAAGTCGAAAGATAAAATCATTACAAACCGAATGAAAGTAATATCATTTATTACAAAACGGTTGTAAAGGATCCACAGGCGTATCAAATTAAAAGGAACATTGTTCAACAGATTTACAACATCTAAGCTTGCAAGACTCTTTATTGATGCTAGGAGTAGCCAGCCTATTCCGTTTAGTACCTGCACTTAGCCTTTTTGGAAAATACGTCAGTTTACACTGGTAAATACAATTAACCGACTCATTTTGAAAATGTTTAAGAAAATTGATTTGAATGCACAAGGCACAAAATATCTTTTATAACTTGGGACAATTATTTAAAAATAATCTTGTATACAGATTTAAATGTTGCCGTCTGTCAGGGCCGGTTAGAAAAGCCGGACGAGATTAACTGACACACCACAGGTATAATACCCACAAGGAATTTTCCTTATTGTGGGGTACCTTTTATACATACGCAACTGTCAGGTGTATGCCTACACCCCGTGCTTAAGTCGTGGCCATTTCAATGAATGAGCCGAGGATATCTAGGACATGGTCATTAACCCCCCAAAAGCCATATACCAAATCAAAACATATTAAAATGGGTTATGCAATTATGTTAATCACAATCCGATTTAAACAATTACATACCCGACCAAGCGGTATTATTATAATACCGTATCCCAAGCCCGTATAACGGAAAATAAGTTAAAAGTATTTACCTGAGCAAGTATATATCACAATCAGCGAGTGCAAGTATCTTTTACTGGTCTCCTAATCTGGAACGAAGGTTTGAATTGCCTATTAGATTCCTAACGGGTCTTAATTAAGTTTATACTTAGACTGGTTAGTTTTAAAGGAAGATATACGGTTCAAAACGCACAATTAAGCGAAGACCAGATTAGAATGTGGTTTAGACCCGAAAAGTTTGTATACTTGTATAATATGGGTAAACTAAACACATTCTGGATTTTGAGATAAAATGATAAGGTTTGACCTGTTTCGGCTAATTTATGCAAACTAGTTACATAAACCGTACCGAGCGTGAAAATGCATAACGGCCAACCAAATGAGTCATGAACAGGTTTCCTAAGTTAATATGCCCTAAATATGTTGTGATATCAGTAGGATACCTTCCATTATGCCCAAAATGGATTTAAACTCAAATTATGCCCCGTAGGGGTATTTTGGTCATTTTAAAGCTTATAAAAGAGTTTAAATATTAATCTGAGTTTCAGGTATGATATAATCAGCAAAAATATTTATTTTTATAAGTCATAACAGTAGGGTATTGCATATATGTGAAATTTACCTTTTATAACCAAACTATGCACTGTATGGGCATTTTGGTAATTTCACATAAGCTTTAAAGGTCAAAATTAGAATTCTGAGTTCAAAACTTTTGCTTACTGTTTAATTATAAAAATTTACTTAAAACATCGGTAGGTATTAAGTCTTATATGTTAAAAATAGTTTTAACCCATACTATGCGCTTGCGCTTAAAACGCGTAAAAGTCGATTTTAAGCGATTTTCGGGTTTAAATAGGAAATCGGGGTTTTTGATCAGTTTATAAAGTTCAAAATGTTTTATTTATTATATAAAATCAGTAGCAAAAAGTTTGGTGTCAAAATATTATGTAAAACTCATTTTATTCAAGAAAATGGTATAACCGACAATTACCGAATTATAGCAAGAACCCTATGTTATGCTCAGCTTAAAAATAAATAAAAATCTTCAAAAATCCCAAAATATTATATTACATCAGTGGGTAAAAATTTTGGTGTCAAAATTTGGGTTTAGATAGGCTTTATGCTAATTACGCCGTTTAATTAATAAAAAGCTTTCTAATTACGCTATTGAGCGTAACTCTTAATCTAGACCTCAAACTGATGTCAAATTTTTAGGACAAGTTTATAAATCAGTAATAAGGGTTTTTGTCATCTCACATTTTCAAAAATCTCGTTTTAAGGTCAAAAGGGCATAATGGTCAACATTTAGGCATATAACAGAAACATGCAAATGAATCGGATAACTAAGGAACCAAGTTGTATAACCTCAGAGGGTTGCACTATCCTATAACCTGGTCCTAATAGAGCTCTAAGGCATTTCTAAAACATGCTACATTGGGTCAGAACTGAAAGTTAAAGCAAAAGTCTACTTTTGCGACTTTCGGTTTCGAACCGAGCCTAAACTGAAAATTGTCAGGTTGAACATGCTTAGACATGTTCTTACATTAATTACCAAGTTATATGAGTGATAAAACAGGTTTCATGGCTTCTACATTGCTAATTATGTGTTTATTCGAAAATTAGCTTTCTGTTGACTTTTTATAATTAAGTTTGACCCGACAATTGATCTAGTTAGAGTGGGAATTAGAGGGTGCCCTTTTAAGGGTTTATTACCCACATAATTACCAACCCAAAGCTACTTTCAATTCAAGAATTGACTGGACCATTAGTCATTAATCACTAAGTCAAACCTTAATTACGACGGGTTTAACTTTAGGCCATTAAACTAATAAAACTGGAATTAGAGAGGTTAAGGACACTTACAATAGTCCTAAGCACGATTATGGAACTTAAGGAAACTTGTTTGATGACCAGAGAGCTCCAGAGAATGCCTTGAATGATTTCCAAATGTGCAAGTTCATGTGTTGCAATATAAGGGTCTATATATATGGATTTAGAATGCATGAGATCAATCCAAATAAGTCTACAAGTGTTCCCTGATCATATACATGTGTCCCTATGCATGAAATCCCATTTGCACAGCCCCTGGTATCAGTTTCCATGCATATAAGTCGGTTAAACAGGCTACAACAGGCATCTGTCCAAGAAATGGGAGCTGGCAGGTTTTAGGCGGCCCGCGTAAGATCCAAGAGGAGTCTTACGCGGCCGGTATGAGGCCCAGGTCCGGTCAAAAATCTTTCAGCAATTGCACATTTGGTCCTTGGTCCTTCTAATAGTGGTTTTAACTTGTTTTATTGCACTTTTAACCCTCCAACTTGATTTTTAAGGACTCCAAGTCATAAACCAACTCCGTTAAGTCCCCGGTTAGTTATACGATCAACCGAAAAGTCCTGAATTTCAACGTTGACGTTTTTAACCCCTCACTTACGAATGTTAGCGTATCTTTCTCATACAATATCGAAACCTTGTGAAACTTTTATCACTTATTCTAGTGAGCATAATTAATCGTTACAAAGCTTCGAGTTCGTTAAAAGATCACTCAGAGGTATACTTTAAACATGTTGACACTTTTAACCCTTGCGGTTTGTAAAATTTCACTTTCTTCCACAATCGACTTCATACGATTCATAATTCATTCGTTTAAGGGTATAAACATCGTGTAGGGTTGTTGAAAGGTATAATTATTGAATGTTGACACTTTGAATCCTTTTACACACATACTTTCTTTGTTTGTCAACTTTAGTCCCTCATATTCAATCCATTACACGTTTAAAGCTCGTGACACGTGTCTTTATTATATTGGTCGTGATTTTACGAGGTGTTACAATTTATAGATAAAATATTTTCAAGACAAATTGCTTTGTAAAGGGTATATTATATGTGATACCATCTGGATTGGCCACTTGATTTTTAAACAATATTTAAGCCTTGAAAAGGCAGAATTAAATTTTTTATTAAATTTACAATCGATGAAGCTTTAACTAGCTCCAGAGTTTAAAACAAGTTTCTAATAAATAAAACATTTACGAGGAACAGATACGTAAAGATATGTCTTGAACTGCTTCTACTGCGGCAGATTGGAAGGCTCAATCATTGCCTTTCTTGCCATTAGTGGCCTTGCTCTTCCCGTCAGTCGCCCTCTTTGGGCATCGGGTCTTTATATGCCCTTTCTCGCCACATCCATAGCAGGTGGTGTCTTTCAAATTTTTGCATTCAGGAGACTTGTGGTCCATCTCCTTACAGATGCCACATCCCTTGGTTTGCTCACGGAAACATTTTCCGAAGTGTTGCTTCCCGCATGTTTTACATTTGGGTTTTGCCTCATTCGGCTTGGACGAACCAGACTTACCCTTTTTGAAATCTTTACTTAGGGTATCATCATGCTTTCGCTTGTGATCCTCCTCGGCCTTAATCGCCCTTGCTCTTATTTCATCTTCAGTGAGAGATAGAGCCAGATCCACAGCGGATCTAAAAGTTGCAGGTTTGGAGGATTTAACCTTCCCCTTGATTTCTGGAACAAGTCCTCCAATAAACCGCGCAATGCGCTTAGACTCGGGGGTAATTAAGTACAGCACGAGTCTTGATAAGGAGTTGTAATCAGGCAAATAGGCTCGACACTCGAGGCCTTTCATGGTTAGCTTTAGAAAGTCAGTTTCAACTTTCTCCACCTCGTGAGGTGGGCAATAAGTCTCGCGGATCAATTCCATGAACTTTGACCAACTCAGTCTGTACATTTCAACCTTGCCAGTGGATTGGATTAGTGCCTTCCACCAAGTCAGAGCATCCTCCTTGAAGGATTAGGACACAAATTTAACAGTGTCCTTGGCGGCACAACCGCTTATATCAACAACGGTTTCCATTTCATCCAGCCACTTTAGAGCATCGATTGCTCCAATCTCACCCGTAAAGTCACGAGGTTTACATGAAACAAAGTATTTATATGTACACCCCTTCTTAGAGTCATGCGACTCAACTTTCTTGATACTCTTAATACTCTGCTCACTTTTTGTTGAGGATAATTGAGACCTTTCAGTCTTATGAGTATTAGAACGGGGTTTAGTAACGGAGTTCTCTTTCTGTACTGATGGCTTTGGCCCTTTAAATGTGGCTATAAATCCAGCCAGGGCTTTACCGACTTCATCGGCAACTATGGATAGAAGACGATTCTCTTCGTCATTACGGTTTTGGTGCTCTAAATCGTCACCACCGTTTTTCTTACTTGTTTTGCCAATACTCCGGCTCGCCATATGTTTATCTGAAAGATAATAAAGCCATCAGTAATTCTTCGAGAACTAAATAGAAAATAAATTTATTTGCATTAGATCTTACGGATCTATATGTTTATATGTTAATTTCACTAGCCCTGCTTACCACAATTGGTAATGGACTTTAGCCGTATAACTCATCGGCTTGTCACAAGGGATATTGAAATATAGCATATTAGCTTGTCACGAAGGACATTTAATTATAGCACATTGGCTTGTCGCGAAGGACATTTAAATATAGCACATTGGCTTGTCACGAAGGACATTTAAATATAGCACATTGGCTTGTCACGAAGGACGTCCAAGACATGGCACGATGGCATGTCACAAAGGTTGTGAAAGATATGGCACAAGGCCTCGTCACGAAGGACATTGAATGATATGGCACTGGAGCCTTGTCACGGAGGACAATTAGAAGATATGGCACTGAAGTCTTGTTACGAAGAACATTTTAAGATATATATAAGCCACGATCTCATTTGATTAAAGGGCTTTAAGGTTTGAACATAGTTCATTACCTTTGGGTAAGGGGTCGTAGACCACAATTGTCGTCACTTTTGACGATATAATACGGTTCGTAGGCAATTCGTTTGATATCACAAAGGATGTTAAACTAATGGTCATCGCACTGATGATATCAGTCATGATCGCACTTGATCACATAGACTGCAAAACTTGGGCATAGCTTTCCACTTAGGACAGGGAACCATAATGGTCACAACTGCCATTGTCTCAAATGGACAGTATAATGTAGCCCGTTAGACGAGAGAACACTAGGGTTGTTTAGTATGATTATCATGTTGATAATATTAATCATGATCGCATTGATCATATAGACTGTTAGGCTTGGGTATAACCCACTACTTTGAACAGGGGACCATAAAGATCACCACTATCATTGTCTTATCGACAATAGAGTAGAGTATAGCCCGTAGGTACTTCCTCACTAGGGATGTTAATATTATGTTCATCATACTGATGATATTTGTCAGGATCGCATTGATCATGTAGACTTATGAGGTTTGAGCATGGCTCACCCCCTTGGGCAAGGAATCATAAAAGATTACAATTATCTTGTCACAAGTGGACAACATAATATAGCTCGAAGGTGAAACATCATTAGGGATGTTAAACATGATCATTATATTGATGATATAAGTCATGATCGCATTGATCATATAGACTATTGGACTGGAGCATAGCTCACTACTCTGGACAGGGGATCATAAAGATCACAATGTCAATGTATCAAATGGACAATGTTATAGCCCATAAGCAAAACATCACTAAGGACGTTAAATGATATAATCATCGTATTAGATGATATTAGTCATGATCGCATTGATCATATAGACTATGAGGTTTGGGTTTAACCCACCCCCTTAGACAGGGATCCATAAAGGTCACTACTGTCTTTGTTCTAACTGATAAAGTTGTATTATGATTCCTCTCCTTCCACATAATTGGGAATTGTTGGAGATTTGGAACGAGTATCGTCACAAAGTTGACAAAGATTTTCTCCTTTCCACATAGTTGGGAATTTAGTTGGAGATTTTAATGATACGTTTCAGTCAACGTATTGAATATGAATTCTTCTCCTCATTTGGAGATGCGTCTCAGTTGACGTTGAAAATATAAGTCCCTCTCCGTATTGGGAGATTTGGGAATACGTCGCAGTTGACGTTTAAGTATAAGTCCCTACCCACATTGGGAGATTTGGGGATACGCCTCAATACAGTCAGCGTATATGATACAGCTCGATACAGTCACCATTTAAATATATGACTTTCTCCCTATTAGGAGATTGGAATACGCCTCAATATAGTACAGCGTATATAAGACAGCTCAATAAAGTACACTGTATAAATATATGCCCCTCTCCTTATGGGGAGAATTGGGGATACGCCTCCATATAGTACAGCGTATATCACACGGCTCAATATAATACACCGTTCAAATATATACCCTTCTCCACATTGGGAGATTTGGGGATGATTAGCATCGCATAGATGGATGAAATTTCTATCTCCTTTCCACACATTCAGGAATTAGTTGGAGATCTTAGATAAGTGTCGTCCTATAGTTGGACGAGAATCACTTTAAGATTTTGAAGATTATATGAGTGTGAGGGAATCAGTTTTCCACTTCTATCACTCTTTTCAACCACTACCAATGGTGGGAAAATATATATTAGAGACAAAGTCTTTTGTCATGGTCTTATTTACTAGTCCCTCAATTTCATAAGAACTAGTAGACCGAATAATTTAAGAGAGATTTATTTGCTTGATTGCTAGCGGTTCTTTGACTAATTGTCTTCACCAAATAGAGTTGGCACTTCTAGTCCTTCTCCTCAGTTGGAGTTTCCAGGACACGTCTCAATTGACGTTTTAATTATATGCACTTCTCCTTAGTTGGAGATTTGGTATACACCTCAATATAGTACAGTGTATACGATACGGCTCAATAAAGTACACCGTATAAATATATACCCCTCTCATTTATCGGGAGACATGGGGATACGCCTCAATAAAGTACAGCGTATATAATACAGCTCAATAAAGTACACTGTATATGGTACGGCTCAATAAAGTACACCGTTTATAAATATACCCTTTCTCCACATGGGATATTCGGGAATACGCCTCAATATAGTACAGCGTATATAGTACAGCTCAATAGAGTACACTGTATATGGTACGGCTCAATAAAGTACACCGTTTATAAATATACCCCTCTCCTTATCAAGAGAATTGGGGATATGTCGTCTCATATTTGAACGAACATCTTGCACTATTTCAACCACTCATTGGAGGGAACGCGTGCTTTTTGGCCTTCGTCTATTGCGTAATCAAGAGATCTGTTTGATAAGGTAGGAGCAATAAATGTGACCTTCATATTATTAGAAGGAAAAATCATAAAATGGGCTCCATAAAATCAATGATTCTTCTTATGGCAGTAATATCGCCAAAGTATATTAGATGCCTACTATTAGCCGATATCAGTACAATATGACCCTTGGGAGATCTTAGCGGTTCCATACATTAAACCGTCATACTGGCCAGGCATGAAAGCAATCTATGGGACACACTAAGATACTGCCAATTATCATATGGCGCTTCCATCAAACTAAGTTTGGCATTCGTAGTTGTGTAAAAAAATTAATGAAATAAAAATCATTGTCGTCTTCCAGTTGGAGGAATTGCTGGCGAGAGTTGCCGAATTTATATAATATAATACTAGGTTAATGCCCGCGTAATACGCGGGCTTCCACCAAAACCATATTATTTACTTTGAATACAAATGTTGTGTACAAATACATACATTGGAAGAAAAAACAGACAACTTATCAAATGCCGGAAATAACGTCATCTAATGCAAAAAAATGTAATAACTTGAAATTGAAAACCATAACGAATGTCAAAAACCAACAAAACCATATAAAAAGTTAATATCTACCATATGAAAGGCAAAAAACATGACCTAAATGTCATATAACTAATGACTACGCCTAACGTAAGGTACAACCTGTTTAACACTCAACACCTGGTCATTCTCATCAAAAGAATAATGAACCCTGTCACGGTCGTTAATTCGAGCTGCTTTCATAAACTTCTTCCACCTGGTTAACGCGTATCGAAAACCTCCGTCGCTTTTTTTTTCACGTCTGGTACCGTTAGTAAATTGTCGTGGGGGATCTAGATGCATAAACCTAACGGTGATATCTTTTAAACCTTCATCAAGTCTAGCCATCCGTGATACAGGATCAGGAATCCTCTGTATTGTTGTAAAAATACAATTAATAATAAATATGAAACTAAAAGAATAATGTTTATTAAGTAACAAAAAATTGTAACACTTGTTTTTTAGCGGTTTGTAAAATGATATTAAACTTACAAAATAACGTTCACAAGCCATACGAACAAAACGACGAACACCACCAGGTATTTGTTCATCAACTTCATTTTCAGCATCGATAGGTGCAACGTCATACTGCAAATTAAATATATAAAATGTATTTCATTAACATATATAAATTATATATTTAAGTACCAAAATGTAACTTACCTGATCGACATCTTCATCAGGAAAATTGATTTCAACACCGGTTTTTCCAAAAAAATTTAAATGGAAAAAATTACCAAAAGCTTTTGTAAATAACAAAAAACAACCAGCCTTCAACTGCAACTGACTGACAATTACGTCAATACCAACGGTAAAACCGACTTTACCGTCAGAGGTTTCAATGGCAACGTTAAACGTTTTGTTATCTATAAGTACAGTACAGATTACATCATTTGATGAATAATCATAAATTTTTGGCAGGATACATTCAGGAATGACCTGTGGGAATGATAAAAAAAAGGAAAAAAAAACAAATTAGTTTTAGTGTAAGTAAACTAATACATCAACACATTAAGAAAAATAAAAAATAGAATTTATCTTACATAAAAATTAGATGATGGAGGGAGCAGATACGTCCAGAAAGAGCCACAACTAACCCCATCAACGAAATATGTTAATTTAAATGTAGTAGAATCTACAGGATTAAATACTACCAAACAGCCTTTGGTTAGTTGCAAATGTTCTACAACATTGGACCAACCATGAAAAAAGAATAACTTTCCTTTATCAGCGCTTAAAGAAACATCAAATTGTCGGCCATCTTCAATGTGTATAATAACATCTGTAGGGCCTTTATCTACACCCCATAGTTTGACCGCAGCGTCATCTGGAATGGACTAATAAAACAAACAATTGCAAAATTTATTATAATTACAGTGAAAATATATAAAGTATGCAATAATAAAAAACTGTATTTAATACTAAGAAAATAAAAGAACAAAAAATAACTTATGTAATAATTTATCATTTACCAGAATAACTTCATCTGCTACATTCATTAGCCTACAGAACCAGGGTCCTCTGAACCTGATTTAAAATTTTCGATATTAATAAAGTATAAAATGTTAATGTTAGTGTGAGAAAAAAAAACAAAAACATGAAAAAAAACACAGATACTACATATGAAATGTAAAATATACTAACAAAATGAACAAAAAATACCTTGGTGAACTTTCTGCCATATGAAATACCTACAAAAACTGGTTACATAAACAAACCACATCAAATCAAGTATTAACAAAATTATAAATAACATAAAAGACAATGTGAACGACATGTTATAATAACAATCCATATATAACAAACCTCATCAAAAGTATCTGTTGTTCCAAAATCTATAATCAATGGATGCAACCGATGATATAACCATTATGATACATCATAATAAAAAAACGTGTAGCCAAATAATTTAAACTGACAATTAAGAAAATTTAAAACCCCTTAAAATATATATAACTATTACCCTATAATCAAAAATAGATACAGTGACCTCAAAAGTTAATATATTACCTAAACATGTGATATAAAAAAAATCATAATAATTTCCATGACGATCAGAATCAGGCTTGGTATAACATAAATTTTAATCAATAAATCAGACTAAAAAAATCATATAAACGGAGTCATATTAAAAAATCATAAACAAAAAATATTCAATAACAATACGAATCAGGGTTTTCAATTACATTCACAAACTTATTAACAATTCCAATCCAATAAAAGTTATTTTACATAACTTCAAATAGAACTTATGAAAGATATTCATAACAATCGGATCATGGGTTGCGGGTAAACTTTGTAGAATAAATATACATTACAAATAAAAAGTATTCTGAATGAAAATCGGTTTTTGGTTTTGCAGAAACAATGTATTCGTTAAGAAAACCATAATCTTAAAACAAAAAAAATGAACATATTTTTAAATACCAATTGGATTTAGGGTTAAATAAAAAAAAATTAAACACATTAAATAAAAGGAGAAACACATGAATAATGATTAAAGAAGGAATTTAAGAAAAACAACTTACAGAATTGTAGAGGGATATGTGAAATTCAGAAATCGATTCAAGAAAAAGTAGATGTAGATGAACACAGTAAAGAATGTAAAAAAATCTATATATGTAGATCTACTGAATAAGTTTATTCTTATATGGAAACCCAAGGTATTCTTGGAAGAAGATTGGAGTGAAGTTGAATTCAAAGTTTTGAACCACAACTACAAAGAAGTAACTAAATTTTTTTAAAAATATAACGGCAACCTAATTATAGAAAAAATGTATAATTACAGAAACATACTTATAATATCAAATTGATAAATTAAGCATAAAAACATTACTCTTTTTATAGAAAAAAAAAACGTTTTTAAAAATAAATTAAATTTCATAAATTAAGTAAACTGCAATAAATATGGTCGTAACTACAAAAATCAATAAAAATCAAAAACTTGATTTTGTTTGAAAAAAAACATTCAGAATATATTATTAAGTAAAAAAGTGAACAAAAAGCATAAATAAAATTATATATGACAAACATTAAAAAAATAAATAAAAGTATAAGATTTAACTAACCTCTGTTGCTTGACGAATGGTGGGATTCCGCTCGTTATGACGGAGTTAGGGATTCACATGAAAAAAAAATCAACAAAAATTAGTAACTGCGATAAATATTGTCGGATCTACAAAAATCAATAAAAATCAAAAACTTTATTTTGTTTCAAACAAAAATCATATCTCCATCCATAAGTATTCATATATCCATCCAACTCTCTCTTTCTTCTCTATTAAATATCACAAAGATCCAACTCTCTATTTCTTCTATATTCATGATGAAGTTGCAAAACATTTATATTTTCAGACTGTCAGGCTCAGATTATGAAAAAAGATGACAACACCATGGCTGCAAGAGAGGTTGCATGAACAACTGCCATCCTACAACCTTGCCATACCATAATGCTATCTTCATTCAATTTTCAATCAAATATACAAAATCATCATAGCCTTATGTTCAAAGGACATGTCCAAAGCACTTTCAATTCATTTTTATTCACCTTCACAGTCAATACTAAATGATTTACTCAAGTATTCCAAATGATTTCTCAATGTCAAACCTCACTTATTCGGACAGACGTCTGCTTAATCATAGTTTTAGTCTCATGTGAGAAGCATCTCATCAACATCATTGACTAAATATCCCTTAGGTGACATCGATCTAATTATCATCAACCAAACATCGATAACAAAAACATCTGTCCTGTTACAAAAATGAATAGATCAATTTTCAAAACTTAGCCTCAGATGAGTAAATCCTAATTGAATATTCATGTAACAACACATACAGGGTCAGTCAACACAGTTGTGATGATACAGGTTCAGGTAACAAAAAGAAACCCTCTGTTGTAGAAGCAACCAGTGATAGAGTTTTGATGGAATTTTTAAGAGGGGTCGGTGACATTGTCGAGGAGTGTAAGGAAATGCTATCACTTAGCATTTCCTGACACTCCTCGACAACATCACCGACCCCTCCATGTTTCAAGCAAAACACTCTCACTGGTTGCTTCTTCAACAGAGGGTTTCTCCTTATTACCTTGAACATGTATCATCTAAACTGTCTTTGACACATCCTTTGTGTCTTCCTCTCTTCATTAATAGCTAAAAACATGACACGTAGGCAAATAGAGGTGATCCTGTAATCTCCCTTAATATATAGTATAGATTCTGAAAACACTACATGTAATCAAAATACACGAATTAGATCTCTAATTTATAAAATAAAGCAAATTATTACAAAAATGTAATAAAATTATATAAAACATATCAAGGCAAAAAGGCACTAAATAACCACATTCAGTCCTAATTCAATATATCAGTTATTCAAAATCTTCAAAACCAACTATAGATCATTAAAGTAAAAAAATGATTTATAAGTGAATAAATTGAATGAATTAAGTGAATATATTTACAAATTTCGTTTAATTATTTTTTTCAAGTTGAAATATCAGTTGAGTAATATAAAAATATGTTACCTAAGTTAAGAAATAACTATTTTTAGAAATGGATTGACATTTCTAAAAAAAATACAAATGTCAAAAAGATTAGGCACCAACTTTTTCGTATATTTAAAAGGAATGCATAAAAAACAACACAAAATGAAATA
Organism: Helianthus tuberosus; assembly: GCA_030545235.1. NCBI lineage: Eukaryota > Viridiplantae > Streptophyta > Magnoliopsida > Asterales > Asteraceae > Helianthus > Helianthus tuberosus. Next base: position 3,548,977 of record CM060396.1, on the reverse strand, counting down.
CCACCCTAAGTAAATTACCACATGTTACACATATTAAAAAGGTAAACTCAAACCGTAAAACAAAGAAAATTCAGGTTTTTGACCAACCCGAGAAAATAAAAAAATGCCATATAATTTAGCATACGGTTGTATAGTTTTAATGGTAATATATATGTAGTTAATTTACGATTTTTTTTTACTAAACTTAATTGTTTAAATACAAAATATTATATGTCAGCAACGATTTTAAAAAATTTATATATATAAGATTGAAAATTTGTTTTTAATTTCCAAATTTAAATAAAAAAACGTTAATAATGATGATTATAATTGATTAAAATGGAACGGTTTTATTAAAAAATTAATTATAGTCAGTTATACAATTTAAAAAAGGAAACAAAAGCATATTAAATTTTTGTTTTACGTAAATCTTTAGAAAACGGATGGTTTATTATAATAATATTTAATGTTAAAATAATAGATTTGGCACTAATCAAACAATGTACTTAAATGATGTTTAATATGATGCATACTTAAATTGATTCCTAAATTAAGATACATACAATTATGAAGCACTAATTATTTCACAAAAAGATGTAATATTAACCACAAACATGTAGCAATACCAATAACATTAACGTCTACCAATATGTATTCAAATATGTTCAAAGACTAAGTTATTCGGCCACACATATAAACGGCCCAAAAAAAGTGTCAGCAACATATACCATCACATATGTTTAACGTAACAACCACAACAAAAAACTACCATTCAATGTATACTAACGCCACACCTTGTAAAAACTACCAAAACATACCATGTACCTTCACCAAGTCAGTTATAAAGCAACATACCTTTACTTTTAACAAATACCATATGAAACGAAGAACCGTATACCAACCGTTTGTCTCTAACAAACTCCCTCATACCGGTCACATTGAATCGCGGACAGCCTTGCGAGAACTCCTTACCAATAGATACATCCCAAGTTCGACCAGCGCTGTCCTTGATGATCAAAGCCATCTTTCGATCTAAACCATGAGTTTGAGCCCACTTCTTCTTCAAACGCTACAGATGATAATATAAATGTTAATAATACATACCATTTAAACTGCTTTTCCTACAACTAATGATTTAAACTGGATTCACTTAACATACTTTAATGGTATGAAGAAGTAAATAATACAAACTTACGTAATGATTGTCAACAACAAAAGTAACCGGTACTTCGTCATCAACACTCTCTTCAAATACAGGTGCAGCAACCGCATCAGGCACCTCATCATCAGACACTTCAATAAAGTTATCACTTGGTTGTTTTTTGATAACAGAAACTTCAGGCGGGTAAGTTAGAAGGGCAGGCTTACAACAAAAAACACTCAAATCAAACGTATTACGATCAATCATTTCAAATACCAACAAATGATCATCAGTTATCGACATATCCTCCTTGATCCGACTCCAACCTGTGGTAATGTAAATGTTATGGTCTAAAATTTCCATCCGAACAACCCATTTACGGTTTCCAGCAGAACGAATCAAAACCGGATTTGAAGGACAGATATTCAGCATAGAGTGATGAACAAACAACCTGTTCACATACTACACAAAGAATAAAACAGTATCAGGATCAATGCTATAGCCGAAATAGAAAAAAATGAACGAACGCAAAGATAAAATAATTTAAAAACGTATAACTTCAATTACCATGCAGTCGTCTCGGTCACTAAAATCATTTTTAGGTTTGTAGTAGAAGTACTTAGATGGTGCTAGAGAAATGTCTTGATAAAAGTGGAATAGGCGGAACAAAGATAAAGTTTCGTCATACTGACAAACAACCCATGAATCATCCGGTAATTTCAATGATGTGACAACATCAAACCAGCCATTGTAAAAAAAAAGTCGCCTGCAAGTTTGAACACTTTGACTTGAAAGGTACTCCCATCAAGGGTCCTGATGATTGCATTTTTCTCTGGATAACCAAACTTCGTAATCCAGTCACCATACTCAGCAGGAAGTTTCTGCAAAGGAAAATATAAGTATCGTTAAATGCAATTATAATAACAGTTATCACAATGTGTTATATTAAAACATCTTAATTTTTTTTCTTTAAATGATTATAACTTCAACACTCACCAACGATTTTCTGTCGCACTTCTGCACATGCGCTGCGAATCCGTACACCATATCGCTTCCAAATTTGTTGTCTTTCACAACCCCAAATTGTATATCATAACAGGTACATGTAACAAATATAGAGTTCAAATAAGAGGCTTGAAATAGAATGTGCACTAAAATAATCAAATCACATATTTAACAATCCGATATGAAAACCCAAAACGTATTTACTCATTGTTTGAACAGTTTAGAAGAGTTGCAAATTTTAATTTTTTTTTTGTGACTGCTGTTCTGTCTTTTACAGAGCTTGCTCCTTACTTTGCTGTTAGTTCTATTATCCCTTTGATTGTTGTCATTATTGCTTATATGGTTAAAGAAGGTATTGAAGATTGGAAATAGAACTAATAGCAGGTTTGTAATTTGTTAGATCCATTTTATAAAGTTTCAATCTTTAGTTCTTGTCACTTTCCAACATATAACAGTAGATGAAAACTGTAATTAGAACCCTAATACACCATAAACATAAAACGTACAATTTATCATCAAGGTAATCTGAGGAACAGAATTGAACAAATCAACATATTCAAAAGAAAAACCCGAATACACAAAACATATATACACCAACTTTAAAATCGAGGATTCTAAACCCTAACTAACCCACAAAACTTCTTTAAGAAATCGATATTCAAATCACATAAACAAACAACATGATATCGGGTTTTAAAACCCTAAGAAAAAAGGAATAATCTAATCGATCTTCAAATCATGTACAATAAATTCATACATCATCACATAACAGACAATACTCAGCAAATCAAAGTACAACAAAGCATTCAAACAGAATCGATAATAAGATGATGAAGAAATTATCGGAATCATTACCGTCGATGATGATCACTGTTGAATATTTGAAGATTGATTAAACCTCGGTTCACAGGATCGATTGAGAGCGCAGGAACCAGAATCGCCGATTAGGGTTTCTTTGAGACGGTTTGAGTTAATGAGAGAGAGAGAGATGATAGTGCGTATGTGAGAAGCCAATGGAATGATTGTGATAGTGCCTTTTATATAGATCCGAATTCACGGTATAGGATGACCCAAAATCAAACGGATCCCGCGTCCAATTGAATCCGCATCTTAGAGCTATGCCACTTGTCACATTATTAGACTTTTGCCACATCATTGCTTATGTGGAATCCTAGTTGGCTTGCTCCATTGGGTGACATGTGTCCCCCAATGGTTTGCTTTATTAGAGATATAGATACCCAAACGGGTTTGAATTAATCGAGCTCGAAGACTCAAAATTTTATGCTTTAAGCATGAATCAGAGAAAGTGATTCCTTTTTCTGCTTATTCTCTGGAATGAGAAAACAGTTGAATCAAGAATAGAAATATTTGGTGCAAGGTGCACATATATCTTTGCCATGATACGGCTTTCCATAATTGTTGCTATTTCAAACAGCTGGTGATATATCACCGGAATGTCTATCAAATATGATAGACTTTGGATAAATGATATTAGGATATCACAGAACATCAAAAGATATAACATCAGGTAACGAGGTTTATCATCCTCGTATCGGAGTCATCGTCTCCAAAACATATGTAGTTCACCATGTGGAACTTCAAGCTACTCAAAGGTAGAGATCATTGAGTCCGCGACCCATCATAGTTTCTTCATCTGGTCCGCGACATCTTGGCGGTATAAAATCAATAACTACTATATAGATTAAGAGTAGTCTTATATTCAGGTCTAGACTCGGAGTTTTTAAAGGAATCTGCATTTGTGATATTTGAGATTAGACACTAAGGGCTAGTGTCTAATTCACTCAAACTGTAGCTCTGATACCAACCTGTCACACCCCAATTTCCGGTGGGCCCGGGTGGGTACAATCGTGACGGTTGGATAACAGTTATCACAATAAAATATTATGCAGCGGAAGTATTGGGTTGAAATTATTAAAACAAAACTTGAATGTATAAAAGTATTACAAGCGTTCGATACAAGCCCACAGGCAGGATCCAAATAAACAGAGCTTTAGACATCATAGACCTTAAGCTTCAGGAGTGCAAATTCCTTAGCCTTCATTCTAGCCGACCCATAATCCCAGCCTATCATAAGGTTCGGTACCTGCTGTTCAATCTTTTGAAAATACGTCAGCCAAAGCTGGTAAACACAATTAACTGACTCTTTGGAAAATAGTTTTTCAAAAAGAGTTTTATACATATAGATAACTCTTTGGATTGTTCTTGTTACGAAATTATACACTTGATTAACCCATTGGGTTGTCCGGACATGGTATCAATAACCCCAAATAACAGTAATTATCAAGTAAACGGAATAAAACCGTATTCATACACTTTTACGCAATCATAGGCGACTTACTTGTGTAATAACCGTCCCAAGAGGCATATTTGCCATCCCAAGTTTACACTAAAATAAGTCAAGAGTATTTACCTTTTTGCTAGCTTCCAATCAATAAGACTATATTTGGAAAAAATCCGCAAGTCTAAGTATTATTGACCCAAGTCCGATTATCTGGGGGTACTATAGTCTGGAATGAACAGATTTATTATCTGTTAGAATGTATACGGGTCAAAGGTAGTTCCTTTAGACATGATCTGATACTTAGGAATAGGTTCGGTAGATTAAGCGTATACCGACTAGAATGTGGTTTAAACCCAACGAGAACTAGGACTTGTATAATATGGGTAAACATAATACATTCTGGATTTTGAGGTCAAAACGATAAGGTTAAACCCTTTTTCGGTAAACTTATGTAAACTAGTTACGTAAGTCTAACCGTACGCGTATAAGCGATAACGGGTAACCGGATGAGTCATGAACAAGTTCCATATGCCAATACACTTTAAAAAAGTTATAATATAAGTAGGATATCAACTTGTATGCCCGTTAAGGTTTTAAAATCAAACTATGCCTTATAAGGGCATTTTGGTAATTTTTACAATTTATAAAAGGAGCTTGCGAATAAACTGATGTTATGGTAATAAACATTCTATAAAAATGGCTAAATTATGATATCATTTCAGTAGGGTATCAAATATATGTGTGGTTTATGCTCCAAGACCAAACTATGCGCCGTAGGGGCATTTTGGTCATTTCACACATAGTTTTGAGAATTTATTTGGGATTCTGAGTTCGTGACTCATACCTACTGTAAAAATGTTTAAAATAGTTTATAAAATCAGTAGGTAACATGTCTTGGTTCATAAATATGGTTTAAAACCATACTACGCGCCTAAACGACGTTAATGTCGTTAAATGACGATTTATGTGAAGATTTATGAAACATGATGTTATGGCCAGCTTTGAATAGTTAAAATATTTTATTTGTCATATCATATCAGTAAGCAAAAGGTTTGGTTTGAATATTATGCTTAAAACGCATTTTATGTGCCATAAGGGCATTATCGTCATTTATCGGCATTATTTACGAAACTGAAGTTAATACTCAGTTTACAACCTGACTTAGCATCCCAAATAATCCTAATTATAATATGATATCAGTAGGTAATGAGTTTTATGCTAAAATTATGTTTAAAACTCATTTTAGACTTTAGGGCATTTTAGTCCTTTTAAAAGCATAGTTTACGATTATATGCGTAAACTCAGTTTATGACCAGATTATAAACATCAAAATAAGTTAACATATTAACATATCAGTACTTAAATCATTTGCAAGCTTATTTGTGTCTAAAACCTTATTTTTGATAAAAAGGCCATAAAGGTCAAAGTATGGCATAAATACGGAAACTTGCATAAAACTCAGATTCCTAGTCCGATCGTGTAATATAACCTTATGGGGCTATACTACATTATATTACGATCATAATGGAACCTAAAATCAGTAGTATACTAGTCTAATTCGGTTTATAACCAAAAGTCAACGTAGAAGTCAAACTACGCGACTTTCGGTTGCGAACCGACCCTAAAACGGGAATTGACGAGCCGAACATGTTTACACATGATCTAATAATTATTACCAAGTTGTTTAAGTGACAAAACATATTTTAGAACACTCTTAAACTCATATCGCAATTATTTTAAAAACTGACTCGTTGACTTTTTAAATTAATATTACTTTGACTCGTCAATTGACAAAGCAAACGTGATTCTTAGGAGGTGCCCTTTTGAGGGATTAACACCTACCTAATTACGATCACGTAGCCATGTTCGTTGCGAACAATGGCTTAACCTTTTAAGGTCTTACTAAAAGTCAAAGCGTTATTACGATAACGCTTGACTTTTGGCTTAAAAGCCTATAAAACATAAACTAGTGGCTATGAACACTTACAAAGGGTCCTAGCAATCTTTTCAACTAGAATAGGCTTCCTTATGATCAGGAATCCTTTAAAGCTTAAGGAAAACTCAAGCTAGATAGAAATGAAAGGAAGGTGCAAGTTTCAAATGAAAACATACACCTATTTATAGTTGCTTTGGAGTTGTAGGATTATGCCAAGTGTTTAGAGTGTTTTGCAAGGATTGAATATGATCACAACATGTGTCTAGATCAGATTTCCATGCTTGGTGAACACACAACTTGCTCATCAAGACTAATAAAATAAATAAAAACAATTCAGGTTGCAAACTGCTGCTGTTGTTGAATCCGTCTGCACCTGGGACGCTGTCACGTCGCGCGACCGAAAAAGAAGGGGGGTGTCGCGCAGCGCGACCCCCTGTTGTTTCAGCATTCAAGTTTTTAAAACTTGCAGAATCAGTCCCTGAACCTTTAAACCTATAATAACTTTCGTTTTAAGCACTTTTGGCCCTTCAAGTTGGGTTTCAAGTATTTATGGAAGTATAACAAACACCGTTAAGCTTCAGGTTCGTTAAAAGATCACTCAAAGACGTACTTTTGTATGTTAACACTTTTAGTCCTTTTAACATACAAAGTCATGTGTAATATCGTTTAACGACATCAAAGCCTTACATAATCCATGTTAGGCATTCCCGAGAGTGTGACCGAATATTACGACACCCCGGGTTCGTTAAAATGTCATTCAGAGGTAAGAATTAACATGTTGACACTTTTAACCCTCTGATGCACAACTTTTGAATTTTATTGCAAACGGTTTCGTTTATCCGACAAGTTGCTTATTAAAAGAATACGAACACCGTATAAAGTCACTCAGAGGCTTAATTTAAGCATGTTGACACCTTTAGTCCTTGCATATTCAAAGTTTTCATTGTTTGGCAATAATAGTCCCTCCTAGTCAACGTTTGACATAATTAGGTTTAGGGACACGTGTCAACACATCATTGGACACGATTTTACGAGGTGTTACAATCTAACACATACACATAAATTGGGATTAGTCAGTCATAAGGTATAAGGGAATTATGCCCCAAGTTGTTGTTGTTGTGCCTATTAAATTAGTTGTGTCATTCACTTAGTTAATCAAATTGGTTTTTGTCATATTGTCCATCTTTAGGTTAACTAGACTAATATGGTATTAACCGAAAACACTGAATCGAATTGTAAACTCAATTTTTGGTTCAGTTGTTAACCCTTAATTACAAAGCTACGGTTCAACCAAAAAGGTCAACCCAAAGGTCAACCCACTATTCGGATTTCCAATGTTTTTTTTTGTCAAAATTCCCAATCTCACCTTCATGTTAGAAACAAATTGTGCCTAATGTTGTTGTTGTTGGCCTGTTGGGCCTATTGAATTAATTGGGTTAATCACTTACTTAATCAACTTAGCTTTTTGTCCTGTTAGGCCTCATTAGGTTAACCAGACTAAGATCATGGTAACCTCACAAAGGTAATCAATACGTGAGTGTTTAATAAAACATGAAAACCAAAAAAAAGAAACCCCAAAACCAAATCGTATCTGTAACTAATAAAACCAAATTGAATTATAAATTCGTTTTTCGGTTTGGTGCCTACCCCTTCATTACAAAGCTCCAATTCAACCATAAAACTTAACCCATCCTTCGCATCTCCATTGTTTTTCCCATCAAAATTCCTAGTCTTGCCTTCATGAAGTTTATCATCAATTCAATTTGGAAAATGTGTTTTAAATCCAACAACACAACTTTGCTAAAGAAAACAACAACAATCACGGATGGTAAAAGGTTACTTACACTAAGAAGAAGATGAATAATCTAATAACATTGAATTCCCCATTAAAAATCCCAATCTCACCTTCATAGTACAAGTGAATTATGCCTCACGTTGTTGTTGGGTCGATTGAATTAATTTTGTTTACCACTTAGTTAATCAAATTGGGCTTTTGTCATGTTAGGACTCGTTTGGTTAACTAGACTGGGATCATGTTAAGCTCATAATGGTAATCAATACGAGGGGTGTTTGATAAAAACTGAAAATAAAAAAAAAAACCAAAAATCGAATCATACCCGTAACCGAAAAATTGATTCAAAATAGATTCCTTTTCGATTTTGGTACCTACCCTTTCATTACAAAGCTCTGATTCAACCACAAAACTCAACCCACCCTTCGCATCTCCCGCATATCCCTTATTTTTAATGTCAAAATCCCAATCTCACCTTCATCAAATTTATCATCAGTCCAATTCAAAAAAATGTATTTCGAATCCAACAACTTTGCTAAAGAAAGCAACAATCACTATGGAAAAAGGTTACCTACATTAAGAAGTAGGCGAATGATCCAATAAAATTGTTTTTCCCGTTAAAATTCTCAATCTCACCTTCATGGTATAAGTGAATTGTGCCTCACGTTGTTGTTGTGCCTATTGGATTGATTGAGTTAACCATTTAGTTAATCAAATTGGGGTTTTAATAAAAAGCTAATCAATATAAAGGTGTTTAATAAAAACTGAAAATCGAAAAAAAAGACTCAAAAACCGATTCATATCCGTAACAAAAAAATGAATCGATTTATAGATTCGGTTTTCAGTTTTCTTCTTCATTACAAATCTCCGATTTAACCACAAAACTCAACCCGCCTTTCGCATCTCCATTGTTTTTCCCATCAAAATTACCAATCTCACCATCATCAATCAAATTCAGAAAAATGTATTTTTTTTAATCCAACAACTTTGCTAGAAAAAACAACATCAATCACGGATATTAGAAGGTTACTACCACTAAGAAGTAAAGAAATCATCCAACAACATTGTTTTTCCCATCAAAATTCTCAATCTCACTTTATTCTGTAACAATTGTAGATCCAACAGTTGTATTGAACACGCAATGCGGATTACGAAAAATGAGAAGGCTCCAGAGGATCTTTCAAGAAAATTCCAATGTATAAATATTTGGAAGCAATAAAAAGGTAAGAATTAGAAGAAAAAAAAACATAATCTACCACAAACACAACTACTTCATATAGTTGAATATTACCTTTTGGCTACTTGAGTTTGTTACAAAATTTGATTAAAGTCAAAGGCAAAGTTAAAGCACTTCACTAAACCATCACACCTTCTTCCTTCATTTCATCAAACAACTCTCTTGCTCTTTTAACATCACTCGTCTTGCGTAGTCCGTTAATAAGACTATTGTAAGTAACAATATTCGGACGAATGTTTCTCAGTTGCATTTCATCAAAAAACTGGAATGCGGATTGTAGATCACCTTGCTTGATGAACCCCATAATTAGTGAACTGTAAGCGAAAACATCGAGATTTAAACCCCATTCCCGAACCTCGGAGACAACTTCCATCGCAAATTCCATCATTTGATTCTTCGAAAAACCGTGTACAAACGCATTGTAGATTTGTACATTGGGAATAATACCTTTTCCCAACATATATTTTAACATCGCAACGACTTCTTTAGAGTTTCCTTCTTTACAATGACCGTCGATAACAGACGCTAAAATCGCTTCATCGGGAATGATTTCGAGACCGATCAATTCACTGAAATACATGTTTGCAACCTTAACTTCTGCTATATTGTTATAAGCGGAAATAAACGCTCTGTAAGTGAAAGCGTTCGGCTTTACTCCGTTTTTCGTCATTTTGGCCAAAAATACACGTGCTTCCTCCATTCTATTTGCCTTACAAAGACCAATAATCAACAAATTGTAGCAAAAAACGTCCGGTAAAACACGCGCTTCCTTCATGTTTTCAAGAATCTCCATCGCCTTATCACACTGACCGAGCTTACATAATCCATCGATTATGCAATTAAACGTCACAAGATTAACTTCGATCCCTTTAGCGACCATTTCGTCTTTCATCTTGAACGCCTCGTCTACTTCGCCTTGTTTCAAGAACCTGTCGATCAACGCGACACATGTAAAACTATCCGGATACAACCCCACATGTAGCATGTCTTCTAAAAGCAATTTTGCATCTTGAGATCTCTTCAATTTGCATAACTCGTATATAAGATTCGTGTATGTATAAATATCAGGCATTAAACCCTCCGTTGCCATTGATCTTTTTAACTCAAAAGCTTCATCGATAAGGCCCGACGCCCGGGTCGATGTTGAAACGGCCAAACTCACTGGATCGATCTGCTTTACCTTCCGGATCCTGGCTGGACCGGTCTTACAGACCGGTCTGGTCCGGGTTTGAAAACCTTGCTTTGCATAACCCATCTATGATTATCGCGTACGTATACTCATCGGAAACCAAACCTTTTACAGTCATTGATTTCTTATACTTAAGAGCTTCATCGACAAGCCCGTGTCTACATAACCCTCCAATTAAAAGGTTGTACATTACCAAATTTGGGCTGCAATTGTTCTCCTCCATTCCGAAAACACCCTTTTTGCCTCGTCCATTTTCCTATTTTTACAATACGTCGTAATCACATGACTATACGTATAAACATCACGGGTCACGTTAGCCTCAACTAATCTCTCATCTTCCAAAACAAATCCATCTTATTATTTTTCAAAAAAATCCCTCATCAAAGAGTTCAAACACACCGAATTCGGAAACATATCCGCATTCTTGAAACTTAATAGTAAACAAACAGCTTCATCAAACATACACCTGTTCTTATAAGCATAAATCAACTGTGAAAACCCTACTGAACTTAATCTAACACTTGCAACTGCATTTACAACATCTGAAAGTGAAAATGGCTTATGGGTATCTATCATTTGGTCAAGAACATCACTAGTTTTTCTTAACTGAATATAATTGCAATAACACATAGCAAGAATAAAAAAGACTTCAAATTTTGAAACTTTTGAGAATTTTGAGAAATACCCATTTGAGTAGAGGCCCAGTTGAAGAAAAGGTGGAGTCTTTTGGGGTCACATGATTGATTTTGATGAAGTATTGATTCGATTACATCTGGGTTTAGGGTCTTGTTGAGGTTTTGTAATGATTTGATGGGTGAAAGACAGTCATCTTGAAGGTGGAGAGAGAGCGAGATTTGTTTAATGGTTTCTTGATCTTCTTGTTTAGAGATGTAACAATTGGGTTAATCGCTTAGTTAACAAATTTAGGCTTTTATTATATTAGTCCTCATTAGATTTACTAGATTGACATCGTGTTATGCTCATGAAGGTAATCAATATGAGGGGTGTTTGATAAAAACTAAAAATCGAAAAAAGAAAGCCCAAACTGAATCGTATCGATAACCAAAAATAAATTGAATTATAAATTCGGTTTCCTAACCCTTCATTACAAAGCTCCGATTCAACCACAAAACTCAACCCACTCTTCAAATATCCATTGTTTCTCCTGTCAAAATTCCCAATAACCAAAAAATAAATTGAATTGTAAATTCGGTTTCCTAACCCTTCATTACAAAGCTCCAATTCAACCACAAAACTCAACCCACTCTTCAAATATCCATTGTTTCTCCCGTTAAAATTCCCAATTTCACTTTCATCGAATTTATCATCAATCCAATTCAGAAAAATGTATTCTGGATCCAACAACTTTGCTAAAGAAAGCAGCAACAATCATGGATGGTAGAAGGTTACTTACACTAACAAGTAGATGAATAATCTAACAACATTGTTTTTCCCGTCAAAATTCTTAATCTCACCTAGGGATCAACATTTGGTACCGGTTACCGGTACCAAACCTACATTTTCGGTATTGGTACCCATTTTTCCTATTTTTCGGGACCGGTACTGGTATCAGTATTTTGGTTGATTTACCGGTACCGGATCGTATCGATTATTTTCGGTACTGATATCGGTACCCATTTTCTCATTTTTCGGTACCATGCTCATTCCTAATCTCACCTTCCTTGATGGTATAAATGAATTTTCCCGCTCGTTGTTGTTAGGCCTATTGAATTAATTGGGTTAATCACTTAGTTAATCAACTTGGGCTTTTGTATTGTTGGTCCTCATTAGGTTTACTAGACCGAGATCATGAATGTCACACCCTGACTTTTGCGGAAGAGTGATTATGGTGTGACTTTCTTAATACCATTGCATTCAATCATAACAACAACTATATGATAAAACCATAGATGTTCATCCATATATTAAGTTTAAAATCATGACAACATTGTCTTAAAACATAGAAATTCAAAATACGAGTACAACCATGCAACTTGTTTAAAAGTTCACAAGACTCGACAAATGACATTAAATAGAACCAGGATTTGGAATACGAGTCTCGTCCAGGAATAAGACACCCTGACCAAACCCGAAGACCATGGATGACATATTTATTCCTAACGCAGCATGAAACATCCAACGCCCGCCAGATCCACTACTAATTCCCTGAAATACATGTATTTTGAAAACATCAACAAAAGTTGAGCGAGTTCGTGTGTTTGTTTGTGTGTATGAATAAACCTTTGAAATCATTGTAAGTATGTTTGTAAGTTTGTAAATCCCGGTATGAAAGCAACAAGGAAAAACATATCACCAATGGTTTGCAAGGCCATTGATATGTGTGAAGTGATGCAGGAAAGCTCAAACCTAGTAGATTTTGCACCGGGCTTCCGGCTGTATGACATAGTCTACCCATGGGCCAACCCTGGTCCAACATAGGCGGGGCTCGCTACACCCAAATAGATCTATCACTCATGTCCATCGGTCCTACAACGAGGATTAATGGCCTTAAGCGTTATACCCACCACTCACATGATCTAGAAGTACCCTTCCTTAGCTAACCATACCAATTAGTAATGTTTGTAAATAGTTGTAACATGTACTTCACCCCTGAAGTTATAAAACTGAAAACAGTTAAAGAAAAGGGGGAACACGAAACTCACAGTCTTGCGTCTTCAATAATCGTAACTCGAACTTCTCCGGTGAACACGACTACCTACAACGTACTAATGTCTATTAGATGAACGGGCCGTGCCTTGACTTAGTATTAATGTTTCTGAGTTACGTTTCTTTTGTGTCTCCGAAATTGTTCCAAGTCACATAATTATTTGTTAAAATAATTAATATTTTAACTTAAATTATAATTATAAATTTTGGAATAATTGTTAAACAATATTATTGTAATAGTACTTCCCAAGTATTTATACTTGTATTTCCTTCCCAAGGATGGGGGTATCTTATACATGTGTATTTTTGCCATGTTTTGGGGTCGTATTCCGATGTGTATTTATACGTACGAGAATACGTATTTTTATTGTATTTATTAAGTATCCTCATACTTAATTTCACATTAATTATTTCGGAATATTATCTTTAATAAAGATCCAATATATGTTTCCAAAATATATATTTTAAGGAATATTACTTAGAAAAATTATTTATAATTTTTCTTTGGCAAAAATATTTGTATTCTCTTATAAGTTTCAAGAAAAATTAATATATTTTCAAGTCCACTTGGAAAATATATATGTAAACTCATTTTTCCTCAAAAATGATATATTTCATATTTATTTGAGAAAATATATATTTCTCCCAAAAGTATTGTATTTCATGTTTGTGTAAGAAAATATCTTTCTTAAAAATAATATATATTCTAAAAATTTCAAGAAAAATATATATTTCACACTTGTCAAAAATAATATATTTTTCTCTTGTCAAAAATATGATATAACTTTGTAGCAATTGTAAAAATCATATTTTTACTTCCTTGGTGTCCAAAATATTCTTTGTGAATATATTTTCCGGAATATTTCGTAAGCCTTATATTCCATAGTTCGGTTTCGTCAATATTTTGTGTATAACTCGTATATTTATTCTTTGGAATTTTGGTAATATTTTGGATGGTAATTCTTGGTGTTATTGTGAGTTATAATATTTAAAGCCCTAAAATAATATAACTAATACACAAAATATACAATTACTCACACACATGGTGTCTTCTAAATATATATTTCTCAAATACATATTTAGTCCCTTTTTATTTATAAAAATCAACCTCCAATATTTGTATTTGGTAACCAAAGTTTATGGCAAAGTTTATGTAACAATTTAGGGTTTAAAGTACACTTGTAAGTTTTTGTTTAAAAATATTTTTCTAAGTGTTTATATTTTTAGAAAATTTTGCCATAGTTTCCCCTAAAAATGGAGGTTCCATGCTTTCAAGCATATCATTTTCTTTTGTAAAAATCATCACAATCAATTTACAATCATCCACAACAACTTTTACTTACCAATATTGCCAAGATCATGCATATTCTACTACTTCATGAACTTGAATATTTGTAAAAATTTGTAGTAACTTACTAGTATTCTTAGTAAGTTTAGTTACCCTTTAAAGTGTGGTTGTTTATTTTAAAACATCATTCTTGAAGGATTTAGATGTTTACAACTTGTAATAATGTTTTATAAAAATGTTTCTTTATGAAATTTTCTTGTTACACAAGTGTTTCTACACTTGTTTAACCACAAAAAATAGTGTTTGTTTATGTAAGAACCAAGTTTTAATGAAACTTATATTTTAACTTGGTTCTTTTGAAAAACCTTCCAAGAATCTTTAGATCTACATGATTATCAAGTTACTTTGATCTTTATTTTCCAAGAAAACCATTTATTCATTCAAGTTCATGTTTCATGTGTGGATGATCCATCATCCTACAACAATTTCTATTCTCACATCTTGCTAGATTATGTTTTTAATCATGATCTAGCAAGATCTTATGATGATCAACATCATTTCAACAAATAATTAATGATCAACAAGCATAACAACTCGTATCCATCAAGATTACTTCACATTTTAAGCTTATGTTCATGTTTACTTCTCATGATCTTTTAGTGTTCTTCCAACTTTTGATTATGATTCATCATTAACCACTAAAAATAGAAGTAATATAGAGTGTACAGGGTTCTTACCACTAGCTCAAGGCTAGGGATGATTCAAGTGTAGAAATCAAGAGGATAAAAGCAAACAAGAGAGGTCCTTCAAGATCCAAGGCCACCAAGCTTCCTTGTATGAACTCTAACACCCTTGTGTGTATGTAGAATGTATGAAGATGAATGATTGAAGGTGAGTGTATGGGGGATTGGTTTCGGCTGAGAGCTCCCAAGGGGAGTAGAGAAGTTGTGTGTTTTTCTAGTGTGTGTAAGAATGAGGTTTAACCTTACATGTTTACTTATAAACCAAGTTTAAGTGTTAACTCTTGTGTAATATGTTCCATGGACTAGCAAACAAGATCAAATAAAATAATCAAATGAAATCTCCATGTGGGGGCCATGTTGGGCCGTGAGATAGGTGGGGGGGTCTAGATTAGGCTTGAACCATGTTAGTTACTTTAAGGTTAGATATCAAGTGCTAGTTACATGCTCTAGTTAGTAGATATTTTGTATGGGGTGTTATGATGTTCGGGGACCATAACTAGCTTGGAAATTTCAAAACAGTGCTTCTAGTGTAAATTTGATGTTTCGGGTAGTGTCCGGTTGTTCGGTTGGATACTAGTTTGTTAAGGTGCTAATCTTGCAGTTTAGTGTGCTTTATGTACCTTTTTTGTGACACTTTTGATTCTCGACACTTAGGAAAGTATTCAGGACCATTTAACCATGTTTCTGCATAATATTAGTGTGTTTAAATGCTGATTTATGCTGAATTTTGCTGAATTCAGCACTTTATGTGAGTTTTAGGCACTTTCCGGCACTTAAACTATCACTAGGAAGGCAGTTTTATGATCCTTACTTTCCTACACACTATACTAGTGTAGTACTTGGTTTCTGGCTCATTCTGTGTCTCAATGCACTGTCTGTCTATGTGCTGAGTTCTATCAGCATTTTCCTGATTTATCAGATAACTGTGCTAACTGTACTTAATGCATCATTTGAGGCAATATAGCTTTCATGCAATATTGGTATGACATCTGACAATGTATGATGCACATGTTTGTGTATGGCAGTAATCAGAATGCAGTTAATTGAAATTTCAGCACAGTCATTAAGTACTAATCAAGATTAATTAATTGTATGGATACCTGGATTTTTGACAGTTGTCACAATGAAGACAGTGGCAGAGCCTGAGATTTCCGATCGGGGGCGGAAGTCACCGGACCTAAAAATTTCTATAAAATCGGGGGGTCGAAAGCGTATATAATGTAACACCCTAGTTACTAATTAACAGTTTTACATGTAAATACCAAAGAGTAGATGTATAGTTAAGACTACACATGCTATAAAATACGGGTTTATTAAAACTTTTACAATTCACAAGTTATTTAACATAACGTGATCGGATTCGTCGTTTAAGTTTACGACGAAGCAAGGTGCGGAAGCATAAATCTTTATCGTGTTCGGTTCTTCGCTGAGCTTGATCGTCTTTCGGCATCCAAAGGTACCTACATTCCATAAACATGAAATGCTTTAGTCAAACGGGGTTTAAAACGAGTCTAAACGAATCCGGGAATTTAAACTAAAAAAAAATATTTTAATACTGGGTCCACCGTAAATTACGGTGGACACCGTAATTTACGGTAGCCCTTGAAAATCTAATCCTCCACCGTAACTCAGTGGATAACCACCGTAACTATATCAGCTCCACCGTAACTTACGGTGGCACCGTAAGTTACGGTGGCCTCTGCATCCAGCCTTTCCATTTTTCCGTTATTTGACACGAAAACTTTCGTATCTTTCAATCCGCTTAACCGTTTGACTTACCGTTTCTTCCTACGTGTTTGTAATTTGATCCCCCGTCAAATGGAGTTAAAATCTAACATCCGGATTAACAAAATTTAAGACTTTTAAGTCTTCGGCTTATTACCATTTTTACCAAATTTTGACCCGTTCGTGATTTCATCTAACAAACTTGTTTGTGGCCCTTGTTTCTTTTGTAAACAAATTATTATGATTATTTCCTATTGTACAAGGTTCAAATCACGGGTTATTGCACATTCTTAACCCATTTCGCTAATACTTCCATTTTGACCCGTTAAGGGTATTTAAGCACTTTCGAGCCTAAAATCGCATTCGATTGTTTATAACATTCCATCACCACATTTCTTATCCTATAATCTCCCACCACAACTGCATTTATGGTGGGTTTAATGTGGTGATCTATAAAAACCAAATTTTACCTCTCGACTCATTATTTTACGGCAAAAACTCAAATAGTGCCAATTGACTAATATAATACCTCTTTCAGCTTCTATACTTATTCTAGGTATTTATCTAATCATAAAACTTGTTTCCAAACAACCTTTAAAGGTTGTTTGTTCCATTTAGCATACAAGGGCGTTTTGGTCGATTTTAGTCCTTTTATGACGAAGGACTCTCTCACAAATTATTCGACCAAAATAGCACTTTTAACTATAACATAATTATGCGTACCTGGCCCGGATCAACAAGTAGACCCGATTTATACCTCGTTTTCATTATCACACCATCAATGGTGACGCAATTACCCGATTTGCTAATCGGTCCTGTTAACATAAAACTTGACAACCACATTAGTCGATATTGTCAAATGGTGTTATCACTACCATTCGACCCGTTTGGGCTATATGCCCAACATTATTTATTTAATCAAAAACATCGTTTTTGATTTCTAATTCATACATCCATCCCATCCCGGATTTTATAACCATACCCTTTTTCTTTTACACTATTTTCTTACAATTTCAACCCATTTCGGCTTACACCATGGGTATCCTTTTATCCTTGATTTACATTAGTCGACACTTGACAAATTTCCATATTTCCAATATTATCATTATCACGTTTACAACGTATCGAATAAACGAGTATTCTACATAAGTGTGTAAATTACACTTACCTCGCATCCACGCCACGCTTTTCTTTCCGTACTTGCTCCGTTTGACCCGCTCCCTCTTCCAAGCTTTCACCTAGCTTGTTACGCGTCAAACTATTGTCAAACATTTACAAGGCGGTTAAATTAGTCATTAACAATCACGACTATTCCACCTCACTTATTTTCTATGCCGAAGCTACTATTCGGCTTCATGATTAGTTAACTTAACTTATCTAAAGTTAACTACTTTCAATCACATGTTTACTACATTAAGTCTAATTCAACATAGTATTTAGAACTCTTATCACTTCATATCACGCGTAATTGCCATATCATTCAAATACGCGTTTTCACTCTAAATTCAATACTTTAGTTCTCATTTAGGAATTTTAACAAACACCTAATGTGCATAATTTCACATATTTACTAACTAGTTCATAACTAATTATTTTCACCAAGATTTACATCAAAATCAAACCTCTATGTCTAGTGTTCATGAACTACATCAAGAACTTATATCATAACAATCAATATTCATCAAATTAACACTCTAATCCGAGTGTTCATCATGTTGTCAATAAACCCATTTAACACACATATAGGTAATCACCAAATCATTCAAGTCATAGCATCATATGCATGATTTTCACTTAGGGTTTCGTTCCTAAGCAAGTATACATCACTAATCTAGCCATAGCTTATCTAATTCATGCCTAATTCGCGATTAGGATGATTATCAAATTTTTACAACTTCATGAATGTTAGAAATTCAACATACCTCACGATCCCCTTGACTTGGTGATCGTTTCTACGCGTTCATGCATTGATTTGGATCTTGATTCGAGCTTCAATTTGACCAATTTGTTGATCTAGGGTTTTGAGCTCCTTGCCCTTGTCCCTGGTCGTACGCACACACACACACACACTAAGTGTGTGTTGTGTTTGATTTTTAGTTTTTATAAATCAAGTTCCCTTGTTTGCAACTTAAGTCCCTCTAGTTTGGTTAGTTATTAAGTAGGCCATGACCTACTTACTTCTAGTGACATTCCCTCTTATTAACTAGGTTAATTATTCCTAGTTAGCTTACTGGGTTCGGGAAGTCATAACCCGTTTTATTTTAAATCCCGTTAACTCAGGCTCTTATAAACTTAATTCCTTAAAACTTTGATTCGTTTTTATTTAATATTAGGATTTCTTATTTAAATCCTAATATTTTCCGGGTTATTTTTACTAATAACGGTACGTTACCAGTCTTTTAGTATTAACAGAGTTTAATTACCAAGCCCGTTTTCGGGGTGTTACAAGTCTACCCCCCTTAAAGAGGTTTCGTCCTCGAAACCTTGCTTACATAGTTCATTGAGTTCTAAACTCAATGCGTTTGACCTGAGTAATCTCTTAAGCATTATTCATACTTTAACCAATTGTTAGTATTACCAGAAAAATTATGGTAATATCTTTTTGGTTACAAAACCTCTACGTACCTCATACGACATAATGTAACTTGAAATAACGTAATTCCGTTATTTCTACTAGTTTAGTTAACTTAGCAATTTCCATCGCTTTTATATATTATCGAACTCTTGGTGAATCCGTTACCTTTGCCCGTTTAAAGGTCTTTAGTGAAATATTTCACTTTTAGCAATAATTTCTTTTGTTTTCAGATTTATTTATTCGGTTCAGTTATACCGAATCCACCGCTTACAAGCAAACCAATTTTTTTTATTGATTTGAGTTACTGGTCTTAACCGGTCTTACTAACTAGACTTATTAGTCCCGTTACTTTTCACCGTTCGCTTGGTTATAATGTGATTTTACTTCACATTACATTTTCTAACCGTGATCGTGTCACATTGTGTTTAGTTTGTATCAACCTTTCATTTTCGAAAATATCACTTTTCGAATATATCGTCTTGCGCCTATCAGTGTCAAGACTTGAACCTTTCTTACTTACTGTTCAAATTCCTATCAGAATTTATATTTGTAACAACGTTATTTCTTACTAAAATCGAAGTTTTAGTTTTAGGATCTTTTCTTTAACTTTTGTCAATTATCCATAACATGATATTGACAGTCCATAATTTATTCTTTTAAAATCTTAGTTTTATACGGGGAATCGTAACAAGTTCCCTTACCTCACACTATCGACCCGTAGGTTCCTTCACTTAACCTCGTAGGCTATTTCCTTAGGCTTTCACCTCTTTGAGGCGAGGCCCTTATGATCCTTTTGCTTCAATTCATGACCCATGGGTCATTTAGTCCCGTAGACCATTACACTGTTTATAACCCGAAGGTTATAATGATCCCGTAGATCGTCCCTTTTATGTTCGAAAATCATTTGTTTTCGCATCAAAATTTCGTTCACTCCGAATGTGATTCGTGTCTGCAATCATTCCATATTTAATTTCCGACCCATTACATGGGTTCATTAATATCTCGCGCTTTCCTTTATTTGGTTTGCGCCCATATTTGTATTCAATCTCGTCCCATTACCGGGCTCATTATCCTTTCCAATGTTACGTTTTATCTGACCCGTTTAACTTGTTCGTGTGAAAATTCGTCACTTATGAATGTCAAACTTCAATATTTGTTCGACCCGTTCAACTTTAAAATAGTTGAACATGATTTATCAAAACTTCTATTTACTTTATCTTGTCATCTTTTAGTCATGATTCAAAATCCAAGTCTTTTAACTTTCCATCCGAGTTCCCGTTTCTCGGTCTACGCCTGTGTTTCAATCCTTACCCACCAACCGGGTGTTTTACCGAAGTCGTTATTATTGCAACCCTTATGGTATGCATTATGACTTCGTTTCGCTTTTATATTCCTACTTTGTTCTCAAGTTTGGCATTTTACAAAAATCGGCCCGTTAAGAGTCATATTTGTATTCTCCGGGTTCGAGTGTAAGCACACCCCTCCCAATGCATACCTTAATCGTTTTACATTAATCCTTGTCCCTTCACTCGGGCTCATCATCCTAATGTAATACGCTTCCGTCACCCGGCTGTGCGTTTACATTATTATCAAATATTTTGCTCATTTGATTCATTTGGGTACTTTTAAGTTAGTCTCATTCACTCCGCCCTTACTACATCGGATGAAAATGTGTCCGCTATAAGAAACTCATGGTATCATATGCCACTACTTACTTGGCCAGAGTAAGCGATTAACACATGACATACACGACCTTTTTATAGTTTTCACATCACACCCCATGTAAGTAACACCTCTATTTAGTTTTCTTGGAAATAATATCCTGGATAGGTATTCTATTCAGTCTTCCCAAGTTTCTAATTTACATATGCAACAATTATTCTTTACCTGTTTGTTGCATATTGCTAATTGTGCGATTATATTTAAAAGCACGCACCTGGTAATGCTTGCCCCGACGGGCGTTTCTTGCCATTAACCTTGTTCGCGGTCGTTACGCGATTTAGTCCTTGGTGAGTATGCTCCTTTTGTCATACTTCGGACCGTTCCTCTATCATATCCTTAACTTGTTCAACTCTTGTCATCTTTAAATGCAAGTGTCCTTCAATCAAGCCATTCACAAAAGTTAGTAATGTCAACTTCAATAATCGCCTGTATTATAATACAAGGCTTTTTATACTATACGTGTCAAAGCACAAAATTTCGTCAACTAATTCAATCATTTAATTAGGGTAACGTGTATTACACGATAACCCTATGTGTTGTTTACAACACCTTAACACGCTAATCATTAACATACATGTACTTACCGGAATTGCGATCAAGCCTCGAACCGAACACCAATCTTTGTCAAGAGCATAAGGTTTAAGTCCAAGCATGGTTTTCCCCCACCATACTTGAATCTCTTAAACCAAGGCTCTGATACCAACTTGTAACACCCTAGTTACTAATTAACAGTTTTACATGTAAATACCAAAGAGTAGATGTATAGTTAAGACTACACATGCTATAGAATACGGGTTTATTAAAACTTTTACAATTCACAAGTTATTTAACATAACGTGATCGGATTCGTCGTTTAAGTTTACGACGAAGCAAGGTGCGGAAGCATAAATCTTTATCGTGTTCAGTTCTTCGCTGAGCTTGATCGTCTTCCGGCATCCAAAGGTACCTACATTCCATAAACATGAAATGCTTTAGTCAAACGGGGTTTAAAACGAGTCTAAACGAATCCGAGAATTTAAACTAAAAAAAATATTTTAATACTGGGTCCACCGTAAATTACGGTGGACACCGTAATTTACGGTAGCCCTTGAAAATCTAATCCTCCACCGTAACTCAGTGGATAACCACCGTAACTATATCAGCTCCACCGTAACTTACGGTGGCACCGTAAGTTACGGTGGCCTCTGCATCCAGCCTTTCCATTTTGCCGTTATTTGACACGAAAACTTTCGTATCTTTCAATCCGCTTAACCGTTTGACTTACCGTTTCTTCCTACGTGTTTGTAATTTGATCCCCCGTCAAATGGAGTTAAAATCCAACATCCGGATTAACAAAATTTAAGACTTTTAAGTCTTCGGCTTATTACCATTTTTACCAAATTTTGACCCGTTCGTGATTTCATCTAACAAACTTGTTTGTGGCCCTTGTTTCTTTTGTAAACAAATTATTATGATTATTTCCTATTGCACAAGGTTCAAATCACGGGTTATTGCACATTCTTAACCCATTTCGTTAATACTTCTATTTTGACCCGTTAAGGGTATTTAAGCACTTTCGAGCCTAAAATCGCATTCGATTGTTTATAACATTCCATCACCACATTTCTTATCCTATAATCTCCCACCACAACTGCATTTATGGTGGGTTTAATGTGGTGATCTATAAAAACCAAATTTTACCTCTCGACTCATTATTTTACGGCAAAAACTCAAATAGTGCCAATTGACTAATATAATACCTCTTTCAGCTTCTATACTTATTCTAGGTATTTATCTAATCATAAAACTTGTTTCCAAACAACCTTTAAAGGTTGTTTGTTCCATTTAGCATACAAGGGCGTTTTGGTCGATTTTAGTCCTTTTATGACGAAGGACTCTCTCACAAATTATTCGACCAAAATAGCACTTTTAACTATAACATAATTATGCGTACCTGGCCCGGATCAACAAGTAGACCCGATTTATACCTCGTTTTCATTATCACACCATCAATGGTGACGCAATTACCCGATTTGCTAATCGGTCCTGTTAACATAAAACTTGACAACCACATTAGTCGATATTGTCAAATGGTGTTATCACTACCATTCGACCCGTTTGGGCTATATGCCCAACATTATTTATTTAATCAAAAACATCGTTTTTGATTTCTAATTCATACATCCATCCCATCCCGGATTTTATAACCATACCCTTTTTCTTTTACACTATTTTCTTACAATTTCAACCTATTTCGGCTTACACCATGGGTATCCTTTTATCCTTGATTTACATTAGTCGACACTTGACAAATTTCCATATTTCCAATATTATCATTATCACGTTTACAACGTATCGAATAAACGAGTATTCTACATAAGTGTGTAAATTACACTTACCTCGCATCCACGCCACGCTTTTCTTTCCGTACTTGCTCCGTTTGACCCGCTCCCTCTTCCAAGCTTTCACCTAGCTTGTTACGCGTCAAACTATTGTCAAACATTTACAAGGCGGTTAAATTAGTCATTAACAATCACGACTATTCCACCTCACTTATTTTCTATGCCGAAGCTACTATTCGGCTTCATGATTAGTTAACTTAACTTATCTAAAGTTAACTACTTTCAATCACATGTTTACTACATTAAGTCTAATTCAACATAGTATTTAGAACTCTTATCACTTCATATCACGCGTAATTGCCATATCATTCAAATACGCGTTTTCACTCTAAATTCAATACTTTAGTTCTCATTTAGGCATTTTAACAAACACCTAATGTGCATAATTTCACATATTTACTAACTAGTTCATAACTAATTATTTTCACCAAGATTTACATCAAAATCAAACCTCTATGTCTAGTGTTCATGAACTACATCAAGAACTTATATCATAACAATCAATATTCATCAAATTAACACTCTAATCCGAGTGTTCATCATGTTGTCAATAAACCCATTTAACACACATATAGGTAATCACCAAATCATTCAAGTCATAGCATCATATGCATGATTTTCACTTAGGGTTTCGTTCCTAAGCAAGTATACATCACTAATCTAGCCATAGCTTCTCTAATTCATGCCTAATTCGCGATTAGGATGATTATCAAATTTTTACAACTTCACGAATGTTAGAAATTCAACATACCTCACGATCCCCTTGACTTGGTGATCGTTTCTACGCGTTCATGCATTGATTTGGATCTTGATTCGAGCTTCAATTTGACCAATTTGTTGATCTAGGGTTTTGAGCTCCTTGCTCTTGTCCCTGGTCGTACGCACACACACACACACACTAAGTGTGTGTTGTGTTTGATTTTTAGTTTTTATAAATCAAGTTCCCTTGTTTGCAACTTAAGTCCCTCTAGTTTGGTTAGTTATTAAGTAGGCCATGACCTACTTACTTCTAGTGACATTCCCTCTTATTAACTAGGTTAATTATTCCTAGTTAGCTTACTGGGTTCGGGAAGTCATAACCCGTTTTATTTTAAATCCCGTTAACTCAGGCTCTTATAAACTTAATTCCTTAAAACTTTGATTCGTTTTTATTTAATATTAGGATTTCTTATTTAAATCCCAATATTTGCCTGGTTATTTTTACTAATAACGGTACGTTACCCGTCTTTTAGTATTAACAGAGTTTAATTACCAAGCCCGTTTTTGGGGTGTTACATATAACCAAACATTTCTATACGAAAACTACATACTCTCCACTACTAAGCAAAAAGTTCGGGGGGTCGGCCGCCCCCTCCCGCCCCTTAAAAGCTTTGCCCATGCATGAAGGTAATCAATATGAGGGTGTTTAATGACAACTAGAAATAAAAAAAAAAACTCAAAACTAAATCGTGTCTGTAACTGAAAAACCAAATCGAATTGTAAACTTGGTTTTCCTAACCCTTCATCATAGAGCTTTGATTCAACCCCAAAACTCAACCCACCCTTCATATCTCCATTATTTTTCCCGTCAAAATTTCCAACCTCACCTTCATCAATCCAATTTAGAAAAATGTACTTCAGATCCAACAAAATAGCTAAAGAAATAAAAAAACAAGCACGGATGGTAGAAGGTTACTTGCACTAAGAAGTAGAGGACGGATCCCATCGAAGCGGCAACATCTATAGCCGACAAAGGTGGTTTTTGACGGATCTTCTATTTCTGGCGTTGAGAATGTACTCACATCTATTGAGAAAAAGTCGGAGGAATGAAGGAAGCTTACTAAAGCCAATAGATTGGTGAAGAGTAAAGTACATGGATCGTCCCTATGGTTTATCAAAGTATGGATTTGGTCCTTAGCTTTTCAAAAGTACACGGATGGTCCCTGTGGTTTACACATTGTAACGCATTTAGTCCCCTTTTAGCAAATCTAAAGATTTTAGCATGTCCAAGTTAGGGACTAAACGTGTTACAAAGTGCAAAGCACAGGGACCATCCATGTACTTTTGGAAAAAGTTTGGGGCTAAATGCGTTACAAAGTGAAAACCACAATGACCATCTATGTACTTTTGGAAAGCTAGAGACCAAATCCAAAATTTTGATCAACCACATGGACAATATGTGTACTTTACTCATTGGTGAATTTAGTTAAAAGATTGATGGTGTCAAACGAAGGGGAGGAGATCCGGAACAGGGCAGGGGTAGTGTCGAACAATCGATGGCGGATGGTAGTGTTGGATTTGCTTGTGGCACGTGTGACGAGATAGATTATTTGTTATGGCAGTATATGTGTATACGATTGAAACTAAAATATGTCATGACAATATCTTTAATGTAATTTATGATCATGCTCCCCTGGCTAGATCACCAAAGCATAAAACTACTCTGATTATAATGATAGGGATGAAGAGGTTGTTCTAATGGTGTAGCCGTGTGGGTGATAATGGTGTCAATGAGTATAAGAAGACGAAGTTGAAAAGTGAAGAAACCTAAGATTATAATTCCAAAAGAGGTGATGAATATCGATGTAGTTTATTTTGCTAGTTTTGTCCAATGTGTCAGTGAGTGAATTATTTTGATTTACCTCCATAAGATACACACACAAACTACGTGTTTGTGCTTAAACCACCATCGACACCCTTGAAACCTTCGTCGCCTTGAAAATGTCGCTACATTGCAACTATCTTTCTCTGGTGACTCACAACCTCTCTATCATCTTCAATTTACTCTCCGTCCCTATAATTTTTGTTCTTCCATTAGGTTTTATTAGGTGATTTAGAAGTCTTTACTGATAGTCTGATTTTGGGTAGTGGTCGATGATGGATTTGGTAGTGGTGGTGAACGAAATGTGGTGGTTTTCTTGGGGGCGGTGGTTAATGATTAGAGTGAGGAATTAGGGGGGGGGTAGACAAAGAGATTTTTATTTTTCAAAACAGTGATTTCATTAGAAAAAAGCTAACAAGCCACTAGCGTAACAACACAACAAAAACAAAGAAAGATTACAACATCAGAAAGCAATTTTTTCCACTTTGACCAATCTAGAGTGACCGCCTTAGCCATTTGAGAGATCCGTAGATAGACTAAACTCATTATATCATCCAAAATTTTGCCGATGCAAACCGGTTTGTTTCCGAAAACATATTTGTTCCTAATTCGCCATAAACACTAGCAAGTGATGACCAAAACAACCTCAACCATTTTCTTGTTCCTGTAATCGAGAACGCAAAAAGTGGGGGAATCTTCAACTAGCTGCTGATGTTATGCCATAAAATCATAGCTACGCCGTGAACCAATGGTCTACGATCTCTTCACCATACCCACGTAGGCTGCATTGAGATGGGCCAAAAAGCATATTTATTTTGATAAGATTGTGTAACACCCGTTCTTATAAATTAAGGTTTAATGTATCATTTACGAAAAACAATCATGTAATTAAGATTACATATGCATTGGAAATTACGGGTTTATTAAAACTTTTTACAATTTAAAAGTATACAACATATCATGTGTACGTTCGTCGTTTAACATAATAACGATACATAGTGCGGAAGCTTATTTCGTGATCGTGTTCGGTTCTTGCTCGTCGCTTGATCTTCATCCGTGTACTCTTGGCATTCACCTATGATCAAAACCAACTTAAAAGTTAGTTTTGATAGTCAAATATTAAGTTCAAACAAGTACAGGGGTTAAAATGACAAAATTTAAAAAATTTTCAGAGTTAGGGGGCTTCGCGTGACGCCAAGGGCCTAGGCTTCACGCCTAGCCCTGTTTTTCACAGCATGTTGCCTTCAGCTGATGCTGTACATACCCAGCACGACCTGATTTCACGGAAACGGACATAACTTCTTCGTTATTGATCCGTTTTACCCGATTCTTTTTCCTACGCGTCCGTAATTTAATCCTCCATCTTATGGAGTTAAAATCCTACATCCAACATAAGAAATTTTGAGACTTCTAAGCCTTCGACTCGTTACCTTTTTACCGAATTTTAACCCGTTTATGCATTTTATCAAACAAACGTATTTATTTGATTCCTATATCTCATACACTTCTTCAATTTAATGTTACCTACTATATTAGGTTCTAATCATAGGTTTATTACACAATTTAAACCCGTTTTCGCTCGTATGCTTATTTTGACCCGTTAAAGGTATTTAAGCACTTTAAAGCTTGAAATCGCTTTCATTCATTTCTAGCATCTTATTCCTACATTTCTTATCAAGTAATCTTCAACTACAACTCTTTGTGTGTTAGATTTCAATGTGTATATCTATATGTTCCGAGTTTTACCCTTCGGATTGTTATTTTACGGCAAGACTCAAATAGAGCTATTTGACTAACATATTACATATTTCAACTTCTATACTTATTCTAAGTATCTATCTAATCATGAAATTCGTTTCCAAACAACCCTTAAGGGTTGTTTGTTCAATTTAGCCTACAAGGGCGTTTTGGTCGATTTTGGTCCTTCTTTTACGACGAAGGACTCTCACCAATTATTCGACCAAAATAACACTTTTAACTACAACATAATTATGCGTACCTGGCTCGGATCAACATATTGACCCGTTTTAATACCTTTCGCTATTAATATCTAGATAATAGCAATGCTAACCATGTGTTAATTCCTGTGATCATAAAACTCAACAAGCAATCATCAAATATTATTGACAAATGGTGTTAACAACACCATTTGACCCGTTTAGTCGAAATGACCAATTGTCATTATAAGATGGCACTTAATTACCAATTCACCCCTTAAACCTATCCCGGTTTACTTTTTGAAATCATCCAACTTGAAAGTCGTTTCCTGTTTTATTTGACCCATTATGACTTATGCCAAATGGTGTCGTTTTAAATCCCTTTATCTATTCGTTAACCCATGTCTGGATTACCATTTCACCATTTTTACCCCTTTTCTACCATAATTTATGGTTTCTACCATTTTCGCTTGTTCAGTCTGGCATTATATCGCGCCGGAACATCATGTTTCATTTAGTTAATATAAATCGTATTCCATGCTCACAAATAAGCATTTTGTAATAAAAGTAAAAAGGGCGTAAGCTTAACTTACCTCGCATCCGAACTACACTTTTCCTTTCCTTCGTGATTCGTTTGACCCACTCCCTCATCAAGCTTCCACCTAGCTTGTTACGCGTCAAACTATCATCATCATTTTCAAGGTGGTTAGATTAGTCATTCAAGATCATGACCTTCACACCTTATGAATCTTTTACCACTATTCTTAATGAACCTTATCATAGGTCGGTTTGACTTTTAAAAGTCAAACCACCAATTTACAAATATGAATGCACTAACAAGTTCACATGACTCGATTTAGGCACATTATCAACCACTTAGTGAGCGTCATCTTTTGAGATGCTACTTCTACTAACATGTTATCTAATTCATACCTCAAGTAACCATAAATCAACATGTAATTTTAGTCATTGTATGCATATATACACTTTGACCATCATAACCATGGGTTTAACTCTTGTGTCAAAACCCACTTCTAATCACTTATGAACTCTTAACAAAATCTCTAATTTGTTCAAATAGTTCATTCATATGAATTAATATGATGTTTATACACATCAATTTCATCAAATCAACAAAACCCACTTAGCTCATACTTGGCTATTTGATAAACCACTAGTTTATGGCACAATTCTACAAGTTTGCATCTAGGGTTTGTTCCTAGACTTGTACCCACACTAATATCACTATAACATTGAATATTCATGCAAGAATTTCGTTCATGCATGTTCATCACAAATTCGAAATATCAATAAACATCAAAATTCAACATACCTTGTGATCCCCTCGGCTTGGTGATCACGATTTTATTAAAAGCCCCAAATTCTTGGCTTGATTTCTCTTTGATTTTGGCAATTTTTGTGAGTTAGGGTTCTTGGAAGGGAACCCCCTTTTTCTCCTGTAAACATCGACCAAAACACACACATATGTGTGTGTTTTGGTGTTTTTAAGTTTTAATTATAAACTTGTTTCCAATTGTCCACTTTTAGTCCCTCAAGGTTTTATTTCGATCTATTTAAGTTATAATCCATTATTTATAACTTAATCACATATTATTAACTAGGTTAATTATTCCTAGTTAATTTAATGGGTTCGGGAGTTCTAACCCGTTGTATTTTAAGTCCCGTTAACTCGGGCTCTTATAAACTCAAACTCTTAAAACTTTGATTCGCTTGTATTTAATTTTTAGGATTTCTTATTTAAATCCAATTATTTACCTTGTTATTTTTACTACTAACGGTACTTTACCCGTCTTTTAGTATTAACGGAGTTTGATTACCAAACCCGTTTTTGGGGTGTTACAGATTGTCCACAGTATGAATGCGGTTTAATAAAGCACATTAGCCAAACACGTTCATCTTAATGGGAATCCAGTCGTTCCAGGCTAAAAATTTTTATTGATCTAAAGGGACAGGAGCTGACAAAAGCTTTTTCATAGATGTGGTTGTGAAAGAGCTTGAATTATAGCCAAACCCAAGAGTTCGGGTCAGTAGAGAAAGTCGTGGTGTTGTGACTATCCGAGAGAATGACAAGGTCCACAGACTCCTCTACATTTAGGTTCGTTCTCTTCCATTCCATGTTAAAGACTATATACCCATTGGATTTAGAAGGGTGATCGGGCAGGTGACAAGATTCAGCCGACTCAAGGTTGGACAAGCGGGGGAATAGGTCTCTTAACGACTTATCCAACACCCAAGTGTTCAGCCAAAATTGTATCCCCTGACCATTACCTACTTTACCTTTAATGCGATTGCCCAAGACCATATTTGCAGCTACCAAACAAATTTCTAGTTTAGAAAGGATCCCCACGTACCCATGATGAGGTTATTGAAAGGTAAAGTATGCCACGATCTCAGATTTGTGTGAATACTTGAAATCAACCTTCTCCATAAGATTTGTGATCGGCCACGTGACAAGATTTGGCCGACTCAAGACAGAGATATACTAATGGATGGGGTTTATAAGGAAAAATATCTTAAGTATTTAATAAGGTAAAGGAAATGACTAAACTGCTCAATCATGTAGATCATGTAAATGACACATGATGGGATTTTTACATCAAAGATGGAGTCAAGACATTGTATACAAGATATGGAAAGCGTATTATCTTTTTGGAAACAAAATATTGATCAAAACAATAAATATGAACAAACCATAAGGACCTAAACAATAGTTTACGCTAATTATCTATAACCTTATGAATTTTAGATCAACTTTGGTGAAATGTTATAGTTTATACTGTTCTATTTTAAATTTTAATTAATACTCATTGTTTTAATTATTGATTACATTTATTTACAAAATGTAATTATGATTATTAATAGTCATGTTGATTATTTAATAAATTGCTTTATGTTATGTTTTTTTTTTGTTTTTTTGCTAAGATAGTTTTGTGCAATGCCACAACGTATTACATGTTTAATTGATTGTTTAAAGTTTATATAAGTTCATAACTTAGGTAGTATTCGTTTCATGGATCATAATGAGATTGGAATTGAAATTTGCACGGTCATCAAAATTTTATTTGGAATTTAGGTGTGTTCGTTTCACATAATGTAATGGAATCCGGATGAAATTTGAATGCAGATTTCGTTCCTTATGTTATTGTTCAATTCCAATTCCTTCTTTTGTTGAAGCGAACAACATAAGAGATGGCAATGAAAACCTTAAAAATATGTGAGCGAATTTAGTTATATTATAAGGAATGGTTGTTAATAAAAAGAAAACAGTAAGTAGTAATTAGATATCAAATTATGAATTAGGACCCTTTTGAATTTACTAATATACGAATGATCCTTTATGCATCAGAACTTTTATTATAAGTACTTGTAAGTATGGCATTAATAGTTTAAATGAATGTTACTTTTAAATGTAAATAAAGATATATGTATAAGAATAATGGTTAGCGGATAATCAAGAAATCATCTTCAAAGTTTTCGTCGCGGGGACATTGAACTAGCTAACGGATGACACAAAGTAAATTACATTCCCAACTTCTAATCTGAACCATAATTAAAATGTAGGTTTTCGTACGACTTAACAACGAGATTGAGTTGTTTTGTTTTGCTTGCTAATAAGGTACGGATTCTGTTTCGTTCACATCGTAGTATTTTTATTATAACAATCATTACTTTTGGTACGAATTCATGTTCTTGTCATCATAATATTTTTATTCAATCCGTTACTTTGTAGTACAAATGTCTTCGTTAGTTATTTATGTTTTGTATTGTTATATGTTATGAATAGTATATATCGTAGCATGCAATAGACCTTAGACCTTGTGCTCGTTATTGCATGTTCCCTTTAAACTTATGTCAATGATACGTTTATTTCTGATATGGCATTTGCACTATGTCACCCGAGCAATTATATGTTAAGACTTGTCGTTGAGGCGTCAACGACATGGCACTCATCGTGATGGTGCGTAACTAAAGTTCATGGCTCTAGCTTGTGCTTGTGTAGCACCTGGCCCCTAGAGGCGAATAGATCGATCTTAACTCTGACTCCTGACTTCTGACCCCTGTTGAGATGGACTGATGTTTGTATGCCTACACTCACTGTCTCGATGCATGGACTAGCTAGATGTGTACCCCTCTGTTTAGGCTCGTGGGTGCTTCTATATTACGTGATGTGACACCACACCCAGATAAGGATGCACCATACACAATTGATACCAACTTACATGGAAACACTTATTTTATTAATACAAACTATAAGGTACAAAAGTTGAAAACTTAAAAGTACAAAGTTGATCAAACTATTCTTAGCCATTTATGCAAAATTTCCACCAGATAAGGAAGTTTGGGATGCTTTATTCCACTAGCCACACATATCCAAGATAAACAGCCCGCACAAAACTAACCATCATTTCCTGTGACACATGCTTAAAAGACGCCAGCTATTATCGGTGAGTTCATGAATATACACAAGTTATTAATTACATTATTTAATCATGACTTGTACCCGCCCATGTCATCATAACCCAACGTCAACACGTAACTTACATAACCATACAGTTAATGCCCACTACACCACAGGTGTAGTACTGACAAATCCCGCCATAGTGGCACATATAAGGGACCACAAATATCATGTGTATGTCATGCTCAGGTTATATACATGCGTACAACAGTCATGCTGTATTATTACAGTTAGGACAAACATGTTCACATTTAGAAAACATTCATAAAACTCACCTTTGCTATATGAAGGTTTTACTATAAATAATCCGAACTTGGTTTCCTGATCAAGACCAAAATAATCTTAAGCACTACTTAAATAAAAAGTGGGACACCACACTAGTTAGTCATTACCCTGGCTATGACCTTAAACTCTACTCCTAATATCATACTAATACTTAATATTGTTTATAAAAGTTAATTTCATAAATTAATTAAACGCAATGAATAAAATACATACCTTAGTGCATAGAAAGGTCAGATATGTGAGGTTATATCAATGGATTGAATCCTATTTATAGTACTCCTATACTGATATGCTGACTTACCCTTGAAGTTTGCTATGTAAGTTCACGCAACTATATTCGTTCCTATCTTCCAAATTATTTTAATTGTTGAATTTTAGTATTATATTATATATCATAATTATTTCAGCTGCTTAATTCGTTTTTCTCTTATAACTTTTAAAAATATAACGTATGATAAAGTTACGAATATATTGTTGGAACAACCTCATTTTTCTCTACATTTTGACCTAAGTTTCATTAAAAACAAGGTAAGACAATTATAATATATTTTACTATTAATACTAAACGGTCCCCTATAATAGCCAAGGCTCGTCTAGATATCTCATATTTCAACTAACCATTTTACTCGTTACTTACTTGTTCAACAATGTATAAATTATAAACTTTAAATATAATCTTATTCGTTCACAAAACAGGATGTTACAACTCTCCTCACCTTATAGAAATTTTGTCCGCGAAATTTAGGCAAAGAGGTGCGGATATTTTTGTTTCATCTCATCTTCTTTTTCCATGTCTCTATGGGTCCTCTCCTTGCATCCCATTTGACACATACTAGAGGGAACTCTCTGTTTCTTAATTTCTTTACTCGTGGATCTACGATCCGAATGGGGCGTTCTGTGAAGTTCAACTTGTCGTTAATTTGGACCTCTTGTGAGGGCATCTTAAGTGACTCGTCCGCCAAACATTTTCTTAAATTGGATACATGAAACGTGTCATGAATTCCTTGCAACTCTTCTGGCAATCTTAGCTTATATGCCACGGGACCAACTTTTCCAATGACCTCAAATGGTCCAATATAGCGTGGACTTAGTTTTCCTTTCTTTGTGAAACGAATGATGCCTCTCCAAGGTGAGACCTTAAGCAATACCTTGTCGCCAACTTGGAATTTTAAGGGTCTCCTTCTTCTGTCGGCATAACTTTTCTGTCTATCTCTAGCAGTCTTCATTGTTTCTCGGATTTGTATGATTTTATTGGTAGTTTCTTCAATCATTTCGGGCCCAGTTAATGGGTTTCTACCAATCTCAGTCCAACAAACCGGTGAATAACACTTCCTTCCATATAATGCTTCAAACAGAGCTGCCTTGATGCTTGAGTGATAACTGTTATTGTATGCTCATCCCAGTTTCCTCCAAAGTCTATCACATATGCCCTGAGCATGTCTTCCGGTGTTTGTATGTGTTTGTATGGTCCTTTCACTTTGGCCATCTGTCTGTGTGTGATAAGTCGTACTTAAATTTACTTTTGTTCTTAATTCCCTTTGGAAGCTTTGCCAAAATTTGGACGTAAAACGGCTATCTCTATCTAATATAATGGAGATAGGTACTCCATGACGGGTGACAATTTCCTTGACATAAATTCTTGCTAATTTATCCATTTTATAATCTTCTCGTATTGGCAAGAAATGAGCAGATTTAGTTAAACGATCTACTATAACCAAAATAGTATCGTGACCATTCTTAGTTCATGGAAGTTAGTAATGAAATCCATGGTTATCATCTCCCATTTCTATTCAGGGATCTCGGGTTGGATTAAACATCCTGTAGGCTTCTGATGTTCTGTTTTAACATGTGAACATGTCATGCATTTTTCCACATATTCATTAATTGATTGCTTCATCACTAGCCACCAATATTCGTCTCGAATATTTTTGTACATCTTCGTACTGCCTGGATGCATTGTATACTTTGATCTATGTGCTTCTTCCATCACCATATCCCCGAGTCCTCCCACAATAGGTATCCAAATCCTATTGCGGAGTTTTAGTATTCCATCCTCTCCTTTAACGAGTAGTTCTTGTTTTCCCACCATCATTTCTTTGCTAATCTGCTCAACGGTCAGGGCCTGTGTCTGCGCATCCTTAATTTGTCCCAATAAACCTATTTTCAATTCAATTCTAGATGCACGTATTCTTAAAGGTTTAACTTTGTCCTTCCGGCTAAGGGCATCTGCCACTACATTAGGTTTTCCTGGATGGTAACGAATTTCACAATCATAATCATTCAATAACTCCATCCATCTTCTCTGTTTCATATTCAACATCTTTTGCTCGAATATATACTTAAGGCTTTGGTGATCAGTGTAGATCACACACTTAGTTCCATATAAGTAATGTCTCCATATTTTGAGGGCAAATACTATTGCTCCGAGTTCTAAATCATGGGTGGTGCAATTTCTTTCATGAGTTTTCAACTGTCTGGATGCATAGGCGATAACTTTGCCTCTTTGCATTAACACACACCCTAGATCATAATGAAAAGCGTCACAATATATTACAAAATCTTCTGTACCTTTAGGTAATGCAAGTATTGGAGCACTAGAAAAGTTTATCTTCAAAAGATTAAAAGCTTCTTCTTGTTTGCTACCCCAAACAAATGGG
This sequence comes from Helianthus tuberosus, assembly GCA_030545235.1. Classification (NCBI taxonomy): domain Eukaryota; kingdom Viridiplantae; phylum Streptophyta; class Magnoliopsida; order Asterales; family Asteraceae; genus Helianthus; species Helianthus tuberosus. Next base: position 3,513,355 of record CM060396.1, on the reverse strand, counting down.
GTATTTTTCTGAGTCAGCGTTGTTAGAGGCATAACTATCTTGGAAACCCTGCTAACCCTAAGAAACATCAAATTTCTGTGGGGTTTCTTGGTGTCTCCCAATTCTTAACCACTTCAATCTTTGCAGGGTCCACTTGTATTCCCTTTTCATTAACAACATGCCCTACAAAGTGGTCTTCCCTAGCCCAGAATTCACACTTACTGAATTTGGCATAAAGTTTCTCTTCTTTTAGTAACTTAAGAATGGCACGGAGATGACCCTCGTGTGCTTCTCTACTCTTAGAGTAGATTAGGATATCATCTATGAAGACGATTACAAATTGGTCCAAGTATAGCTTGCAGACTTGGTTCATAAGGTCCATAAAGGCCTCTGGTGCATTAGTGAGGCCGAAAGGCATCACTAAGAACTCGTAGTGGCCATACCTTGTCCTAAAGGCGGTCTTGGGTATATCTTCTTTTCTAACCTTTAATTGGCGATACCCAGACCTTAGGTCTATCTTCGAGAAGTAGCTTGTGTCTTGTAGCTGATAAAAAAGATCATCGATTCTTGGGAATGGGTATCGATTCTTTGTCGTGAGTTTATTAAGGTCTCTATAATTAATACACATCCTCATTGAGCCATCTTTCTTCTTGACCAAGAGAATCGGTTACTGAGTTGTTCGTCTTTACATGTACTATTGATTTATCCGTTACTGAGCAACTTTTTGGCTCAGCCGTTGTGTTTCCTCTTGTGTTTGTCTTATTTGTATGACATGTAATTTGGGAAACGCGAGGAATGAGTGAAGAGTGTCGCGAAGATAAAGATTTATTTTATTTTGGTAATGTAATGAAAATGTAATTAGAATCTTTTGTTTTCAACGTTATGGATTGGTTTTCGTTTTGATATCTGTATGAGTGACACGTCAGCCTAAGCCAGGTTGGGGTGTTACAATATCAGTTAAAGCAACATTTTGTTTAAGGGTTTAAAAAAGTTCTACCATGCCTTAAGTTTCCGGTTTACATGCTTCTTATTCACTAAATCAACCGAAAATGTTGGTTGCACGTTGTTGTTAAGTATTTTATCAAACTAAAAGAAGTCGCACGCCTTCACACTCATGTGGCTTCGCTGAAATCATGCACCACAAGAGAAGAGGCTTCAATCCTTTAATATTTTATAACTCATCAACAATAAGTTTTTTTTCTTCACCTAAGATTTTGTTGTTGCTTCAAGTTGTAACTTATGTTTTGTTTATTAGTAATTAGTTCAAGTTATTTTCAAGTTGTCTTACTTCAAGTTTCAAACTACCATATTATTATTTGTTTGTCACTTCAAGTTCTGATCGACTGGAACTTATGTGTTGTAAAAAGAAACTCTGATTTTTTCAACAAATCTAATCTGACTTTTGGTCAACAATGTAGGTTAATAATTATCCACAAACCATTTCAAATCTTTAGGTTTCATTGCATGTGTGTGTTGAAGATGATCTAGAGCTGAAATCAAGATTAAAAACCATTTTTCTCAGGTACACTTACTAATAAGACCATAATCAAGCATTCATCCAGTAGTTTGAAGCTTACAAGACCCAGTTGTGAACTTGTTACGAACCCAAAAGCTGATGATAGCTCAAACTCGTCCAATACTTTGATCCACTCCTAGATTCGACAAAACCCTATTTAAAGCACTAAAACTTAACAATCCTTGAAGGGCTTTGGCTTAGAACACTTACCAATGATGATCAAATGTTGCTTGCAACTAACACGATGCAAGCATGATCAACAGATCTCTATAGGATAGAAGCTTGGATGAACAACAATGGTGGCTTCTAAATGCGACATTTTCTTTCTAGACATCTAGTTAAACTTTAATATACCACGTTTACAAGTTTAACGCTTAACCGTCTATTTACTTGACGTTCTTTTTTTAGAGATGATAAAAGTACCGACCGAATGGAGAATTGGACATTTTGGAATTTCTAACTTATGTGTTATATTTATGTTGTGTGTTACTGTGTTAGGACATGTGCCTTTAATACAAGGTTTTAAAAATAGATAATCTTTATTATTATTACTATTACTATTACTATATCTTACATTTTTCAAATACATGTACAATAGAGTTTATTTTTTTAACTATTAGTTTATTCAGTTATATTATTTAAAAAATAAACAATTATTATATCTTACATTTTTAAGTAGATGAAAAGTAGATTAATATTTTAATATTATTTCTTTACTGTTACTAATGTTTTTAGTTATTTTTTTAACTATTAGTTTGTTTTTTAAATTATATTATTAAAAAAATATTAAACTTAGTTTTATTTGTTTTTTAACTTTATAATACTTTTGAGTATATTTTGTTCATTTATAACTTTATTCGAACGAGTCAAATATAGTCAAACTTTACCGTAAGAAATTTGACCGATATTGTTTGAACAACATCGGTATCGCTACGAGTAACGTATTCATTTTTATAGCTTTCTCGATGTAGCGGTATAAAGTTTGTTGAAGATGGAGTTGTATTTGCAATAGAGAATTTTTTTGGTACCATAAGCTATGGCGAGTCTGGTATAGTAACTTTACTGTGATGAATCACATCAGTACCAGCCGAACAACATCGCTATCGATAATGATATTCATTTTTTTGGTTTTCAATCGATGTGTATATCCTCTTGTGCTTGTATCTCTCGATTGCTATTCCGAGTACGGGTACCATATTAAACCGACCCGATACCGACTGAAACCCGCTGCGAAGCGCGGGTAATCTCCATAGTTATAAGCGTAACTTAGGTATATACTTCACTTCCTCAATTTCTCGTTTCCCGTTCTTCCGATCATCACCGTCGGCCACACCTCTCACCGGAGCTTTTCCGCCTTAACCGCCGTTTCATCTCCGTCACCATCCACCGTTATCTCCATCCATCTATCCATCTATCTCGGTCATAAACCACCGTCAAATCACAACAATCAAAAAACAAAAAAACAAGCCCTAATTCACCGTCAAATGGACTTCCGATACGTGAGACCATCGCAACCGCCACCGTCACCGGATCTTCACCAACCGCCACCACAACAACCAGTTCCTCCACCGCCAGGGACCTCGTATTCCGGTCAATTTCACTACAACTCGCCGCCACAATGGGCTCAACAACCTCCTCCTCCCCCGCCGCCGTACGCCGCTGCTCCTCCGCCACCGATGCCGCCGTATGCTAATCATTATTCTGTTCCTCCGAGACCTCATATGCCGTTGCCACCACCACCACCGCAGCCTCATTATCCTCATGTCAATCAGGTAAACCCTAATTTACAGTTGAATTGAGATGTTTGTGTAGTTTTATAAAATTTTGTAGGTTTTATTGTGTTTTAAGCTTATCGCATTGTTATTGTGTTATTTACTGATTGTTGATTATAGGAGTGGAGTAATCCAGGCTGGGGACATCAAGGTTATGAATATTCAGGTTTGAATTTTCATGATATATTTCATTAATGATTGTTATCACATAATTATAGTGAACTTACAATAGAGAGATAGGGTTTATAAAGTTGTATGGATATATTATATGAGCAGCTGGAATAGTTTCTGATATTAAGAAGCTAATATATGTGTGCTGATTGTTTACAATTTTTTTATATCTTTCTTGTTGATTTCATGAATGATTGTGACCACATGATTAAAGTGACCTTACAAAAGAAAGATAGGGTTTATTATGTTATATGGATAGTTTCTGATTGGTGACAATATCCTATTGTAGCACATAACAAAAATGAAGATGATTGGGCTGCTAGGGCTAGAGCATGGGCAGCTTCTAAAGCTGTAACAGATGATCAACATCAACATCAGCATCAACAACAATATTTACAGTCGGCACCTGTGAATCTACCGGAAGAAACAAATCATCAGAATCAGTATACACATAATATGGATTATCAGCAACATTCAGTTCCTCCGTCAAGCTACCAACAGTATTCATCTTCTTATGCACTACCTCCTAGACCACCTGCACACCATTTGCAAGAGCCGCCGCCGCCACCGCCATCTTTTAGTTCCGGATATGGCTCGGATGGTTATTCGTATCCTGCCAGAGATGGAAATTTGCGGGAACCAGCTGCTGTGTATCCTCATCAAGAAATGACACCTACAACTTTATCAGGTCACCAGCAGGAGGTGCCTTCTAGTTATTCTTCTGTTGCAGGTAATGAGCTAACTGACGCCTTTGATTTAGCTCGTGAAGCTTGTTTGAAGAACTGCTTCTGTATAAATTGCATTTGGTTATTATATTTTCTTCCTCAAATGTACATTGTCGCTATAAGCTTGTTGATTCATCAGTTTCAATCTTCTCTTACACCGTCCTCTAATTCCCTTTCTATAACGGTTGAATTGGTTTTGGACAGCATCATTCAGTTCTCACCTTAAGTTGCAAATAGATCAAAAGAACTTAGAATAAGTGAATAACATGTAACCTGAAAACTATAACCAATAACCATGTTTGTTGAGACTATTTACAGTCCTCATAGTTGTTAAAGAGTGATGCTTTTACTTCTGTTGGACAACCCATTTCATGAACGCTGATTGTTTTAATCTGTGTGAAGTTTTGTGCTTTCTTAATATAACGTGATCCATAATCTGGAATTGGGAAGGTTAAACTTTGAAACCTTAAGTGGGACCAATGCTGTATGGCTGGTGATACCATGTCAATTACGATTCAACTATATCCAAGATATTAAATCACCACCTTTTCGTTTTATCCTTTATGTGTGTGTATATATATATTTAACAGGCAACATACTTGTTCCAAGCATCTGTGCAGTATTTCATGTTCAGTTGCTTGCCTTTGTGTACGTTAGTTTCTGTAGTTGACATTTAAGCTTTCCATGCTCTTCTGTGATGCTCTTGGCGTATTTGATTACTGTTCAGGGTCTATCTTTTGTATCTATCTTGCACTGTGGTAGTTCCTTTTTGTACAGCTTTGAGTTTATCAGGCGCAGCTTCTTTTCACATAATGACCATATACCAATTTTGGATGTGCATTTGGATCTGATTTTATGCCAATCTTCTTATGTAAAGCTGATAAAATATATGTTAAGTCTTTTTGCAACTTAATGTGTAACAGATTGTGACAAAATTTGTGTTAAGTAGCATGCCAAATAGGACATAGGAGGCTAGTGGGCTTGTTGGTCTTCCTTCATTTCATTTTGAGTATCCACTTGTGGTAGTTTTTTTTTGTAGTAGGACTGCTGGATATTAATTTGTGGTTTCATATAGCCAAGCGGCTTGAACGTATTTTCATAAGATTATATACACAGCTGGCTTACGGTATAAAATTTGATGTCATAAATTTGCTTCAGCATCAGCTGCAACGAAGAGTGGTTTAACCGTTTAAGCAACTTAATTTTGTTATGAAACTGGGGACATGACCTGTGACATGTTAATGCGTAAAGATTATACTTTTGTGTATGTGCATCCATGCATCAGTTAAGGATTTATAAAGCTAGTATTGGAATGAAGGTTATTGGAGTCCGTGACATGAGGAATTAACTGACCTTGTGAATTTATCGCCTTCCATGTAAAGGAGATTCTGTTGTTGTACATGACACATCCATGTGATAATTGTTATTGAATTGAAGAAGTTTTTTCAAGAATGTTTATGACACATCCATGTGATAATTGTTATTGAATTGAAGAAGTTTTTTCAAGAATGTTTAAGCAACTTGTTTTTTTGCCTTCTGACCTCTTTATAAGCTCCAAATCATCAATTGTTCATTTGGTTTGTTTTTCTAATAAGATCTTATTTACTTATATCAAACCATATGGAACGGATTACCCAGTGGTACTCTGAATGGTTCTTATATGATGGGCCTTGCAGGTTAATCTTCTGGAAGAAACTAGAGGAAGAGAAGAACAATTTCTTATTCATTTTCTTCCTTAATTAAACTGAATCAATGGATATCATTACTTCTAATATATTCATTGCTAAAAGAAGAGTGTTTGATTAAATAAATAATTTTAAATACATGATTGCTTCACAATTAGAACTAACAACAGTGAACACTTCAGTGGGTGACTTCTCATTTGAATGTCAGGTAAAGAAGAGCTAAGTGATATGAACCGAAATTTTTATCAACCATCACCTATGGCTTTTGCTTCAGCTCCAGCTCCACAACACCAACACCAACTCCAACCATCAATTTCTCCTAACGAAAGATCGATTCCCATTGAACAACAACCTCATTATTCCTTTAACAACTCATCTGCTGAGTCCGTAACCGATCTTAGCAATCAGCCTTTAGATTTTGGGCCGAGGTACGGTCATGACCATGGCCCGTTTGTGCAATCTGGTGTACCCGGAATGCCTTATCCTTCTATACCTCCAGTCCACACTACAATCCATCAGGTTTTGATCTTGGTTCTTAATATTCCGTCAGCTTTTTAACGTTGCTTATATGTAATTATGTACAGAAGCCCTAATTTTGTTATTGTGTTCAGACTGATCCTTCTGTGGGTGTTTCTTCTCCTGCTTCTTTGAACTCGACACCATTTGGGAGGATATCGAGCTTCCAACCAACTATGCCACCTGCAAATACGACCTTTCCCATCGGGGCCTCAAATGCATTTCATGGTGATTCGTATGTGACACCCGGGTTTCCTGATCGCCCTAAAAAGGTACTGAACAATTGATAGAGGTGGCGATTTTAACTCGTTTGTATACTGATGGATCGATTTGGGATTTCGGGTTACGTTCTATTTCTAATGGGGAATAGTAACAGACAGGTCAAAAGTCGAAAGTTATCCTAAATGAATCCAAGTGCATAAAATCTTCTAAATTGCTTTACTAGAAAAAGTTCACTCTGTCATTGTTACCAACTAATATTGAAATCTTTTGTAGGGTAAAGTACGCCCTGTGGTTTACCAAGATTTTGGATTTGGTCCCTAGCTTTCTATAAGTACATAGATGGTCCCTATGGTTGCACTTTGTAACACATTTAGTTCCCAACTTTTTCCAAAAGTACATGTACATGGATGGTCCCTATGGTTTGCACTTTGTAACGCATTTAGTCCCTAACTTGGACATGCTAAAACCTTTAGATTTGTTGGTTGGGGACTAAATGCGTTACAAAGTGCAAACCACAGGGACCATTCATGTACTTTTGAAAAGCTAGGAACCAAATCCAAAAATTTGGTAAACCACAGGGACCATCCGTGCACTTTATTCTTTTTTATAGCATGTATAATTTAAAAGTTCCATGTAATTCTGAGAGGCGGCCTAAACTGGCCAGTCCCCAAAAAGTTACTTTTGATCCATTGGTATTGAAGCATACCGATTTATATTCTCTACTTCATCTGAAACTTGAAGACTTTTCAGGCTTCAGTTCCAAACTGGCTCAGAGAGGAAATAATTAAAAAGAAAGCAGTCATTGGTAGTTCAGCCCCAGAGGTTTCCAGACAGGATACCGAATCTAATGAAGATGAAGTTATGGACCCAAAAGGAGATCACGTTGGTGGAAAAAGCATGGACTCTACTCAATCAGCAGAAGAAGAGGGTGATGACGAGGTTCTATTCTGCATATGCATCGCACATTTTGTTTTTATAGAGGTTATTATAATCATTGTATGTATTTGATTCTAGTTATCTGCCTTTGTTTTCTTATGTAGGATTATGTTGAAGCAGCTAGAACTGCTGCAGTTAACCAGGAAATAAAGCGCATCTTAACTGAAGTTCTTTTGAAGGTGAAATCAAATCGATGCTAATTATTCTTTTTTAAGTATTTGTATCTTGATGTTACTTTTTTTTATTGAAATACGTTGCTCCAATTGCTCAAATATAATTGCTTGTTTAGAATAATATTGTGTGGATCAAAATCGGCCCCATGCAAAATAGCGGTCTAGAACTTTAGATTAGCGGAACCACTATTAACGGTGATATTGACCGTTATTGGAACCACTGTTATCAATGATGATGATACTATTAATATTATATATGTTTTACGTTTTATATATAATATTGGCACTTCTGAGTTTGACTTTTGATATTACTATTAATATAATATATGTTCTACGTTTTATATGTGTATATAATATATATAAATTCTGCGTGATATTGAACTTACCGATATCCCACTGCGACAACCTAAATATTGGCCCTTGACCGATATTTGATTTTGGGACACATTAACTGCGACAACCTAAATATTGGCCCTTGACCGATATTTGATTTTGGGACACATTAACTGCATAGATAGGGATGCACAAGTAAATCTTAAATTAGATCCATTAATCCCTTTTTAATACCTAGTAAAATGGAGAGAGAAAGGAGAGGAGCAGGAGCAAAGCGACAGCAAACTGGAAGACCGGAGCCGATCCCGGAGGATTTGAGAAACAAAAAACAAGAGGAACAGAGACGTATCAACAATCGACAAGGTGGGGAGGAAGAATGGCATACGTTCAAAGGAAAGCATACCAGAAAGTATGAAGCTAAGGGTAGGAAGGAATGGCGTCCAATCATTCCGACCACGAATTTCTTTATCAATAATCTCCCGGACGGCATCAAGGAAACAACATTGTTACGCAAATTTGCTGTATTTGGTGACTTACGGAGTGTATACATCGCCCGGAAGAGGGACAAACAGAGTAACTTGTTTGGTTTCCTCAGATTTGCTTTCGTCGAAGACACGGAGGAGCTTTTGAACAGGATGAGTAATGTAAGCATTGATGGGGCAAAAGTGGGAGTGAACGTTGCAAAATACGATAAGCTGGCTAGTGGTTCGTCGGAGATACCAAAAGGAAAGGCTCCAATCAAAACGGCTCCCTTTGTTTTGGAGGACCACTTTCCTATTCAAAACAATTCAAGGTTTCAAGGAGAAAGCTCCAGTTATCGTGACACTTTGTTGAACAAGCAAGTTAAAGAAAAGGAGAGTCTTAGAACCATCTTGTTAGCACCGGAATCTTTGCCGGTAGAAGACCAGTGGAGTGGAAGGGCACTGGTAGGGGAAGTTAAGGAGTTCCATAGCTTGGAATGCAGGCAGGAGCTCCTGGTAACCTTGGGTATACCAGAAACCGAGGTCAAGTATTTAGGAGGCATGTCATTATTACTCTTGTTCGGGTCGATGGAAGCGGCGGAGGACTTTCGTTCGAATAGACAAGGTGTATGGGAGAAAAAACTGGATTTTTTATCGGTCTGGACAGGAGATTATGTTCAAGAAGAGCGTTTAGCTTGGCTGCGAATCTCTGGGGTTCCGGCGAGGTTGTGGGATGCTTCGACCTTCGATCTCATCGGCAACTCTTTGGGCAAGGTGGTGGTGCCGTCTAAGGCTTCTTACAAGGACGAGTCTTTGGTTTTCAGTGAAGTGGGAGTATTGGTAAGATCAGGCAAGCCCATTGATGATAAGGTGCAGGTGAAATGGAAAACTAGGTCATACATGGTGGAAGTGAAAGAGGATCCGGCAAAGTGGGTTCCCGGAATCGAGTCACCGGAATCTGGGAACTCAAGGGTTGAGTTGGGAAGAGGGAAGGGTGTTGCAGAGGTTTTTGAGAAAGGAGGCTCTGACAGTGGTTGGTCGCATATTCCAAGGGCTGGGGAAGGCTGTCAGCCGCCTTTAGGGAACCAAAAGTTCTCTTTTGTAGGTAACCTAGACTGCTTTAAACACTGGGACCCATCTAATCCTGGAAGGGCCAAACCAAGATTGGGTCATATAAAAAATTTGGGTGGTGGCCAGTACCGTGGGCCTGGGCCAAATTCAAAGAAGAGGCGTAGAAGCCCAGGCGGTGACTCACCAAAGATGCAGAATAGGCCCAACTCAAATGGAGACCAGGTAAATGATTATCCTTTATCTTGTGTAGGGGAAATCAGAAACGTAGGAGGGAAAAGGGGTTCTGGTGTAAAGGAGGCCACTGTTCCAGTGCCAATGGAGGTTGAAAACTCCACAGGTCGCGTCAAGAATTCATCATCTACATCATCAGAGAGTTCGGAGGGGTCGACCCTAGCCCCAGATTCTATAGATACGATTCAGACGATTGAGCAGTGTCATGAGGAAGATGAAGTTCAAGAAACAATCAAATACGGGTTAAAGGTGGGTGTTAACTTGTCTCAATTCGACTCGAAGGTTAGATCGTTGGTTCAAGGAGAGGCGTCAAAGGCTGGTTTCTAATGAATTTTCTATCCATCAACATCCGAGGAGTGGGGGAGGAAGCTAAAGCGAGATGGATTAAGAGGGTTATGGTAACACAAAAAATTACTTTTCTTTCGATGCAGGAAACTCAATATTCTGATGGGGAGAAAATTCAGTGCAAAGCTTTCTGGGGGCAGGGGAGGTTCGAGAAGGCCTTTGTAAATTCAACTGGTCGCTCTGGTGGGCTAGTTAGCATCTGGAACCCAGATATATTCGAAGCGACTGATGTCATTCATAACAGGTTCTTTTTAATTGTTGCGGGTAAATTAAAAGGGGTGGATGATCCAGTGTATATCGCCAATATTTATGGTCCCAAAGGGTTAGTGGCCAAACGAAATTTGTGGGGAGAATTAGGGAGCTTTATATCGGGTCACCCAGGCGTGTGGGTTGTGTTGGGAGATTTTAATGCAGTCCGATACCCCGAAGAGAGGCTTAACTCAATTTTTGACCCGGTCTCCGCTCGAGATCTCAATGATTTTGTTGCAGCTGCCGGCCTTTTCGAGTTCGCCATGCAGGGTCAAAAATTCACTTATTGTAAAAGCAAGGCAAAAAAAATGAGTAAAATTGACAGGATTTTTGTGAATCAAAAGTATGTGGACAGATGGTATGATTCTTGCTTCTCGGCCCTTCCTAGGTACCTCTCCGATCACTCTCCCATAATGCTAAAGTCAGCCTCTCTTGATTACGGACCGACACCCTTTCGATTTTACAATTCTTGGCTTGATATTCCGGATTTCGGTAAAGCGGTAAAGGAGCTAGAAGAGTCTTTTGTTTTTGATGGGCCTCCTGATATAAGACTGGCATATAAGCTGAAGCACTTTAAAGAATGTATAAAACAGTGGGTTAAGGTTAATAAAAAAAGTGAGGAAGTTAAATTTGAGTCCTGTAAATCCGAATTATCTCTCCTGGATGAGATTTTGGAGCAAAGGGACTTAGAGGAAGAGGAGGAGTGGGTTAGATTGGAGTGCATAAAAGACCTGGAGGAATTAGAATGGAAAAAAACCAAAGATTTGCGTCAAAAGTCTAGGGATAAATGGGTCTCCTCGGGCGACGATAACACGGCCTTTTTCCATCGTCTCATAAAACACAAGGATCTCTCTAATAAGATTCACGGGTTAGAGATTGGTGGTAGGTGGTGTACCATCCCGAATAAGGTGAAGAAGGAGGTTCATCGATTCTTCAAGGAGAGATTTAAAGAGAACTGGGGTGTTCGTCCTAGTCTTGACGGGGGTGGGTTTAAGAAATTATCGGTTTTTGAGCAAGAGGCACTGATAGCTCCTTTCTCTCATTCCGAGATTAAAGAAGCGATTTGGGATTGTGGGAGTAACAAAGCTCCGGGGCCCGACGGTTTTAATATAAAATTTATCAAGCATTTCTGGAATATTCTAGAAAGGGACTTCGTGGAATTGGTGAACTATTTTCATGTTAAAGAGACATTGGATCAGTCCTTATGTTCTTCCTTCATAGCATTGGTCCCTAAGGTGAAAGGATCGACTAGACTAGAAGATTTTAGACCTATAAATTTGGTTGGTGTGGTGGTTAAAATTGTTTCAAAATTGTTGGCTAATAGAATGAAAGGAATAATGAATTCTATTATTTCGGAGAACCAATCGGCGTTCATTAAGAAGAGGTCGATATTGGATGGGCCTCTCATGGTCAACGAATATTTGGCTTGGATGCGTAAAACAAAGAAGCAAGGTATGATTTTCAAAATTGATTTCGAAAAGGCTTATGATAATATAAGTTGGGGCTTTCTGGATTCAATCATGGTTAACATGCATTTTCCCGAGAAATGGAGGAGATGGGTTATGGGCTTAGTTGCGTCGGCTAAGTCTTCGGTCCTTGTAAATGGCGCCCCTACGTTCGAGTTTAAATACTCTAAAGGGATTCGACAAGGCGACCCTATTTCACCCTTTTTGTTTCTCATTGGAATGGAAGCATTGACGGTGATGATAAAAAAGGCTGTAGAAGAAGGGATTTTTAAAGGCTTTAAAGCTCCAAACGGTGGTCCAAATGTCTCGTGTTTGTTATTTGCTGATGACTCGCTTATCATTGGGGAGTGGTCCGAATCGAATGCAGCTAATTTGCTAAGATTGTTGAGATGTTTTAACATCGTGTCGAGTCTCAACATTAACTACCACAAGTCTAGTCTCATCGGGGTAGGGGTCAATGATTCGGAAACGGGCTCCATGGCGTATAAAATGAATTGTAGAATGGGCAAAGCTCCTTTTCTTTATCTCGGGCTAATGGTTGGGGCAAATATGAATCGTATAAATAGTTGGCAACCGGTGATAGAAGCGTTTGATTCTCGATTAGCGAATTGGAAAGCTTCTTCGTTATCGTTGGGGGGAAGGCTTACAATTCTTAAATCGGTTCTCGAAAGTTTACCGACTTATTACTTTTCATTGTACAAAGCGCCGGCCAAGGTTATCGAGATTTTGGAAGCTAAAAGAAGGGATTTTTTTTGGGGTCGTTCGGTGAACACTAAACGTACCTGCTGGGTCGCTTGGGAAAACATTACTAAGGATAAAAAGGATGGAGGATTGGGTCTCTGTCCGCTAAAGGTCTCTAATATTGCTATGTTGATGAAGTGGTGGTGGAAATATAGAGTGCAAGATAAAGATTTATGGAGAAGGTTCATCGATGCTATACACACGACCCCGAGAACTTGGCCCGCGGTTCCATACAACAAGAAAATTTCAGGAACTTGGGGAGTTATAGCAAAGCTGGAAAATTATACATTAACTTTTAATATCGAGTTGGGAAAAGCTATCAAAGCAAAAGTGGGAAACGGTGAAAAAGTTAGATTTTGGACAGATCCGTGGCTTTTAAACGAGCCCTTAAGGCTTGCCTTTCCAGCTTTATATTCTCTCGAGAAGGAAAAAGGATGCATAATTGCTGATAGGTGTCATCGTTCGGGCCAGGAATACAGGTTCAGCTGGAAGTGGAAGTCGAGAATCGGGCCAGGGGAACCGCAAGCTGAGTTCGCAAACTTATTGGGGCTGATTAACAATTATCAATTTGGTGGAGGTGAGGATGAGTGGAGCTGGAATGTTGAAGGGGAGGCTGAATTCTCTGTTCATGAGATTAAGAAAAGGCTGATGGTGGAAGATTTCAACAGCTCAAGCAGAGGTCAACTCATTCAAGGAGACTCCTTCGGGATAGACTCCCCACGGCTAAAAATATATTTGATAGGGGTATAACGCAACAGCTAGAAGATTGCAAGTTATGTGGCGGAACGACGGAAACGGCAACTCATTTGTTTTCTTTTTGTCACACTGCTAGTTCGGTTTGGCATAGGATCGGAGTGTGGTGTCGCATCCCTCATATCACGTTCTCATCAATTCAGGATTATATGAATATCCATAATCATGCTAATGGTTCGGAGCAAAGAAGGAAAGCGATAAACTTGGTCGTGATGGCGTCCCTTTGGTGCATTTGGTAAGCAAGGAATAAAGCGATCTTTGAAAACGAAGAAGTGAAGCCGGAGAAGATCCTAGGCGATATCAAGGCCATCAGTTATGTGTGGATTAAAAATCGATCAAAAAATTGTAATGTGGATTGGAATCGTTGGATGTTATTTGACTTGTAATTGTTGTTTTGGCCCGTTCCTAGCGGCTTGCTAGGGGGCGTTTTTTATGAAATTTGCCGTTCAAAAAAAAGTAAATCTTAAATTGATTTTTCTTCTCGAAACATGAATTCGGCAATTTTCTTTCTCTTTTCTTGTTGGTGCTTGGTATCAAGTGACTGATCCTCATATGCTTTTGAACAGGTTACGGACGAACTTTTTGATGAAATCGCCACAGATGTTCTAGAAGAAGATGATCTTAATGTAGAAGGTTGGTATTATTTGTTGACCACATTTTTTTAATATAGAGTAAAGTACACGGATAGGCCTTGTGATTGTCCAAAATTTTGGATTTTATCCCTAGCTTTCCAAAATTACGGTTGGTCCTTGTGGTTTGCACTTTGTAATACATTTAGTCCTCAGTCAACAAATCTAAAGGTTTCAGACTTTCAGGAGGTCCAAGTTATGGAGTAAATACGTTACAAAGTGCAAACCACAGGGACCATTCATGTACTTTTGGCAAAAGTTGGGGACTAAGTGTGTTACAAAGTGCAAACCACTGGGACCATCTGTGTACTTTCGAAAAACTAGGGACCAAATCCAAAATTTTGGAAAATCACTGAGACGTTCCATGTACTTCACTCTTTATTATATTTTGTCGTTGTGATAAGCTGTGAAGTCCCTTGTCACCTTCATTATAATATAAGTAATTCTGTATTTGTTTTGTAGTCGAGCGTAAGGCTGATAATGCATCAGCAACTATAACTCCCAAATCTACTGCAAAGGTCATAATTCCCGCCAATACCAAAGGCGTTGACGTGGATGATGCTAGTGGGAAATCCAGTTTAAGCTCACCTGGAGACGTTCTAGGACTCGGTAATTATGCTTCTGATGATGACGATGAAGAAGATAAAGTCAAAAATGTGTCGTTTCCATCTTCCAATAGCGGTAAGCCACCTGTCCACCTGTCAGAAAATGGCAGTTCACTAGTTGACGGCAGTGATGCGCGTGGTAAAAAGCTTCTGGAAGAAAGTGAATCCAGTAGAGTGAGCCCAAACGGGGCTATAGAGTCTCGTAATGATATGTCTGATCGGGAGAAAGTCAAGCCAGATAGCTCTGACTTTTCAAAGTCAACGGAGAGTGCAATCCAGGGTGATCTTAAGTCTAGAAATGGACCTGATAAGAGTAGTAAGGACAAGAAACATAATAAGGTAGATGAGAATAGTGGGACCCATGATGAGAGACACGTAAAGAGGGAAAAAAAAGAAGATCAAAATGGTTCTAAAGAGAAAATAAAGGATCAAGACTCTTCAGGGAAAAAGGTCAAGGATGATAAGAAGAGAGAGAAAGGGATAAAAGATCCCGTGACAAAGAAGATAGCAGAAAACGAGAAAAAGAAAAGGACGAAAAGAGTGAACGAACAAAGTATAAATCTGTCGGTGACTCGAGCAGACGCAAGCGGCATCATTCTCCATCACCTGGCGGCAGGGGGCGGAGCAGCAAGGACAACTCATCCGTTAGCCATGCGCATGGCTCAAGTGATAGCTCTTCTGATGATTCACGAAGGTATAAATATATTCATTACACCAAAATGTAACTTTTATCTTTCGTCATTGTTTCCAAGAAAAAATGTTTTTTTTTCTATAATATTATAAACCAAGAAAAAATGTTTTTTTTTTCTATAATATTATAATGTTGCATGTTAAGATGCTAATAGTAAGGTCACATCTTGCAGGAAGGTACATTCTAAACGACGTGATTTATCACCATCTCCTGTGAGGTCAAAAAGGTACTTGGTTTAGCTATTTTCTTTCTATATGTTCTTTTTTTTGTATATCCATAATAGATTAATATCGTATAATTCGTATTATATCATAGTTAATTAGTCTCTCAACAAATCATCTCTAACTTCAACTGAACAAATCATCATTTTAAAAATTTGCTCATGCTTTATGCTTGCATACTATTTAGAAAATTACAGAATTCGGCAGGTAGAACTGTGCTTGCAATATTAGTAACATTTTATCATTTTCTATACTTATTAATTATTATGTATTTTTTTATATCAAGCTTTGTCTGGGCATGTGCTTTTTATGCGCCTTGCAGGTCCTTTGCGCGTTTTATTACCTAGGTTTACGTTTCTGATTTGTTTAGCCATTTGCTATCAGAGTTTTGTAGGGGATTGTGTAATAGGATTGAAATAATTTATATATACATCAATTGACATAAAAACACTTGTTCTTTTTGGAGGGTGTGATTATTAGAAAATATGTGCATTTTAGCTCAATTGTTATGTTCTTTTAGTAATAGAGGTTATGTTTTATCGCCACCACCTTGTCATCAACGTCATCAAGGCCTATCGTAAGCAAAAAAGCAAACGTGTGGGTTACATTTTAGTCTCGAATAATGTTTGTATAATAGATGATATAATATCATATGTGCATTTTAGCTCAATTGTTATGTTCTTTTAGTAATAGAGGTTATGTTTTATCGCCACCACCTTGTCATCAACGTCATCAAGGCCTATCGTAAGCAAAAAAGCAAACGTGTGGGTTGCATTTTAGTCTCGAATAATGTTTGTATAATAGATGATATAATATCATATGGGGTGTGATGTTTGATTTCTAGACAAGTGTCAAGGTCTCCTAGCAAGCGTTCTCACCGCAGGCATTCTATCTATTCTTCTCTTGAAGCCACCAGGTATGACAAAAACCCTAAATTCACAATATAACAAAAAAACTGGTGTGAACATATGGTTAAACATGTTGACTTTTACGGTCCGTTTGACTTACAAGCCGGTTTGTGTTGATGCAGGGAAAGGAGGAGGTCAAGATCAAGATCCAGGTCTCGAAGAGGATAGTGTCCAAGATGATTGTGTATATTTCAATTTTATATTAATTTTAATATAACGTTGGATAAATTAATATGACATTAATATTTAGATTGTTTATATGTTTTAGATGTAGTTTTAATATAATAATTGATTATATTTAATGCGGTTAGATTTCATATGATAATAATTAATTGGATTTTAAAAAAAAGTAAAATGATAACAAAAGAATACATAATCTGTGATTATGAAATATTAATATTAAGTATGGGAAAAGATCAAATAGGAAGTTTATTTTGGCTAGGAAGGATAGGAAGCAATCTTAGCCGTTCATCATCTTTTTTTAAATTTTTGGACGCGTGGGCATTTTCGTCTTTTTACATTATCATATCTTCGTTCTAATTCGATTATAGATTCTGCCCCCATGGTTTCTATAACTAACCATTTTGGCCCCTAAGTCTAGAGATCATGGGGGCCAAAATGGTTAGTTATAGAGATCATGAGGGCTAAAATGGTTAGACTTATGGGTCAAAATGGTTAGTTATAGAGACCATGGGGGCAAATATGTTAAAAATTCTTATTTTGGGCTAATATAGTAAAAGTGATATAACCACAGGGGCCAAAAACGTAATTTACTCTTACTATTACTGTATCTTACATTTTTCAAATACATGTATAGTAGAGTTTATTTTTTAACTATTAGTTTTTTCAGTTATATTATTTAAAAAATAAACAATTTTTATATCTTACATTTTTTAAGTAGATGAAAAGTAGATTAATGTTTTAATATTATTTCTTTACTTTTACTAATATTTTTTAGTTATTTTTTAACTGTTAGTTTTTTTAAATTATATTACTTAAAAAGTTATTAAATTTAGTTTTATTTGTTTTTTTATCTTTATAATACTTTTGAGTATATTTTGTTTTTCATTTATAACTTTATTCGAACGAGTCAAATATAGTCAAACTTTACCGTAAAAAATTTGACCATATTGTTTGAACAACATCGGTATCGCTACGAGTAACGTATTCATTTTTATAGCTTTCTCGATGTAGCGGTATAAAGTTTGTTGAAGATGGAGTTGTATTTGCAATAGAGAATTTTTTTGGTACCATAAGCTATGGCAAGTCTAGTATAGTAACATTACTATGATGAATCACATCGGTACCAGCCAAACAACATCGCTATCGATAACGATATTCATTTTTTTGGTTTTCAATCGATGTGTATATCCTCTTGTGCTTGTCTCTCTCGATCGCTATTCCGAGTGCTGGTACCATATTGAACCGACCCGATACTGACCGAAACCCGCTGCGAAGGGCCGGTAATCTCGCTAGTTATAAGCGTAGCTTACCGTAATTATATACTTCTTCACTTCCTCAATTTCTCGTTTCCCGTTCTTCCGATCATCACCGTCGGCCACACCTCTCACCGGAGCTTTTCCGCCTTAACCGCCGTTTCATCTCCGTCACCATCCACCGTTATCTCCATCCATCTATCCATCTATCTCCGTCATAAACCACCGTCAAATCACAACAATCAAAAAACAAAAAAACAAGCCCTAATTCACCGTCAAATGGACTTCCGATACGCGAGACCATCGCAACCGCCACCGTCACCGGATCTTCACCAACCGCCACCACAACAACCAGTTCCTCCACCGCCAGGGACCTCGTATTCCGGTCAATTTCACTACAACTCACCGCCACAATGGGCTCAACAACCTCCTCCTCCCCCGCCTCCGTACGCCGCCGCTCCTCCGCCACCGATGCCGCCGTATGCTAATCATTATTCTGTTCCTCCGAGACCTCATATGCCGTTGCCACCACCACCACCGCAGCCTCATTATCCTCATGTCAATCAGGTAAACCCTAATTTACAGTTGAATTTAGATGTTTGTGTAGTTTTATAAAATTTTGTAGGTTTTATTGTGTTTTAAGCTTATCGCATTGTTATTTGTGTTATTTACTGATTGTTGATTATAGGAGTGGAGTAATCCAGGCTGGGGACATCAAGGTTATGAATATTCAGGTTTGAATTTTCATGATATATTTCATTAATGATTGTTATCACATAACTATAGTGAACTTACAATAGAGAGATAGGGTTTATAAAGTTATATGGATATATTATGAGCAGCATGGGCGAAGCTTTTAAGAGGCGGGAGTGGGCGGCCGACCCCCCAAACTTTTCGCTCAGTAGTGGAGAGTATGTAGTTTTCGTATATAAATTTTTGGGTATATACGTTTTCGACCCCCCGGTTTTATAGAAAAATTTAGGTCCGGTTACTTCCGCCCCCTCGATCGGAAATCTCAAGCTTCGCCACTAATGAGCAGTTAGCATTTAGTTTCTGATATTAAAAAGCTTGATAAGTGTGCTGATCGTTGACAGTTTTTTTTTTTTTTTACATTATTCATGTTGATTTCATGAATGATTGTTACCGCATAATTAAAGTGAACTTACAATAGAGACATAGGGTTTATAAGTTATAAGTTTATAAACATATAACTTATAAAGTTATATGGATATATTATGAGCAGTTGGCATTTAGTTTCTGATATTAACAAGCTAGATATGTGTGCTGATTGTTGAAAATTTTGAATTTCCTATTGCAGCACATAATAAAAATGAAGATGATTGGGCCGCTAGGGCTAGAGCATGGGCTGCTTCAAAAGCTGTAACAGATGATCAACATCAACAACATCATCATAATCATCATCATCAGCATCAGCAACAACAACAACAACAACAACATTTACAGTCGGCACCTGTCAATCTACCGGAAGAAACAAATCACCAGAATCAGTATTCGCAGAATATGGATTATCAGCAACATTCAGTTCCTCCATCAAGCTACCAACAGTATTCATCTTCTTATGCACTACCTCCTAGACCACCTGCACACCATTTGCAAGAGCCGCCGCTGCCGCCACCGCCATCTTTTAGTTCCGGATATGGCTCTGATGGTTATTCGTATACTGCCAGAGATGGAAATTTGCGGGAACCAGCTGCTGTGTATCCTCATCAAGAAATGACACCTACAACTTTATCAGGTCACCAGCAGGAGGTACCTTCTAGTTATTCTTCTGTTGCAGGTAATGAGCTAACTGACGCCTTTGATTTAGCTCGTGAAGCTTGTTTGAAGAACTGCTTCTGTATAAATTGCATTTGGTTATTATATTTTCTTCCTCAAATGTACATTGTCACTATAAGGTTGTCGATTCATCAGTTTCAATCTTCTCTTACACCGTCCTCTAATTCCCTTTCTATAAAGGTTGAATTGGTTTTGGACAGCATCATTCAGTTCTCACCTTAAGTTGCAAATAGATCAAAATAACTTAGAATAAGTGAATAACATGTAACCTGAAAACTATAACCAATAACCATGTTTGTTGAGACTATTTACAGTCCTCATAGTTGTTAAAGAGTGATGTTTTTACTTCTGTTGGGCAACCCATTTCATGAACGCTGATTGTTTTAATCTCTTTGTGAAGTTTTGTGCTTTCTTAATATAACGTGATCCATAATCTGGAATTGGGAAGGTTAAACTTTGAAACCTTAAGTGGGACCAATGCTGTATGGCTGGTGGTACCATGTCAATTACGATTCAACTATACCCAAGATATTAAATCACCACCTTTTCGTTTTATCCTTTATGTGTGTGTGTATATATATTTAACAGGCAACATACTTGTTCCAAGCATCTGTGCAGTATTTCATGTTCAGTTGTTTGCCTTTGTGTACGTTAGTTTCTCTAGTTGACATTTAAGCTTTCCATGCTCTTCTGTGATGCTCTTGGCGTATTTGATTACTGTTCAGGGGCTATCTTTTGTATCTATCTTGCACTGTGGTAGTTCCTTTTTGTACAGCTTTGAGTTTATCAGGCGCAGCTTCTTTTCACATAATGACCATATACCAATTTTGGATGTGCATTTGGATCTGATTTTATGCCAATCTTCTTATGTAAAGCTGATAAAATATATGTCAAGTCTTTTTACAACTTAATGTGTAACAGATTGTGACAAAATTTGTGTTAAGTAGCATGCCAAATAGGACATAGGAGGCTAGTGGGCTTGTTGGTCCTCCTTCATTTCATTTTTAGTATCCACTTGTGATAGGTTTTTTTTTTTTTTTTTTTTTTTTTTTAGTAGTAGTAGTAGTAGGACTGCTGGATATTAATTTGTGGTTTCATATAACCAAGCAGCTTGAAAGTATTTTCATGAGATTATATACACAGCTGGCTTACGGTATAAAATTTGATGTCATAAATTTGCTTCAGCATCAGCTGCAACGAAGAGTGGTTTAACCCTTTAAGCAACTTAATTTTGTTATGAAGCTGGGGACATGACCTGTGACATGTTAATGCGTAAAGATTATACTTTTGTGTATATGCATCCATGCATCAGTATTTATAAAGCTAGTATTGGAATGAAGGTGACATGAGGAATTAACTGACCTTGTAAATTTATCGCCTTCCATGTAAAGGAGATTCTGTTGTTGTACATGACACATACATGTGATAATTGTTATTGAATTGAAGAAGTTTTTTCAAGAATGTTTATGACACATCCATGTGATAATTGTTATTGAATTGAAGAAGTTTTTTCAAGAATGTTTAAGCAACTTGTTTTTTTGCCTTCTGACCTCTTTATAAGCTCCAAATCGTCAATTGTTCATTTTGTTTGTTTTTCTAATAAGATCTTATTTACTTATATCAAACCATATGGAACGGATTACCTAGTGGTACTCTGAATGGTTCTTATATGATGGGCCTTGCAGGTTAATCTTCTGGAAGAAACTAGAGGAAGAGAAGAACATTTTCTTATTCATTTTCTTCCTTAATTAAACTGAAATCAATGGATATCATTACTTCTAATATATTCATTGCTAAAAGAAGAGTGTTTGATTAAATAAATAATTTTAAATACATGATTGCATCTTCACAATTAGAACTAACAACAGTGAACACTTCAGTGGGTGACTTCTCATTTGAATGTCAGGTAAAGAAGAGCTAAGTGATATGAACCGAAATTTTTATCAACCATCACCTATGGCTTTTGCTTCAGCTTCAGCTCCACAACACCAACACCAACACCAACTCCAACCATCAATTTCTCCTAACGAAAGATCGATTCCCGTTGAACAACAACCTCATTATTCCTTTAACAACTCATCTGCTGAGTCAGTAACCGATCTTAGCAATCAGCCTTTAGATTTTGGGCCGAGGTACGGTCATGACCATGGCCCGTTTGTGCAATCTGGTGTACCCGGAATGCCTTATCCTTCTATACCTCCAGTCCACACTACAATCCATCAGGTTTTGATCTTGGTTCTTAATATTCTGTCAGCTTTTTAGCGTTGCGTATATGTAATTATGTACAGAAGCCCTAATTTTGTTATTGTGTTCACAGACTGATCCTTCTGTGGGTGTTTCTTCTCCTGCTTCTTTGAACTCGACACCATTTGGAAGGATATCGAGCTTCCAACCAACTATGCCACCTGCAAACACTACCTTTCCCATCGGGACCTCAAATGCATTTCATGGTGATTCGTATGTGACACCCGGGTTTCCTGATCGCCCTAAAAAGGTACTGAACAATTGATAGAGGTGGCGATTTTAACTCGTTTGTATACTGATGGATCGATTTGGGATTTCGGGTTACGTTCTATTTCTAATGGGGAATAGTAACAGACAGGTCAAAAGTCGAAAGTTATCCTAAATGAATCCAAGTGGGTAAAATCTTCTAAATTGCTTTATTAGAAAAAAAGTTCACTCTGTTATTGTTACCAACTAATATTGAAATCTTTTGTAGAGTAAAGTACCCCCTATGGTTTACCAAGATTTTGGATTTGGTTCCTAGCTTTCTAAAAGTACATAGATGGTCCCTATGGTTTGCACTTTGTAACACATTTAGTTCCCAACTTTTTCCAAAAGTACATGTACATGGATGGTCCCTATGGTTTGCACTTTGTAACGCATTTAGTCCCTAACTTGGACATGCTAAAACCTTTAGATTTGTTGGTTGGGGACTAAATGCGTTACAAAGTGCAAACCACAGGGACCATTCATGTACTTTTGAAAAGCTAGGAACCAAATCCAAAAATTTGGTAAACCACTGGGACCATCCGTGCACTTTACTCTTTTTTATAGCATGTGTAATTTAAAAAGTTCCATGTAATTCTGAGAATCGGCCTAAACTGACCAGTCCCAAAAAAGTTACTTTTGATCCATTGGTATTGAAGCATACCGATTTATATTCTCTACTTCATCTGAAACTTGAAGACTTTTCAGGCTTCAGTTCCAAACTGGCTCAGAGAGGAAATAATTAAAAAGAAAGCAGTCATTGGTAGTTCAGCCCCAGAGGTTTCCAGACAGGACACCGAATCTAATGAAGATGAAGTTATGGACCCAAAAGGAGATCACGTTGGTGGAAAAAGCATGGACTCTACTCAATCAGCAGAAGAAGAGGGTGATGACGAGGTTCTATTCTGCATATGCATCACACATTTTGTTTTTATAGAGGTTATTATAATCATTGTATGTATTTGATTCTAATTATCTGCCTTTGTTTTCTTATGTAGGATTATGTTGAAGCAGCTAGAACTGCTGCAGTTAACCAGGAAATAAAGCGCATCTTAACTGAAGTTCTTTTGAAGGTGAAATCAAATCGATGCTAATTATTCTTTTTTAAGTATTTGTATCTTGATGTTACTTTTTTTATTGAAATACATTGCTCCAATTGCTCAAATATAATTGCTTGTTTAGAATAATATTGTGTGGAGCCCCATGCAAAATAGCGGTCTAGAACTTTAGATTTGCGGAACCACTATTGCCGGTGATATTGACCGTTATTGGAACCACTGTTATCAATGATGATGATACTATTAATATTATATATGTTTTACGTTTTATATATAATATTGGCACTTTTGAGTTTGACTTTTGATATTACTATTAATATAATATATGTTCTACGTTTTATGTCAACTTACCGATATCCCACTGCGACATCCTAAATATTGGCCCTTGACCGATATTTGATTTTGGGACACATTAACTGCATAGATAGGGATGCACAAGTAAATCTTAAATTGATTTTTCTTCTCGAAACATGAATTCGGCAATTTTCTTTCTCTTTTCTTGTTGGTGCTTGGTATAAAGTAACTGATCCTCATATGCTTTTGAACAGGTTACGGACGAACTTTTTGATGAAATCGCCACAGATGTTCTAGAAGAAGATGATCTTATTGTAGAAGGTTGGTATTATTTGTTGACCACATTTTTTTAATATAGAGTAAAGTACACGGATAGGCCTTGTGATTTTCCAAAATTTTGGATTTTATCCCTAGCTTTCCAAAATTACGGTTGGTCCTTGTGGTTTGCACTTTGTAATACATTTAGTCCTCAGTCAACAAATCTAAAGGTTTCAGACTTTCAGGAGGTCCAAGTTATGGAGTAAATACGTTACAAAGTGCAAACCACAGGGACCATCCATGTACTTTTGGCAAAAGTTGGGGACTAAGTGTGTTACAAAGTGCAAACCACTGGGACCATCTGTGTACTTTCGAAAAACTAGGGACCAAATCCAAAATTTTGGAAAATCACAGGGACGTTCCATGTACTTCACTCTTTATTATATTTTGTCGTTGTGATAAGCTGTGAAGTCCCTTGTCACCTTCATTATAATATAAGTAATTCTGTATTTGTTTTGTAGTCGAGCGTAAGGCTGATAATGCATCAGCAACTATAACTCCCAAATCTACTGCAAAGGTTATAATTCCCGCCAATACCAAAGGCGTTGACGTGGATGATGCTAGTGGGAAATCCAGTTTAAGCTCACCTGGAGACGTTCTAGGACTCGGTAATTATGCTTCTGATGATGACGATGAAGAAGATAAAGTTAAAAATGTGTCGGTTCCATCTTCCAATAGCGGTAAGCCACCTGTCCACCTGTCAGAAAATGGCAGTTCACTAGTAGACGGCGGTGATGCGCGTGGTAAAAAGCTTCTGGAAGAAAGTGAATCCCGTAGAGTGAGCCCAAACGGGGCTATAGAGTCTCGTAATGATATGTCTGATCGGGAGAAAGTCAAGCCAGATAGCTCTGACTTTTCAAAGTCAACGGAGAATGCAATCCAGGGTGATCTTAAGTCTAGAAATGGGCCTGATAAGAGTAGTAAGGACAAGAAACATAATAAGGTAGATGAGAAAAGTGGGACCCATGATGAGAGACACGTAAAGAGGGAAAAAAAAGAAGATCAAAATGGTTCTAAAGAGAAAATAAAGGATCAAGACTCTTCAGGGAAAAAGGTCAAGGATGATAAAGAAGAGAGAGAAAGGGATAAAAGATCCCGTGACAAAGAAGATAGCAGAAAACGAGAAAAAGAAAAGGACGAAAAGAGTGAACGAACAAAGTATAAATCTGTCGGTGACTCGAGCAGACGCAAGCGGCATCATTCTCCATCACCTGGCGGCAGGGGGCGGAGCAGCAAGGACAACTCATCCGTTAGCCATGCGCATGGCTCAAGTGATAGCTCTTCTGATGATTCACGAAGGTATAAATATATTCATTACACCAAAATGTAACTTTTATCTTTCGTCATTGTTTCCAAGAAAAAATGTTTTTTTTTTCTATAATATTATAATGTTGCATGTTAAGATGCTAATAGTAAGGTCACATCTTGCAGGAAGGTACATTCTAAACGACGTGATTTATCACCATCTCCTGTGAGGTCAAAAAGGTACTTGGTTTAGCTATTTTCTTTCTATATGTTCTTTTTTTTGTATATCCATAATAGATTAATATCATATAATTCGTATTATATCATAGTTAATTAGTCTCTCAACAAATCATATCTCTAACTTCAACTGAACAAATCATCATTTTAAAAATTTGCTCATGCTTTATGCTTGCATACTATTTAGAAAATTACAGAATTCGGCAGGTAGATCTGTGCTTGCAATATTAGTAACCTTTTATCATTTTCTATACTTATTAATTATTATGTATTTTTTTATATCAAGCTTTGTCCGGGCATGTGCTTTTTATGCGCCTTGCAGCTCCTTTGCGCGTTTTACTACCTAGGTTTACGTTTCTGATTTGTTTAGCCCTTTGCTATCAGAGTATGTAGGGGATTGTGTAATAGGATTGAATATATATTATATATACATCAATTGACATAAAAACACTTGTTCTTTTTGGAGGGTGTGATTATTAGAAAACAATATGTGCATTTTAGCTCAATTGTTATGTTCTTTTAGTAATAGAGGTTATGTTTTATCGCCACCACCTTGTCATCAACGTCATCAAGGCCTATCGTAAGCAAAAAAGCAAACGTGTGGGTTACATTTTAGTCTCGAATAATGTTTGTATAATAGATGATATAATATCATATGTGCATTTTAGCTCAATTGTTATGTTCTTTTAGTAATAGAGGTTATGTTTTATCGCCACCACCTTGTCATCAACGTCATCAAGGCCTATCGTAAGCAAAAAAGCAAACGTGTGGGTTGCATTTTAGTCTCGAATAATGTTTGTATAATAGATGATATAATATCATATGGGGTGTGATGTTTGATTTCTAGACAAGTGTCAAGGTCTCCTAGCAAGCGTTCTCACCGCAGGCATTCTATCTATTCTTCTCTTGAAGCCACCAGGTATGACAAAAACCCTAAATTCACAATATAACAAAAAAACTGGTGTGAACATATGGTTAAACATGTTGACTTTTACGGTCCGTTTGACTTACAAGCCGGTTTGTGTTGATGCAGGGAAAGGAGGAGGTCAAGATCAAGATCCAGGTCTCGA
The DNA here is from genome assembly GCA_030545235.1 of Helianthus tuberosus. NCBI lineage: Eukaryota > Viridiplantae > Streptophyta > Magnoliopsida > Asterales > Asteraceae > Helianthus > Helianthus tuberosus. The sequence goes on along the minus strand of CM060396.1, from coordinate 3,487,011 downwards.
AGAGGATAGTGTCCAAGATGATTGCATCTTTGAAGATTACACACAGTGCCATATCTTTGTGTGCTTATTCCCGAGGCTTTCGAGGGTTGACTATTGTTGACTAATCCGGTTTGCATGCTATGTAGCTATCCTATATGGATTTGAGAGACCTTATTCACTCGAATGTGCAAAAAGGGAGAATAGACGAGTGTTTTAATGTGCAAGTTTCATAAACAGTCTTTCGTTTGGAAGCACGATGGTGAGGCTAGTTTTTATTTGGACTGTTGTGACCTGTATTTGATTTTGGAAGAAGTTTATATATTGCGTTTTCTCGTAAATCATGGACCATTTGCTCATAATGCATTCATCAACTTTCTTTGTAACCTTTAAAGCAAATTGGAGAAGTTGGTTATTCTTCTAGTGACAAAAATAGTAGTGTTTTTATTTATATATTTATCGAAACCTATTAAAGTATTATATATGCTCAAATCATATTTTAAGAGCATGGCAAATTGTAAATTACGCATTGGAAATATATATTTTAGAAGTATATAGATAGGATACAATATTTTTTTCAAAACTAAAAGTAACTAGTATTAAGGGATGTACATAAGTTGAACTATTGAATAAAATTTTGACTAGTACGAAATGTAAACCAAATTTTACTTCTAAAATATATATTTTCAACTACTGAAAATTTACATCTAAACGTATACCAACTTTTTTAATACTAATGGGTATAATATCGTAGTAGTTAAAATCAAGTTCGTACTAGTTAAAAAAAGTTGGTTTACCCCAACACTATATTATTTTGTACTTATTTTTATGCACATGTTAGTATAATTTCAAATTGTTTTACGTTTAGACGTCAATTTTCATTAAAGTTGTATTTAAGATAGCATTTACGTTTCCATTTACAAACAATTTAAATCAGTCCGTACCGCTGTCTTATTTAATTGGTGGCTGTAAAACATGTGTAGATATGCTTTTGAGCATATTTCTTTCCGTTGCCATATTGAACCAAATTAGATATCGTCTGAAATTCTGCAGCGTAGCGCGAATAATCTTACTTGCCTTATTACAAAACCCAATAAAATGTTCAATTTGGCTATTCAAAATAATGGCAGCGATGACGACACAGATATGATGTAGAATAATGACGTTTTATATGTTAAGTAGTTTTATGATGTGTTTGTGACTAAAAATGAACCCGATCGTGACGTTTATGCTTATGTTCCACCTACATTTGCATCTAGAGTTTTCAAGCAGCAAGTAGCGACACATCTTCGTCACCATGCACAACAAAGGGTAACATCTTTCTCATTTACGTGTCTATTGCATTCATAATCTATTGTTGCATAACATCACTTTGATTCGTGTTATGTTAGTCATTAATTTCATTGTTTGTGTTTACGTGTTATGTTAACATCAAATCTGCCTTCACCGGCCAAGTGTTGTCGAGAATGTCGTTAATCGGACATACGCTCTAAACACAATTGTATTTGGTGTCCTGAGAACTTGGTCTAGTGGTAAAGAGGTCTGTCCTCCCTAGTGGAGACACAGGTTCGATTCCCGCTTGGGCCATTTTCGGCGGACATCTGGGTGAAGGGACGAATCTGGGCTTTAATCCCGGGTTCGAACCTGACAGGGGCGAGGGTTTACGGATTCCATTCGGTTCCCGTGCATGGTCTCACAGCAGTCGAGGAGTCGACCTTGGACATAGCCCCGAGCATGGTGGATTTACACGCATGATCTATTAAGATCAGGGGCGGATCCACCACCAAGCCAAGGTGGGCGGGCGCACCCCCGAGAAAAAAAAATTTTAGTGTAATTTTCCGAAGAAAATCCCGTCCGCACCCCTTGGAATTTTTCGTCCGCACCCCGTGGAATTTTTCATCCGCACCCCGTGGAATTTTTCGGTCGCACCCCTTGGAATTTTTCATCCGCACCCCTTGGGTAAAAAAATATTATGGATGTATATTATAATTTTTTTTAGTAAAGTCTGATTTTTTATAAAAGCCCAATAGTCCATTAGTCAATTACCCAATACCCAACAATAAACATTAACAATTTGCCAAAAAACCCCTTCAATATCCTCCCGCCCTTCTGTTTCTGTTCCACGACATCCTGCCCAGCGACTTCATCACCAAGCCAGCAGCAACAGCAGCCAGCGACAGTCAAAATTCCGGCCAGAAACTGACCGGAATCCGGCCAGGCAGCAGCAACACAGCAGCGACATCATCAAGGTTAGTTTTTTGGTTTTTTTTTTAATGATTTTACTTGATGATTTACTGCCATAGATGATTTTTATGATGGTTTTTTTGATGATTTTACGTGATGATTTACTGCCTTAGATGATTTTTTTGATGATTATGTTATTTAGATGATTTTTAGGGGTGATTAAATAATTCTAGGGCTTGATGATTATGTTATTTAGATGATTTTTAGGGGTGATTTTTAGATGATTTTTGGAACGATGAATTTATGGTCATGGATGATGGATCAATATGATTGTGATAGGAACCATGAGTAGAGACGTTATGGCGCGAACTAATTGATTTGGATACTCTTCCTTCGGAATCCGACCCGACCCGATACAACCGATTTTTTTTACAAAGTTTGACGTGTTTGCCAAATATATAAATTTAGTTTGATGTTCTTTTGACTTACATGACCCGACCCGACCCGATACAACCGATTTTTTTACTTATGTACCTAGGGGCCTAAAATTTTTAAAAATCTTCCGCACCCCCATGGAAAAAATCATGGGTCCGCCACTGATTAAGATTGAAATTTGGGGTGGAAAATAAAAGAAGCTTGTGTTAATTAATTACCAGTGTATCATTGCCTAAAATAAAGATATTATATTATGTACGAGGGTTTTTATTTCAAACATCGACTTTAGTTAGTTTTAATAAGTTACAAAATATAGTTGCCAAAAATAAAGAGATTTATTATTATTGGGGTTTTCTTATATTATATCCGTCTATCTTGCATAGAGAATTATGGCCAACTCTTCTTACATGGCGTATTTCAACATTCCTTTAGTAAAAGATAATGTTTCTCTTGAAGGGTCCTTTTCAGGTGTTGGAGTTAACAAATCTCTTTGCCGTAAGTCGTCCGTATTCTTTCCTCGTTCAATACGCACAGCGCCTAGTATCCGTCGTTTACGGCTAGGACTGTTGGGGTATCTAATCCCATGTGCTCCCATAGCTTTCGTCTCTCAGTGTCAATGTCGGCCTAACAGAGTGCTTTCGCCGTTAAATATTAGTAGGTTTTCGCATTCTTTCCCTCTTCTATTTTTTTTCTTGTTATAAGAAATAGTAATAAAAATTATTTTTCCCTATCATGGAATACTTGGGACTAAACCGAAACAAATAAACTTTCGCTAATGGAAAAATAAGCTATTATGTGAAAAGAAAAAATTTAGAGTTAATTGCCATTTTCGCCCCTGAGGTTTGGGCACATTTGCCATTTTCGTCCAAAATGACAGTTTGGTACCATTTTGCCCCTGAGGTTTGGGCACATTTGCCATTTTCGTCCAAAATGACGTTTAAAAACCATTTTGCCCCTCACGTTTGTCCATTTTTGCCATTTTCATCCAAATCTCTAACCTAGTTAAAAAGTTCTGTTAAATGAGAATTTTTTTAATTTAATTTTTTATATTTACTCTATAAAATACAATTGTTTAATTTAATTTTTTAAAAAGTTCTCTAACATAATTGTTTATTATATTTTATAGAGTAAATATAAAAAATTAAAGAGTTAATTACCGTTTCGACCCGTACCGTTTCGACGCGAACCGTTTCGACCCGAACCGTTTCGACCCGTACCGTTTCGAGCTGAACCATTTCGACGCGAACCGTTTCGACGCGAACCGTTTCGACCCGTACCGTTTCGAGCCGAACCGTTTCGACGCGAACCGTTTCGACCCGTACCGTTTCGACGCGAACCGTTTCGACCCGAACCGTTTCGACCCGTACCGTTTCGAGCCGAAACGGTTCGCGTCGAAACGGTTCGGGTTCGAAACGGTACGGGTCGAAACGGTACGGGTCGAAACGGTTCGGCTCGAAACGGTTCGCGTCGAAACGGTTCGGCTCGAAACGGTACGGGGCGAAACGGTACGGGTCGAAACGGTTCGCGTCGAAACGGTTCGGCTCGAAACGGTACGGGGCGAAACGGTACGGGTCGAAACGGTTCGCGTCGAAACGGTTCGGCTCGAAACGGTACGGGTCGAAACGGTTCGCGTCGAAACGGTTCGGCTCGAAACGGTACGGGTCGAAACGGTTCGCGTCGAAACGGTACGGGTCGAAACGGTTCGCGTCGAAACGGTTCGGCTCGAAACGGTACGGGTCGAAACGGTTCGCGTCGAAACGGTTCGGCTCGAAACGGTACGGGTCGAAACGGTAATTAACTCTTTAATTTTTTATATTTACTCTATAAAATATAATAAACAATTATGTTAGAGAACTTTTTAAAAAATTAAATTAAACAATTGTATTTTATAGAGTAAATATAAAAAATTAAATCAAAAAAAATTCTCATTTAACAGAACTTTTTAACTAGGTTAGAGATTTGGATGAAAATGGCAAAAATGGCCAAACGTGAGGGGCAAAATGGTTTTTAAACGTCATTTTGGACGAAAATGGCAAATGTGCCCAAACCTTAGGGGCAAAATGGTACCAAACTGTCATTTTGGACGAAAATGGCAAATGTGCCCAAACCTCAGGGGCGAAAATGGCAATTAACTCAAAAATTTATTTTCCAGTAACTTATGATTATAAATAAATTAACATGATTTTCTAAAAATTAAACTTGTTTGTCTATGATTTAATGAACAATTTAAATGCCGAAGCTGTATAGATTTTAAACCCGACAAGCTTGGTTGGAAAGCACTGACTAGCGATTAATCGGATTTTTTATTTTCATACTTAGTATATATACACACACATCGATATGTATATATACTTATATATTAAACTTAAACATCAAGTACTTACAATAAATAATAAGATAGATTTATTTAATTGTGAAATAAGGAAATAAAACTTAACAATGAAACTAGCGTAGGAAAAAAAAAATTTAAAAGAACAAACAATCAATTAAACACTTAAGGAAAATATTGAATAAAACAATTATTTGCAAAAAGAACAAATAATGAATTAAACACTTAAAGAAAATATTGTATATAATTATTATTATTATTATTATTATTTTTATTATTATGATTTTTTTGTGATTAAATTTTTTATATTATTGTTTATAACGGTATATATTATCAGGGTCCGGTTCTTGTTATGGTTCTTATATGTTCGCTTTTTGTATGATTGTTTAGGTTTATCAGCGCAATGCTCTACCCCGCAGGAGTCGCCGATTCCTGATGATGAAGCTCTCAGGAAAGATGAAATTATGAAGAAAGCCAAGGAAGATGAAGCTCTAAAGGAAATTCTACAAGAGGAAAAAAAGGAAATAAAAAAAATCTTCGTTGAAGACGATGAGGATTTTAGTGTATGTTCAAAGATTTGCTCAAATCTAGATTCATTAAACATGAAAGATCACTTGGGAAGTATCACTGCCACTTCTATGTTGGAAGGTATGTAAATAATTTGTATCCAAGTTTTTTTTTTTTTTTTAAATACAAAAAGCATGCATAAATTTAATAATTTATAAATTTAATAATTTATATGTTATAGTTAGCGAAACGGGAAAAACAAACAAGTTAGAGTGTACAAGACTAGGGGCAACCATTCTTTATCCCCTTGAAAGTCGGATGTTATATGGTGACCACTCGGAATATGATATTATAATATGGAAGCTTCCTTTGAGTTTTTATATCAAGTAAGTGCTTTTTATATAATTGTCTTTTAGGGTTGACTAAAACTACAATAACTAGTTTTTTTCTACCTCACGCGTTGCGGTGAAACCGAACAAATAATAATGTAAAACAAACGTGATTTGAAAATAAAACATGTTGTTTAGAAAGCCAGAGCAATAGAACGGTTTAGTTTATATTATACCGTTTTATGATACAAAATAAATACTTTATTTTGAGTACAACTTCGTTTTTAACAAAACTTATAAAGGAACGTCGAGAGAAAAAATCAAGCACAACTATGTGCTTAAGTTTTTTGGAATAAAGTTATACACGTAAGTTATTAAAGAAGTATCAAATTATTTGATAGATTAATATATGTTCTAAAAAAGAAAAAAGAATTATTGGTAAAGGAAATATATGGTTTTAGAAAAGGGAAAAAATAAAAAATATGTTATTAGAAGTAGATATAATAATAAACTATTATAATATATGAAATAAAAATAATAATAAAAAGCTATATTTATTTTAAAAATAATGTTACTATTCATCGTCATTCGCTAACTATATAATATAATATAATATAATATAATATAATATAATATAATATAATATAATATAATATAATATAATATAAAAGTTACTTATTTGAGTTTTGGTTTTTGCAGTTCGTCGCCGGGCCACTTGATCAAAAACTTTTTCTACAAGAACAAGAATGTTAAAGCTCTTAAACCGAAAGGGCAACTACAAATGTTGGTCCCTTCTTCTCAACAAAATGAAATAATGTCGAACGATATTGAGAAACATGCCAAACACAAAGGGTTTTATGAGTTTGAAAATTGTTTTCTTTCAAGCGGAGATAAGAAATTAGTTTTCAAAAGGGTTGGTACCGTACAACGGAGTCTTCACAAGGAGGTACTTCTCTCAAAGGAAAATGAAAATGAAACAAGTGATGTTTTGCGGCAAAGATTTGAACTAGGAGCGGGTATTTGAAAGTTTTGTTTGGAGGGATGAGTTGAGTACTATTTTTCGTGATATATCGATTTTTATTTTTTATGATTACAAAAAATATTATTTCCCTTGATTGATTTAATTTTTTATGATTATAAAAAATATTATTTCCGTTGATTGATTTAAGTGCACATAATTGACTAATTGTTATATTTAAGGGACTTACTTGAATACAAAAACTTGTCTCAAATTGATAAATTGTAATCTTTTTTTTTGGAATGCATATAGAGTGTACACGTAGAAAAAGAATAAAGTGTTAAAAGTGATACTTTTATACTTTAGTTTTAATATTGCTCGTTAAATGTCGTTAATATTTTATTTCATATAAATGAGGTATTGGGGTTATCAAATGAAAGTTTTGCTGATTGGGCTTAAGCTTGTGGATGGGCTAGGAGCTACTGGGCTGCTTATGGGCTTTATGGACAGGATGTGTACAGATGCAGGGCCGGCCCGTAGGGGTGCGGGGTGGGCGACAGCACAAGGCCTAAACCTTCCGAGTGGCCAGTTTTTTTTACTTTTGTATAGAATTTATGTTGTATAAGATAGAATATATATGCACTGAATCGGGAAATAACATAAATGAACCCTTGTACTAGTGGTTACTGCCTTGTTTAAATAACAAGGAGACGTGGGTTCTAATCTTGGAGTCTCCAAATTCTTTATTTAAGCTTATTTTTTGGTTTTTTTGTTATTGGCATTTTATGATTAACTTTGTCAAGTGCATCTTTCCCTTTAATTAAAAAATTACTTCCTAAACTTAGCTAAAAATAACTATTTAAATTACATCGACATAAATTTTAGTGATTGATGAGTTTATATTAAATGGAGGTTTTCGAATAGGGCCCAATTTTTTAATCTCGCATAGGGCTTAAAAAATTTGTGATTTTCGGAGACAGCCCTGTATAGATGGGCTGTTGATATATGTTGCAGATGAATTTTAAGGCTGTGTTGTGATATATCGTATAAGCTGCTGCCTCTATATAAAAGTGTTATGATTCAGTCATTCAACAGATAAAAAAAAGTAGTATCTTACATTAGGATTTCTCTCATGTGTGATTTTGTAGACTCTCTCATATCGATTCTAGGTTTGATCATATTCGATTCGTTTACTTGTTAGATCGAGTGTTATGTGAAAGTAGATCATTATGCTGATCTTCTATGTGTGAGCTATGTGTTTTGGTGAGGGTTTCAGTTTGTTTTGATCAGATTTTTTTTTTGTGTAAATCATTCAGATTCGTTACATTTTATAATAAAGATGCCATAATTTTGATACAAACAAATCATGACTAAATTATACTTATATATTCATAATAATCAATGTTTATTTTTTATTTTTTTTATAAATTCATAATAGTTTTTTTTTCTAAGGGGAGCGGTTGAAAATTTTCAAGGGGTGCGGTTGAAAAAATCCAAGGAATATGGTTGGGATTTTCGACAGAAATTAGCATTAAAAACTTTTTTTCTCATGGGGTACCGCCTCCCATCCACCATTATGGGTGGGTCCGCCCTTGCATGGTTGAAATATTAGATTGTCATTCTCCATGACCTAATAGGCCCAAGGCAAACCCAATGTATCTATGGACTTTTAATCTTTTATACTTACAATATCGGCATGATATTTGATATAGTAACCGAAAGAAAAAAAACCTAAAAACAAAGTTGTGATATGCTCAAAATAATAACTTACATTTATTTTACATTAATTGAAACCTAAAACAAAGAATATCGGCATCGGTTCATATATATTTAATGGGACGCATTATACATTTACAAGTGTTTACACATAAACATGATATTTTTTAGAACGGCAATACACGGTCTCTAATTCTACCACTTAAAGTCCACCTAGACACCTGAGGCATGTGGATCAATGACATTGGTGAATTCCCCCAACCAAGCGGGGTGAGAGTTCAAACCCCATTGCAGATATCTAGATGGACTTTAAGTGGTAGAATTAGAGAGTGTGTATTGCCATTCTAAAAAAAATGTCATGTTTATATGTAAACACTTGTAAATACATAATGCGACCATTAAAGAAATAATACATATCAAGTAGTGTTTATATGATGTACGTATAAACATTCATACATTGTCACAGGTGAAATACAAAAACAGGTCAAGGTTGCGTAGGCCACCTTGTGGTGCATGACTTAGGGCATGTTTGGCTAAGCTTTTCAAAACCTTATTGACTTATCAAAAAGCCAATAAGTTGTTTTTGTGTTTGACTAAGCCAAAAGTCCTTTTAGAAATGGCTTTTTGCAAAGAAGAAAAAGGAGGTTTCAAGAAGTCACAATATTGTGACTTCTTGGCCAGCTTTTAACTTTTCAAACTACAAATTACCAATATACCCCTTCTTTACCCCCTTATATCTATAAAAGAATGCCCATTTTAGTCATTTTACATCAATAAGCTAATCCAAACATTTTTTTTAAAAACTCCTTTTCAAAAAGTCCTTTTCCCAAAAGTCCTTTTCCAAAAGTCCTTTTTAACTATAACTAGGATTGCGACCCGCCGCAATGCGGCGGAGATTCTTTAGTTATAACTAAGTCGACCTAGGACCCGTACTTTATGTTAAACATGTCAAACGGGGAAAAAATACACGATGTAAAAACGTTCACCAAAGACGCACGTTGCGATGTATTAAGTCACAAAATTTAGAACCAAGCATAAAGCGAAAAATTTGCGGAAAATGGAAACCATAAAGGAGCAAAGTTGAAAGTAAAAAAGTTATGAGGATAGATTGCAAAAGATAAAAAGTTTTGGGTTAAAAGTAAAAAAACAAATAGTTTTTGGTTAAAAGTAATTTATGAACTACCTTTGGGTGGAATGTAAAAAAAATCAATTTGTTTTTGGAAAACCCCTAAAGCCAAGGTTACAACAACCATATGCATAACCATTTTTTCTTTGAAAAACCCACAAAGCACACCCTGCGTTGCGGCGGGGTGTAAAACGGTGTCAAATAGTACTAATGCCACACAACCGTCATCGACCACCAACACTGACTCGACCTAGGATCTGCGTGTTGCGACAAACCTATCAAACATGGAAAAATAGAGGTAAAAACGTTCAACCACACATGCACGTTGCACCGTGTTAACTTGCAAAATTTGAAACAAAACATAAAAAAGTTGAACCACAGTCGTACGTTGCGTCGTATTAACTCGAAAAATTTAGAACTATACGTAAAACGAAAATTTGCGAAAGATGAAAACTATAAGTGACAAAAGTTGTGAAGTTAAATTGCAAATAATGAAAAATTTTGTGTTAAAGTTAAAAAAACAAATTATGTAGGGTTAAATTTGCAAAAGGTAAAAACCTTTGGATTAAAAGTAAAAAATAAAGGTTTTCTTTTGAAAGACTCATAAAGCACAACGTACAAGTTTTATTGCATGTTTTTATTGCTTATTTATAGTAATAAAATAAGCTTAGGGGCTGTTTGATAGTCTCTGAATGGTCATTAAGAGGCTACCTCTTAATGGAACCATTAAGAATTTTACCAATGAGAAGGTAGAAGAATGTGACATGTGATGATTTACCATTCAGAAGTTACCTCTTAACCATTCAGACTTGAGGTTACCTCTTATTCATTCAGAGGTTTTAAACCATTAAGAGGTAGCATCTGAATGGTCATTAAGAGGCTACCAAACAGCCCCTTAGCGAAACATGCCCTTAAGCGTTTGTCACTTGGTTGCTCATTCAAGGCTGGTGGAGTGGCGGCCAAGATTTAAAAAAAAAAAAAGAACTGAGGGTTCATTATTCTTTCACAATTTAAAATTTCAAACATTACCAACCAAGCCACCATTGAGAATGATATATTAGAGAGTACGGATTAAAAAGAGTTGATCCTAAACTTTGCTTTCAAAAATGCTAAGAGACCCTCACAACTCGGTCAACTATTTTAATTACTACTTTTTGCTACAATACTTTGGTTTTGTTTATTGTTATCACAATTATCGCCATTTTAATAGGTAAATGGGCTCAGCCCGGCAAACAATTATAAATGAATCAACAAAATTACACCTTTAGGGGGGGGGGGGGGGATTCACACGGGTCTTTCTTCTCGACGGCCGGTGGTTGGGGTGGTGTTGTTGGGAGTGGGGCTGGAGAAGGGGAAGAATTAGGGTATTTTTAATACGTCCATTGGAATGGGAAGGGTTTGGGGAAAGTGGAAAGATAAGTGATAAGATTAGGTTTTCAAATCACATGGTTCCACTAAAATTATATTTTTTATTATATTAAAATTGTTAACATATGTTAACAAGTACTAAACAGGTAAACATGTATTTAACCTGTTTAGACACGAAAATTATCATGTATTTTTGTGTCTACCTGTTTAGTACCTGTTACGTTTTAAGGCCATACACGATACCTGTTAACTTCGTGTAGGTTCGTGTCATGTATTCGTGTATGTGTCTAAAATTGTCAGCCAGCAGTATTTCCCCAACCCAAAAAAAAACACACCCTTTCGCTTCGACACCGAACGGCTAAATGAAGTTGTTTGGCCATATCAAGACAAAACCCTTCGGCGTAAAATGCTTGACCTTACAAGACCAGCCCCAACCCCAAATATTGCAATGCAACCTCCAACATTGTCGGACTTTAGCCCATACCCACATAGTTTGCGGTGAAACTGTCTCTTTGTAAACTAGGATTGGGCCTTCAAAAACACATTGCAGCCAAAGCCCAAAATATAAACAGTGGACCTGGTCTTCATAGCTAACCCTCCCTGATGGAGGGCCTTCAGGATCAGCAATAAACCGAAGCCTACACGGCTGGAATGGGCTTCGGCCTTCAACCCAATTTCCATATTCTTTTTAACCCGACTTAGGGCCTTCTCTATGACACCCACTGAACGGGCCTTCAACCGGATTGTTACACCCTAGCCCACATTAAAGAATTGGACCAAAGGCTTCACTATGACACCAACAACGTGGTTAGGTAATTATTGAGTAGTTAATGAAGTGGTGGGTGAATCACTACACCATTGGCTTAGGTGACGTGTCAACCACATGCAGTGGCGACCCATAAATTATTTGTAGGGTGTGCGGATCAGCGGATGAGTGGTTCAAGCATATTTTCAGGGTGTGCGATGGGAATTTTTGCCTAAAAGATATACTAATTTTTTTTCAAGGGGTGCGCCTACCCACCCTGGGCTTCACCTAGGTCCGCCCCTGACCACATGGCAAAAAAGTATATGTGGTTTGTGGTACCGCTACTCATGGTCTAAGAGCATTCACAATAGTTGCACCATATCTCCCCCTATATTTAAAAGAGTAAATTGCAATTTTACCCCCTGAGGTTAGGGGTGATTGGCACTCTTACCCCCCCTAAGGAAATAATTGCAATTTTACCCCTCAGTGTTAACTCTTATGTCGCAACATTACCCCCTATACTCAGTCAAAGGTAGTTTGACCCTTATATGTAAGGGTATTTTGGTAATCTTACCCTATATTTATTTTTATTATTATTTTTAATATTATTTTTATTATATATAGACTAAACTGCAAATATCATCATCATCTTCAACCATTATCTGAACCTCCATCATCATAGTCTTCAACCATCACCGCCACAACCACCACTGCCGCCACAACCATCACCGTCGCCATCATCACCACCCCCGCCACAAACCTCCATCATCATCTTCAACCATCACCGTCGCCATCTGAACCGCCACAACCACCACTGCCGCCACAACCATCACCGTCGCCATCATCACCACCCCCACCACAACCAGTGACGGAAGAGGTTTGAGAGACGAGAGCGAATACAAGAGATATACAAGAGAATTTGTTCATGTTGAGTCAGTTGATTCTGCTCAAATGGATGTTAATTCGATTGATCAGGTGATGATTTGAGACTCTGTTGTGAAAACCTAGATCACACATTTTAGGTTTAGTTGCAGTGATTGTGTATATGTTTATTTATGTTGCACCTTTTGTTCACTTATTAAATCTGTAATACACTTTGATTGTTTGTGTTAATAAGCTTAATTTAGCTCTCTAGATAACACTTTTTAGGTTTATATGTGGTGATTGTATGTAATGTTTATGAATTATGGCTACTGTAGATCAAATGATAAAACGATCAGATCTGCAAATTTTGAAACTGATGCATTGAAACAATTAGGCTTAGAGGTTAAGTTAGATTGGAGAAAGGCTAGGGTTACAGAAGAAGAAGAAGAAGGGTAGATTGATTGAGACATTGAAGTAATGTACTGAATTGGGGGTTTTGTGGGGTGTGTGTGTGTGTTTTAATTTCTGTTAGAGAAGATGTGTAATGAAAGTTGCAGGACCTTCATCTTCTTTATTTCTATGTTTTTCATCCATGGGTGGAAAAATAACAGATTCATTAGATTTATGTGTAATGAAAGGTGGAAGGGTGAGATTTGGATCTTGAGAGGTTAATGGCGGTGGCAGTGGTGGTACCCGGTTGAGAGTGTTGGAGGGTGGTGGCTGGAGGTGGTTGAGGGTGGTGGCTGGAGGTGGCAGTGGTGGTTGTGGTGGTGAATGGCGGTGGCAGTGGTGGCAGGGGGTAAAATTACAGAGTAAACAAAACACAGGGGGTAAAATAACAGGGTAAAATAGTCATTTCACCACCAAGTCAACAAATTAGTCAACAAAATTGAGTATAGGGGGTAATGTTGCGACATAAGAGTTAACAGTGGGGGGTAAAATTGCAATTATTTCCTTAGGGGGGGTAAGAGTGCCAATCACCCCTAACCTCAGGGGGTAAAATTGCAATTTACTCTATTTAAAATTTAAGGTAAATATCTCAAATAAGTGTTTACGAGTAAGATAAAAGATAAAAATGGTGGATAGATGTGAGAGTTTTTTTTTAAAATAAGATGTAAATTTAAAAATTTGTGATTTTTAGTTAAATTATAGGGTAGATATGGTGGAACTGTTGTGAATGCAAGTATGGTGACAATTGTTGGAAAATAATCAGGGGCGGACCCAAGCCCAGCCTAAGGTGGGCGGGCGCACCCCCGGGGAAAAAAAATTAGTGTTAAGTTCCATCGAAAATTCCGTCTACACCCCTTGGAATTTTTCGTCCGCACCTCTTGGAATTTTTCGACCGCACCCTTGAAATTTTTCGTCCACACCCCTTAGGTAAAAAGTGTTATCAATTTATATTTTAAATTTTTTTTAGTGAACTTCTATTTTAAAAAAAAAATACTACCTAAATTATATAACTTTTAATACCTAACTAACTAAACCCAAATACCCATACCTTTACCTACTTATAATTCCTAACTAGCTAGCCCACTAAGTCTTAGTCCATTAACCAAACCCAACAATATTTTAAACTATAATAAAATAATTAAAGCCCAAAACCTTTAGAAATTCTCTCTCGCTCTAACTATCTCTCTTGCGTCCTTGCACTGCCAACGAACAACATCACCCAGCGACAACAGTCCAGCAGCCGGCGACCACCGTAATCAGCCACCATACCACCGTCGTTTGACACCAAATCTAACCGGAATCCGAACACGGGTAAGTTTCTTTGTTATTTTGATGATTTTGGTTGATATTATAGGAGAAAAAAAGGGTAATAAAGTTGTTAAATAGGTTTGAAATTTTGTGTGTTTTGACGTTGTTTATGGTTGTTTAGATGATTTTTAGGGTGATTATGTTGTTTATATATTTTTAGGGTGATTATGTTGTTTATATATATTTTAGGGTGATTACAACTTACGTTATGATTTCTAGGGCTTGAATAGTTGAAAATTAAAATTAAAATTGAAACATTATGTTATGGAGCGATGAACTTATGTTATATAGAGAAAGAATTGCTTAGAAAATTAGTTTTATATGATGTTTTGGATAGATTTCAAAAAATGAAAACCCGTAGGGCGTCGACGTTTTAATTATGTTTGTAACAAGGTTTGACATGTTTTTTATGATTATATAAATTTAGTTTGATGTTCGTTTGTTTTACATGACCCGACCCGATACGAATCGATTTTTTTACTTATATACCTAGGGGCCTAAAATTTTTAAAAATGTTCCGCACCCCCATAGAAAAATTCCTAGGTCCGCCACTGAAAATAATCAAATCTAGTGGACAAAAAGTAAAAACACATGAAACTTATATTTCAAATATTGTTAAACAGGTAAATAATAGGCAAAATGATTATTTAAAATATGAGACGTTTAAACGAGTGTTAATACGATCTAATGTTTAATAACAACTAGGATTTTGTCCGCCGCGCGTTGCGGCGGCGCGCGACGGGCGGAAACATATAGCAAGACAAAACACGATTCGTAAAACGCAGTGTGTAACAAAGGTAGACACAAAGCGTACAACAAAATGCCAAAGACATTCGAAAAACACAATGCATTAGCATTTGCAAAAGTAGTAGTTATAGTCTAGGGCTTACAATTGCAATTTTTTTAAAGTTTGGTGAGTGTAAAAATGGAGTAATAGTGCAAGGGGTAAAAAAGCAAAGTTTAAAAAAGACAAAGTGTAAAAGTATAGGGGTGGTGGCGGAAATGTGTAAAAGATGAGGGAGTGTTAGTGGAAATGTAAAAGAAGAGGGTTGGTGGCGTAACTGTGTAAGAGCTAAGGGGGTGATGGTGAAAGTAGAGGGTTGGTTCAGGCAAAGTTTGAAAGATGAGGTTGTGGTTTTGGAAATCCAAAGTAGAAGGTTTAGGGACTAAATTTTTCATTTTATGAAACTTTGAAGATACCAAAGTCAAGGGGCTAAAATTGCAACATCATGAAAGTACGGGGGCTTGGAGGCAAAGCCGGTGGGAAACCCGCGCGTTGCGGCGCAAGTACAGTGCAAACATCGAATAGATTAGTCGAAGCGTTATGTAATGCGTTAAACATATGAAAACGCACATTTTGACGTATCCAATTTAACTCAATAGCATTGTAGCTGGATAAAAATGTAAAGTATATCGTATTAATATGTGACTCGACTCATACATAGGAAACGTACAAAAAAGCATAAAATGTGTATCAAGGGAAAACTAACACGTGTAATCAAAAGTGATAGTCATATCAACGGAAAAAACTATACCCTTAGCGTGTTGCGGTAGGGTCGAAACATAGAATTGGAAACGTACATAAAACAATCAAAAAACAAAATATATTTGACCTGACTTGTTCCCAAAAAAAGTTTACAGCGAAACGTACACCAACTCGAATTTATACCGACACATAAATTTTAATATTCATAATACAACCCGCGGGCGATGCGTCGTAGGCACGTTGCAAACAGATTAGTCCAAGCACTATGTCATGCGCAAGCGCATGTCTTGACGTATTCAGTTCAACCTAATGTATGGTTGAATCCAAACGTTTAGTTTTTTAAAAAAAAATTAGCGAACGAAAATAATTAAAGAAAGCAATAAGCTAAAAATGTATAGATATACGGTACAACGATAAAGTTGAAACATTATAAACTTTTGAGATTAAACCTCAATGGTCTAATATTGCAATGTAATTGAAATTTAACTTGAAAAGGAAATGGACTCAAAACACAATTTAAGAAAACTAAAAGCAGATGACAAAAATGTATTTTACTCAAAGTATGGGTGAAAAATTGAAGTTTAACTTGGAAAGGAAAGAGACTCAAAACGCAATTTAATAAAACTAAAAGCAATGGGTAAAAATGTATTTTACTCAAAGTATGGGTGAAAAGAGGAAATTTCGAAATAGACTCAAAACACAATTTAACAAAACTAAAAGTAAGAGGCCAAAATGTATTTCACTCAAAATATTGTGTAAAAAATGGAAATGACACATGCATGTCGGTGGCGTATGCCACCGATTTTGTGTTTTAAGTAAGTTGATAATTAGATTTTTAAGAGTCCAACACTTATCGAGTTTCGTTCAAGTCACGCCATTAAAATTAGCAAAGCATTACCTTAAGTTAATGGGTTTTTATAGTTTAGACAAAGCATTAAACGGACGGAGGGCAGGTCAACGCCGTTTGACCACAATTTTGCTTTTTAGTCTTCACAGATTTTATTTGTTTGTGATAATAATATTTTATCATTAGTTAAATGTTCTTTTTCTAGTTCTTGTTACAAAGCAGATAAGGACAACACAATGCAGAAACGGATGGGATGGCAGTATCGTATTTAAATGGCCTTTTTAAGACATGTACATAAGACAAAAAGGGAGGAAATGTCGGTGTCGTTGCCACCGACTTTGTCCTTTAAGTCTTTAGGGTAATAATAATAATAAATAAAGTTCATGTGTATGAAAACAAAAAGATTTAACATAAAGATTTTTTAATTTTGAACAAAACCGACATACCATAAGTCGGCTAGAACACTTCTATAAATAGCTATGCTCATTTCAATAGAACTCACCTTTCAAACCCTTTTCCTCATATAACAGCAGGTGAGTTTTCATTTCTTAAGTTTTAACATTAGAATTTTTATTAGGTTTAATTAACTTATAAATTTAATTGTAGTATAATATTATGAATATTATAATATTAGGAGTAGGGTTTACGGTCATAGCCAGAGTAAGGGCTCTTTGTTTATTTACCTCTTAATGAGGCTCTTAGTGGAGCACTTAATGGTTCAGACCGTTTGTTTCATGAACAGATGTCTGATTGGTTCAGACATTTGCCTCTGAATGGTTAAACATTATACAGAGTCTGAATGGTTAAGACCTCTAATCTGAATGGTCAGACATTTGCCTCTGAATGGTTAAACATTATACATGCTCTTAATGGTTCAGACATCTTACTGGTTCAGCACTTAATGGTTCAGACCTCTTACTGATTTAGCACTTAACCATTCAGATATTATCAAATAGCCCCTATTGGTGGTTTAACTTGGTTACGTCAAGCTCAATAAATTTTGGATGTGTCAAGCCCATTGTGCCTAGTCCATTATGTATTCTTAGATCACATCGAATGCTAAATCATAATCTTAATTCCCTAACTAGCTTTCTAACTAAACAACTATAGGAAAATCAAATACTACTAAAGCATGTACTACAAACAAAAAATGGCCTCAAAATCATGGGTGTCATAGATTTAGAACAAATTTTTTTAATAAATTCCTTTTTAAGTAAATGTTTTTTTTTTAATTTTAACTACATTAGTTCAAAATAAAAAATTAAATTGATTAACAATTGTAACAATTTGAGTCCAATTAACTAACTTTGTTAGATTTTGTCAGTTAAACTTTTATTAGATGATCAAAATACCCTTACCAATAAAAATAAAAATAAAAATAAAAATAAAATATAACAGTTTATTAAATATATACATATAATATAAGAATATTGGATTTTAATAATCTGATATAATAATTTGAGTCAAATTGACTAACTTTGTTAGATTTTGTCAGTTAAACTTTTATGAGATGACCAAAATACCCATATTATTAAAAATAAAAATGAAATATAGTAGTTTATTAAATATATACATATAACATAACAACATTCGATTTTAATAATACCAACTATTCGCTGTTGACCGTCAACAGTCCCAACCTCAAAAATAACAGCTGGCAGCCCCAGCTATTAACATGGTATCTTTCAATGGAATGGGCCCTCACTAACAAAATCTTAACGTCGTTAATCTCCGATTGTTGAAAAACGTTTTTCGACGGAAAAAGGATCTTAAAGGTCCGATCTAAGGTTACAAAGAGGTTTAGACGAAAATGTTGAGTTTTCTGGCCAAAAAAAAGTTTTCGGCACAAAAAAAAAAGTTTTCCGACGACCTCAATAATTGGTGCTTTTACTAGAAAAAAAGTTCCTAAAAGTCCGTAATAAGGTTACAAAGAGGTATGGGATGAAACGGTTGAGTTTTCTCGTCAAAAACGTTTTTCCGAAGACTAACGGCGTTAGGATTCTGTTAGTCAGGGTCCATTTGAGACCAATATGTTAATAGTTGAGATTGTCAGTGTTTTTTTTTTTTTTTTTTTTTTTTTTTTTTTTTTTTTTTTGCAGTTGGGACTAATGGCGGTTGATATTATTAAAATTCAATATTCCTATAATATATACTCACATATAACTAGATTTTGCCTCACCCGCGTTTAAAACATATAACTAAGAGTTACAACATCCAAAAATTCAAACCAATCAGACTAAAAGTAGCAACAATAAAATGTTTTAAACCGAAAGTATACAATGTAAAAAAGCAAAAGTTAACTTAAAAATTTTTAGTTAACCATCACAAAAACTTTATTCAAACATTATGTCAAAACTATTTTTATATTCGTTAATACTAGATACGTCTTTTAAATATAATATTTAAAGTTTAAATGAATTAATAGGGTTTTTAAATATATTATTTAAATTTAAACCCAAACCGGTTCTAGCGGTTCTTTAAATGGAACCGTCAGTTATAACCGGAACCGAACCCTAAATACAACAATACGGTTCGGATCTGGCGGTTCCGGTTCGGTTCCCCGATTCTGGAGGTTCAGAACCGTAAATTGCTCAGCCCTAGGTAAAACTGTAAATTTAAACGGAGCAAAATCGTAATTTAGCTAGATTAATTGGAAAGTGTCAGCTGCTTTGCACTATTCCCCTCATGGAGATAGTATATATAGTAAATAAATAAATACACATGCACACACAAACCACTTTCCCTCTGTATATTTTCACTCATTACCATCGTTCATCTTCACTACCTATGCACCACCTCACCACAACCGCAAATCACTTTCTTTAAATTGATTTTAGATCTAACACGTGCATCTGAACCCTAACCCCCAAATTGATTTCAGATCTAAGCAAGGGAGGGTCGTGTTTCCACCACTATTAAACCCACAATCACTATCACCGTATCCTACCATAACCAGCTCTAAACTCAACAACTACCTCCGAACACCTGTTACGTCGTCTTAACCATTGCTCTCGGCACTACCTCAACCGGAAACTCTAACCTAAACACCTCACACATCACCGTCGTCCCTAACCCCGTCGAACCACCCCCTGTCCCACCACTAACCACAGCCTCCCACAACCACCATTGGACCACCTCCACAAACCCCGACCCCAACTGCAACCCACATTCGGCCTTCGCAAAACACCATCCCCCGATCTCCAATAGATATGTGATTTGTTGCTTGTGTTTTCAACAACAACTATGTATTTGGGTTTGGATGGTTGAACTTTTGTGTTAATTTGTAGAAAGAGGGGGGGGGGGGGTGTATATATATATGGGATGAATATGTAATTATGTTTTAGGGTTTTGGATTTAAAATAGTTATTTTTATTTTGTATTTTATTAGTAGGGGCAATTTTGTCTTTTAAAAAAACTAACAGATTTGGTGGACGCCATCACAAATGGTTACAAATTGAAAAATCAGGTGCTCAGATAGTTTAAAATTTGAAAATTGGACTCAAGTAAGGCTGGAGGGTATGGTATAAAGCCTCTAGGGGTTTTATCACGCTACCTCAGCGCCACCTCACCGACACCTCACACAGGGGGCTTTAAAGCCCATTCCTTTAACTTGCAAAGGTGCAGGGTATGGTATAAAGCCCCTATCATCATTATCTAATTATTATTTTTTATTTATACATTTTATTTTTTAAATTAAATGCCAATTTTAATAACTAGAAAATAAAAAAAAAACATAATTTCATTAAAATAAAAAAAAACATTACAAAGTCCTAAAAAAAATAAAATGCCATAACCTTTTTAAAAGCCCTTTAAAAAATACACCAAAACTAAAAGCTCATTAAAAGAAAGACAAACCCCTTTTAAAATCTTTTTTTAAAAGCCCTTTTTAAAAAATACACCAAAGTGTCTTCTCCCTCATACCTCTTCACACCTCACCACCAACCTTCTCTCACAATCAGAAACCTGCAACTCAACCTTCCCTCCAAAAAAACCTGCAAATCAGCCAAGAAACCTCCAAAAAAACGGTCATTTTGACCATTCTCACCTCGATCCCCTCAAAAATTGCTCGTTAACGTGCTGGCGGAAGGCCCCTAACTCCGGCGGTGTGGACGGTGGCGCCCCGAGGGCGCTATGGAGGCTGAGGTGGTGGGGTGACGTTAAGCCACACCCACCGGCCTAATTAAAACCACCAAAACACAAGTTCTCAAAAAGGAATTTACTCAAAAAACAAATTTCAAAAATAAAGTCTTATAAAATTTATTGTGCCTCGCTTATTTTTATCCATGTTTCAATATAAACTTTATTTAAAACCGACCGCTGCAACGCGCATGTATACTATAACAACCCCAATACATATAGAGGGTCAGACTCAATACATATAGAGGGCCGGACTCAATACATATAAAGATAAAATTTACATTTCAAAACGATAAAAACGGTCCGGGGTGTCCCCGGTGCCCATGCAGTCATGCACACACAATTCTTCTTGTTTTATTTTTTACTTTGAACATATCTTTTATTTATTTCCATACTCAACATCATTCAAAATCTCATAGGAAATGACAAGACCCTGCCAGGGAGAACATCCACATTTCTTGCAATCCTGCAACCTCAACAGTCTCCAATGGTTCTGTTTTTTGTCATGATTACTTAGGTTAGGAATGGTCTGAATTGTTTGTTTAATTATGTTACTTTATTTTATTAAAAACGTACATCATTTCACTTAAGTTATTAGGGTAAAGGGAGTGGTGCGGTGAACAAAGCGGCAAAGGAGTTTGCCGCGCGGCAACACCGCCGCCGGCCTCCTTTGCCGCCCGGCAAACATGTGAAATCGGGGAGCACTTACCGATCGGGAAAAGGGAATGTTGATGATTGATGTGTGTGTTTGTGTGTGCAACAATTTATTTAACATATAATTTATAAAAAAAAAAAAAAGTTTACCACTTTCAAGTGTTTAACCATTGCCAACATTTTTCACCAAAGTTTAAACTCTTCACACTTGCTGACATGGCACACTCTGATTGGCCCATTTTGAAGTTTGCCACTTTCATCTGTTTAACCACTCCCTTCACCCTTAAGGGTGTAAGGAGTGGTTAAACACTTGAGAGTGACAAATTAAAAAAATCAACTAATTAGAGTGTGCCATATCAAAGTGGTAAACTATGCTCAAAAGTGTTGGCAATGGTTTAGACACTTGGTGAAGTGGTAAACTATTTAAAAAAAATGTGTGATTGGTTGAGATTGGAATGGACCCCACCCCACACTACCCTCTCTCTCTCATAGCTCCCTTCCCCGCGTCGGCATTGTCTCCACGATCCACACAACTCACCGCGTCGGCAAAAGGTTGGCGACAGTGTTTGCTGCGCGGCAACCACCTTTACCGCACCCTTTGCCGACTCCACACTGTACACCCTAAAGTAGTGTTTGGTATGCAGGAATGAGAGGTGGAAATGTGGAATGAAATTGATGATTACGAGGGAATGAAGAAAAGGGTGTTTGGTTGGTCAATGGAATGAAATCACTCATTCCAAAAGGCATTCAATTCCTTCAAAATCATTCATTCCACCCCCATGTTTTTTTTTTCCATTCCATCCCCTCTTGCACCATTCATCAACAACACCACAACCTACCACCTTCGCCACAACCCGCCACCACCTCACTCCGACAGCCACCGCTGCCGGCACCCATTCGCCACCGTTATCACCCACAACTGCGACCAACCGCCAATGCCACTCGCCGCCATTGCCCACCACCATCGTCGACGCCACCACCACCACCGCCGCCACCACCAACCGCCGCCGCCACCCACCGCCGCCACCCACCGCTACCCACCACCTACCGCCACCCACCACCAACGGCCACCTTGCCGCCACCACCACTCGCCGTCACCGCCGCACCGCCACTCGTCGCCACCCCCACCACCCATCGCCGCCACCGACACCCACCACCGCCACCTATAACCACCCACAATCACTACCACCGACCACCACCACCACTCACCGCTGATTTTATTACTCTGTTTTTCTTGTCTACCGAACAATACACAATAATAATTCATTCCATTCACACATGGTAACCAAACAAGACATGGAATAGTAATGATCCATTGCATTCTCTCACCCATTCCATTACCTCGTACATTCCATTCCTTCGTCCATTCAATTACTCCATACCAAACGAAGTGTCTTGTTTATGTTTTAGCAACAAAAATATTATTATTATTTGAGAAAAATGCTCGGATAGTCTCTGTGATTTCGCCTTTTTTCACCTATAGTCCCCAACTTTCTAAAATTACCTGAATAGTCCCCAAGTTTTCAATTTTTGTTCCCGGATAGTCCCTGGCGCGGATGAAGGTTAGTTTTTTTTGTTAAGTTGATATAAAATGACAAAAATACCCTTAATGTTACATTAATAGCTTAAAATTAAAATAATATAATTAATATTTAGCTTTTTGTGGGACCCACCTCCCCTCACCTTCTTTCCCACTTTTCTGCAAATCCAGCTAATCACCACCACCATGACCTTAGCTACAAAGAAGTATATCAACGAACAAGGGGCTCCCATTGTTGTTAAAGCATACAAAACTCTCACAAACTTTTACAGTAGAAAGAATTATGGAGCTCATGACCTGTGACTGAAGTTCTTTGGTAAAAACAGGTGCAGTACGCACCCATTCCACAACCACCACTTCCGCCACAACCACCACTTCCGCCACAACCACCACCGCCGCCATCATCACCACCTCCGCCACAACCACCACCACCGCCGCCATCATAACCACCCCCGCCACGATCCTCACCGGCAACCTGTATTTCTTTCTCTCTCTCTATCGCTTTATTCTCTCTATTTCAGTCATATTACATTGATTTCGGATTGAGTTTTGGTTCAAGATTATACTTTTGAATTGAACGGATTCGATCGAAAGGTGATTGAACGGATTCGATCGAAAGGGGTGGGGGTAAAAAGGTGGGCCCACTTTTGTTTTTAAATTAGATTTTTTTTTAATGTTTTATTGTTATTTTTAATAGTAAGGGTATTTTTGTCATTTTACATCAACTTAACACAAAAAACTAACCTTCATCCGCGCTAGGGACTATCCGGGAACAAAAATTGAAAACTTGGGGACTATTCAGCTAATTTTATAAAGTTGGGGACTATAGGTGAAAAAAGGCGAAACCACAGGGACTATCCGAGCATTTTTCTCTTATTATTTAGTGTATATAACTATAGTACACTATAATAGACCCCAATGTTTTAAAAACCGGTTTTTAAATCAAACTGGATTAGACTAAAAAATAGTTCAACCGGTTGAACCAGGTTGTACCGAGCGGTTCAACCGGGTTGACTAGCTAACTCTATAATTTCATAAATTAAAACATCAACTCAAAAGTTAATCAAAAAATGCATGATTACATATTAAAAGACGATTCAAAAGTAAATCCATAATAAAAAATAATCTAAAGGATACTCGAAAATCATTCAATTTTCTAACAAGCTCTTTTAAATGAAAGTGTACGATATGTTTAAGACATTTGAGTGTTGAATACATCAACTATTTCCGTTTCATACAATACTAAATAAGATCTTTAAGTTACAAATAATAATAATATATAAAAATTACTTAAGATAAGTAACATATATAATAAAAATAAGTAACAACCCAAACTAAAATAACTCTGGGCCGGTACCGGTATTATGTTTAAAACCGGTATACCGGATTTTACCGCCGGTACAAACCTTATGCCGTTTCACTTATTTACCGGGGTGTTTCGTACCGGATTTACTCCTGGAAACGGTAATACCAGTATAACCGGCCGTTATTTACCGGTTTTTAAAACATTGATAGACCCGGGTTTCAAAGTGGCAGCGAGTCCATGACCCGACTGTCTATATGGGTTGGCGCCTTTATCTAGTGGATAACCGTCAAAAAACTGACTGTCCTATAAATAGGCTGTATGTAGTTATGTACCCACATTTTGTTCATAAGAAAGTTTGTACTTGACTGCAAAATCTGTGTATATTCTTAAGTATTACTGGTCAGTTATGTATGCATGCATCTCCATGTATATAGTCGTGGGTTAGTGGTGTGGGTCATGGGTCTGTTGTTCTAGGGTCATGGGTCTGTTCTAGTTTCATTAATATTTAAGTTCATTCCTTTATTTTTTTTGTTTACATATGCAGGATTTCTTATTATAGAGTTCTGTTTTCTTAACAAATTAATATTTCAGATTTTTAAAATGGAGATTAATATTATTCCTAGAAAGCGATCATCATCGAATGCTTCTAGCGAGCGCGATCTCGAGAAACTCAAAAGGCGGAAACCAATGGTGCAAGCAGTTGGTGATTTCCCTCCTGGTTGTGGATTTAAAGAAGGTGAAAGAAATGTTGATCACTCAAATCTTCAAAGCTTGAAACCCAAGGAATTTGGTAGAACCAATCTCTCTAGTGGCACAAGACCAACTGGTAAAAAGTTCAATTTTGGAATCCTACATTGTTCAAAGTTTAAAAAATGATAGTGCCCAAAAACTGAAAGTCAACCCATCATTTAGAGGTGGTAATTCCTGACACGACCTGAAACCCAACCTGAACCTTACCCTGACATGAGAGGAAAACGTGTTTTGGGCCGGTTAACACTTAACATGACCTATTTTTTTAAACAGGTCGGGTTCAGGTTGACCCACGTAAAATGGGTTGAATTTAAGTGTTAAAGAAGAAAACGTCTAAAGTTCTTTTTTATTTTTTAAACGGGTCGGGTTCGGGTTGACCCGTTTAAGTGTTAAAGAAAAAAAGTTTATAGCTCTTTTTTATTCCGTTTTTCGTTACTTGCAATTTCCGATCCGTATTCAAGATTTTCAATATTTTTCAAAAAACAGAGTCGGGTTCGGGTTGTCCCGTTTAAGTATTAGAAAAATGGATATAGTTCTTTTTTGTCCGTTAGTCATTACTTGCGATTTCCGATCTATTTTCAAGATTTTCAGTATTTTTCAAAAAAAAAAAAAAAAAAACTATTCATATACTCATTTTACAACCTAACGGCCCGCTTATAACTTGTCAACGTGTATGACTGATTTAAAATAAATGGGTTAAACTGGTCGTGTTCAAGTTGACCTTTTCAAAAAAAAAAAATCTATTCATATACTCATTTTACAACCCAACAACCTGCTTGCTGCTTAACTTGTCAACATGTATGTATGACTGATTTATAAAAATGGTTAAACAAGTAGTGTTCAAGTTGACCCGAATTTATGTGTGTGCGGGTTATGGTTGAAATTTTGACACGAATAATAATATGGGTTGGGTGGCACCATTGTTACTGAAAGGAAGCTGTTTTAAGGCAGTTAACTTTTAATGTTTGCAGCATGATAAACTGAAAAGCATTGTTCTGCAGAAATCAGGAGAAACAAGTATTCATTTGGCTCAAAACCTGCTGGAAAGGTTAAATTTTGGGACCCTACAAAGGAGAGTCATAACCAACAACCAATAGTCACCACCACTATTGTTGTATCAAGGGGGGGAAAGCCATTGAAATCTTCATTTGCCTCAACGGAACACGCGAAACGAGAAAAGATAAAAGAAGCAATGAGGGTTTATGATAAGGTATACACAAAGCTATTACAAGCTAAAAGCTTGAACTCAAAGGGAGTAAAGATTTCTCATTGGAGGGTTTCTATAGAGGCTGCGAAATTAGCGAAACGAACGTTGAAATGGATGGAACCTGAAAAGAGTTTAGGCCGAATATGTGGTGTAAAAATTGGTGATAAGTTTAAACACAGGGCGCAACTTAAGATGATCGGTCTTCATTGCCAGCCTTTATCGGGTATTGATTATGCTAATATTAATGGAAAGAATTTGGCAATAAGCATTGTTGACTCTCATCGTTACTCGAACGAAAGCGCTTCTAGTAATAAGCTGATTTATTGTGGTCACGGTGGGCTTGGATTCTCGGGGCGTAAATTGCCACGAGAAGATCAAAAACTTAAATGTGGTAATATGGCTATGAAGAACAGTATGGATGAGGGAACCCCGGTTCGAGTGATTAGAAAAGTTGGAGCTCAGAAGAATGAGATGTTTGTGTATGATGGCTTGTATGTTGTGAGTCATTGTACACAAAAAAGAAATGAAGGCAAGATCATGTTCTGGTTTTATTTAGATAGAGAACCTGGGCAGCCTCCACTTCATCAAATGCTGAATGAATGAATGAATGCTAGCTGTTGATATTTGCACCTTTTGTGAACTTGAACAATCCCATGTTGATTATAGTATTTTTAATTTTCTTCTTTAGATGAACTTCAGTTTGGCATGTTTATTTCTGATGTTGTTGCAACTTGTCTATGTATTCCGTATACGTATAGATGCAAACACCCGAACGACCAGTGGCGAAATTCTGCAAACTCCCAAACGACCAGTGGCAGACCCATGAATTATTTTCTAGGGGAGCGAAAGAGGGGTTCAACCTTATTTTCAAGGGGTGCGCTTGGATTTTTGCCTATAAATACACTAATTTTTTTCCGAGGGGTGCGCCCACCCACCCATACATATGAGTCCGCCCCTGCAAACAACCAGGTCAATGTATTCCGTATACGCAGGGGCGCAGCTTCCTTGGGGCGGGAGGGGACGCCCGCCCCCCAAACTTTTCGACGCGTAGTTTTATGAACAATACATTTGTATAGAAATTTTTAGGTATAACCGTTTTCGCCCCCCCCCCCCCCCCCCAAACGACCCCCAAGCTTCGCCAATGCGTATACGTATAGATGCATCCATTATAGCATATACATGAATCTTAAGTATACAAAGAGGTATGTAAAAGAGAGCATAATATGTTATGGAAGTGGGAAGATCATAAATATAGACATTCACCAGTGCTTTGAGCCAAAATATTTGTGTTATAACTTATAGTCATATTTTTAAGATTCTTATTTATTAAATCCCATTAGAGTAATACTAGATCATTTAATCCATGTTATTTTCTTATCCTGCAACTGCTATAGTTGTGTTATAACTTATAGTCATGTTTGTTATGTACACATATCCATCTGTCACATTTATTTAGCCTCAAAGTTCATATTGAGCTAGCTCGGGTCGATTTAAATATAAAATCGAGCTGAATTCTTAAACCCGAGTTCGACTCGATTAAAAATCAATTTGGCTCGCTTGAATTAATTTGGCTTGATGATATTTATCAACGAGGGACAAAGAAACAACGTAACTGGTGATATTTTTATAGAGTATGTGATCCCTCCACATTAATTATTTTTTTTCTATCCATTTTGATGATATAATTTAAATTATTAACTAGTTTCTCATTGGCCAGTCAAACCCAGTCAACCCTTCTACAATCCATTTTAGGCGTTTTCTTAATCACGCCAATACAATTTTTTTTCAAAAATAACCCCCCAAAACGCCCTATGTAATTGGGGGGGGGGGGGGGGGGGGTTTGAAAATAATGCCCAAAAACCGCCCCACTACGGGTGGTCTAAGAGAAGACGACAAATTGTTTAACGACTTAGTTGCAATAATTCATGCCGGAGACAGTGACAAAGCTTGACCAAAAGTTCCGAGAGAGCGGGAAAGTCATGGGACCCAATTTATATATTGTATAAATATTTAGGCAAAATAATTGGAGGGACATTCCTACATAATTTTAAAAATTTCAAACGGAAAATAGGAAATTTTACACTTTTAACCGAAACATTCAAGGGCGGGTGCACCCCCCCACTTTACACTAAGATACGCCCTGCCGGAGTCAAAGAAGCTCTTGTTGTATTCTTGATGAAACAAGCAAGAACACCCCTATGATATTAAAATTGGATGAAAAAATAACACCTATATAACCAATCATAAATGTTGAGATGTAAGTGAACTAAATATTATTTGAGAAGCATGCGTGCGTGTTTATAAATGTTGAGATGTAAGTGAAAACGAAGACAATGAATTGCACAACATATATGTGAATACTGATACAACCATCCAACCCCATGCAGCTAAACTAATTCCTCGCTACCCCCTACAGGCGTAGTTGTTAGCCTTACACTTCCTTCTACCTGGATCATATGTTCCTCTACAATTGTTGCCACAGGTTCCTGCTTTCAGGGCTGAATAGGCAAGGGAATGGCGTTGTGGGGGCCGTGGTGGTGTCGGTGAACCTTCATACTTTGGTGGACGAGGTGATCTCGGTGGAGTTACTCCTCTAAACTTTGGAGGTCCATCTGTTTGGAAGATGATGCAAGTTTCATATTCATAAATTAACCAAGGAAGAATTGTATATTTGTATGTATGAATATATATCTACTTACCGGATAATGCGATGATTAACAAGAACCACATCAAGATCAGACCAACTACACATATCTTCTTCTCTATCATTCTATTTCAGCTCCAACTGCCCAAATGAGAGAATATATCCAATATTTTTTGGCAAGAAGGTTGCAATATATATATTGGTTATATACAATAATAATTGATACATGATTATGATTTATTTTAGGCGACCACAGAGTCTTAGAGTATCAAATACTCACGGGAGAAGACTGGATGAACGAATAGATAAGCTGAAGTGGCATGTCTTTGACTCAAGATTACTCATCCGTTGATCTGACTAATAAGCAAAAGGTGCCCCTTTAAACACGAAGGTGTTTTATTATAATTTATCTCATCCGTTGACCTGACATAATAAGCAAAAAAGGCGGCCCTTTAAACACGAAGGTGTTTTATTATAACTAGGATTGCAACCCACCGCAATGCGGCGGGATTCTTTAGTTATAACTAAGTCAATATAGGACCCGCACGTTATGTTAGACCTGTCAAACGGGAAAAAAATAGACGATTTAAAAACCGTCACCCAGTCCACCCACACACGCACGTTGCGTCGTGTTAACTCACAAAATTTAGAACAAAACGTAAAAACGTTAATCCAAAGACGCACGTTGCGATGTGTTAAGTCACAAAATTTAGAACCAAGCATAAAGCGAAAAATTTGCGGAAAATGAAAACTATAAAGGATCAAAGTTGAAAGTAAAAAAAGTTATGAGAATAGATTACAAAAGATAAAAAGTTTTGGGTTAAAAGTAAAAAAAAAAACAAATAGCTTTGGTTTAAAAGTAATTTATGAAATACTTTTGAGTGAAAAGTATAAAAAATCATTTTTTTGGAAAACCCCAAAGCCAACGTTACGACAATCATATGCATAACCATTTTTTCTTTGAAAACCCCCCAAAGCACACCCCGCGTTGCGGCGGGGCGTAAAACGGTATGTCAAATAGTACTAATGTCACACAACCATCATCGACCACCAACACTGACTCGACCTAAGATATGTGTGTTGCGATGAACCTGTCAAACATGGAAAAATAGAGGTAAAAACGTTGAATCACACATGCATGTTGCGTCATATTAACTCGAAAAATTTAGAACTATACGTAGTACGAAAATTTGCGAAAGATGAAAAGTATAAATGACAAAAGTTGCGAAGTTAAATTGCAAATAATGCAAAGTTTTGGGTTTAAGTTAATAAACAAATTATGTAGGGTTAAAATTGAAAAAGGTTAAAACCTTTTGGTTAAAAGTAAAAAATCAACTTTTTTTTTTGAAAAACTCATAAAGCACAATGTACAAGTTGTTATACACAAAAAACTTACAAACTTATATATGGAATAATTATTTTTTGAGTTTTTCGAAAGTATAATGCTCTTTCATATAACTTTTGATATATATAAACTAGTATTTTGGATCCACCGCTAAAACGGAAAAAAAATAGACATAAAAATGTTGAATCATGCAAGCGTGTTACGGTGTGTTAACTCGCCAAATTTAGATCTGAATGTAGTACATTGTGCTAGAAAAGAATAACTAAGTCGAAATGGTAAAAATATTATCAAAATAGTAAAAATGTTATGTAACACCCAAACACGTTTAACCTTAAAACAACGCAGCGGAATTTCGAGTCTGAAAATTTCTTTCATGACATACATCTTGACATTCTAAAAATTCATTTTTATAATATAAGAACATAACTTATCGACACTAATTTACTTATTTAAACATTCCCTTACAATACGTCTTGTGACTCGATCTTCGATCTCTACTCCTTAGTAATCCTCATGGCTTGTACTACCTGCGCTCACCACATAAAATTCATAACGTTAGTACGTATCATAAGCATACAAGATTTGTTCACGTTTACTTTTCATTTCATTAACTCTTTACATCCCGGCTTTCCCTCTGATCATACGATCCGTAGTGAGACTTCCTTGGTATTCCTGCGTTACACTTCATCACCAGGCACGCTGTTATTATCGTTAGTACTCAATTTCATTGAAATGCATGCGTACATACTTTCATACAACCTATACATACACTTACGATCAAACATAGCAACATACATACCTAGGTACCTACATTCATACGTACGTGCATACCTAAATACATTCCTTCATACATACATACATACATACATACTTACATACCTACATACATACATACATACCTATATACATACATACCTACAAACATACATGCATACTTACATACATACGTACATACTTATTCCATACCTTCTCACAACTTACATACGTACATACCTTCGTACATACTCACTTGACTACATATACATACTATCTACATACACCCTTACATACATACACACATTTATATTTTCAATCACCCATTGCAATATACCCGACTCATACTTGCCTACTCATATACGTCTTCATATATATCCTTATGTACTCGCTTACATACTATAATCTTACATACATTCGCGCATACACGCTTACCTACACTTCTACATACGTGTATAGAGATATACAACATCCATACATACCTATCCACACATACGCTTACCCTAATGGTCACAAAACATGAGTTAAATTAGTCGTACGCAACTTAAAACGCGTTTAAACGAGTTCCCGAGCCAAAACGGAGCAACAGAACAACTTTCGCCAAACAGCCCCACCGTCGCGTCGCGCTACGCGACGCCCTGATTTTCACAGAAGGTTGCTGCTGTTGATCTGCAGATTCCCAGCACGTCCGCGTTTCACGGAAACGGTCATAACTTCTTCGTTAATGGTCCGTTTTACCGATTCTTTTTCCTACGCGTCCGTAATTTAATTCTCCATCTTGTGGAGTTAAAAACCAACATCCAACATAATAAAATTTCAGACTTCTAACTCTTCGGCTTATTACCCTTTTTCCAAACTTTGACCCGTTCGTACATTCATCAACATAACTTGGTTATTTTACCATAGCATCTTATAAATCTAACAATATCCGTGACGTCTATCATAACCTACTAAATTCTTGGATGTCTTGCATCCTCTTAACACATTATCGTTCATATGCTTAACTTGACCCGTTAAGGGTATTCACGCATTAATTGGTCTATGACTGACCAAACCATCATCCCCACTTCCATACTTGTCCAAAACATTACTCTAACCGAATAACTTACTTCTAAACTACTTTTAAGATCGTCTGCCCCAAAATACCCATCAAGGGCGTTTTGGTCAACCTTAAACCCATCATTTACGACGAAAGACTTTAACACATATTTGACCTCAAACATCATGTTTAATTCATTACAACACTTTATTACTTACTTGTACTAAGAAGTGATTACGAAAATCACTTACCTTATGCGTCCATGCTCGTATCCGATTCCTTGCCTCTTCTTGACCCGTTAACACCTCATGCTTGAGTCCGTCTCGACGTGATTCCTATACTTTCATTTCATCGAAATCATGCTCTTATTAGCATACACCTTTGTACACGTAACAATCATATCACTCGCATAATTCACACTTAACTTTCCTTAGTCATTTCTAACAAGCATTAAAATACATAATCGACTTCATATAATCATATCCGTATACGTTAAACTCATGTAACTCATCATGTCATTACATTTAACACGGATTGCTATAACATGTACCATACGACTTCCCATCAACCTACATTTACGACAACGAGTCAAGTCATGTTTCTTATACTTAGTTGACTTTCAAAAGTCAACTATTAACCATACTTAACTATCGACTTATCATCATATACCCGTAACATCATAATCGACTATACGGACGACACTATATACATTTCATCATACACTTGATGTGAGTACTACCTTTTAAGCATAACGTACAACTATTTCATGCACAATTCTTCTAAACTCATACATAACCCATCAAACCCAACTACTAATCATCATGTATCATTCCAAATGAACATTAAACATAACATCATCATATTCCTATACTTTCATCTAACAATAATTCATCATACCCACATAATACATCAATCATTCAACAAGACTTGAACATAGGGGGTGATTCTAGTCATCATCTTCACCCTAACTAACGGGTGTCACCTCTAATCATCAAATTAACGCAAACCATTCATAACCCATGTTCTACACGAGGATTCTAACCCTTGTACATGATCAATTTCATATTAACTCACGGATTAGAACATAACCCACTTCACCCATGATCACCAATCTTAGATTTAAGACATACCTTATGATCCCCTCGTGTTGGTGATCATTAATCCATGCTCGGTTATGGATTTCAACTTCATCTTGCCTTCCAATTTGAGCTTAAAGGCGATTTAGGGTTTGAGGCTCCATGGGAGCCTCCTGATCTTTCTCGAACACACACGATGTGTGTGTTTATGTGTGTGTTGATTTCTTTTTAATTAGTAAATCAACTTTCATTTGTTCCACTTTAGCCCCTCGGGTTTACCTTTAAAACATAACTGACACAACCTTCATCATTTAATACTTTTGACCATACCCTTAACTAGGTTAAATAGCCTAGTTATTTATTTTCCTGACGTGTCACATAAGAACATACAACAAATATTAACATTCAGATTTTGGGGCGTTACAAGTCTACCACCCTTAAACAAGGTTTCGTCCCCGAAACCTTTCTCACTTTCATCGAACACACATTATCTTTTCTTCCAGTCCATCCATACGACCACTAGCCCATACTTTCCTGATCATTCTTTCCTATTTCATTTGCATTTTCATTTACTTGACCTGTCAATAACTGGTCAATACACATACTCTTCCGTCCTTTAATATGACCCATTCTTAATGGATCTAATATCTCCATCTCACCTCTAAAAATTTACATTCTCTACATACTCTGTATAACTTTTAACTTTTGTTTTTTTACCACCACAAAACTTACTATTTCATAGTCACACCTACGTGCTTAACTCTAACGTTAACCTTACTCTACGTTTTCTACAGTTACGTATACCTTGCATACCTTTATATTATCTTTAAATCATTTCGTTCATTTCACATTACTATTGCTTTCACTTCATGCATTACTTAATTCACGTATATAAATAGTTCATATCTCTCCAATCAGGAGTTAAACATTTTACTAACCTCTTTTTCATTTCCCAAACCACGATCCGCAACCCAGATCGATCATCTTCTCCTCGAGTACTAACCGTATAGGCCAGCTTTCATTCCTTCGTGTAATGAGCTTCCGCTCGTGCACGTCCTTTCATCAACACGATTGGTTTCATCACATCAATAGTTCTAACATTTGTCACACCCCGATTTCCACGTGTCACCGGTGGGGGAGTATCGTGACGTGGTTGGCAACATAATAGTCAAACAACACAATATATATGAATGCACAGCGGAAGCAAAAGATATTTATTATTACATTCCGAATATGAAGTAATATTCAGTATTACAACGGAAGTAAAGGATCCACAGGCGGATCGAAATAAAGTAAAAACTGTTCAACAGACTTTGACATCTAGAGCTTGCGAAACTTGAGTAATGATGCCTGGAGTAGCCAGCCTATTTCGTCTAGCACCTGCACTTAGCCTTTTTGGAAAATACGTCAGTTTACACTGGTAAATACAACTCAACTGACTCATTTAGAAAAGAGTTTAATAAAATTGATTTGAATGCACTTCGGCAAAACATATCTTTATAACTTGGGACAATTATTTATAAATAATCTTGTTTACAGTTTTACTCATTTGCCGTCCGTCGGGACAGGTTAACTGACACGCCATAGGTATAATGCCCACAGGCTATCATCCTCTAAGTGGATTACCAGTTCCGGTATAATGCCCACAAGGATGATACCCCTAAGTGGATTACCAGTTTTTACATAATGCATCTGTCAGGTGTACGCCTACACCCCGTGCTTAGGTCATGGCCATTTCGTAAAATGATGCCAAGGATATCCGGGACATGGTCATTTAACCCCCAAGGGCCATACATCAAATAATACAGAATAAAGCGAGTTATGTAATACATTAATCACAATCCGATTTACATGTCTACATACCCGACCAAGCGATACTTTTATAGTACCGTATCCCAAGCCCGTATAGGGAAAATAAGTTAAGAGTATTTACCTGATGCAAAGTATAGTCACAATAAGCAAATAGCAAGTATCTTTTACTGGTTCTCCTAATCTGGAATGAAGGTTAAATATAACCTATTAGAATCCTAGCGGGTCTTTAATTAAGCTTAAGCTTAGACCGGCTAGTTTCGAAGATACGGTTCGTACGCACGATTAAGCGAAGACCGGATAGAATGTGATTTAGACCCGACAAGTTTGGAGACTTGTTTAATATGGGTTTATTATTCACATTCTGGATTTTGAGATAAAACCGATAAGGTTTGACCCGTTTCGGCTAATTTATGTAAACTTGTTACATAAACCGAACCGAACGCGAAATAAGCGTAACGGGTATCCGCAAGAGCCATATACAGGTTTCCTAAGTTAATATGCTTCAAATATGTTGTGACATCAGTAGGATGTCTTTCGTTATGCCCCGAACTAATTTAAACACAAACTATGCCCCGTAGGGGTAGTTTGGTCATTTTAAAGTTTGTAAAAGAGTTTAAATGTTTAACTGAGTTACAGGTCTGATGTAATCAGCAAACATACTTAATTTGATAATTTATATCAGTAGGCTAAAGCATATATGTGAAATTTATCATCTTTAACCAAACTATGCCCCGTAGGGGTAGTTTGGTAATTTCACATAAGCCGAAAAGCTCTAAAATGAAGTCTGAGTTAATCAACCTTTGCCTACTGTTAAAATATCATAATTTGTCTCATATATCAGTAGGTATCAACCCGGGTATGTCCAATATGATTTTAAGACATACTATGCGTTAAAAACGCTAATTTTGGCGATTAAAGGCCATTTCCGGTTTCTATACTTAAATCTGATATTTTTATATTTCCAGAAGGCTTAAAATAATTTATTAATCATATGTGATCAGTAGCAAAAGGTTTGGAGTCGTTTAGATAAGTAAAACTCATTTTATGGCCCGTAAGGGCAAAACCGACAATTACCGGATTAAGCCTACGACTACTAGTTATGCTCAGCCTAAAATTTATTAAAAATCTTTACAAATCCCAAAATATTATTTAACATCAGTGGGTAAAAGGTTTGGTGCCGAAAATCGGGTTTAGATAGGCTATGCGCTAATCGCGCCGATTAATTAATAAAAAGCTTATTATTTACGCTAATGCGCATATCTCCTAATCTGGACCTCAAATTGATGTCAATTTTTGAGGGCAAGTTTATAATTCAGTAGACAAGGGTCTTGTCCACTTACA
Source organism: Helianthus tuberosus (assembly GCA_030545235.1). NCBI lineage: Eukaryota > Viridiplantae > Streptophyta > Magnoliopsida > Asterales > Asteraceae > Helianthus > Helianthus tuberosus. The sequence goes on along the minus strand of CM060396.1, from coordinate 3,450,779 downwards.
TTACCAAAAAGCTCGTTTTATGATCGAAAGGGCATTATGGTCAATTTTAAGCACTTAACGGAAACGCGCGAACGAATCGGATAATCAACGAAACAATTACAGAGGCTTATACTAACATGTAACTAGGTCCTAATGGGACCTTAAGGCATTTCCAAATCAAACTAAAACGGGTCAGAACTGAAGTCAAAGCAAAAGTCAAAGTTTTGCGACTTTCGGTTCCGAACCGGGTTTAAACAGAAATTTGTCGAGTCGGTCAAGCGTAGACAAGTTTTTATGCCTATTATCATGTTGTAGGAATGATTAAATAGGTTACACGCTTATTACATTGCTAATTACATGTTAAATCACAAATTAGCATTCTGTTGACTTTTTCGGATAACGTTTGACCCGACATTTGACCTAGTTAGGATGGAAATCAGTGAGTGCCCTTTTAGGGGTTAATTGCCCACATAATTACCATCTTATAACAACTTTCAATTCGACAAAACTCTGAACCGATTGTGTTTTATCGTTAAGTCAAACCATAATTACGACGGTTTGACTTTTAAGCTAAATACTAAGCTAAACTCAATTTAGAAAGGATTAGCCGACTTACCAACGTCCTATGCACGAGATATGATCACTTGGAAGCAGGTTTGAGCTCCAAATTCGACCAGAAGTGCAGATGAAGTGTGAAGAACAATTGTGAACTTAAAGGGCCTTTTATAGTGATTTCAATCACCACAATTGCTTGACACATAGCCCTATGATCGACCACAACCATTTAACATGTGTCTCTAGTGTCTTAGGGTAGTGTAGGGGTCGTCCAAAGTGCAGAAAAACCGGCCAAGTGGGTCAGATTCGTGTAAAACAGGCTGCTGCCTGTTTTTCTGCTTCTGATGCTTCCACGCGGGCCGCCTCATGTTTTAAGATTTCTCACGCGGGCCGCCTGGCCCTCTGAAATCAGAATTTCCAATTTTTTCATTTTTGCAACTTGTCTCTTGGCTTCGCGAAAGGGCAACTAAGCCTAATTCTTGCCTTTTGATCCTTTATTATTTACCCACAAGGGCTTTAGGACTTGTACCCATTTTGCCAAGTCCCTGGACACTTCCGGTTAACCCGAAAAGTCTTAACTTTCAATGTTTACGCTTTAACCCCTCGCACACGAATTTGATCACAACTTTCTCATACGATAACGAAACTTTATGAAATTTATATCGCGCATTCTAGTGAGCATAATTAACAGTTACAAAGCTTCGGGTTTGTCAAAAGGTCACTCAGAGGTATATCTTTAAACATGTTGACACATTTAACCCCTGTAGTTTGTAATCTCTCACTTTTAGCTTCGTATGATCCATGATTTATTCGTTTTATGTTATAAACATCATGTAGGGTTATTATGAAGTATATTTATTCACTGTTGACACTTAGAACCCGTATAAACACATTCTTTCCATGTTTGTCAACTTTAGTCCTTTTATAACATTCTTTCACACGTTCAAACTTTATGACACGTGTCAACACATTATAGGACGTGAATTTTCGAGGTGTTACATCCTCACCCCCTTAAAATAAATCTCGACCCGAGATTTACTGAAATAAGTAAGGGTACTTTTCTTTTATCGTGGATTCAACCTCCCACGTGAATTCGGGACCTCTACGGGCATCCCATTTGACCTTAACAATAGGCACATGCTTCCTTCGAAGCTTCTTAACCCGTCGATCCTCAATCGACAAGGGTTTTTCAACAAATCTTAAGCTCTCATCTATATGCACATCTGTATGCGGTATAACCAGTGATTCATCAGCGAAACACTTTTTCAGATTGCAGATGTGGAACACATTGTGAATTCCACTGAGCTCTTTTGGTAAGTTTAACTTATAGGCAACTGACCCGACACGTTCGATAATCTCGAAAGGTCCTATGTATCTCGGACTTAGCTTGCCTTTCTTACCAAATCGCATTACTCCCTTCCAGGGTGACACTTTAAGTAGGACTTTGTCACCTTCTTCGAAGTGAAATCCTTACGCTTAGGATCAGCGTAACTCTTCTGCCTATTTCGGGCAACTTTGAGACGGTCACGAATCTGGACAATCTTGTCCGTTGTTTCGGACACTATCTCTGGTCCTGATAACTGGACATCTCCAACTTTCGCCCAACAAATAGGCGAATCTACACTTTCTACCGTATAATGCCTCAAAAGGCGCAGCCCTAATGCTGGTATGGTAGTTATTGTTGTAGGAGAATTCGATTAACGGTAGGTTCTTATCCTAACTATCACCCAAATCGATCGCACATGCATGTAGCATTTCATCCAACGTTTGAATAGTACGCTCACTCTGACCGTCGGTCTGAGGATGAAAAGCCGTACTAAAATTCAAACTTGTGCCCAAAGATTGTTGGAAACTCTTCCAAAATGTGACATGTACCTAGTATCTTTATCAGAGATAATAGTCACAGGTATGCCATGCAAGGCTACAATCTTATCCACTTATAACTGGGCTAACATATCGGAGCTATAAGTCTCCTTGATGGGTAAGAAATGAGCTGACTTAGTCAGTCTGTCAACTATAACCCATATTTTATCATTTCCTTTCCTTGTCTTGGGTAATTTGGTAATAAAATCCATAGTTACCATTTCCTACTTCCACGTAGGGAATTTCAGGCTTGTTGTAGCAAGCCTGACGGCTTTTGATGCTCGGCTTTGACTTGCGCACATGTCAAGCATTTAGCTACATAGGTGGCTACAGACTTTTCAAGCCTATCCACCAAGATTTGCCCTTAGATCCTGGGTAGCTGATGGCAAATTCTTAATCGTTGCCTAATTAGGGTTGCGGCATTTAATACGTAAGTAATATGAACCGTCTTTCTTATTTAATAATATAAAACCCTCAGAAGATTGAGTCAGGCTATATGAGCCTATGTCTTAAAACCTACTTAATCAAGGTTTTGATTAAATATGGAGTTTTCACAATACTCCAGCCCACAGCGGGATGCTAATCTTAATTCTACCTGTCTTCCAGGAGGTAAGCAGGGAAAACTTATGAGAAGATAATTAAGATACAAGGAGGCTATAGAGATTTTCCATATCTCAGGCTCCAGTTCATCCATCATTGCTCGTGTTAAATGAGTGACATCTTTATGTTATAAGGTCCACGAATTTCTTAATCGGGAACATTTACTTGAAATTTTTTTTTCCATTTTTGGATATCTTCTTTGAATACTACTAGTCGACTTTAGTACAATATGATCATTGGGATATCTTAGGGGTTCCATGTATTAAACCTCCATGCTGATCAGACATGAAAATAATCTATGGGACACACTAGGATACGCCAATCCTCATATGACACTTTTATCAAACATAGTTTGGCATTCGCAGGCGATAGCAAAACAATGAGAAAAATAAATAACATATGTTGTCGCATTCTATGCATAGAAAGAGTGTTCTTAGATTTCCGGAAGAATTCCTTGCCGATCTATAAGAATCGGTTACTATGGTTTCCTTGGTAGTTATACCTTGTGGATGATAATAAAAATTTTGCTAAGTTTATGGTTCATGAAGATTTATTATTGCCTGTATTAAAAACAGGACACTTAGCAGAAATTATCATTGATAAATGATAAGGAAGTTTATTGTACAAGTGCTTATATTTAATTAATAATGGAAGTTTCACAAACTAGGCACCTAGCTCGGTTGGCTAAGCGCGCGAAAGGGTGCGGCCGGCCTAGACCCAGGTTCGATTCCGGGGACGGCCAGTTTCACCATTTTTTTATGTTTAATATTAATTAATAGCACGGATACGTGTAATTACGACGGTTGTCTCATAAGGAGTCTTGATAATTAATTGTTTCTTATCACTCACAATATGGGCTTGATTTTTAAGGCAACCAATCGATTTTTATCACTATATTGAGTCCTTAAGTATGCAACCAAAAGTTTGCTATAAGGGTATTAGAAAAGAGTGATTTCTAATAGATATTAAATATCAATATAGGATTTGTTGGAGCATTTTCTAACGTAATATCGGTCACTTTCTACCGTGCATTAAATGACCGGAGTCTTAATCAGGTGGAGACAACAGTTCTCAACCTTTATCATTCATAATATATTTATATGTGCCAATATCGAATAAGTTTCTGCATAAACTGTTTGATAAGGAAGGTACATATTATACTATTATTATTCTGCATCATCTCTTGGGCGTTCCTCCTGATAACTCGTGCGTTTGTTCTCTTGGCCTACTCAGGCTTCCTCGCGTACTTAGGGCAGTTGGTCTTTATGTGCCCCTTCTCATTGCAGTTGTAGCATGTAGCATCTTTAATCTTCCCGCAATCAACAGTCTTGTGCTCCCTAGACTTGCATATCCCACATGCAGGTGGTCCTGATTTAGAATTGGACTCCATTCTGCATTTTCCAAAGTGGCGTTTTTGGCAAGTCGAGCACCTTGGCTTTTCCTCTGTCCGCTGACCATTCTTTCCAGACCCAGACCTCTCAGAGTCAGTGTTTCCCTTGTGTTTCTTCTCTGGTCCTCGTGAGTTATCATCCTCACGCTTCTTCTTACTTTCTTCAGATTTCTTTAGCGACCTTAGCCTGACCGCATCTAAAGTAAGGGACAGAGAGAGATCAGCTGCTGACCTAAATGTAGCAGGTCTTGAAGCCTTAACACTGGCTTTGATTTCTGGGGCTAAACCCCCAATGAAGCATGCAATTCGCTTGGCCTCTGGTGTTACAAGGTAAGGGACCAGTCTGGACAGGGTATTAAAACTGGTGAGGTAAGCTTGACAATCTAAGTTTGTCATCACCAAAGATAAGAAATCTGACTCGATCCCCTCAACCTCGTGTTGAGGGCAGTAATTCTCTCTAATGAGAATAACAAACTGTTCCCATGACATGCTGTAGAGCGGAATCTTCCCAGCAGCTTGAATGAGAGACTTCCACCATGCCAGTGCCTCTCCTTTGAACGATTGGGATACGTACTTCACGACATCCCTTTCAGCGCAACCGCTGATATCGACAACTGTGTCCATTTCATCCAACCAAATCATACAATCAACTGCTCCTTTTTCCCCAGTAAAATCTCGGGGCTTGCAGGAAACAAAGTACTTATAGTTACAGGATTTGGTATGTGGTTCATTATCGAACACTATCTCCTTGGATGGAACACTGTTTTGGCCAGATGAATGTCGATCATCATCTTTCTTTAACTCATCTTTCTTTGAGGGCGGCTTGTTATCAGGCTCTGGATGAGTTTTAGGGATGGATTTAGGGTGGGGTACAGATGAGGCTTTACTATTTGTCTCACTATACTCCTGGAATTGCTCCTTCACAGCTTTAGATACAGCTGAGTTAATCAATGTACGAAGTTCTCCTCTGGTTATATCAATCTTTTCATCATCGCGGTTTTCCAGAGGGTGACTATTCAATTCTTCCGACCTAGCCATATAGTTTTAATTGCTACACAAGAAAATAAGGCAAGGTTTATACGGAAGTTTATACAGTTTCATCGTTTTAAACGATTTATTAACTATGTTTTTAATACACACATTAGTTAATTTGATAAATATATAATTTTTCAGGATTTTTATCATAATCCTAAATTATAAGTTAATGATAGCACAAAAGGCCTAGTCACGTAGACAAGTTTAATTTATAAGCCTTGATTTTACAGAATCGAGGCATCAAGGTTTGAATCAAAATTCATTAACTTTTCTTGACAGGGAGTTGTAGGCTACCACTGTCTTTAGTCCCAGAGGACGTTAGTTATAGCCCGTGGGCACTTCATCCATAAGGGATGATTATATAAATAAGGGAATTTAGTATATCCCAAAATGACTTGTGTGATTTTATCGTATCACATTTTGTCGAGCATGTTAATATACTTTCATATGTTTAATAAGGATTTGAATCTCTTGAATAGGTCCTACCATCTTGGCCCTGTATGCCGTGACATTTAGGCTAGGTTTTTACCTTTAAGATTCTTTTTAATATTTAACGCAGAACAATCCTAAATTGAACTGTTAACAAGGATCTGAATCTAATTATGGAACTACCATCTTGGCCCTGTCTTAATGTGACATATGGCTAGGTCTTGTCCTTTTTAAATTTTGCCATTTTATTATAATGGTAGATCTTATAATATAGGAATGATATTTTAAATATAGTCGTTCCTCTAAAATTTATCAGGTATATGGTTGCCCTAAACGGGACTTCTATAGCAATTGACTTGCAGAATACACTAAATGTTCTATGCATGGGCAAGTCAGAAAATAATAAAAGAATCAAATAAGGACAAAATAAAACGAATCTAGAATTTGTCCTATGTCCTTGTCTAGACTCAAGAATGTGCAATTGTGTAACTGAGATTAAACACAAAAGACTAGTGTTTAATTCACTCAGTGTTGGCTCTGATACCAACCTGTCACACCCCGATTTCCACGTGTCACCGGTGGGGGAGTATCGTGACGTGGTTGGCAACATAATAGTCAAACAACACAATATATATGAATGCACAGCGGAAGCAAAAGATATTTATTATTACATTCCGAATATGAAGTAATATTCAGTATTACAACGGAAGTAAAGGATCCACAGGCGGATCGAAATAAAGTAAAAACTGTTCAACAGACTTTGACATCTAGAGCTTGCGAAACTTGAGTAATGATGCCTGGAGTAGCCAGCCTATTTCGTCTAGCACCTGCACTTAGCCTTTTTGGAAAATACGTCAGTTTACACTGGTAAATACAACTCAACTGACTCATTTAGAAAAGAGTTTAATAAAATTGATTTGAATGCACTTCGGCAAAACATATCTTTATAACTTGGGACAATTATTTATAAATAATCTTGTTTACAGTTTTACTCATTTGCCGTCTGTCGGGACAGGTTAACTGACACGCCATAGGTATAATGCCCACAGGCTATCATCCTCTAAGTGGATTACCAGTTCCGGTATAATGCCCACAAGGATGATACCCCTAAGTGGATTACCAGTTTTTACATAATGCATCTGTCAGGTGTACGCCTACACCCCGTGCTTAGGTCATGGCCATTTCGTAAAATGATGCCAAGGATATCCGGGACATGGTCATTTAACCCCCAAGGGCCATACATCAAATAATACAGAATAAAGCGAGTTATGTAATACATTAATCACAATCCGATTTACACGTCTACATACCCGACCAAGCGATACTTTTATAGTACCGTATCCCAAGCCCGTATAGGGAAAATAAGTTAAGAGTATTTACCTGATGCAAAGTATAGTCACAATAAGCAAATAGAAAGTATCTTTTACTGGTTCTCCTAATCTGGAATGAAGGTTAAATATAACCTATTAGAATCCTAGCGGGTCTTTAATTAAGCTTAAGCTTAGACCGGCTAGTTTCGAAGATACGGTTCGTACGCACGATTAAGCGAAGACCGGATAGAATGTGATTTAGACCCGACAAGTTTGGAGACTTGTTTAATATGGGTTTATTATTCACATTCTGGATTTTGAGATAAAACCGATAAGGTTTGACCCGTTTCGGCTAATTTATGTAAACTTGTTACATAAACCGAACCGAACGCGAAATAAGCGTAACGGGTATCCGCAAGAGACATATACAGGTTTCCTAAGTTAATATGCTTCAAATATGTTGTGACATCAGTAGGATGTCTTTCGTTATGCCCCGAACTAATTTAAACACAAACTATGCCCCGTAGGGGTAGTTTGGTCATTTTAAAGTTTGTAAAAGAGTTTAAATGTTTAACTGAGTTACAGGTCTGATGTAATCAGCAAACATACTTAATTTGATAATTTATATCAGTAGGCTAAAGCATATATGTGAAATTTATCATCTTTAACCAAACTATGCCCCGTAGGGGTAGTTTGGTAATTTCACATAAGCCGAAAAGCTCTAAAACGAAGTCTGAGTTAATCAACCTTTGCCTACTGTTAAAATATCATAATTTGTCTCATATATCAGGTATCAACCCGGGTATGTCCAATATGATTTTAAGACATACTATGCGTTAAAAACGCTAATTTTGGCGATTAAAGGCCATTTCCGGTTTCTATACTTAAATCTGATATTTTTATATTTCCAGAAGGCTTAAAATAATTTATTAATCATATGTGATCAGTAGCAAAAGGTTTGGAGTCGTTTAGATAAGTAAAACTCATTTTATGGCCCGTAAGGGCAAAACCGACAATTACCGGATTAAGCCTACGACTACTAGTTATGCTCAGCCTAAAATTTATTAAAATCTTTACAAATCCCAAAATATTATTTAACATCAGTGGGTAAAAGGTTTGGTGCCGAAAATCGGGTTTAGATAGGCTATGCGCTAATCGCGCCGATTAATTAATAAAAAGCTTATTATTTACGCTAATGCGCATATCTCCTAATCTGGACCTCAAATTGATGTCAATTTTTGAGGGCAGGTTTATAATTCAGTAGACAAGGGTCTTGTCCACTTACATTACCAAAAAGCTCGTTTTATGATCGAAAGGGCATTATGGTCAATTTTAAGCACTTAACGGAAACGCGCGAACGAATCGGATAATCAACGAAACAATTACAGAGGCTTATACTAACATGTAACTAGGTCCTAATGGGACCTTAAGGCATTTCCAAATCAAACTAAAACGGGTCAGAACTGAAGTCAAAGCAAAAGTCAAAGTTTTGCGACTTTCGGTTCCGAACCGGGTTTAAACAGAAATTTGTCGAGTCGGTCAAGCGTAGACAAGTTTTTATGCCTATTATCATGTTGTAGGAATGATTAAATAGGTTACACGCTTATTACATTGCTAATTACATGTTAAATCACAAATTAGCATTCTGTTGACTTTTTCGGATAACGTTTGACCCGACATTTGACCTAGTTAGGATGGAAATCAGTGAGTGCCCTTTTAGGGGTTAATTGCCCACATAATAACCATCTTATAACAACTTTCAATTCGACAAAACTCTGAACCGATTGTGTTTTATCGTTAAGTCAAACCATAATTACGACGGTTTGACTTTTAAGCTAAATACTAAGCTAAACTCAATTTAGAAAGGATTAGCCGACTTACCAACGTCCTATGCACGAGATATGATCACTTGGAAGCAGGTTTGAGCTCCAAATTCGACCAGAAGTGCAGATGAAGTGTGAAGAACAATTGTGAACTTAAAGGGCCTTTTACAGTGATTTCAATCACCACAATTGCTTGACACATAGCCCTATGATCGACCACAACCATTCAACATGTGTCTCTAGTGTCTTAGGGTAGTGTAGGGGTCGTCCAAAGTGCAGAAAAACCGGCCAAGTGGGTCAGATTCGCGTAAAACAGGCTGCTGCCTGTTTTTCTGCTTCTGATGCTTCCACGCGGGCCGCCTCATGTTTTAAGATTTCTCACGCGGGCCGCCTGGCCCTCTGAAATCAGAATTTGCAATTTTTTCATTTTTGCAACTTGTCTCTTGGCTTCGCGAAAGGGCAACTAAGCCTAATTCTTGCCTTTTGACCCTTTATTATTTACCCACAAGGGCTTTAGGACTTGTACCCATTTTGCCAAGTCCCTGGACACTTCCGGTTAACCCGAAAAGTCTTAACTTTCAATGTTTACGCTTTAACCCCTCGCACACGAATTTGATCACAACTTTCTCATACGCTAACGAAACTTTATGAAATTTATATCGCGCATTCTAGTGAGCATAATTAACAGTTACAAAGCTTCGGGTTTGTCAAAAGGTCACTCAGAGGTATATCTTTAAACATGTTGACACATTTAACCCCTGTAGTTTGTAATCTCTCACTTTTACCTTCGTATGATCCATGATTTATTCGTTTTATGTTATAAACATCATGTAGGGTTATTATGAAGTATATTTATTCACTGTTGACACTTAGAACCCGTATAAACACATACTTTCCATGTTTGTCAACTTTAGTCCTTTTATAACATTCTTTCACACGTTCAAACTTTATGACACGTGTCAACACATTATAGGACGTGAATTTTCGAGGTGTTACAACATTATCATCAACAACATCGGCGGTTAACATATGTCATTCAAACATTCATTACACTAGGTGATTACCCACCTATAACTCTTCTACAGTTTCCTACGTGCTTGCTATAACGTGCCACACATTCTATTTCTTACATACATTCCTTTCATTCAATTTATCATTTCGCCAACTGGAGTACACGCTCGTACTTCCTTCCATTCATGCTTACTTGCGAAGACCTTATTACATCGTTTCAATATTTCTTACTAAGCTTACCATTCCCGCCCATACTCAAGTTATTGTCCGGGTCACAGCCCGTCATCATTCTGACTTCTAAGAGTCAATTACTAACACATCTAACACGTAACTTATACAAAACTTCGTTTATTATACTATCACTTTTTACTTTATACTTATTTCTATGACCCGTTCGACTCAATCATGGTCAAACTGTCGACATCTTCTTAGGCGGATTAATTTCATCTTCTTATATTTTTGAATCCGTCTCACGGATTCAGACGCATCATTCATGCTTTTTCATTCATTGAATCCGCCTTACGGATTCAAACATTACATTCACGTCTTTCATCCTTGAATCCGTCTCGCGGATTCAAACATTCATTCATGCCTTTCATCCTTGAATTCATCTCACGGATTCAAACATATCATCCATGCCTTTCATCCTTGAATCCATCTCACGGATTCAAACATATCATCCATGCCTTTCATCCTTGAATCCGTTTCACGGATTCAAACATATCATCCATGCCTTTCATCCTTGAATCCGTTTCACGGATTCAAACATTGCATTCATACCTTTCATTCCCTGAATCCGTCTTACGGATTCAAACATATTATTCATATCTCGTTGATCCGCACTTAATCACGGATTCAACATTCTTCATTCTTATCAGGCATGTTTTTCATTCTTACATAGTACTCTCAATTTCCCGAGAGTCTTACTTCCCATTTCACCCACACGCCCGCCTGCTACCCAACTCTACCGGACATACCTGTAACAATTATCATGATCTCACGAACGTCATACGTTTCTCGTGTACTGGCCAGGTACACAATCCACATAGTAGTTTCGTGCCTTCATGTAATTGTCACCTTATGTCCGTAGACTTAGGTTTCGGCGCGTGTATTGCTTCCAATTCTTCATTACTATACTATCACTGTCTTTCATCTTAATTTTTTTTCCCTTAATGAACCTTGCCATTACTTGCATCCACATATTAAATTCACGTACCTGGGCTCATTTGCCTATTTGTCTTATTACCTCTTTGCCTGCCTTAGTATTCATCCTAGACTGCATTCACGGATCATCCTCTTCCAACACTTATGCTTACCTTGCACATACAAAACTGCCAGTTTCTTTATACGTATACCTAAATACATACTTTCATCAGCCTTTACCTTTGGATCTTGATCGAGTCTTAGATTGTACGGATTTCTTATCTCAAGAGCACACAAGTTTGAGTTCAAGTACTTACCTTCTCGTACTTGATTCCCTCAAACCAGGGCTCTGATACCAACTTGTAACACCCTAACACGTTTAACCTTAAAACAACGCAGCGGAATTTCGAGTCTGAAAATTTCTTTCATGACATACATCTTGACATTCTAAAAATTCATTTTTATAATATAAGAACATAACTTATCGACACTAATTTACTTATTTAAACATTCCCTTACAATACGTCTTGTGACTCGATCTTCGATCTCTACTCCTTAGTAATCCTCATGGCTTGTACTACCTGTGCTCACCACATAAAATTCATAACGTTAGTACGTATCATAAGCATACAAGATTTGTTCACGTTTACTTTTCATTTCATTAACTCTTTACATCCCGGCTTTCCCTCTGATCATACGATCCGTAGTGAGACTTCCTTGGTATTCCTGCGTTACACTTCATCACCAGGCACGCTGTTATTATCGTTAGTACTCAATTTCATTGAAATGCATGCGTACATACTTTCATACAACCTATACATACACTTACGATCAAACATAGCAACATACATACCTAGGTACCTACATTCATACGTACGTGCATACCTAAATACATTCCTTCATACATACATACTTACATACCTACATACATACATACATACCTATATACATACATACCTACAAACATACATGCATACTTATATACATACGTACATACTTATTCCATACCTTCTCACAACTTACATACGTACATACCTTCGTACATACTCACTTGACTACATATACATACTATCTACATACACCCTTACATACATACACATATTTATATTTTCAATCACCCATTGCAATATACCCGACTCATACTTGCCTACTCATATACGTCTTCATATATATCCTTATGTACTCGCTTACATACTATAATCTTACATACATTCGCGCATACACGCTTACCTACACTTCTACATACGTGTATAGAGATATACAACATCCATACATACCTATCCACACATACGCTTACCCTAATGGTCACAAAACATGAGTTAAATTAGTCGTACGCAACTTAAAACGCGTTTAAACGAGTTCCCGAGCCAAAACGGAGCAACCGAACAACTTTCGCCAAACAGCCCCACCGTCGCGTCGCGCGACGGCCCGTCGCGCTACGCGACGCCCTGATTTTCACAGAAGGTTGCTGCTGTTGATCTGCAGATTCCCAGTACGTCCGCGTTTCACGGAAACGGTCATAACTTCTTCGTTAATGGTCCGTTTTACCCGATTCTTTTTCCTACGCGTCCGTAATTTAATTCTCCATCTTGTGGAGTTAAAAACCAACATCCAACATAATAAAATTTCAGACTTCTAACTCTTCGGCTTATTACCCTTTTTCCAAACTTTGACCCGTTCGTACATTCATCAACATAACTTGGTTATTTTACCATAGCATCTTATAAATCTAACAATATCCGTGACGTCTATCATAACCTACTAAATTCTTGGATGTCTTGCATCCTCTTAACACATTATCGTTCATATGCTTAACTTGACCCGTTAAGGGTATTCGCGCATTAATTGGTCTATGACTGACCAAACCATCATCCCCACTTCCATACTTGTCCAAAACATTACTCTAACCGAATAACTTACTTCTAAACTACTTTTAAGATCGTCTACCCCAAAATACCCATCAAGGGCGTTTTGGTCAACCTTGAACCCATCATTTACGACAAAAGACTTTAACACATATTTGACCTCAAACATCATGTTTAATTCATTACAACACTTTATTACTTACTTGTACTAAGAAGTGATTACGGAAATCACTTACCTTATGCGTCCGTGCTCGTATCCGATTCCTTGCCTCTTCTTGACCCGTTAACACCTCATGCTTGAGTCCGTCTCGACGTGATTCCTATACTTTCATTTCATCGAAATCACGCTCTTATTAGCATACACCTTTGTACACGTAACAATCATATCACTCGCATAATTCACACTTAACTTTCCTTAGTCATTTCTAACAAGCATTAAAATACATAATCGACTTCATATAATCATATTCGTATACGTTAAACTCATGTAACTCATCATGTCATTACATTTAACACGGATTGCTATAACATGTACCATACGACTTCCCATCAACCTACATTTACGACAACGAGTCAAGTCATGTTTCTTATACTTAGTTGACTTTCAAAAGTCAACTATTAACCATACTTAACTATCGACTTATCATCATATACCCGTAACATCGTAATCGACTATACGGACGACACTATATACATTTCATCATACACTTGATGTGAGTACTACCTTTTAAGCATAACGTACAACTATTTCATGCACAATTCTTCTAAACTCATACATAACCCATCAAACCCAACTACTAATCATCATGTATCATTCCAAATGAACATTAAACATAACATCATCATATTCCTATACTTTCATCTAACAATAATTCATCATACCCACATAATACATCAATCATTCAACAAGACTTGAACATAGGGGGTGATTCTAGTCATCATTTCACCCTAACTAACGGGTGTCACCTCTAATCATCAAATTAACGCAAACCATTCATAACCCATGTTCTACACGAGGATTCTAACCCTTGTACATGATCAATTTCATATTAACTCACGGATTAGAACATAACCCACTTCACCCATGATCACCAATCTTAGATTTAAGACATACCTTATGATCCCCTCGTGTTGGTGATCATTAATCCATGCTCGGTTATGGATTTCAACTTCATCTTGCCTTCCAATTTGAGCTTAAAGGCGATTTAGGGTTTGAGGCTCCATGGGAGCCTCCTGATCTTTCTCGAACACACACGATGTGTGTGTTTATGTGTGTGTTGATTTCTTTTTAATTAGTAAATCAACTTTCATTTGTTCCACTTTAGCCCCTCGGGTTTACCTTTAAAACATAACTGACACTACCTTCATCATTTAATACTTTTGACCATACCCTTAACTAGGTTAAATAGCCTAGTTATTTATTTTCCTGACGTGTCACATAAGAACATACAACAAATATTAACATTCAGATTTTGGGGCGTTACATGTTACTAAAGCGGGTTTGAATTTAAATTAATAATAATAACAATAATAGTGATAGTTAAATAGATTTATAAATTATAGAGTTTAATAAAGTTAGAATTAAACAATAAAGGTCATTTTGTATTTTTACTAATATTTCAAGGGAAAAAAACTAACTAAAGAAGAATTTATAAGGTAATTTATATAATATTAAAGAAGAAGGTCGGTGGCTTCATATCACAGCCACCACCTTTTCTTTTATATATAAGTAAGCTTTGCATTATTTTGAACAAAAACTTTAAGTGGCCTGGTTGGTTGAATGTGAGAAATATAAGTAGTTGGTTAGCTTTTCGAATCATGTCCGTCTCTCTTTTTTTTTTTTTTTTTGTAAGTCCATGTTCTTTCCTTAAGTCATTGTTTTTTCTTTCTTTCTTTTATTATTGTTACAACTAACCCCCTTAACTTCCTAAAAATTGTATTAATTCATTTAAATCCAAAACACAAACATAAATATCTTTCTTTGCCGTATGGAAAAGTACCACAAGGATGATGACTCACATATTTATCCGTTCATACTTGCTTTTTTTTTTAATTAATCAAATAAATTACTATTTAACTTGAATTTTTATTTTATATTTAAGTTTCATATTTTATATTTTCTTATTATTTAACTAATATTTTTTAGATATTTTTAACAATATTTTTACGCTAAAATTTCATCTAGCTTTATACTTACAAGTTATGCGTGTTTTTTAATAATTTAACAAAATAACTTTGTAATTGATGAATATAATGCTCCTTAATACGAAAAAACATCAGTGTTTAAAAACTAATGCACCGAACACGTGTTGATTTGGTTGCTGTAGCGAATTATGGTACTGTACCAGTACCTTACAAGTCCCGTAACAAACTGAATTAATATCGATTAAGTTCTCACCGCATCCCCTGCTACAACACGTAGGTTAAATAACTTATATAAACTTAAAAGTCTTAGTCGGTGAGCCATGGTCTTAATTTTTCTTTTTTGACCCTCAAGTTTAAAAACTTTACATATTCAACCCTAATCTTTTAGTAACTGACACATTGACCCCTGATTTATTTCTACTTAATAACTTCACATCTCATCTTATCCAACACTTCAATTTTTTGTTTAAATTACTTTTACGACTTTACATCATAATGTGTGAGACCTTATACTCTATTTATCTATGCCTAACCATGTTAATGTCACTAACGTAATGTGAGTAACAAATTAAAAAACACGTCATGTCACACATGGGTATCACACTTTAATGTAATCATCGTATCGCATGTAACGAAGCCAGAATCGTGATGTTGCCGCCGCAACGCACGGCACGGGTAAAAATCTAGTTTAGTGATTAAATTAGTACGTTAGGTAGTGTGTTTTTGGGATATTTTCAATATATATGAATAAAAAACAGAAAAATGACACAGGATATTACACGGGAAGCCCTTAATCCTTCGACATAAAACCTCGGGAGTTGTAACACCCAAACCGGCGGCAAAAACGTCGAGTTGTCATACAACAAAATTATTCAATAAGACATGATAACTAAATTAAAGGTTAAATATTTTATTAATAAATTTAATATTCAACATCCAAAACAACGATGCAAAAAACAAAGAATGGTCCAGAATTCTAAATTAAAAACTAAGAAAAAAATCTAAGCTTTCAATGTGATAGCAAATCCTAGCATCATCAAACATTACCATCTGAAACATGTATAAAATTAAGCGTCAACTTGCGTTTTATACATCTGGGTTTTTGATTTTTTTTCAAAAGTATAGCAATAGTATGCTCGTTTTCAAGATAAAAAACGCTCGTTTTTATGGTGCATTTTTTATAAAAAATATTGTTGTATGAAAAAAGTTATTAATGTTTTAAAAACGATGTGGGATTGGAAGAGAGAGAAACTATTGACTTGGATGGACTTGAAATTTCCTCAAACTAACTCACGCGCCTATTTTCTTTTAATGTTAGACTATCCACAACGCAAGTGTCCGCCCTTTATCTCCTGCCCGGGCCACCTCAACTGCCCTCCCATCATCCCCATCTTCTGCAACGGGCGTCAATACAGTGGGCCCCGTCTCCTCTCTCACAACAACAACCATTCTTCTCCTCCTCTGCTGCAACAGGCATCACCCTTAGCTTCAGATTTTTTTCACTCTCCCTCATCCATGTCATTCAGCCACATCATCAAGAGCATAGACAGATATTTCTTTTTCTCCAGCGTTGGAGATAGTCTTAGTCATTGATTACTTAATAGATGGTTAAGATTACTTCTTAGTCTTCCTATCCAAATAAACGTGATATAGTATATCCTGACCCATGTGTAGGGCTGGAAATTTTACACGAATACACGACACGAACCTACACGAAGTTAACAGGTATCGTGTATGGCCTTAACAGGTATCGTGTACCAAACAGGTAGACACGAGATTACCTGTTAATTTTCGTGTATAAATAGGTTAAATACCTGTTTACCTGTTAATACCTGTTAGTACACGATAAGAAATTAAATTAAATAAAACTCATCAGCCATGTGCATGTGAGTTCCTTAATTTCTTTCTATTTTCATTCCTCATTCAATTCAAAAAAAAAATAAAACCCTAAACTCCCTCTGTAACTCTCAGATAGCATGTCGTGTTCGTGTTAACAGGTATTAACAGGTAATTTTCGTGTATAACAGTCGTGCTAACAGGTATTAACAGGTAATTTTCGTGTATATCGTGTTGTGTTCGTGTTTGAAAAAAAGGACACGATAAGTTATCGTGTCGTGTTCTTGTATGGGATTTCGTGTATCGTGTCTTATCGTGTCGTGTCTTATCGTGTACGGGTATACACTATATGCCAGTCCTACCCATGTGTAACAAAAATCAAAAGTGTCATGCAATCCCACTTCAAATACAATAAGGGTCTGTTTGGTATGGGTAATGAAATGAACGAATGAATGGAATGGACGAGGTAATGGAATGGACCAGGGAATGCAATGGATCATTACCATTCCATGTCTTGTTTGGTTACCATGTGAATGTAATGAATTATTATTGTGTTTTATTCGGTAGGCAAGAAAAACGGAGTAATAAAATAAGTGGTGAGTGGTGGTGGTGGTCGGTGGTGGTAATTGTGGGTGGTTATAGGTGGCGGTGGTGGGTGTCGGCGGCGGCGATGGGTGGTGGTGGTGGCGGCGAGTGGTGGTGCGGCGGTGACGACGGGTGGTGGTGGCGGCAAGGTGGACGTTGGTGGTGGGTGGCGGCAAGGTGGACGTTGGTGGTGGGTGGCAGCAGAGGTGGTGGTGGGTGGCGGCGAGTTGCGTTGGCGGTTGGTCGCGACTGTGGGTGATAATGGTGGAGAGTGGGTGGCGGCGACGACGGTGGCTGTCGGGGTGAGGTGGTAGCGGGTGGCGGCGATGGCGTCGGTGGTGGGTGGTGCTGGTGGTGGGTGGTGCTGGTGGTGGTGGTTTTTGGCGAAGGTGGTGGGTTGTGGTGTTGTTGATGAATGGTGCAAGAGGGGATGGAATGGAAAAAAAACATGAGGGGTGAAATGAATGATTTTGAGGGAATGGAATGCCTTTTGGAATGGATGATTCCATTCCATTGATCAACCAAACATCCTTTTCTTCATTCCCTCGTAATCATCCATTCCATTCTACCTCTCATTCCTGCATACCAAACACTACCTAAGAGAAAATAATGGTGTGGAAGAATAAGATGGTTTGACCGGTAGACCAGAAAATAGTGGGTGGTGACGCCTACTCAACGTCAAGTCTCACATGTCTCTTGCTTCTCCACCCATCCACCCCTTTTCCGGCGGCTATGGTGGTTGATTTCTCACGTAACAAGCTTCACTTTTCAGTTAAAGGTTCACTCTTTCTATATCTTTTTTCACATTTTTGCAAACAAGAATCACAATCTTAGAAAACCAATTTCAAATCTTCACATGAGATGTCATTGAAAGCCCCCTTATATAGTTTGATTATTTCTTTAAATCCATCTTAAATGGCATTTCTTGATCATACCCATCTCAAAATTTTAAATTCTTTCATTGTTTGTTTAATCTGAGGGGTGCTTTTCACTTTTTTCATTCAACCCATCAAGAATTTGAGACTGATTCATCTCAAATTTTGTATAAAAATGGCAACTTTGCATTCAAAAGCACTAAAGATTTGATTTTTAATGGTTTGGCTATGTGGGTTTTGTCATTCAACCCATCTTTAGATTATTTCATTGTTTATTTAACCTCAGGAGTGCTTTTTCATTAAGCCCATCAAAAATTTGAGACTGATTCATCTCAAATTTTGTATAAAAATGGGAACTTTGCATTCAAAAGCACTAAAGATTGGATTATTAATGGTTTGGCTATGTGGGTTTGTCTTGATTTCAATATCTTTCTATGGTGGTGTTTGGGATTCCTTCTCAAAATGACTTATTGAGTTATATGGAGCTAAAAGTCCTTTTTGAGAAGGAGAAGCTTAGCCAAACATTGTTGAGAAGTTAGGAAGATGAGAAAGCTTAGCCAAACACAAGCATAAAAAGGACTTTTCAAGGTGGTTTTTTGTCTTAAGAAGGAGAAAAGGAGAAGTCACAAATTGTGACTTCTTGAGAAGGAGAAGTCCTTCTGAGAAGGAAAAGTGAAAAAGCTTAGCCAAACACCCCCTATGTTTCAACTCTAATATTACCATCTTCTTCCAATAAAGAGCAAATCAAGAATCTCATGAATTCAGTGGGACCCACTGTTACAATATTTGCAGCTGCTAGTCCTTTTATGGGGTTGATTGGGAGTAGACAGTCTTTGGCTGTTAGATCATGGCTTGGTTTATCACAAGACATTAGGGTTGTTCTTTTTAGTCAAGACCCTTCTGTTTTCTCTTTTGCAGATTCTTTTGGGCCTGATTCTAGGGTTTCTGTTGAACCGGACATTGATTACACGTAAGCCGTCTTTGATCCACCTAAAGTTTTCATTTTTATAGATTTTAACTTTAGAGCACACATACATTTGCCTTGATGAGATGTAAGATCTTATAAATTGTCTAAGGCTTGATGCAAAACTACTATCGAGCCGGGGGTCTCACTGGAAGTAGCCTCTCTATTCCTATGGGGTAGAGGTAAGGTTGTCTACATCTTACCCTCCTCAGACCCTACCTTTGCTTTGCTATTGGTGGGATTTACTGAGTATGATGATATATGAAATCCAATGTGAATCTTTAGTTTATTAGGTGTTTTGGGTTTGCATTTAGTGGGTGTTTAAATCGTATTGGAAAGACCGAAATGCCCTTTTGTTCGGATAAGCAAATCCTAAACACTTTGAGAATAGCTTATTGATGTATCAAAACTCAGTAGGCATATAATAAGTTTTAATAAGCAATTCCAAACAACCCCTAATTGATTTTAACGATTTGATGTCTTAATAATCAAATTGAAGTTTTCGGGTCAAAAAATGATCTTTGTTATGACTTTATGCTTATTTAGTGTGAAAATCATTAAATTTAAGGAAACGTGTAAGAAATGTATTGAGATAGATGTAAATATACCTGCATATCACTAGCTTTAATCTTGAGCATCATTTATAACTATAGTTAAATGTATGACTATATGATATAATGAGTTTAAGTATCTGGGATTTTACATTTTATGTTATGTGGCTAGATTTTTAGGCACACCCTTCTTTCACTCAATGGTTGCAAGAGCACAAACGTCAGATTCCGACATATCTGTTTTGATGGACTCAGAAACCATTCTTTTTCCGGACTTCATTTCTACATTAAATTATGTTCATAAACTTGACCATGATTGGCTCCTAATTGCTTCATCAAGAAACATATCGGATTTTCCATTTCAGTTGGATGTATATGGTCAACATTGGATAGGGGACAACGGTCAAAGGATTGAACCAGAAAAGGTAGGAAGATAGGTGCATAAACCTTACTATTATATTAAAAATTAATTTCAAAAATCTGCATCACACGTTCATTTTAGTTGCAGGAATATCTTTCTGATGGGTCGTTGGAACATTGTGATGACACTAAAGTAATTATGGCATGGAACAATGGAGATATTCCTCTGCATAACGGGGTTTTACCCCTGTTTTTGTACGGAAAAGGTTTTCACACCGATTGGGTCATTAACGAGGCTTTATCCTCAAAATTTAGGTTCGTATTTGATGCAAGTTTGACCATTTCAAGTTTCTTTGTCAGCAATCTTGACTTTGACCCTAAAATAGACGCAAGAAAGTGGGAAAATGTTGGAAATTCTCATTTGAGAGCTTTATATGGATCGTTATTCTTCCATGAAGCCGAATACTCCAATGTGATTAAACTTTTCATATGTAACGGGCACTATCATTTTGGAAACGCTACAAGTAACATTGTCTATCCACTAGGACCTCCTAAAGGATTAAGCTTTAATGGCGTAGACGTGTTTAGATTGAGGAAGTATAAGAAACTTATTGGTTGTTTTGATAAAATAAAATCATTTGGGAAGAAGGCTGGGTGCTCGAAAAAGAACCAATTGATGCCGTTAGAGCCGTTAGTTCTTCCATTTTCTTTAGAGCGTCTATTATCTGTGCGTGCGGACCAAAATAAGACGATTGTTCTAGCGGTTGCAGGATATAGTTATAAAGATATGTTAATGAGTTGGGTATGTAGGTTACACCGCCTTCAAGTTTCGAACTTTGTAGTTTGCGCCCTTGATGATGACATATACGATTTTTGTGTCTTGCAGGTTAGCCTTTCTATGCTTGTTTAAAATTTGGATTTTGGATCTTTACTAGAGGGCACGATTTCTAGGGCTGTAATCGAGCCGAGCCAGGTTGGGCTTAAGCTCGAACTTAAACGAGCTAGCTCGGCTCGGCTCGTTTATTTTTTCGAGCTGAAAAGTCGAGCTCAAGCTCGGCTCGTAAGAACTTCGAACCAGCTCGAGCCCAATCGAGCCTACTCGTTAATTTTTTATTAATTTTTTTACATTGATAAAATAAAAAACAAAAATAAAAAAGTAACACACATTTCTAAAAATATTATATACACACACACATATGAGCCACTGAGTCGAGCCACTCGTCGAGAACCCCTGGCTCGAGCTTGGCTCGATTACAAAACAAACCGGCTCGGCTCAAAAACAAAATGAGCTTTTTTCAAGCGACCTTTTTACGAGCTTTTTTCGTGCGAGTTTCAAGCGAGCTGCAAGCTTTTTGAACACCCCAAGCGATTTCGACCCGTTTACTTTTGAATCGATTGATTTGGGTTGTGTTATATCTCAAACGGGTTAAGCGCACGTAGCTTAAAGTGGAATGGTTCAGATAGGGGGAACACACTGAAAGTCGGCCAAAGTCTGTTTTTAAGAATACAACCTCTGATATTTTTGTAATAATATCAACTGTTGAATTATATTTATCATTTGTATTACAAGGGGGACAAAAAGGTGTTTACTCATCAACCTGACCCGGACCATTTTGACCCATAATAGAAGTATAGGACAGACCTCTTTTATCTCAAATCTTGTTTTACCCGTTTTCCAACCCAAACGACCCATTCTTCTTGCGACCTCTAATATATATACTTTTGTGAATCCTGTAGGGATTGCCTGTTTTTAGGGATAGATTAGCTCCAAGCAACATCAGCTATGACGACTGCCACTTCGGAACAAATTGCTTTCAAAGGGTAACAAAAGTAAAATCAAGGGTAGTTTTGGAAATTCTGGAGGTGGGATACAATGTACTAATGAGTGACGTTGATGTTTATT
Organism: Helianthus tuberosus; assembly: GCA_030545235.1. Taxonomy (NCBI): domain Eukaryota; kingdom Viridiplantae; phylum Streptophyta; class Magnoliopsida; order Asterales; family Asteraceae; genus Helianthus; species Helianthus tuberosus. The sequence continues at coordinate 3,428,557 of CM060396.1, read as the reverse complement.
GGTTTAAAAATCCTTTGCCACTGCTTACCACCTTCAGTCCTGCAGTTTTCGTCGCTCAATCTGATGAATACAAAATCACAGGTTTGTTTTTCAAGCAATTTGTCAATAACAATTACAACGATAATATGTTAAATAATTAATTGCTCTACTCTTGTGTGTAGGTCCAATAAATTTACCTAGGCGCCTAAACTCGGGCTTTTACTATGCTCGCTCCGATAATACAACAATCACCGCCTTAAAAAAAGTAGTAAAACATGCATCGTTATCAAGTCTTTCAGAACAACCGAGCTTTTACGATACATTGTGTGGATTTAATGGATCGTACCGTCTAGATGATGACACGTGTCAAGAACCTGAAACGAATCTCACTGTGCATTTCTTGGACCGAAATCTCTTTCCAAATGGGGCCTACCGAGACCTATGGGACTCAAGTAACGTGTCGTCAACTTGCATGAACATAGGTTGTTTTGTGCTTCATAATAATTGGATTAGTGGGAGACAGAAGAAGCTAGAACGCCAGGTGTCATCTGGCCTTTGGGAGTATGATACGAGTACTAGAATGTGTTTGCGTAGCTGGCAAAGATTCAAACCCATAAGTTACTTTTGAAAAACAAAGATAATTGATGAGAAGTTGATGTTTACAAAGTGACGGTACGCTCCAAAAAATATTAGCTAAAACTTTGGTTATAACAAAATGGCCGGCTATGAACAAGAGAAACAAGAAGAAAAATCCAAAGAAAAAGCCGTTTTTAGCAGTTTATAATGACTGAAATTGGTACCAAGGGGGTTTTACCATTTAAGTTTCTTGCAATGCTTGGAGGGTGTATACAGTCGCTCTTCGGAGCCCAATCGTCGGACAAGAAAGATTCAAGAAACCGAAAAGCGGTTAAAGATGATTCCTTTTCTAACGGGAATAGCGTAAAATCACGGGAATTTTGTGTTAGGGTGGTTCATGCAGGCGGGAAAGAAGATCTTTATCAAAATCCCGTTACGGTTTCTCAGTTAGTCAAGAATTACCCGGGGATGTGTTTCGCATGGCCCGAGGTTTTCAAGAATCCTAACGAGAGTGTTTTATCATCAACGGATATACTCTTGCCCGGGCAAAAGTACTATTTAGTCCCCCTGACAACGTTAAAGAAGTTGAAAAGGAAGCACGACGCCAAAAAGAAAAAGTCGTCGGAAGAAACGGACCGTGTTGAGTCCGATGATTCGGTTTGTTCAAAAAATTATTATGTTTCGAAAGAGAAACGGTCGAGACGCTCAGTTACGAAACATAGAGAATCAAGAAAACCCATGCTACCGGTCAAAAAGTCAAAGTCAAAGTCATGGCGGGGTTCTGACTGGGAGCCTAGTTTAACATCGATTCAAGAACTCTCTCCATGAGCAATATGTTCAAAACTGGTATGTAGTTTTATGAACGGCAAAATGTTACTGCTTTAGCTGCTTTTGCAATGTATCAGTGTCGCGTGTTCTAGTTTTATGACCTTTTACATCATTGAAATCTGTTATTATGCTTGTTTTGACGGTCAAGATATGAAAAAAACTTATATTGGACTGCAAAGTTTGTTGATTTGAGTTATGAAAACGTACTGTTTGCGTACTGAAAAGAAAATATCGTGTATACACTTGCTAAATTATGGGTGGAAACTTGAAACAACCAATAAAGGTAAACTATAGTTCTATGCAATAACTGTGTTTTATCCGTGCTACATTCGAACACGGTTATTGCATACAGCTAAATAGTATACTTCTCCTATCAATAAAGATTTATAGGTTTTTATTGCCTAGTAGCTATGCAGTTAATATCGGGGATACATCACCGATATATCAGTCCCCATGTAAAATATCGGTGTCAAATATCGATACTGATATTATCGGCGATATTGACCGATATATCATCTATTTTCTAGATATCAGTACCTTTCTTCTTAGTTCTACCATTCCTCTTTCTTGTTATTGCTGCTATTAGTGTTTTACGTCTTAATTGTTAATGTTAAATGTTAGTGTTTTAAGTTTTAATCAATCTCTACTTGCTACAATTGTTAGTGTTTTTGATACAACCCTAGAGTTGGATCAAAGCAAGTTATCGGAAATGGGGGGGGGGGGGGGGTGGGGAATGGGGGGTAGTGGGTAAATGAATAGCTGAAATTATTATCTCTTATATGCTTATTTATATCTTTTGTTCTTAGTCATAAGGTTGGTGTGGATGTTTATTATATAAAATTAGGGTTCTAAACCTTTGTTTCTGGAGATTAACCCATCTCGAATAGGGTCACTATTTGTATTGTTTTTATTTCAATCCAATCGGAACTTTGGGTTCTATCAGTTTGCAAGCTGCAAAAGGTTAATTTGTTAATGGTAGGAGAGTATACTGAATTGTTAGTGTTAAATTGCTATACATATAAATTCTACATGATATTAAAATTACTGATATCCCACCACGGTAACCTATATCTCAAATATCGGTCCTTAACCGATATCCAATTGTTTTACTGCATTAACTGCTTAGCCTAGTAAAGAAGCATTAATAAAAACTGAACAGAAAAAGAAAATTGTATCCCAAGTACAAAGATGCCAAATGGTAGAAACGATAATTTCTGGTTTAGGTAATCATAAATTTTAATCATAATATATCAAATAAAAGAAAATACAAACCGATTAGGGTTTATTAGAGCCTCCGAATGGATAAAGTTTGAATCTTTACTCAAAAAACAAGTGGCAAGAACTTGGTAAGAATCCAGGTGTACAGCACAGCAAACATTGCACCAACTGGAATGGTAACCACCCATGATGTAACGATTTCCCGTACAGTTTCTGCTCTCACACTATTAAGTCCTCTAGCGAACCCGACCCCCATAACCGCTCCGACTAGAGTATGTGTAGCGGATATCGGGAGCCCAAGTTTCGATGCAAAGAGTACAACCGAAGCAGCAGCGAATTCGGCTGCAAATCCTCTTGTAGGAGTCAGTTCTGTAATCTTTTTCCCGATTGTAGCGATCACTCTGTACCCGTACATCATAAGCCCTGCAACAATTCCAAACCCACCCCAAGCAAGAACGTCAAGCGGAATCACGATTTCGCCCCCAGTGGCCCCACCTTGTAATATAGAAAGAGCCGCAGCTAACGGGCCGATTGCGTTCGACACGTCGTTTCCACCGTGTGCGAATGACATGAAGCAGGCGGATAGGATCTGCATGTCACCGAACACACCGTAAACTAGTTCAAGCTGGGTGCCGGTGGGGCCCGCAATATCCGATAGGAACCCGATGTTTTTCGGAGTTGACTCTTCATGTGCGTCGTGGTGGGTTGCCTTTGCTTTTGCTGCCTTTGCCTGTGCCTTTTCTAAGAGGTGACCGAGTTGTTTTCGGATGATCTTGTTGACTACAAACGCACCGAGTATGCCACATCCTAACGCTTGTGCTAGTGCTATCGGTAGTTTGTTGCTTAACGGAAACGCTGTAAAACTTATCGCTGTCACGCCCAAAAAAACTGCAACAGGGGCAGCGGCTGCGGCCGCTTCACCAGGGTTTGGAGCACTGTAAACAAACTAAAATATAACATAAATTGGTTAAAATTACATACAAATGCTAGTAAGTGCATTCATTTCAAGTGTTAGTAGGTTGTACATACCCTGCGGATGCATTTGTACACAAGAAACGATGCTACCCCGCCCAGTATAGGGGATATAACCCAAGATGATGTCACCCTCGCTAACGAGCTCCAGAAAACTGCACCGGGCCCGCCATACACAAGCCCAAACCCAACCATGGATCCTACAATACAGTGTGTAGTCGACACAGGCCACCCGTAGTATGATGCAACCTGACCAAGACCCAAAAAGTCAACATTTTTCCTGTATAAAAAGTCAACTGCAGCACCCTAGTTTAGTTTAAGGATCTTTCTTGTTCTAGGAATATGAGTTTTTTAGACTTGTCCTAGATATTGGTAGATCCAAAATATTTTTTCCAGGATATGAATTATCATAACATGCAACCTGACCAAGACCCAAAAAGTCAACATTTTTCCTGTGTAAAAAGTCAAATGCAGGCCCCTAGTTTAGTTTAAGGATCTTTTTCATTCTAGGGGTGGATCCAAGATTTGTTACCAGGGTATGTACGATCACAAAATGATGCAAACTGATCAAGACCTGAAAACTCAGTATTTTTCATGTTTAAAAAGTCAAATGCAGGTCCCTAGTTTAGTTTAGAGTAAACTACACGGATGGTCCTGTTGTTTGCGAAAATTTTGGATTTGGTCCCTGCCTTTCCAAAATTATAAGGATGGTCCTTGTGTTTTGCACTTTGTAACGCATTTAGTCCTCAGCCAACTAATCTAATGGTTTCAGCAAGTCCCAGTTAGGCACTAAATGCGTTACAAAGTGCAAACCACATGGACCATCCATGTGACTTTCGGCAAAGTTTGGGACTAACTGTGTTACAAAGTGCAAACCATCGGGAACATCCGTGTATTTTTGAAAATCTAGGGACCAAATAATTTTTTTTGGTAAACCACAGGTACCATCCGTTTACTTTAATCTTTAGTTCAAGAGTCTTTTTCGTTCTAGGAACAAAGGGTTTTTTAGATTTGTTCTAAATATTGGTGATTCCGGTACTTTTTACCAGGTATGCACCAACATTAAATGAAACCTTAGCAAGACCTTAAAGCCAACATTTTTTATGTATAATAATTAAAAAGTCAATTGCAGATGTATCCTAAGTATTGATTAAATCAAAGAAGTTTGACCAGGGTATGCATCATTTTTATATAAAAAGTCAATCTGAGCACGACCCAAATGGTCAACATTTTTTTTATAAAAAGTCAAATGCAGCTCCCTACTTTAGTTCAAGGATCTATTTTGTTCAAGGAATATAGGGTTTTCAGATTTATCCTAGATATTGGTGGATCAATGATTTTTTCCCGGGTATGCACTTATCAAAAAATGATGCAGCCTTCGCAAGACCCAAAAAGTCAACATTTTTCCTGTATGAAAAGTCAAATGGGGCTCCCTAGTTTTGTTTAAGGATCTTTTTAGTTCTAGGATCAAAAGGGTGTTTTAGATTTATCCTAGATATTGGTGAATCCAAGATTTCTGACCGGAGTATGCATGATCATAAAATGATGCAAACACGAGCAGTATCCTAAAAAACATTTTTCATGTATATAAGGTCAAATGCGGCTCCCTAATTATAGTTATCTTTTTGTTTCTACGAATTAAGGGTACTTTAGATCTATTCTATATATTGTTAGATTCAAGATATCCAACTTTATTCAATCAATATAATATCATAAGGTGAAGATCACATTTAATTAATGTACCAAGTAGTCTAACTGTCATGTTTGACCACACAAGACAGTAGTATTGACTAATAAGAACCGAAAGCCGTTATCTTTACCTGTAACCAAGTACCAGCAGCAGCTAAAGAAGATAACAAACCAGCAAAAAGCAGAGAATCTTTCCCTTGAAAAACATTAGCAACAAGAATCCCTTTCTGCATTGTATTAGTCACATGCCCACCCATCAACAACGCGCCAGAAAACTCCAACACCGCAGCCGTTAGCACCGCCTGCCGGAGCGTCAAAGCTCCGGATCCCACCGACGTCCCCATGGCATTCGCCACATCATTCGCGCCAATATTCCAAGCCATAAAAAACCCGAATAAAAGCGTCGTATACGACAACACTTTAATCTTCAAACTCACTCCTTGAGCTAAAGTCTTCATGAAAATCGGCAAACTCAAAGCTGCCACAGCTATGCATATAGATATAGCAGAAGCTGTGCTTGAAGATATGTTAAACGCTTGGGCCATACCCGGCAATTCACCTTCTTCTTCTTCTTTGACATGTTCTTGGTTCTGACTCGATTCCGATAAAGATGCAAATGGTTGTGTGGATGGTTGTATGGATTTATGATAGGTTTTCGGGTACGAAAACGGAAAAGATGATTTGGGTATGCTAAAAATCAAATCTTTTTTGGGTTCTTGAGTGAAAGCAACATGATTTCTGTGTTTTGGTAGATAAAGATTGGAATTAAGGAACAAAAAGTTTGAATGTGTGATAGAGTTTCTAGTGGAAGAAAAACAGTAAGAAGATGTAGTCATGGTTTGAGGACAATACTAGAGAGAATATGCTTATTGTTAAAGAATAATAATGAGTAATAATTTAGCCTGTAGCCATTGAGGGTGGTGGTGTAAGGAGGAGATGTGGTTGTTTGAGGAGGAGGAAGAGGTTATTGAGCATTTATTTTTGTTTGTATTTATTTTTTACATTTTTAATGATTTTTTTGCTGATTTTTCAAGTGCATATTGTGGTCCTTGTTGATTTGTGGATTTGTTGATGTGCCACCTTTTGAAATGAGTGGTGGTTGTGCAGCTTGAAGGCTTAACCACCCAAACACACACTTACTGTTATTCATTTTTGTTTTTTTTTCTTGAATTTGTGTTTATACCCACAAGGGTGCCCCACTTCTTTAATCTTTAGTCTCTAGCAAGTGGTTTGACTTTCAAACATTATACAGATAATGTAAAAATGAAACATTATATAATAAAGAATACAACGCAAATTTATACTGTCTAATGAAAATGTATTGTATTTAACCTGACTCGTTTTCGAACAAAATTTACGTCAAAACGTAGATCAAATGAAAGCGTCATAAATATAAGCACGAAAACATTTTATATTTGACTCGACTTATTTCCTAAAAGAAACTACAACAAAACGTAAGAAAATAGTGTTTTTTAAGTTAAAGAATGGTACCACGTTGCGACGACGTCGAAATGTAAAGTAACTTGAATTCATACCGTCTAATAAAAGTTTATTATGTTTGACCCAACTTGTTTCCAAACAGGATTTACGTCAAAACGTAGACTAACTGAAAATGTACATAAAAATATGTGCGAAAACGTATTATATTTGACCTGACAAAATTTACGTCGAAACGTAAACCAACTTGAATTTATACCGACACATACATATATACAGATAAACACTTAAAACTCGAGGAGGTCAAATTGACGTTTTATAAAGTTTTTAGAAAGTTAAGGAAGTATAACTATAAAAACTGAAAGTTGAGAGGTCAAAGTAAAAAAAAAAAGAAAAACCAAAAAGAAAAAGTTACTATAGCTATAGCTCTGATGTGAGGGACGCTATAGTAACAAGTTGTTCTTTATAATATTTATAATTTATAATTATAATTATAATTTATAATTATAATTTGAATATGTGTGTACAGGGAGTCATGCTAAATAGATTGTTATACATAAAAAGTATAGACAATCATTAGGAGACATGACGTGTCTAATGAAATTTTGAGCGGAATAAAACATGTGCAAACATATCGTGATACGGGGTAAAAGCACCATTAAATCTTGTGTCTAATGAAATTTTGAGCGTAATAAAATATGAGCAAACATATCGTGATACACGGTAAACACACCATTAAATCTTGAAAGTAACACACAAGACATAAAAATGAAAAAAAAAAACGTGTGTGTCCATTTTTTTCATTTCTATAATAATAATAAATCTTGAAACTAACACACAAGACATAAAAACAAAAACAAAAACGTGTGTGTCCATTTTTTTCATTTCTATAATGATAAGAAATGATTTTTTTACCCTTACCGTCTTGCATGTTATTAAATAGGAGTTAATATTCACACGCTCTTTCCCTCTACATCTATATATAAATTTGCTAGTGTTAATGTTGTTATTGTTTTTTTTTTTTTTTTTTTTTTTTTTTTATCGTTTATTGAAAGGTATAAAATATCTTTTGTTGTAGACTGCATCCATCAAATCAATTTTCTCAATGGTGGAAGCATAAACATTATCGTTTCGAATTTCTTAACTATAATGTTATCATCTTATTTATTATTTTTATCCTAATCATGTAAACAACGGATAAGCATGACTAAATAGTAAACATAAACATTACTAAAGTTAGAACCTCAAGGATTAGTAACCATTTAGGTTCTCGGTTCGATTTCTACAAAATGATTTTTTTTTTCTCTAGATTTGTTGGTTTTTCTCCTGAATTGGTGTATAGACATAATTGTCAAATCGAAATGAATATAATCGGGTGGTTCTGCTGGTGACACAATGATACTCCAGTGATCCGTTAGTGATCCAAATTTGCCGTTAAAAAAACCTCAAGTAATTTTTGTATGTTTCCTTTAGTTTAATATTTGAGTAAACTGCCAAAATGGTCCCTGAGGTTTGGTCACTTTAGTCCAAAACTCAAACCTTTTGAATCTGGGTCCCTATGGTTTCAATTTTGTTACTATTTCATTCAAAATCAAAATCTGGTCAGATTTTTCAGCTAACATCCAGCTTTTTCGTCTTTTCCTCCATTCTAATGAAGGGCAAAATAGTCTTTTAATATTTTATTTCAACAAATTAAAAAAATCTGACCATTTTGCCCTTCATTAAAATGGAGAAAAAGACAAAAAAAAAGTTGGATGTTAACTGAAAAATCTGACCAGATTTTGATTTTGGATGAAAATAGCAACAAAATTGAAACCGCAAGGACCAGTTTTAGACTAAAGTAGCAAAAGAGACAAACCTCAGGACATTTTGGCAGTTAATATTTCAAAAGATGATATTTTGACAATATTTCAAATGAAATGTTCATTATATCATTTCTTTTTTTTTTTTTTTTGAATACCTCACTTCAAATTTTGTATGTGGTTGAGTCTTAACATCTCTATGGTCTAGGAAAAAAAACTCGTGTGAAATGTGATTTTTATTGTTCTTCTTTTATATATTTTTTAAATGATATATATAATGTTTGTGATCATGTGTGATACATTAAATAGAGTTGATGTAGCCATAGCTAACACTCATATTTGTCTCAAACTCCATGGTAAAAAAAAGGTAAAAAGCTCACTATTTAAGATGAAGAAACACAAACGATTATGTTTTTTGCAATCTAAAATCACTTTATAACCAAGGGCAAGGCAGAAGATATGCACTAGGGGCGGAACCAATGTACACTAAGCCGTAGCATGGGCTACAGCTCAACCCCGTATTCGCATTCGCAGTGTAATTGTTTTTTTCGGTTTTTTACATAAGATACCCTTAAAAATATACGAGAATACCCCTAAGAGAAGATTATGAAACTTGATATTATTCATTGAGCCCAAAACCTTTATTACTAAGCCCAAATAATTAGTTTTATGATACTTAAGCCCAAATTGTAATAACCAATAAAGCCCAAATAATAAAATAATCCATTTGAACAATGCCATGGTGTATGCGTTTGAAATTGATTTTTCATAAGGTAAAAAACGACGATGTGATAAAACGATGTGATAAAGCGATTTCAAGCTATGAAAAAAAAAGAGGAGAACAAATCTATTAGGTATTTGTTTTACTTTATTTATTTATTGTCGTTTTTCTAATATTGTATGATTGCATGGTAAAAAAAAATTTTAGGATACCCCTGATTTAATGGCCTAGTTCCGCCACTGATATGCACTCATGTGTAACCACACTAATTTTGATATTCGAATCGTCATATGCACAACATGTAGCAAGAAAACACAACATGCCGGACTAGGGTGACATAACAGGGTAAACCCCCTTCCCCGACTTCAGAAATACTTGATATACAACGACTTAGGACGTCTAGACATGTGGACTTTAGTGGGTCCGGACATGCTTAAACATACAAATCTTAAGACACTATATATGAACGTCCAACATCGAAAACTTGAACAGAAATAACTATATTAGGACAATAACAATGTCGGACCACAAGGGGAGGATTGGATCCAACATTAACTTGCCAAACATTAAAAAATCATTCAACCTGTTTATTAGTCGAAACCTCCAACTTGGAAATGTATCAAAAAATCATTCAACCTATTTATCAGTCGAAAGGGTCTATGGGCCAGGTTAGTTAAAATGCCGGTCATATCATAAGAAAAGTTGTAAGGTAATGTTAACAAAATATATCGAGGTACTCAACTAACCACTGGAACAAATCTTTACTTATATTAAATAATCAAAGTCATCTTTACTCATATTGTAAAACATAAATGAGTAAATTGCCATTTTAGTCCCTGAGGTTTGACCAAAATTGTCACTTTAGTCCAAATAGTTTTTTTCATGCCATTTTAGTCCAAATCGTTTTGTTTTCTGCCATTTTAGTCCCTGACTTTTGTCATTTTTTGCTATTTTCATCGACCACCACCACCACCTCCCGCCACCCACCCCATCACAACCTTCTATCATCGCTACCACCTGCCTGCACCGTCACCACCCACCCCACCACCATCACCACCAGCCATTTCCACCACCACCGGCCACTTTTCCACCACCCACGTCATCAACCAACACCGTCGCCATCATCGTAAAACCAACAACCACTGCCATCATCTTCACTGTAAACCGGCACAACACCATCCCCATACCATCGCACCTGAAAAAAAAAAGTGGTTTGACCAAAATTCACCTAAGTTAACTAAATTTTTTTAATGGAGTTAGTGGGTTGGATGAAAATGGCAAAAAATGACAAAAGTCAGGGACTAAAATGGCAGAAAACAAAACTATTTGGACTAAAATGGCAAGAAAAAAACTATTTGGATTAAAGTGGCAATTTTGATCAAACCTCAGGGACTAAAATGGCAATTTACTCAACATAAATATTACCACAAGAAACATGTCATTTAGGCATGAGGCAAAGAGGTCCCAAACGTAACAATATAATTTTGTACAAGGATCGTCGCTTCGTCTTCCTAGTATTGTCAAAACCATACACCCTTCGCTTGCCATCTTCTCGGCACGACACTTGAGGAACGTCAAAAAATTACCTTTAGAATTGTGTGTGTATACTCTTATTACGCTAGGGGGACTTGTTGTTGCCATGTATATGCTCCCCTTGTTTGATGAATGTGTTCATTAAAAGTACGGCAAGCTTAGATTTTTTAGACCCAAAGCGGATAATAAAATTGGGTCCTTTTTCATTAAAAAAAGAAACAAAGGGTATTTTGGATCCTATTATTCATATATCATCTTTGTTGTGTATGCATAATTATAAATCATAAAGCTCAATGCCAGCAATCAAAATGCCAAAATCACCTACATATAATATATATTGGTTTCGCCCCTGAGTGAGGCCGAAAGCATTTGTTTTATTTCACTCCCTCTCTTAAGCCGAATCAAACTAAAAGTTTATTCCAACATACTTTATTAACATAAAATAAAATGGTATATACTTTTTTAACCATACATAAAAAATAAAGGATGAATAAAAAAATGTAAATTGATTGGTTGGTTGGGATGGTTATTCAAGTCCTCACAATATATCTATACTATATAATAAAAGAAACCTGTTTTGAGACATTTGTCATTCTCTCATTTAATTGATTAAAATTATTAATAATACTAATAATAATAATATTTAATCTAAATTAATACAAATGTTTATTATTAATAATATTTAATCAAATCTAAAATCTAATCTAATACAAATTTTTATTATCAATAATATTTAATCAAATCTAATAAGAATTCATATGAATTTCAAAGTTGATATTAACTTTCAAATAATTAAAAAAAAATCCAAGCATCACAAATAAATTATCATACTCTTCTCGGCAAGGTTTGATCAGTTTGTGTGTGCTTTAAATTTCTCTCCTTATTTATTGGTAAATCCCATTATCATGTTAATCGATTTTTTATGATTTTTTGGAACCGTAATTTGGCAGTTGTTTTTCATTTAGATGAGAATCACTGGTATTTTGTATATAATTATTACTCCAGCACATAATACATGGACAACAATGAATCTATAAACCTGTTTTGAGACACTTATCATTCTCTCATTTAATTGATTAAAATTATTAATAATACTAATAATATTTAATCTAAATTAATACAAATTTTTAAATAATTCCAAAGTTGATATTAACTTTTAAATAATTAAAAAAAATCCACCTAACATCACAAATATTTCTGTTAAATTCGATTAACTAATTTGTTCAACAATCACTATTATCTTTATCATTCAGTACGGTTAACCGATTTATCATCATACAACCTCCCACCTATTAAATCATATGATTTTTCAATCTTATATTAACTAAATAAATAAAGATTAATATTCAATCTTATCCTACTTTAAATATAAAAAAAATCCGTTAGTTCAGATTAATATTCAATCTTGTCCTACTTTAAATATAAAAAAATCCGTTAGTTTTTTTAAATATATATTTTTTTATTATTTGGTATATAAAATCATATTTATTCAACCCATGTAATACACGAGGGTTTTTAAAAATATAACTTTTTTTTATTTGGTAAACAATATTACATTTATTCAACCCAACCCGTGTAATACAATTGTTTTAAAGATATAATTTTTTTATTATTTGTTATATAATATTACATTTATTTAACCCGTACAATACATATGGTTCTTATAGATATAACTTATTTTATTATTTAATATATAAAATTACATTTCTCCAACCCGTGCAATAAAGGAGGCTTTTAAAAAGATAATGTTTTATTATTTGGTATATAAAATTCATTTATTCAACTCGTATAATACATGGGGTTATAACCTAGTGTATTAATATATTTAAGTTCTAAACTGATCCAATATATGAGTTATTAAAAAAAAAAAAAAAAATCATTTGACACGTTATTCAACCCTTGGTTAATAACTACGTACTTATTATTGTAATGCTTCACACACAAAAAAAAAAAAAATATGACCCAAAGACCCAAACTTTAGCTCAAAATCGTTCATGTATTTTGTCAAGCTATCACCGCCTGTTTTTAATATGACGAACTGTTGGGCCCTTTGGGCCAAGACAATCTCTCTATAGGAGGGATTTCTATTTGTTTTTCACATGTAAGCCCAATAGTTGTCCATAAATTTGACATTAAGAATCAGACATATTCACCTCGATTGATATGCTTTACATAATTTAAGAATTCAAAATGTTGTATAAGTGGTTCGGTCATTGCTAAAAAGATTTCATAGCATCCAGTGCCGAAGCTTGAGATTTTCGACCGGGGACGAAAGTCAACGGACCTAAAAATTTCTATAAAACCGGGGGGTCGAAAATGTATATACTCAAAAATTTATGTACAAAAACTACACACTCTCCACTACTGAGCGAAAAGTTCGGGGAGCCGGCCGCCCCCTCCCGTTACTTAAAAGTTTTGCCCATGATAGTCTCCAGCTCGGTCTGATTCGTTTCCTTACTGGTCTGGTATATTCTTTTTCTTACTGGTCTTGATTCGTTTCCTTACTCGCAAGGCTCAAGGCTCTGCGGCTCTGAAGAGATCACTGATCACTGAACAAATATGTCGTATGATTATTGGGCCTTAATTGTCAATTATTTGGGCGTTATTTGTTAGAATTTTGTGAATATTAGTTGTTAGAACTTAGAAACATTTTTAGAAATTGGTGCTTTTGTTGATTAAATTAGACTTGTTAGACTTTGTTAATTGACAAATTGTTAGTCTTCGTAAGTAAGGGTCTGGGAGCACGTTTTTCCAGGCTCGGAATGGTTATCTGAGTTCTCAGGACCAACGCTGGGCGTCGTTTCTTGTTTTATGCAAGTAAACATTATGGGTTTGATGATGTGCCACATGTGTGTATTGTGTCTAATATGAATAAGGGCAATCATGATTGTCCACCACACATAAGACAGATCGTAGTTCTATTGACTACGATGTATTAAACCGTAGGTATCTACAATCTAGTATATGTCCACAGTTGTCGACCACTTGTGCTCTTGCGGCTACCTCCCTTCACCCAGTGACTTTCTGACCATGCACCTAGAATTGAGGATGATGTGTTGCATTAGAGAACTATCTTTGCATACATTAAACCATGAGAATCATGTACCTCCCATTCCTTAATTACTTAAATATATTTTTACACAAAACAAATTTTTAAAAATTGGAAATGGTGGTTTGGGTCATGACTACACCATATCGGATGGTGAATGAGAGTGGGGTGACATGCAGGGGCGCAGCTTCTAGCGGGTGGGAGGGGCGGCCGACTCACCGAACTTTTCGCTCAGTAGTATACAGTATGTAGTTTTCGAATAGAAATTTTTTGGTATATACGTTTTCGGCCCCCAGGTCGGAAATATCAAGTTTCGCCACTAGTGACATGACGCTGACATTGAGGGTAATGGTGATCTTAAAGATTATGACCACATCCTATAACCTTATAACATAAAATTGATTGACGATCACACGAATAGGATTTGTCCCATTCTAAAGCTTACAACATGCATAATGATAAGAGTTCAGGTATTATGTAGTGTCTAATAAGTCGAATGGTTGGCAAGTATACAACTAAACTACACCAATATATTCGAATAGTGACGATCACACTAATTAATTTTTCTGAGTGGGGTATAATATTATGTACATATTTTGGACAACGAATGCTACTATACCACTATACTACGTCAATATATTTCTAATTTAACCGTGTGTTAAGAATTGAACAATGATTTTTTCTAAGGCAAAAGTAGGGCTGTAAACTAGCCGAGTCGAGCCGAGCCAAACCCAGCTCGAGCTCGGCTCGAACTCAATTCGAGTTGGTGTGGCTTGAGCTCGAATTTTAAATCAAGCTGGAACTTGAGGGTCGAGCTCGACTCGATTAAAATTCGAGCTAGCTCAGTTCGGCTCGATCAAGCTCGAACTAACAAATAACCGCAAAATTTACTAGCCGAGTCATGCCAGCTCGTTTACAACCGAGCCAATTTCGAATCAAACTTTTTTCGAGCGAGCTACGAGCCATGAGTTTTTTTGAACATCCTTACGCTAAAGCCTCTACGAATTTATTATACGTAAATGAAATAATGTCATATTCTCCTATATATTAATAGGAGAACGAAATGAACAGTAAAGTGTATTGTAATATAATAAAATATTAAATACAGTTTTTTATAGTTTTATAATTTTCACATTATAATAATTGTTATCTTCTTTACTTTTTAAGTTTGATAAGTTTGGTGTTAACCGGTACTTGTATCGAGAATACCGTTTCGTTATCGATACATGAAGGTAAAAAACAGCACCAGCCTGGTACATAAAACGCCAAAAGTCGGTACCGGATTGAGTTTGATAATCTTTTAGTTCGATAAATTTGGTACTACTACCCAGTACCATTTGCTCATCACCGATCACGGGTACCGTACGAACAACAACGGTATCGTACAACTTTTTTTTAGTTTTAGGGGTAGAGATGAGCTCGGTACCAACTGATACCGAATCGGTATTGGTACCGAAAATACCGGTTACGGTATCGGTATATGAAGGTAAAAACCGGTAGCGAACCGGTACCAAGAACGGCAAACGTCAGTACCGAACTGGTACTTAGGATCTTTCGGTTCAGAAAATTCGGTACCGGTACCCATTACTATTTGCTCATCTCTGACTACGGGTTTCTACCGAACAACATCATTACCATGCAACTTTTTTTAGTTGATTTTCTTTCGGTTATTTTTTAGTGTTTTTTTATACATTTTCTTTTTATTCTTCTCAGCGATTCCGTGTACAACGCGCTTGTAGTGATTTCAAACATATATAAACACAGACTAAATAACAAAACAAGTTCGCCGCAACGTGGCGATGGTTTTTATAATTTTTTTTTTTTTTTTTTTTATAACTAGTTTGTTTTATATTTGAACAATTTAAGGAAGGAGAAGTATAGATACGCCGGCAAAAAGAAGAAGAAAAAGAAAAGAAAAAAGAATGATAATGATGATGTTTAATTGGCAGAAATATAGGCGGCGGGTGTTATTTTATGTATTTCATATTACCAGACATCATCATTAACCTTTTCCCATCCTTTCACATCCTTCACATCAATTCATTCTTTTCTTCTTTTTTCATCCATCACAACCAATTTTTTATTTTTATACTTTCACATGATTTTTTTTGAATGAAGACTTTAAATATGTACATGGATCATTGGTCACCGGGTTTCTGTTAAGGACGGTTACCCGTCAGCCCAGCTTTCGCAGACGCGATGTTCTATCGGGCCCCGGACCGACCTTCGTCTGGAAACCATACTGCCCCCACACGAGAGACTCGCTGGGGTAACAGCTGGATGAAAACCGGGTTGCCCTCAGGACCG
This sequence comes from Helianthus tuberosus, assembly GCA_030545235.1. NCBI lineage: Eukaryota > Viridiplantae > Streptophyta > Magnoliopsida > Asterales > Asteraceae > Helianthus > Helianthus tuberosus. Next base: position 3,412,446 of record CM060396.1, on the reverse strand, counting down.
CACCATGCCTCGGTAGGAACGATCCATCATTGGGACGTCCTCCCCCCATAACGCCGCAGCCGTGGATCGAACCGGTGACCTTCAAGGAGGAACCGGCCCAACCCCACCACATGGGACCAACTGGGCTATGGTAACACTAAATAAATATAGGCTTCCACAATATATAACTATGAATGTATACAGAGAAATAAAAGGGAGGCGTATGTCAATATTAATTCTCAAAATATATACACATGGTTCAATTTTTTTGAATGATACCGTTTACTCCTACTCTGTTATATCAGTAATTTTAAATTTTCATATCTGTCAATCAACATTTGCTCTTCCGTTAATGTGTGTACATATAACGGTTTCCATAAAAAAAAGCAATTTTACATAATAAGTGAAATTAGTATACAATTACGTATTTCTATATGTGAAGCACTAGGTTATAACCCTGTGTATTACACGGATTGAATAAATAAATTTTATATACTAAATAATAAAACAATATATCTTCAAAAACTCATTTATTGCACGGGGTGAATAAATATAATTTTATATATTAAATAATAAAAAGTTATATCTACAAAACCATATTGTACGGGTTGAATAAATGAAATTTTATATACCAGATGAAAAAAGTAATATCTTTAAAAGCACGTGTATTACATGAGTTGAATAAATGTAATATTTTCACTAAATAATAAAATAATACATCTTTAAAAAACCCCATTTATTACACGGGTTGAATAAATGTGATTTTATATACCAAAAAATTAAAAAAAATTACATCTTTAAAAATATGCGTATTACACGGTTTGAATAAATTTAATTTTCTGTTCTAAATAATAAAAAATATATATATTCTTAAAAAACTCCGGGTATTATACGAATTGAATAAATCTATTTTTATATATCAAATAATAAAAAGTTATATCTTAAAAAACCTCATGTATTACATGGGTCAAGTAAATGTAATTTTGTATAGTGAAAATAAAAATATTTAATATATTAATACAAAGTTTGGTTTTCGAGATAAAAATAGATTATTCTGTTGTTGCAAAGTTTGTTAACGAAGTCTCAATAAATGCAACCCTTTATTTAAAACTCCGTAAATATATTAATGATAAATAATATTAGTTAATTTTATTTCAAGTTTCGTAAAATCTATTTGATACCAAACTAAACAAAACGTTCAAATATATAGTTAAGACCAAATTAGATAACTAAGTTTGAATTTGAAGTAAATAGATAAATATAAAAGTAATAATTAATTGAGTTATTACTGTTTTCGTCCCTCTGGTTTGTCAAAAATCACTATTTCAGTCCAGTAGTTTAAAAATTGCGATTTCAGTCCATGTGATTTCACTTTCGTAACTATTTATGTCCCTGTTGTTTCACTTTCGTAACAATTTCAATCCATTATTCTGTTAAGTATAGGACTGAAATAGTTAATGAGGTGGACTGAAATAGTTACGAAGTGAAACCATACGGACTGAAATCTCAATTTTTAAACTAATTGACTGAAATAGTGATTTTTGACAAACCACGGGGACGAAAACAGTAATTAACTCTAATTAATTCAGATAAATAATATTATAAATGAGAAGGAGATTAAACTAAATAATAATTATCCATAAGTTATTAAACTAAATAATATTTAACAGGAGTTATAAATGAGAAGGAGATTAAACTAAATAATAATTATCCATAAGTTATTAAACTAAATGATATTTAATAGAAGGGTTATCTATAATTAATTAGAAAAAAATTAAACTAAAATAATAATTATCTATAAGAGATGGCATAATATGATAACAAGTGTCCCCAAAGTGGTTTCTTTTATTATATAGTATAGATTATGAATTGTAGTTTTATTTTTAATTTCGGAATTTTAATAATAAGTAAATAAAATTGAAAAAAAAGTAATTAAAAAAATTATTACACAATCCTCAACGAATCAACCAATGAAGTCACGCCACTACACACCTTTAGTGAGAGGAGCATAAAAAAAGTGTCCCAACGTTTCGCTTATGTGGCACCACATGGAAGCATTTTTTCTTAACAAAGCCCCATAATACATAGTCTAATGTTAGAGTATGTAATATGTTGATACTCAAATCAACTCATTCATCATGAACAACTATAGCATGCCCTCAAAGGGACATCCCAGTAATTAAGACGCGTCTCGCAATTAAAAAATTAGAGTCTGCAGAAATGCAGGTTATGATGTATTTACCTTAGAAAATCTATGAAATGTTATTGAGAAAATGAACAATAACCTATATGGCTTGAATCCTTGAACGGGAACACCAACAATAATACATCACTCTTGGGAGCCAAACATACCAATACATCATAATCGCAATTAGACCACTCTTGTGATATGGTTTAGTTATGTAACATTAAAACTGTTGGGTTTCCGTGGTGATCGGTCATAATTTTATTTATCAAAACTCCGGTTCAATAAATAATAGTTAATTAATTAAGCAAGTTAATTAATAAAACGCAGCGAAAATATAAACTAATGATCAACAAAACGAAACCCGACAGGATCCGGTTACATGCAAATACGAGCACAGTAAAATATATATTTAACTACCGATGAGAAAAATTATACCTCGGTTAATGACTAACCGGTCGAGACACCGAGGTTCAACGAACAAGTGCTAGTAAACGAAACAACGAAACGCGACGAAGGAGACGAACGACAAGCAGCGACGGCAGCAGCGGCGGCTGGCAGCGGCTGGTAGTGCCGGAGACAGGGCGACGACGGCGGTGGCGGGGCGGCGACGGCGGCGACCCGCGGTTGGCTTGGTGGCCGGTTATATTGTGGGTGTTGTGGAGCATTTTTATGTTGTTGCAACTTTTGTTCATCCAACTCAATCATTCAAAATGCAAGACCCACACAACTTAAAGACATGAACCTTTTTTGCATGCAAGCCAAGTGGCATACATGCAAAAATGCATGTGTTGTAATTGGCCAAAGGTTAGGTGTGCGACAAGTGGCAATGGGTGAGTATACCCGTGTCACCCGGTCCATGTACCCGTCTCTCAGTTAATACCCACTTTTGATCATAAATATAATTATGACCTGTCTCGTATGTTGTTCGTAATTACCAGTTAAACGGGTTAAGTGGATTTTAGTTCGTTGCCCAAGGTGTAACTCTTACGGGTCAAGACCCGGTCGGCAACGTTGACTTATTGAACTGGGCATAATATCCAACAGCTCCCACTTGGACGGTCTCTGATAAGATCTCAACGCAGACAGCCAGCGGTGCTCTAGCTACACATAGCTGCCCCCAACAGGTCATGACACTTTAAAGTCATTAACCAATGTATCTTCTTTTTAGCAACGACTTGCTACATGAAGACAGTAGACTTAAGGTAATTCTCGTCATTTATCCTTTCTGTAAAAGACATTAGTTGAACAATGAGACATGAATCAGATTCAATCTCACATGGCGTTCAATCATTATCGTTCTCGTTCACAGAATCAAAGTGGTCCAATCAAACACACAGTAAGTTTGGGTAAGGCCTTACACTTCACCAGTTTGAATCAACAAGGGCGCCTAGATGTCTAACTGTTACATTATAATGTAAGAGTACAGAATCCTATATTGACTACATACAACTCCCACTGAACTTCAGAACCACTCCCAACCAATGCCTTTATGACTGGCAGTTACGCGACAGTGTTGGACACTGATCAAAGAATAATCTTTAGTAAACGAAAGTTCTAGTATGTATCTCAGGTCAGAGGATACTAAATGAGTATACTAAAATCAAATACATCTTGTGAGCAAGATCCATGAAGATGATTTGATGCGAGTTACATCCAACGTCATTCATAATGAGGTTTGTGAGTCTGGAAGTCAACTCCTTGAGTCCAAAGTCAGAATAGTCTTAATTCAGAGCCGTTCCCACGAGTCTGACCGACTACGGATAATTTAGAATACAAGATTCATGGATTAAACGTATCAAAATCGAACACAGTTGTAAGATTCAAACTTTTCATTTAGCCAGTAAATCAAAGGTGAATTCAAAAGGTACAACTGTTTGAATGTTCGTACATTCAAATACTAAATCAAACAAATGGTTATCCAATCTAAGACCGATAGCTTGTCCTGAGTCATCGGTTTAAAGAACGGGTCTGCTAGGTTTTTTATCTGTGTCTATTTTGCTTGTTAAGATGTCTCCTCGTTCTAATATTTCCCGTATATAGTGGAACTTTCTTAGAATGTGCTTAACCCTGTGATCCGGGCTCCTTGGTTTGAGCAATGATTCCTGTGTTATCACAGAATACCTAGATCGGTTTCTGAATACTTAAAACCACATCGAGGTCGTTGATGAATTACTTCACCCGAGCAGATTCTTCCGCAGCATCTAATGCAGCTATGTATTCAGATTCGGTGGCTGAATCCGCCACTACACTCTGTTTGGATCCTTTTTCAATAGACAGCTCCTCCATTGAGAGTGAATACGAATCCTAATTGTGAGCGAGAATCATCTCGGTCACTTTGGAAGCCAGCATTAGTATAACACTGTCACACCCCGATATTTCCACGTATTACCGGTGGGCCCGGTGGGGGAGTATCGTGACGTAGTTGATATCATTATAGTCAAACAACACAATATTTAAATGCACAGCGGAAGCAAAAGATAGATTCATTTCAACCGAATAAAATTGTAATGTTAAGTATCACAAAATAGTTGAAAATAATCCACAAGTGGATCAAATAAAAAGAAACATTGTTCAACAGACTGAAATGCATCCAAGCTTGCGAGACTCTTATTGATGCTAAGGAGAAAGCCAGCCTATTTCGAGTAGTACCTGCACTTAATCTTTTTGGGAAAATACGTCAGTTTACACTGGTAAATACAATCAACTGACTCATTTTGAAAAGGTTTAGAAAGTTGATTTAAATGCACGAGGCACAAACATTTTATAACTTGGGATAATTATTTGAATATAATCTTGTAAAAGAATTACATGTTTCTTATGCGTTCAGTAGCCCGGGTTGACACCGGGTTAGAGCTTAATAGACACACCACATGATATAGTCCCGCGGCGGTTTATTCCCAAAACCGGCGGTTATACCTTATTATTTATTTATTTATGCACCGTCGGGTGTACGCCTACACCCCGTGCTTAGGTCGTGGCCATTTCGTAAAATGATGCCAAGGGTATCCGGGACATGGTCATTAACCCCCCAAAGGATTTAAGCAACAAAACAATTTAAACGGGTCATTTCAATGAATTAACCTCCATTTGATTTAAGATTCAATGCCCGACCAAGCGGTATTTTATATACCATACCCCAAGCCCGTATAGGGAAAATAAGTTAAAAGTATTTACCTTTGCAAGTAATAATCACAACAAGAAAGTACACGTAGCTTTTACTGGGTCTCCTATTCTGGAACGAAGGTTTATAATAACCTATTAGAATCCTAACGGGTCTTTAATTAAGCTTAAACTTAGACCGGTTAGTTTTAAAGGAAGATACGGTTCGAACGCATGATTAAGCGAAGACCGGAATAGAATGTGATTTAGACCCGACAAGTTTGAAGACTTGTATAATATGGGTAAACTAAACACATTCTGGATTTTGAGCTAAAAATGATAAGGTTCGACCCGTTTCGGCTAATTTATGCAAACTAGTTACATAAACCGAACCGAACGTGAATAACGCATAACGGGTAACCGAATGAGTCACGAAGAGGTTTCCTAAGTTAATATGCTTTAAATATGTTGTGATATCAGTAGGATACATTCCATTATGCCCAAAACGAGTTTAATCTCAATTTAAGCCCCGTAGGGGTATTTTGGTCATTTAAAAGATTATAAAAGAGATTAATTATAATTCTGAGATTCGGGTCTGAAATAATCAGTAAAACAACTTAATTTAATAGGTTATATCAGTTGGTGATAAGTTTTATATGACAAAATGGTTTTAAACCCATACTATGTGTTTAATACGCGTAAAAAGCCGTTTTAAGCGATTTCCGGGTCATAACTGGAAATCTGGGTTTTCTGATCAGTTTATAAAGTTCAACATACTTCATTTATCATATAAAATCAGTAGCCAAAGGTTTGGTGTCTAAATGTTATGTAAAACTCATTTTATAAGTAAAAAGGGTATAATCGGTATTTACCGAATCAAGGCAATAACCTTAGGTTATGATCAGTTTAAAAATAATTAAAAATCTTCAAAAATCCTAAAATATTATATTACATCAGTGGCCAAAAGGTTTGGTGTCAAAAATTGGGTTTAGATAGGCTTGATGCTAATTACGCCATTTAATTAATAAAAGGTCTTCTAATTACGCTATTGAGCATAACTCCTAATCTAGACCTCCAACTGATGTGAAATTTTAGGGACATGTTTATAAATCAGTAACAAAGATTATTGTACTCTCACATTTCCAAAATTCTCGTTTTAAGGTCGAATGGGCATATTGGTCAACATTAGGCATTTAACGGAAACGTCGGACAATCAACGAGTCGAGTAGTATAATCGCAGAGGGTTATACTATCGTACAAGCTGGTCCTAATGAAGCTCTAAGGCATTTCTAAATCATGCTAATATGGGTCAGAATTGAAAGTCAAGGAAATGGTCAAACTATGTGACTTTCGGTTCCGAACCGGTCCTAAACTGAAAATTGTCGGGTCGGACATGCTTATACATGTTCTTGCATTGATTACCAAGTTATATGAGTGGCAAAACAGGTTACATGTCTTCTACATTGCTAATTATACGTTAATTCGAAAATTATGTTTCTGTTGACTTTTTATAACAAACTTTGACCCGACAAAAGACCTAGTTAAGGCGGGAATCAGTGGGTGCCCTTTTAAGGGTTTATTGCCCACATAATATCAACTTATAACTACCTTAAGTTTGACTAATCACTGGACAATTAGTGATTAATCGTTAAGTCAAACCTTAATTACGATGGTTTGACTTTAAGCTAAATAGCTAAGTAAAACACGATTAAGGAAGGTTAAGGAAGCTTACCAAGGTCCAATGCACGACTAATGATGCTTAGGGAGTGGCCTTGAGCTCCAGAAATCCTCAGGAGTGAAGTATGGAATGAGTGCATGAATGTTGCAAACAAGGACCTTTATATAGTGAGTTTAATCTCACTAGATTATGACAAACAAGTCTAGGATTGGTCCAAGATGCATACAAGTGTCCCCCTAAGCCTAAAAACCAGTTGGGACAGCCCATGGTATGCAAAACAAGCAATAAGAGTCGGTTAAACGGGCTGGACAGACACCTGTCCATGTTTTCTGTATCTGGGAGGCTGAGGCGGCCCGCGTAAGACCTTGGGCAAGTCTTACGCGCCCCGTGTGAGTCCTGGTTTCAGGTTAACAAGTTTTCAATTATTGCATTTTTGGCCCCTGGTCCTCCTAAAACTTGTTTTAACTCCTTGTTTTGCACTTTGAGCCCTCTAAATTGATTTCTAAGGACTTCAAGACTTATACCAACTTTGTTAAGTCCTTGGTTATCTTTTTATCACTCGAAAAGTCATAAGTTTCAACGTTGACGCTTTTAACCCCTCGTATACGAATTTTATCATAACTTCCTCATACGATAACGAAACTTGGTGAAATTTTTATCATGCATTCTAGTGAGCATAATTAATCGTTACAAGGCTTCGGGTTTGCTAAAAGTTCACTCAGATGTATACCTTAAACATGTTGACACATTTAACCCCTGTAGTTTGTAATCTCTCACTTTCTTTCACAATTAGCTTCGTATGATCCATGATTCATTCGTTTAAGGGTATAAACATCATGTAGGGTTATTGTAAAGTATATTTATCCATTGTTGACATTTTGAACCCTTATATTCACATACTTTCCTTGTTTGTCAACTTTAGTCCTTCTACAATAATCCTTTACACGTTTAAAGTTCATGACACGTGTCGATATTATATAGGACATGAAATTACGAGGTGTTACATCCTCACCCCCTTAAAAGAAATCTCGACCTCAAGATTTACTGAAACAAATGAGGGTACTTTTCTTTCATTGTGGATTCTACCTCCCACGTGTACTCGGGACCTCTACGGGCATCCCATTTAACTTTTACGATCGGTACATGCTTCCTTCGAAGCTTCTTAACCCGTCGATCCTCAATCGACAAAGGTTTTTCAACAAACTTTAAGCTCTCGTCAATGTGCACATCTGTATGTGGTATGACTAGTGATTCATCAGCTAGACATTTCTTCAGATTGCAGATGTGGAATACGTTATGAATACCACTGAGCTCCTCAGGCAACCTTAACTTATAAGCCACTGATCCGACACATTCGATGATCTCGAATGGTCCTATGTATCTGGGGCTTAACTTGCCTTTCTTGCCAAAACGCATTACCCCTTTCCAGGGTGATACCTTAAGTAGTACCTTGTCACCTACCTCGAATTTCAGAGGTTTACGTCTTAAATCCGCGTAGCTTTTCTGCCTATCCCTGTGTAACACCCCGAAATCGGGTTTGATAATCAAACCCCGTTATTATTAATACACGGGTAAAATACCGTTAACAGTAACGGTTACCCGGTAAATATTAGGATTTAAAATAAATAAACCTAATATTCAATAAAACGTGAATAGATGTTTTTAAGGAAATAAAGTTATAAGAGGCCCGAGTTTACGGGACTTAGAATGAAACAGGTTATAACCCCAGAACCAACTAAGTTAACTAGGAATAATTAACCTAGTTAATTATGTGTGATCAAGTGAATGAATAGAAAACAAGATTTTAACCCTCTTTATAAAACATCTAAATATGAGGGACTAAAAATGGGCAAACTAGAAAATGTTTTAATTAAAACATAAACACTCCATATTGGAGTCTCCTGGAGATCGACCAGAGAACAGGGGGTGCGACCCCAAGCTTTATCAAAACCTAGTTCATCACAAAACTCACAAATTGAGGGCTCAAACCAAGTCAAAATCGAAAATCAAGCATAGATTACTGATCCTCATCACAAGAGGATCACAAGGTATGTAAAATTTCATAAAAACTCTCAAATTGAAATTCTCATGTAATTGGGAAAATCTGAAATTATAGTTGCATGTATGTCTTATGATGATCTAGGAACAACTATAGTGTCTAGGGACAAACCCTAGACAAATACAAGTTGAAATCATGTGAAATTGTAGTGAAACCTATGAACACCATTGTAGGTGATTAATGGTTTATGTGAAATTTGATGAACACTAGGAAATAGAGTGTTGATCTAGTATAATTTGACAATTTGAAGTGATTTCAGAAATTATAGAAGTTAACAACTTTGTAAGATGGTTGATTTATGTGAAATTAGGGCTAAGAGATAAGCTAGAGACTTGATAAATAAACATGTAAAATTCTGCCCTTAAAGTGTTTGATGAAATGCCTCAAAGAAGGCTCGAAACTAGAATTTTTGTAGTTAAAAGACTTAATTGTGATGTTTTGGCTATTATACAAAATGTGATTAAAAAGAGTTCTAAATATGATGAACGTGATTAGAACTTTGGTTAAAACGGTGGTCTAAAGATAACGCCTACCGGGTAATTAAAGAATGCTAAAACTAGTTGATGAACTCGAATATGCAATTAGTATACTAATGGGCATTTGACTTTTAAAAAGTCAAACTGACCTATAATCCGATAAATGGTAAATTTTGATATGAAATTTGTAAGGTGGAATAATCGTATTAAATTATGATTAAACTAACCACCTTGGAAACGAATGATGATAGTTTGACGCGTAACAAGCTAGGTGGAAGCTTGATGAGGGAGCGGATCAAACAAATCAAGAAGGAAAGGAAAAGCGTAGTTCGGATGCGAGGTAAGTATAGCTTACACTAGCCATATAGTTTAGAATGTCCTTTTGTTGTTTTGATTTCGAACAAGACAAATGGAAAGTTGAGATATGGTGTTTCCGGCGTGTAGTCGTACGGAACAAGATAACCAATAAGGGTAAAATTGAAATTTGGACACTTGTTGACAATAATTATTGGTTTTGAAAGATACATATTTCGTAAGCCTTAATAGGCCAAAAAGCGTTAAGAGGTGAATTATAGTTAAAACGACCGTGCGGTGTAAATCGGAACGAGTCGTGTAGACGAGATGGCAATAAGCTTTATCTCGCCAATATTATCGGTCATTTAGACCAACGGGTCAAAAGGTGAAAATATCACTTTTTGACAATATCGACTAATGGTTTGATGAGTTGTTTGATTTCAGAAATAAATATCGAGTGGATATTTACATCGCTATTACTTAGTAGATATTGAGGCAAGGTACTTAAATGGGTCAATGTAATGATCCGAGCCAGGTACGCATAATAAGATAACTCTCATTTAAATGTAAGGCTAATGAGAGTTAAACGAAGTCTAAAATAAGTTTTTTGGTTACCTTAATAGGTAAACCAAATGTTACGGACGATGGTCATTATATTTGAAAGGCCTAGTGCCCTTTCAAATAAAATCATAGTTAAAAGATCGGAGTTTGGATTAAACAAGTAACTAAAAGTCATTCGTCGTAAATGAAGGGCTAAAATTGACTAAAACGCCCTTGTAAGTGAAATTGAGCAAACGAACCATAAAGGTTGTTTGGAAATAAGCGATAGGATGAAATAAATACTTTGAATAAGTATGAAAAGCAAAAGACATAAAATATTGGTCAAAAGTCTCTATAAAGAGTCTTTGCCGTAAAATAATGATTTGAAGTGTGTAATTTGGAATATATAAATCACCACATTGAATCCACCACAAATATAGTTGTGGTGGGAGGTCATTTGATAAGAAATGTGGGCATATGTATTTAGAAACGAATGAAAGAGATTGGTGCTTAAAATATGCATAAATACCCTTAACGGGTCAAAATGAGCATATGGGTGAAAATGGGTTTAAGAAGGTATATAAATCTGTAATTTGAAACCTATTATGTTAAACATTTTTGAACTTGATAGGTTTATGGGAAATAAAGGTCAAACAAACTCGTTTGTTTAATAAAAATAGAACGGGTCAAAATTTGGTAAAAAGAGAAATAGCCGAAGACTTAAGAGTCTAAAATTTTGTAAAACCGGAGGTTGGATTTTAACTCCATAAGGTGGAGAATCAAATTACAATCACGTAGGAAGAAACGGTAGGTCAAACGGACAAGCGGTTTGAAAGATACGAGAGTTTTCGTGTCGTTAGAAAGATGGAATGCAGGGACCACCGTAACTTACGGTTCCACCGTAAGTTACGGTGGAGCTGATATGATTACGATGGTTACATACTGAGTTACGGTGGAAGGATAGACTTTCAGGGGCTACCGTAACTTACGGTGTCACCGTAAGTTACGGTGGACCCAGTAACAAAATATATTTTATTTAGTTTAAATTCCCGGATTCGTTTAGACACGTTTTAAACCCCGTATGACTAAAGTATTTCATGTTTATGAAATATAGGTACTTTTGGATGCCGGAAGACGATCAAGCTCAGCGAAGAACCGAACACGATAAAGATACACGCTTCCGCACTTTGCCACGTTGTAAATTTTAAACAACGAATTCGATCACGTTATGTAGAATAACTTATGATTTGTAAAACTTTTAGTAAATCCGTATTTCCGATGTATATGTAATCGTAATTACATGATTGTTTTCGTAAAAGATTCATTAAACCTTAAATTATAAGAACGGGTGTTACACCCTGGCAGCTTTGAGACGATCGCGTATCTGCATAATCTTATATGTCATCTCCAGGACTATTTCAGGTCCTGTCAGTTGGACATCCCCAACTTCCGCCCAACAAATGGGCGTTCTGCACTTTCTACCATACAAGGCTTCGAAAGGCGCAGCCTTAATACTTGTATGATAGTTATTGTTATAGGAAAACTCTATTAATGGCAGGTGGTTATCCCAACTACCACCTAAGTCAATCACACATGCACGAAGCATGTCTTCCAAAGTTTGGATTGTACGCTCACTCTGTCCGTCCGTCTGAGGATGGTAAGCCGTACTAAAATTTAAGCGCGTGCCCAAAGATTGTTGGAAACTTTTCCAAAAATGTGATGTGTATCTAGTATCTCTGTCAGAGATAATAGACACCGGTACACCATGCAGAGATACAATCTTATCTATGTACAATTGGGCTAACATGTCGGAGCTATAGGTCTCCTTAATGGGTAGGAAATGTGCTGACTTAGTCAGTCTATCCACTATCACCCATAGGGTGGAGTTATTGTAAAAAAGACCAAAAGTGTGAGAAAGGTAAGAAAGAATCTCAACCATTAGATCTAAATTAATTGAAAAGGGTAAGATTGTAAATGCATTAACAAATTCAAATATAGTAATCCTTGATTTAAGGATTTGGAGAGAGAAAATCCTTGATTTAAGGAATATAACCGTCCATAATTCATAGTTCAATTCATGGTGTTTTTACGAAAATCCTTGATTTTGCATCATTCACAGAATCAGAGCCATGTTCATGACATGGTGTTTTAAAAAATTCATAGTTCAATTCATGGTGTTTTTACGAAAATAATATAACACCATTCAGTAAACAAAAATATAACACCATTCAGTACACAAAATAACACCATTCAGTACAAGATATAACACCATTCAGTAAACAAAAAATAACACAATTCAGAAACAAAATAACACCATTCAGAAACAAAATAACACCATTCAGTAAACAAAAATATAACACCATTCAGTACACAAAATAACACCATTCAGTAGAAGATATAACACCATTCAGTAAACAAAAAATAACACCATTCAGAAACAAAATAACACCATTCAGAACACAAAATAACACCATTCAGAAACAAAAAAAAACCATCCAGCAAACAAAAAATAACATCATTCAGTAAACAAAAATAACACCATTCAGCACACATATAACACCATTCAATAAATATATAACACCATTCAATAATTATATAACACCATTCAATAACTATATAACACTATAAACAAGATATAACACTACAAATGACTTATAACACTATAAATGACTATAAAAACACTATGAATGGTATATAACACCATATTACCATTTTCTAACTCTGTATAACACTACAATCCATCGTTCCAGTGCCGGCGAAGACGTCGATGATTCAGAGCGGCAGAGACGTCGATGATTCAGATCGGCGGAGATCGGCAGAGATGTCAGATCGGAGGAGGAAAATCGATGGAGATCAGAACGGCGGAGATGAGATCGGCGGAGATGTCAACCGGCGGAGGAAGGCGGAGATGTTCAATCGTCGGAGTGTTAGGGTTTTAATTGAATCAACAGATGGTGATTTGATGATGTTGTTCGTAAAATTCTGAAAGAAGAAAGAGGATCGAAATTGTAGGATTATGATTTGCAGTTTCCTAAATTCTAGTGGATATAAAAGACTATATTACCCCTACAATTTACAAATTAGTCCAAAAATAAAAACACATTTTACAATTTGGTCCCTACTGATCTCAACCATTAGATCAAAGATCTAATGGCTGAGATTATTTCTTATCTTTCTCACACCTTAGGCTTTTTTTACAGGATCCTCTACCATCACCCATATAGTATCATTTCCTTTCTTTGTCTTTGGAAACTTGGTAATGAAATCCATTGTCACCATTTCCCACTTCCATGTGGGAAGTTCAGGCTGTTGTAGCAAACCTGACGGCTTCTGATGTTCAGCTTTGACTTGCGCACACGTCAAACAATTAGCTACATAGGTAGCTATAGACTTCTTCAAGCCTATCCACCAGAAATTTGCCTTCAGATCCTGGTACATCTTATCAGCTCAAGGATGAATGGAGTATTTAGAACTGTGGGCTTCCTGGAGGATAACATTCCGAAGTCCTCCATAGACTGGAACCCATATTCGTCCATTTAATCTTAGGATTCCGTCCTTGCCATAGGATAATTGTTCTTCAGTCACTCCTAGCTTTTCATCAGGATAGTTAGCTTCTAGTACATCTTCCTTCTGCGCAGCTAACAACCTTTCATTCAAACTATTCTTTATCTCAATGCTCTTGGCATTGATTCTTATAGGTTTCACTCTTTTCTTTTGACTTAAGGCATCGACGACTACATTCGCCTTGCCAGGATGGTATCTTATCTCACAATCATAATCATTCAAAGTTTCCATCCAACGTCGCTGCCTCATGTTCAAGTCCTTCTGATTGAACAGATGTTGAAGGCTCTTGTGATCAGAATAGATCACACACTTAGTTCCATACAAGTAGTGCCTCCAAAGTTTTAGTGAAAATACAACGGCACCCAACTCCAAGTCATGGGTGGTGTAGTTCTTTTCGTGCACCTTTAACTGTCGAGAAGCATAGGCAATAACCTTGCCTTTCTGCATAAGCACACATCCCATACCTGTGTGTGATGCATCACAATATACTACAAATTATTCAATCCCTTCAGGCAATGTCAACACTGGTGCATTGCTTAGCTTCTGCTTAAGGAGATCGAAGGATTCTTGTTGCTTCGGTCCCTAGTTGAACTTAATATTCTTCCTAGTCAAAGAAGTTAGGGGTGCAGTAATCCTTGAAAAATTTTCAATAAAACGCCTGTAATATCCTGCCAATCTCAAGAAGCTGCGAATCTCTGTGGGCGTCTTCGGCTCTTGCCAATTCATGACAGCTTCAAACTTAGCGGGATCTACCTGGATTTCGCGTTCACTAACCACATGTCCAAGAAATTGGACTTCACGAAGCCAAAATTCACACTTAGAGAATTTGGCGTAGAGCTTTTCTCGATGAAGCAGTTTCAGAATGCAATGGAGATGCTTCTCATGGTCAGCTTGACTCTTCGAGTAAATAAGAATATCATCGATGAAGACGATGACAAATTTATCCATGTAGGGCTTGCAGACGCGGTTCATGAGATCCATGAATGTGGCTGGTGCATTAGTGAGTCCAAAAGGCATTACTAAGAACTCATAGTGACCATAAGGTTCGGGGGGTAGCTCAATTAAGTCCCATACTTGATTGTCATGCATAGATTGCATCTCGACGTTCATGGCTTCTTGCCATTTCTCAGATTCCGGATCTAAGATTGCAGATTTGTAGTTAGTAGGTTCGTCATTAGACTCAACTACTAATAAGACTTCGGGACCTTTTAGACGCCATAGACATCTATCAGATTCTTGCGAGTTCTACTACTTCTGCAAATGCTTGTGTTTTATATCTGATTCATTGGCAACAACTACTTGTTGATCAGACAGTCCGACTACATTAGCGGTTGTTTGTGGTTCTTTAATTTCTTCTAGATCAACCACATTATTTCCAGTTTCTCGATTAAGAAGTTCTTACTCGAGAAAGTGTCCTTTCCGTTTGATGGAAATCACATTTGCATCAGGATGGTAGAAATAATATCCGTTTCTTTTATAGTATTTGACGAAAACAACCTTTTTCGCATCGAGGATCGAGCTTATCATCAGAATCACTTGTGATGTATGCATCACATCCCCATACTCTAAGGTATTCCAAATCGGGCTTACGCCCATGCCATATCTCATATGGCGATTTTGTTTACCTTTTAGTCGGAGTCAAATTGACAATGCGGGTAGCGGTCATAAGAGCATGATTCAAAAGGAGTGAGGCAAGTTAGTTCTGTACATCATCGATCGAACCATATCAGGTAGAGTTCAATTTCACCTTTCACTCACGCCATTAAGCTGGGGTGTGCTAGGTGGAGAGGGTTGTGAAACTATTCCACACTCTTTTAGATGATTGAGAAATTCAAAGCTGAGATATTCACTACCTCGATCTGATCGAAGTACTTTTATCTTTCTATCAAGTTGGTTTTAGTCATGGTTTCTAGTCATGGTTCTGAAAGGGCCATATGCATCATGTGAATGAGTTCTAGAAGACCATTGATCCGTTCACCAACATCGGTGAAGGGGTGCTTTGTGAGTTTGCCAGCTAAGCAAGATTCACAATCATCAAAGGAGTCATGCCAAGTGGATTCAAGAATCCCTTCGGACTGGAACCATTTTATGCGTGCCTTACTTATGTGGCCAAGTCTGCAATGCCATAAATATGTTTCATTTATGCCAGCTTTGTTACGTTTAGAAAGATGATATATGTTATTACTTGTTTGAACATCAATCTCATAAATATCATTTCGAGGTTTAGCCTCAAAATAAAAGACATCATTCAAGTAGGCTAAAATAGAAAAAAAAAACATTAAAACGTACTTGAATCCTTGTTCAAACAGTGAAGAAACTAAAATAATGTTTCTGGTCATACAAGGTGCATATAAACAGTTATTTAAAGTAACTACAAGGCCATGGGAACATGAAAAACAAAATGTTCCAGTTGCAAGAACTGGAACTCTCTTTCCATTACCAACTATGAGTTCTAAGTGGCCTTGTTTCAGTTTCCTCCACTTTTAGGCTTCTGCAAGACATTAATTATGTGGAGACCACATCCGGTATCAAATACCCATGTGTTGCTAGAAACAGTGAAAAGTTCGATAACATAAATGAGAATATCAGAAGAAGTGCCAATGTTATTGGCCTTGTTCATCTTCAGTTTGGCTAGATACTATGGGCAGTTTCCCTTCCAGTGCCCATTTGGTTGCATTCAAAGCACTGACGCACCTAGGAGGGTGTGGTTTTTGCAACATGCTTGTTGTTGGTGGCATTTCTGGCAACAACAACTTTTCTCTTGCCATTGCTCTTATGTTTCCTTTTCTTGTTATTGGGCATCTTAACACCACCATACTCGACCATTAGAACTTGGTTGGTTTTGTGGAATAACCAAGTTTGTTCATCTGGTCAATGTATCCTTTCATTTTTAGCACATGAGTACTGATACATGATCCTTTCAGCATTTTACAGCTTATGAGCTGTTTCATGGTGTCATGTCGATCCTGTCGGGCTTGTTTCTGAAACATGCCTTTCAGTTGCCGGATCATGTCATAAGCATCCATATCTTCCATGTTCTTCTGAAGTTCAGGAGACATGGTGGCTTTCATAAGGCAGGCTACCTCAACGACATCCTCGTTATGTTACTCCAGTGCCTTGCGAGCAGTAGTAGAATTACTTTCAGGCTCGGTAGGGACTGGGCCATCTAAGATATACAGCTTTTCCTCCATCTTGAGAACTATTCTCAGATTGCGGTGCCATTCGAGAAGGTTGTTGTTATTCAAATTTTTGTTTCTTTTCCTTTTCAAGTATAGACTTGAAAATGAAGGAGTTTGTTTTTCATTAGACATCTGTTATATAAGCAAGGTGATATTAATTAGTATTTTTGATGTATATCTCCTTATTTCGTGAGGTGAGACGATAAGGAATGAGAATCCGGTTAGAAGCTCTTTCCAAAGGCGGCTGGGGCACGCAACATTAGCAAGAGGTTCAAGCGGACTGACAACGGTTGTCAATTGTGAGAAAAGCACAACTCCAGGGGTTTATGAGGCTGCGAGGATAACCTATTGTCCTTGCATTGATACGTTTGGCCTCATCTATGCCACTTTTGTTCTCGAGACAGCTGGGGCACGTAACACGAGAAGAAAAGTAATAGTCGTCCTAAAACGGTCACATGTGGAAGGGTCGGATGTGTCGACCAAGCCCTTGCACCTTGGAAGGATAAACTAGACACCAAGTGTTGTGCTGTGGCTCCAACACTGATGGTTCGCATTATGCCCCAAGTGTTACTAGCAGTGGGATGGCATAGACTATTGATTTTAATTTTTTACCAAATATGGTCGTTATAGTCGGTTTTAATTTAGATATTAAATTTGCGACATAACCAAAAGGACCCTTTCACCTCTCAGGACAATTCGTTTTAGATAACCTATAAAACTAAGTTTGTCGCGACTTGATATAACCAATTTTAAGTTAATAGAAACTATTAAGTTAATAGTTTTGGAAAATAAAAACTAGTTTAATTTGCAAAACTTAATTGGTTATTATTTGTTTTTAAAAAAAAACAACCTTTGTTTTATAACAAAAACTTTAACAAGTTCTAAGAACAATTTAGAACTTGTTTTAATGTGATTGTTTTAATATTTTAAAACTCCTTTTAAAATCATGTTGGTATTTAGGTCGGTTACGTTATAACAATTTATAAGATAAAAGCAACCACAATAGCAAGATAAATATGTAAATCCATATGGCCAAAATTGTTCGATCTTGCTAGAGCCTAATAGCAAGATCAAATGGGTCACGGGGTCACAACACACAAACAACCACAAGGATGGACTTGAGTGCATCTTGTTGTCTTGAGCAACTCCCACTAACTCCAAGACTCCTCTTGGCATTCGGTTTATCTTCGGGTTTGCTTCGGGTCTTCGTATCAACAATATTTAACAAGTAAATACAACAAAGACAAAAGCCTATCTATTACAACTTTGAACCATCTCGGTGGCCAAAAAATAGTAACTACAAAACCGAATTAAATATACAACTACAAAAATAAGGTCGGGCCGGATTTACACATCGCACAACAATCACAAAATAAACCGGGCAATGTTTTGGTCAAGCAAAACAAATAAAATATTGACCAAAATAAAAGTGCCCTTAAAAAAAACTTAGATCGTAAACTTTAAATAAATAAAGTTTGTGTTCTAATTCCGGTTAAAAGGACCGGTACCGACTCGTATGTTGTAACCAAGGCTCTGATACCACTGTTGGGTTTCCGTGGTGATCGGTCATAATTTTATTTATCAAAAACCCGGTTCAATAAATAATAATTAATTAATTAAGCAAGTTAATTAATAAAACGCATCGGAAATATAAACTAATGATCAATAAAACGAAACCCGACAGGATCCGGTTACATGCAAATATGAGCACAGTAAAATATATATTTAACTACCGATGAGAAAAATTATACCTCGGTTAATGACTAACCGGTCGAGACACCGAGGTTTAACGAACAAGTGCTAGTAAACGAAACAACGAAACACACCGAAGGAGGCGGCGGCAAGCAGCGGCGGCTGGCAGCGGCTGGTAGTGCTGGAGACAGGGCGACGACGGCGGTGGCGGGGCGGCGACGGCGGCGGCCCGCGGCTGGCTTGGTGGCCGATTATATTGTGGGTGTTGTGGAGCATTTTTATGTTGTTGCAACTTTTGTTCATCGAACTCAATCATTCAAAATGCAAGACCCACACAACTTAAAGACATGAACCCTTCTTGCATGCAAGCCAAGTGGCATACATGCAAAAATGAATGTGTTGTAATTGGCCAAAGATTAGGTGTGCGACAAGTGGCAATGGGTGAGTATACCCGTGTCACCCGGTCCATGTATCCGTCTCTCAGTTAATACCTGCTTTTGATCATAAATATAATTATGATCTGTCTCGTATGTTGTTCGTAATTACCAGTTAAACAAGTTAAGTGGATTTTAGTTCGTTGCCCAAGGTGTAACTCTTACGGGCCAAGACCCGATCGGCAGCGTTAACTTATCGAACCGGGCATAATATCCAACAAAAACCTAAATTAGCGCTTTGAATTTGAATTAGAAAACCATACAACGATTTGAGATTCAAAGCGATGATAGGGATTAAGTACTGCTTCAAAAGTTATTAACATCTCGAGTATTTTCTTGATCCGGATCATCTAAATGGACGATGCGATTGCACAATTTCATATGATGATATCCCCATCCATTATCATGCACAAAACGAGCTTTCTTCCAATCCTTTTGGAATCAAAGGACCATTCCTAATATCTTCCACCGGGAATGATAGGTATCTACTTTTTTTTTCTCCAAACACAATGTAGAAAGCAAGTTCTCATCAACAAGAAATGATAAACAAACAATATGTTGGAAAAAGGTTCATAGAGTTGGTAATCATCTATATCATAAATATGGTTTCATTTAAATATACATTTAAGAAAAAGGCATCAGAAGAATATAGATTGAATGTAAGATTAAATATATTATGTAACAATATTTAATCTATAGCCATTATAATCATTTACATAATAAAGATCAAAATATATAATAACCTATTATTTAAATTAGTTGGTAATTGTTGATGGACCATATTACCCTTAGTAACTAATTAGGTTTCCTCCTGGGTGCTTATATAAGGAGAATTATGTGGAGGTTAAAGGGTTACTCAGTTGCACACCCATTAGACATAACATCAAATTCGTCCCCCATCTCCTAACCGATACCCTTTTCGGTTCTCTAAGCCCCATCATCAGTCAGCACCCTAAGGAGGAACCAAATCACGATGACAAGCATGTCGAACTCCATTATTGGATTCTCCATTGGACTTTCTGCTGTGACAGGTATGTTTTACTGTTTTCCCTCATGCTAAAACAGAACTGAACCAACATGTGGTATCAGAGCATATGTTGATTAGTCAGTTCTGTTTTCTATCCGTAAATCTGGATTAAAACTGGAAAACAGGTTTTAAAACGATAATTAAAAAAAAAATTCGTTTTTCATCATCTGAAGTCTTTGCTGTTCGATTTATGTCATCTCGGATCAGTTTCGGATCTTTTGTTTCATCTATTCTCACTTTCCGAAATCATAATGTTCAAGATTTTGTTTAAATGTTCAATAATTTACCAGATTTCGGATATAGGGTTTAAGGTTATTTTTTAGGGTTCATCACGTTCTTAGTTATAATTCGAAATATCCTTTATGTTTTGGAGTATGATTTGGATTGTTATATGTTTTTCCTGTTTTGATCTAATTTTCTAATAAGGATTTTTTCGAAATCTGTTAAAGGGATAAGCAGATCATTATTTCGAAATTTTATGATAAAAAATAGATCAACATTATAATAGGAAAGTATATCACAATTCATAAATTTCAAATTTTCAGTTGTTATAATCATAAACAACTGAATCGCACAAGATCAGATCACATGAGAAGATGATCTGATCGCATAAATGGATCGCACAAAACTAACGGATCGCACAAGGCCTTAATGGATCGCACAAGTTTACTTGGGCTTAATGGATCGCACAAGTTTACTTGGGCTTAATGGATCGCACAAGTTTACTTGGGCCTTAATGGATCGCACAAGTTTACTTGGGCCTAATGGATCGCACAAGTTTACTTGGTCCTTATGGATCGTACAAGTTTTGGGCATAATAGATCGCACAAGTTTTGGGCATAATGGATCGCACAAGTCTAAAAAAATGGTTTGCTATTAAATAAATGGTTTTGTAATTTACTTAGTTAATTTAATCAGAATCAGATAATGTTTTGCAAAACCAGAATAGCTTAACTTGAATGAGCTTTTGATATATCATTTCTGGCCAAAGCTGACTTGATACATCTACTTATCGTTCAAGTATTATGAAAGCTATGTTGTGTGTGCATCATAAGCATGAATGTCTTAATTTCTGGCCAAAGCTGATTTAATTCATTCATAGATGGCATACTCAACAAGTGCATAACTAAAGTGATTGTTTCAATTTCTGGCCAAAGCTGATTTGTTACAACCACTTTGCACATATGCTTAAATGATTACACTTCTGGCCAAAGCTGTTTTGTTTTCGTTTAAGTAGAATTTTTTTAGCTAAGTCTATTATTTTGATGTTAGTAATAGATAATATCACAGCTTCATAATGTAAAATGGTCATTATTTATGCCTGCCTTAGTTTAACGTGCCCTTAGATCACATTAGGATTTCTTCATTAGTATCATAACTTGCTCATCTTATTTCCACTATCAGCGCCCAATTGCGGGATTCCACCTTTAACTAGTGATAACTTTGCTGCATGGAAGGATGCTATCATGCTTACACTTGGAGTGCTGGACTTTGATTATGCTCTAAGAGAGGATAAGCCAGCGGACCTTACTCCACAGAGTACTGCTCCTCAGCAGTTACTTCATGATAAGTGGACTAGAAGTAACCGCATGTCTCTCATGTTCATGAAGCAATCCATTCATCACTCTATCAGAGGAGCTATTCCTGATTCTGACGATGCTAAAACCTATTTGGCTTCTGTGGAGGATCAATTCAAAGGAACATCAAAAGCACACGCTAGCACTCTTATCCTCAAGCTGGTGACGACTAAGTATGATGGGAGGAGCGGCATTCGCGAACACATCATGATGATGCATGACATGGCCAATAAGTTGAAGGGCCTAGAGATGGAGATCAGTGATGGTTTTCTTGTTCACTTCATTATCACTTCGCTTCCTTCATCCTATGAAGCATTCAAGATCAATTACAACACTCAGAAGGACAAATGGACGATGAGTGAGTTGATCGCTATGTGCGTACAGGAGGAATAGCGTATGAGGATGGATCGCCATACTGATGTTGCAAACTTCACTACCTCCAACTCTAAGAAGAGGAAGAACAATTATCAGAGGAAGGATGCTTCAAAAGTCCAAATGCCTAACCCTCATCCTAATACAAGTGCACCCTCCAGCTCTAAGAACTCCTTAGGCAGTATCCGCTGCAAGTTCTGTAAGAAGACGGGACACATGCAGAAGGAATGCCCTGACTTTAAGGAGTGGCTGGCTAAGAAAGGTAACGATTATTTTATGATACTTGAGTCCTATAATTTAAGTGTTCCTGCTAATTCTTGGTGGTTTGATTCTGGTTCTATGGTTCATGTTACCAATTCTACTCAGGGATTCCTTTCAATCCGGAAGCTGGAAAGAAACCAAAGAACGCTTAAGGTTGGGGATGATCGAGAATTAGAAGTGAAGGCCATTGGAACATTACAATTAGTTATGAAAACTGGTTTATGTATTAAACTTTATGATACCTTATATGTTCCTGAGGTAACTCGGAACCTTGTATCAGGACCAAAGTTAGACATGGACGGTTTTATTGTTTCCCATGGTCATCGCAAACTCTCTATCCTTTATGATTCTGTTCTTTATGGTACTGGTATTCTGGATGGTGGTCTATATAGATTAGAACTAGAAGATAATTTTTCCAAATCTTTGTTGTCATATAACATTAATGAATCACTCACAAAGATGGAAGAGAAACGAGACTTAGAAACTTCATCCATGTTGTGGCATCAGCGTTTAGGCCACATTTCAAAAGAACGATTAAATCGTCTTGTAAAGGATGAAGTCGTACCTCCTCTCGATTTCTCTGATTTTGGAACATGTGTCAAATGTCTTAAGGGTAAAATGACATTAGCGAATAAGAAAGGTGCCACTAGGAGCTCTAATTTATTAGAACTCATTCACACTGACATTAGTGGTCCCTACCAAATCGCTGGCATAACAGGACATACTTCATTTATCACTTTTATTGATGATTATTCTCGTTACATGTACTTGTATCTAATTAAGGAAAAATCTGAATCACAACTTTTAAAGATTATAAGGCTGAAGTTGAAAAGCAATTAGATCGTCAGATTAAAGTTGTGAGATCAGATAGAGGCGGTGAATATTATGGAAGACATACTGATGTGGGTCAAGCTCCTGGTCCATTTTATGAGTTTTGTAAGGGCCAGGGGATTGTGAACCAATACACCATGCCTGGTACACCTCAGCAGAACGGTGTCGCTAAAAGAAGAAACCGTACCCTTATGAACATGGTGCGCAGTATGTTAGCCAACACTAATTTACTATTATTCCTCTGGACTGAAGCGTTAAAAGCAGCTGTTCATATACTCAATAGAGTTCCTTCTAAGTCTGTCCCTAAAACTCCTTATGAACTTTGGACAGGAAGGAAACCGAGTCTTAAATATATGAAAGTATGGGGCTGCATTGCTGAAGCGAAGCTTTACAATCCTTTCCTAAGGAAACTTGACCCTAAAACAGTTACCTGTTTCTTTATCGGGTATCCTGAGAACTCTAAGGGTTATCGTTTCTATTGTCCTTCCCATGTCACCCGTATTGTTGAAACCAAGCGTGCCGCGTTCCTGGAGGATTTCAAGGTCAGTGGGAGCAGTACCAACCCTTATGAAGAATTGCAAGAAGTACAAGACGCGGGGGGGGGGGGGAGACTCGTCGCTTACCATTACTCCGATTATTCCTCTTGTACCCAATGCAACTACTGTATCTGAAGCTACTGCACCAACTCCAAATTCACCTCTACAATCAGAACCCATTATACCTCATGACGAAGGCACATCAAACGCTCAAAACCAAGACAACGCTGAACCCGATAATCCACTCAGGAGGTCATCTAGGCAAAGAAGGCCTACTAATTGGGATGATTATGTTACCTACCTGACTGAAATGGATGCTGGAAAGCTCAATGATCCTATCTCTTACAATGAAGCCATTAGCAGTGATTAGTCTTCTGAATGGAATAAAGCAATGATTGAAGAGCTTGAATCCATGAAGAAAAATGACGTTTGGGATTTGGTAGAATTACCCAACGGAGGGTATTCAAAACAAAACTGGATCCGAATGGGAACGTTGAACGCTACAAAGCGAGATTGGTTGCAAAGGGCTACACTCAGAAAGAGGGAATTGATTATCAAGAGACGTTTTCACCTGTCTCTCGTAAAGATTCATTAAGGATCGTCATGGCCCTAGTAGCTCATTTTGATTTAGAGCTGCATCAGATGGACGTTAAAACCGCTTTCCTTAACGGAGATTTGGACGAAGATGTTTACATGAAACAACCTGAAGGCTTTAAACCTGAAGGTGAGGAGCATCTAGTCTGTAAGCTGAAGAAATCCATTTACGGGTTAAAACAAGCATCACGTCAATGGTACCTCAAGTTTGATGAAGTCATGAAGAAGCAAGGTTTTATGAAGAATCAAGTGGATCAATGCACCTACCTCAAGATGAGTGGGAGCAACTTTACTATACTTGTCCTTTATGTAGATGATATTCTATTGGCAAGTAATAGTTTAGACATGTTGCATGAGTCGAAGCGGTTACTTTCGCATAACTTCGACATGAAGGATCTCGGAGAGGCTTCTTACGTCATTGGCATCGAAATTCACCGAGATAGACACAAAGGGATCTTAGGATTGTCCCAGAAGGCTTACATAGATCGTGTCCTTACACGATATAACATGCAACAGTGCAAACCCTCCGTCGCTCCAGTAGTTAAGGGAGATGTTTTCGGTTCATTCCAGTGTCCGACAACAGAGGTTGAGAAGGAGCAAATGAGCCAGATACCTTACGCGTCAGTAGTCGGGAGCTTGATGTATGCTCAAGTCTGTACTCGCCCAGATATTGCTTATATTGCTGGAATGCTAGGCCGTTATTAGACTAATCCTGGCCTAGATCACTGGAAAGCAGCTAAGAAGGTACTTCGATATCTGCAAGGGACGAAAGATTACAAACTGACTTATAGAAGAAGTGATCATTTAGAAGTGGTGGGCTATTCTGATTCTGACTTTGCAAAGTGCAAAGATGACAAGAAATCCACTTCGGGCTATATCTTTATGTTAGCAGGTGGCCCTATCTCATGGAAGAGTCATAAACAACAGTTGACCACAACTTCCACAATGATGGCAAAGTACATTGCTGTTTATAACGCAACCTGTCATGGAATGTTGCTTAGAAATCTGATCACTGGACTCAAAATCGTTAATTCCATTTCTAGACCATTGAAGCTTTACTGTGATAATTCAGCTGCCGTTAGTTTCTCGAACAGTAACAGTTCGACTGGAGCTGGTTTATATCTCGATACAAAATATCTGTTTGTACGTGAACGAGTTGAGGAAAATAATCTTTGTATCGAGTATATTAGTACTAAGGATATGCTTGCGGATCCGATGACTAAAGGTCTCCCTCCTAAGGTTTATGAAGAACATGTTCGTAATATGGGATTTTGTAAAGACCTTATTTGAGCATATTGTACTAGCTTATGTTTTATGTTAATGAAATTTCCTCAGTTTGATTTTGTATGTCTCTTAGAATATGTTCAACTGGTATAATGGCATATTGACAAATAAAGTTACAAATCAAACAAAGGGCTTACGCGTATTTTGATCATAACGATTAGGTTTTAAATTAAGGCTATAGTATGATTAATGGGGGTCCTGAGTTGCATAATGATTCAACGGCTGTATTTCTCTGCTATAGTACTTGTTTAAGGCTAAAATGAGTGTTAACTCCTGATCAGGCTTATCTAATACTCATAGTAAATGATTACTCGGCTAAGTGGGAGAATGTAAGATTAAATATATTATGTAACAATATTTAATCTATAGCCATTATAATCATTTACATAATAAAGATCAAAATATATAATAACCTATTATTTAAATTAGTTGGTAATTGTTGATGGACCATATTACCCTTAGTAACTAATTAGGTTTCCTCCTGGGTGCTTATATAAGGAGAATTATGTGGAGGTTAAAGGGTTACTCAGTTGCACACCCATTAGACATAACATCAAATTCGTCCTCCATCTCCTAACCGATACCCTTTTCGGTTCTCTAAGCCCCATCATCAGTCAGCACCCTAAGGAGGAACCAAATCACGATGACAAGCATGTCGAACTCCATTACTGGATTCTCCACTGGACTTTCTGCTGTGACAGGTATGTTTTACTGTTTTCCCTCATGCTCAAACAGAACTGAACCAACATTGAACTCTCTTTTTTACAAACGCCCACGTCACCACCCTGGGTGGGCTTGGGTTTCGGCGTGGCCCTTTGGGCGGGGGTTTCAGCCCGGGCGTTGGGCGGGGCTACCCACATGACATGGCGGAAGCTCATTGGCCAAGAGTACTAGCCCTTTGAAATTGGCTTTTTTTTCCACGCCACCCCAGCCACGCCCCACCATACCCCTTTGAAATTGGCTTTTGGTCTTGGGTGCCCCATACTGCACGTGTCGCACCATGCCCCCAACCCACACTCCACCATACCCCACAGTCTAATCACACTCTCAACTTTGACAAGAACATGAAATTGTTTCTAGCCTTCCAAAGACTCCAACAACCAATCATAATGATGCCGTGGAATGCCTCCTTTGCCCGACCCGATAAGCCCACCGTCTAATGCATAACCAAAAGATCCTTAAAAGAGAAGGCGAAAATACTAGAAACTTTAAACCAAGTGCTAATGTGTGGGCAAAGAATCGTCGCTACTAAGCACGAAGTGAAAATGTGATCGACCGTTTCATCCCATCGTTGCAAAACGGACAAGTAACATTTTCAACCTGAATGTTTCTCCTTCTGAGAGCAACCCCAGTCGGAATTTTGCCCGTTTCCGCTACTTGAACTTTTATTACTTTATGGATAAACACTTAAATGTCATTATGACAATAAGCCATCTGCCTTTTTTATGCATATAAATTGTATATTATATTGTAAGATGATCATAGACTAATTTGAACATTGAACTTATATCAAGTTGTCACGTTTGTTTAATAAAGGAAAGTTACGAAAAACAGCTAAAATAGATTTATGAATATATTCTTGCTTTCTAAGATAGGATTTGTTATGACAAAATGTTTATGGCTTTAAGTAACGAGTTGTTTTTATAATCATTATATTCTTAAGGGGGGGGGGGGGGGGGGGGGGTTAATGCACAATATTCCTTAACGTACGAGCGTATGATATGAAATTATACATGTTATAAAACTAAAAACCCTAATCACGCATGTTGAAAAACCATAATTACGTGCATCTCAAAGGTATTTTAGAGTTTTAGTTCATTCTCATCATTTTCATTGTTACTTTTTTTAACGACTAATTTGCATTACTGACGGACGACGGATCACTGAGTGCAAACTAAGAAGTAAAGATGGGAGTTGACATGACATGTTATTGGTTTTTCTTTTGAACGGCAACCACCACACAATATATTTATATATATATAGAGCCACCAAGAATCTAGAGGACCAATACAAAAGCGGAAACTGAAAACAAAGGAACAAAAAACTCGAAATCCTCCACGAGGTTACCACCTTCGTTTATTATCTAAACATAAGGGCGCTTCCCTCGTGAGAAGTGGATTTATGAACTTTGATTGGTTGTGAAAGAGTTACCACTTCTCACGAACGAAGCACCCCTTGCACAATCCTTAGAGAATAAACTTTGGTTTAATAATATACTATATTAATGAAGTGAGATGAATGGATATGGAAAATTTGAACAGAAACATGAAATCTAAAAAGGAGTTGCAGGCTTTTCAGAGGGAACAACGCATGGAAAGTGTGAAAGGGAAAGGTGAGAGGACGTCCATTCACGACATCCCTTACCACCTTAATTGCTCTTTCTTTCCATAATTCCTCGTCACAAATATATATATTTTTCTAGTTGCTACCAATTATTTTATATTTTTAGAACAAGTAACTTATACCCTCTTTAAGTTATTTCAAAATCTAACAATTGTTATCACGTGACTATAGTCCTCAATCACTTATGAATAAACATCTTGTTACACAATTTGATATCTAATTTTCCCTTTTCAATAATATTTACGTGAACTAACTTAATATCGAGGTATGTAAATACGTAATAAGTTGTATGTTTTTTACGTTGATGCATTGAATGATGTTATGGATCAATCCTTATGCATTTTCAGTGAAAAAATTAGGATTTTAACGGCAAACAAGCCCGTATTTGAGCTCAGCTGACACTTTACGCGATAGGGTTATCATCAGGCACTTTGCGCTCCTTTTTATTAATGACGCGCAATGCATCACTTTGCGTTTGGTTTGCTAGCGCAAAGAATATTTTACGCATGCAATTATGAGCGCAAAGTGTGTCACGTGTAATGACTAGTTTAGCGTAATGTAGCTTAACACAATGTGTATCTCATGGGGCGTATTGTTGCCCAAGCGAAAAAGCCACTTTAAGTTCCCATTGAGAACGCAAAGTTGATAAGCTGTACGTAATTCTTTGACCAATTTGACTAAGCATCTAAAGTTAGGATCGTGTGTTGCTAACACTAAAAAACTAACTCGCAGGTGAGTTTAGAATCCCTCTTTTACTATTTTAGATTGATATGTTGTAACACCCAAATTTTCAAAGTTAACACCCAAATTTTCAAAGTTTGTCCATGGTCAGGCGATTGCAAGGGCGGCAGCAAAGAAAATGGACAAACATGCAAAAGCCTGCGAGGATAATCAACATTCCTTTATCCCTTTTGCCTTTGATACCTTTGGCTCGCTAGCCCCAAAAGCCATCAGATTTCTTGAACGGGTCCAACGGGTTGTTCACAGCAACATTTCGTCTCCTAGAGATCGGGGTTTTTACTAGGTTAGGTTTCGCTATTCAAAAGGGGGTAGCGGCGCAGCTTGTTGCCCGCTTACCGGCTATCGTGGTGTAATTTGTTTGACCTTATATATAAAGTATTTAAAACATGGTAATTGCGGGATTAATGTTGGTGGAAGAATAATCATGGATGAAGAGCCCAAAAAGGTAAAACGTTTTGTTGAAGCCGAATTTTGAAGAAAGGATTGAAGGGAAACATGGGAATGATTTCACAGAATTGATGATCAAATTTAACGAAGAAAAACCCCTTTCAATGACGCTTTGATGTGTTTGGGTTCACACAAATCACGCAAACAGATGAGAATCACGAAAAAGTTGTTATGTTTGTTGATACACAAAATATTGATATGGACCGGTTATAATGAGTTTCCAGTGAAAAGGTAGGTTCTTGAGTGAAACAACTTCGGGTCGGGAATCAGTCGCCACTCTGCGTGACTAGGGTTCTTACTACGTACGTTGCGCGCCACTTTACATTTGTTTATTGATAAACACCTTGTGAGCCACTTTGCGCTTGGAATGATAGCACGCATCATAGACTTTGCGCGATAAGTATTGAGCACAAAGTAAACCACGTGTTATGACTTGCATAACACAGAGTGTTCCATGAGGGGCGTAATGTTGCCCAAGTACATTGCCAGTTGCGCGTGATATTACCCACGTACGTAAAGTCTTACTTTACGTTGTAATTAAGAACGCGATATTGATGAATTATACGTGTATTATTTCACCAATGGGCTGATCCGTGTGTCGGATTGTACGTTTAAACTAGTAAACGATGATGGAACTAGAATGGTCAATGTAACATTTTTTTGCGGCGATGGTCTTCTTTTAGGGGGTAAAGGTTAAAACTTAAAACCATGATCACGCATGTTGAAAATCATAATCACGCATGCTGAAAAATCATAACCATGCGTGATTATGTTTTTTTCAACATGCCTGATTTATGGTTTTTCAATATGCGTGATTAGAGTTTTGAGTTTTATATATGTATATAGCAACCTACATGCATATGAAATTTCAGATGTTAAAGAAAAAAAAATCAGTGATTAAAAATTATATGATTTGAATTTGTGAAGCATTCTCATAAATTTTTGGGGCTATGTACATAACAACCTACATGCATATGAAGTATTCTCATTAATTAACAAGATATTATTTATAGGGATTTTTACATATTTCCCCCTCCTAAGCTGCCTTATTACGTATTTCCCCAAACCATAAAATCAATTACATATTTCCCCTTCCTAACTCATATATATTACATATTTCCCCTTTTCATTTAAATAACTCTTAATTATGACTATTTTACCCTTAATGAACTATTAAATGAATATTTACATATTTACCCAGATTATGTAGTATCACCCCAATTCTTCTACTTGTTACTCTTGTCAAACAATACACACAAAACCATAATATAATACTCATAACAAAAACATAAATTCCGTTCAAAAAACATAAATTACCTTCATAACAGATTCCAATAAAAAAAACATTATAAATTCATGGTGAATTGAAGAATCTCTACTAGAAAATGGCATTCTGTAAGATTAAACAAAAAAATATTAACATTATAAAGTCAACTTGTACATAAGAAATAAAATGGGATTCTGACCAATTCAATAACTACTTACACACCAACTACTTGAATCTATTTATCTTCATATTATATCTTTCCAGCAACACCCACAAACACATTCAGAAAGATAGATCAAGGGTACAAGCATTTCAGTCACTTGCACAATCTAGTCATGCACCAAACACCAGAAGGCACCGAAGTCTCGTGCCCCGGTTGCCATTCTTCTGGCACTAGAACCGTATACGTATGATGGCAGTGTAACTTCTTCCTGAATGGTCAATGCTACTGAGCCACTCGGTCCCTGAAACACCCGTCACACCCTCCTCATTCCCTCACTTTGGTTCCTTACCCCACCTACACCTCTAATTCCTTTTACTGCAATTCCTGTCGAATCAAGGGAACCGGCTTCTCCTATTCCAGCGCTGACTGTGAATTCGACCTTTATGTCCAATGCGCGTATTCCATTTCCGGAGCTACAAGTTGGAATGGAGTGCAGAATTCCAACATGGCTAACAATGTCCCATATGTTTTTGTTCCTGGTAGTCATTCAATTCCATTCACCCATGCCCACAATATTCATTCTAATCTTAATGATCATACTTATGCTATTTCAATTCCGACCGCCCCAAATCCATCAATTTTTGCTCCCACAAGTTCAATAATCCATTTCAGCCACCCCCACAATTTATCTACAGTAAATTTAAATAAAGAAGATGAACAAGCAGATGTGATAGCAGTGATTATACGATTATACGAATGACGAAGACGAACAAGCAGATGTGATAGTAGTGATGTGCGTCGCGATTGTGAATGAAGATGAACAAGTTCGATTAACATACCAGATGAAGCAACGATGTTCGTCCGGGGGTTGCGTAGGAAGAAGAAACGTCCATTGGTGTGTAGGGTTTGGGCGTGCTGATTACATGAACATAAATACCCAGATAGTTATTTTGAGGGCAATTGGGTAATTTCTCAAAAAAATGGGAAATATGTAATTGATTTTATGGTTTGGGGAAATACGTAATAAGGCAGGTTAGGAGGGGGAAATATGTAAAAATCCCTTATTTATAAGGAAAGTAGTAAGAGTTAAGTATTCTCATAAAATTTTGGTGCTATGGTATATATTCATCTCACTAATTATTATTTAGAGTAAACAGCAATTTTACACCTTGAGGTTAGGTGTCATTGGCACTCCTACCCCCCTAAGGAAATAATTGCAAAATTACACCCCACTGTTTGACCTTATTTCGCACTTTTACCCCCCGCCGTCAAATTGAGTTAACAGTCAACTGAATAACATGAAAGTCAAAGGGTAAAATTGTCCTTTCACTCTTATCTAAAGCTTCTTGGATAAACTAAACCCTATAAGTAACATACCCACGCACAATTACCCCCCCCACCTTCCCACCATCGAGCTCTCACCTTCTTCTCCGATCACAACCACAGGCGATCACAACCACAGGCGATCACAACCACCATCGATCCACCATACACCGGCGACTCCATCTTTTCCGATTGCGACTCCATCTTCTCCGATCACAACCACCATCGATCCACTATCTTCTCCGATCACAACCACCATCGATAAGTCGAAATGCCAGTCTTCTTTTGGCTACTCCGCTATATCATCCGCCACACGAAAGGTATAATCTGCCAATGTTAGTTAATCAGGGTCAGATTTAGTCATTATCATGTTATACACAGGGGTTAGGGTCTGATTTGGTTAATGTTGGTTTTTTTACAGTTGACCTGACGATGAGCTTATCAAGCTCATCTTTGGTGTTCCACCTTGTGGTCTCTGTGTTTGGGAGGCCTGTCCTCAACTTCCATCTACCACCGGAGAGTTGAGCGGATGTTTAGTCTAGTAGTTATTAGGCTTTTGTGTAATATGTAGGTTAACTTAACTTAATCGAAGCTTTTGTGTAATATGTAGGTTAACCTAAGGTAACTTATTTAGCTTTTGTCTAAAAGCTTTTGGGTATTTTGTTTGATCAAAATTAGCTTGTTGGCATTATGTTTGATTATGTTTGATCAAAAAAGCTTTTGGGTAATGCATACAATCTCCTATATCCTCTGTGTTAAAATGCACACATTCAGCTTGTTTAGTAACCTGAATGTTCTAAAATGACAGTTTCCTTGGTTGATCACACTGAATGTTCTGAAACAGCCTGCAATGAGGCCTTTGCAGTTTGGGCATAATCATGTTTGATTATGTTTGATCATGTTTGATTATGTTTGATCATGTTTGATTATGTTTGATCATGTTAAGTAGATTGTTCCGGCAATTATGATTCAGGTTGTATGCATTATGTTTGATTATGTTTGATCACACAGTAATCAAACAGCCTGCAATGAGGCCTTTGCAGTTTGGGCATAATCATGTATACACTCATTATGTTGACCTGGTTGATCATGTATACACTCATTAAAATGACCTGGTCGATCATGTATACACTCATGTGCATACACTTATGCAATGAGTCCTTCAGTTGTATGCAATGAGTCCTTCAGTTTGGGCATAATCATGTATACACTCATTATGTTGACCTGGTTGATCATGTATACACTCATTAAAATGACATGGTTGATCATGTATACACTCATTATGTTGACCTGGTTGATCATGTCACAGTTTGGGCATAATCATGTGCATACACTTATGTGCTGCAAATTGTGCCATACTCAAAAGTGCCATAAGTTCACATTAGCAGCACACTTATGTGCTCCAAATTGTGCAGCACACTCAACAGTGGCTTAATCAGATTCTGGATGTATACACTTATGTACTGCAATTATGATTCTGGATGTATACACTCATTATGTTGACATTGCAGGTGTGATTGTATGCATTCCCACTGGTTGAACAGGTATTTGCTTGTTGGAGTCTTTGCTTGTTAGGTTTCAGATTTTTTAACAGGTATGATTGTTACGTTTCAGATTACGTGTTCAAAGAACTGGTATTTGCTTGTTAGGTTTTAGATCAAAGAACAGGTATTTGATTTTGGCGGGAAAGGTTTTGTAAATTTCAGGGGGTAATGTTGTGTGTTAGCACAAAGTACAGGGGGTAATAGAAAAGGACAAATTAGTAATTTACCAGTGGGGGGTAATTGTGCGACTTAACAGGAATGTTGGGGGGTAAAATGTAAGGGTAATATAGTCATTTCAACTTAGACTTAACAGTTCTGTTACTCAATTTGATGGCGGGGGGTAAAAGTGCGAAATAAGGTCAAACAGTGGGGTGTAATTTTGCAATTATTTCCTTAGGGGGGTAGGAGTGCCAATGACACCTAACCTCAGGGTGTAAAATTGCAGTTTACTCTATTATTTATAAGGAAAGTAGTAACGGGTAATTTATGGGAGAAAGGAGGAACATCAGTAGAAAGGAACACATCATAAGTTTGTTAGTTTTTGGATAATTTTTTATTTAGAGTTAAATGCCATTTTAGTCCCTGTGGTTTGGGTCATTTTGTCAGTTTAGTTCAAAGGTTTCATTTTTAACCTGTGGGTCCAAAAAGGTTTCACTGTTGCCATTTTAGTCCACTGGGTTAACTTAATCCATTATTTTTGTTAACGAGAAGGGTGGTTCGGTCATTTTGTATGGCCGAATTGCCTTTCTAGTTAACAGAATTACATATAAAATGACCGAATTGCCCTTCTGATTAACAGAAAAAATGGATAAAGTTAACCCAGTAGACTAAAATTGCAACAGTGAAACCTTTTTGGACCCACAGGTTAAAAATGAAACCTTTGGACTAAACTGGCAAAATGACCCAAACCACATAGACTAAAATGACATTTAACTCTTTTATTTATTACCACAATTACTTTTTTTTTTAAATTAAAATAAAAGTTTTCTTTTCAATATCTCTGCCTCTAGCTCTCTTCAATACTGTACTAGTAATAAAGCCACAGGCATAATGCTTTTCAAACCCTCGACAAACCCTTCCTATCTACAGTCATGAATTCAATTCATGCTTCCTTCGTTAATTACACCATAATTCTGTACAAAATTAAAGTTATTAGTTACATATTTAAGTTGCCATTATTATAACAATATTTCTTGATATTATATCAACACATTTCTGAATTGTGACTTGAACAGCCACAGCTAGACGTAACCAAAAAAGTTTATAGTTTTAACTTTAAAATTTTAAAATCATCTCTATATATTGTATTGTATCTTGCATTCGTGAAGATATATACATGATCATTGACAACACACATAATTACTTATTGTAGATTCTGTATGAATGTTATTTGTGTTTTGGATAAAAGACATAGTCTAATAATTTTTTTCTCGTAAAATAAAGAATAGAGCACACGGATAGTCCTTGTTGCTTATCAAAATGTTAGATTTGTTCCTTACTTTTTCAAAAGTACGCAAACGATCTTTGCGGTTCACACTTTGTAAATTATATGGACAATCTGTGTACTTTACTCTAAAATAAATAAGAAAAGTTACAACATAAACGATACATGTCACACCCCGATATTTCCACGTATTACCGGTGGGCCCGGTGGGGAGTATCGTGACGTAGTTGATATCATCATGGTCAAACAACACAATATATAAATGCACAGCGGAAGCAAAAGATAGATTCATTTCAACTTTAAGTAAATTGTAATAATAAGTATCACAAATAGTTGAAACAGATTCACAGGCGGATAAAAAATAAAAAGGAAGCATTGTTCAACAGTTTTATGACATCCAAGCTTGCAAGACTTATTGTGGACGCTAGGAGAAAGCCAGCCTAGTTCGAGTAGTACCTGCACTTAACCTTTTGGGAAAATACGTCAGTTTACACTGGTAAATACAAATAACTGACTCATTTTGAAAATGTTTAGAAATTGATTTGAATGCACGTGGCACAAAATATTTTATAACTTGGGACAATTATTTAAACTATGTTGTGACATCAGTAAGATATCTTCTATTAAGCCCCAAATGAATTTAAACTCAAATTATGCATCGTAAGGGCATTTTGGTCATTTAAAAGGTTATAAAAGAGCTTATTTAGTAATCTGAGTTCCAGGTCTGATTTAATCAGTAAATATACTTAACTTAATAAGTTATAACAGTAAGGTATCATATATATGTGAAATTTATTAATTATAACCATACTATGCACCGTAGGGCATTTTGGTAATTTCACATAAGCCTAAAGGGTCAAAACTGGAAATCTAAGTTTAAGACTTTTGCTTACTGTTAATATATAAAAATTTTCTGAATATATCAGTAGGCATTAACCCTTATATGTTTAAAATAGTTTTGACACAAACTATGCGTTAAAAACGCTTAAAAAGACGATTTGGAGCCATTTCCGGGTTCTATATAGAAAGCTGATATTTTATTATTCCAGAAGGTTTAAAATAATTTATTTATTATATAAAATCAGTAGCAAAAGGTTTAGGGGCAACAAGCAACCAGTGAGCAGGTAAATCTTCGGCAACGAGCAACCTCCAAGCAGGTAAATCTCCGGCGACCAGGTACAACCCTCCGAGCAGGTAAATCTCCGACCAGGTAAGTCTCCGGCGACCAGGTATAAGCCTCCGAGCAGGTCAATCTCCGAGCAGGTAAATCTCCGGTCAGTATTAAGGTTGGTTGGTGATTTTGATTCTCTCCGACGACAATACAACTCTTCTGCGACCACTTTTTTCTCTCCGGTTTTGGTCTTCGATCATATCCACGACTCTTGTTCTTCGATCAGATCCTAAGTAATCGTAGGTTTGTTCAATCATTAGAAAAAATAAGAAAAAGTCAAAAAAAAAAAGAAGCTCTGTGATTAATCATTGGATTGACCGACTTGATTTTTCTCAATTCACCACCGACTTGTTTTTCTCTCCCTACACCACCCTCCCTTTTTAGTTTTTCAATTCAATAAGGAAAAAAAAAAGAAGCTCTGTCAATCAGATTGTATTCTTCCACCTTTTAGTTGTTCAATTCACTTATGATTGATTCTATGTGCTGATTTTTGTGAATCCAGGCAGTAGGTTGAACGCTTAATTATTGTTGATTCATTATCTGTTCAGTTTTAGGCTATAATTTGTGAATATACAAGAAGCTCTGTGATTTTTTGTTGGATTTTGTTGTGTGTGTTTTTATTGTTAACTTTAGGGTTCATGTAATCTTTAGAAAAAAAATAAGAAAAGTCAAAAAAAAAAAGTAGTAGGTAGTTTTGCCCTTTGTGTTGCCCGTTGTTTGCTACCTGTTGTTAGTTGTTAGTTGTAAGCATAGACAGTAGAAACCATGACGTTTACTTGAGATCATGTCCAAGGACGAGAGGTGCAGGTAAGGGTAAAGTTAGAGGCTGTAGTTTACGTGTGGCGTCTTGGAACGTAGGAACTCTTTGTAGTAAATTGTTGGAAGTGATAGACGCACTTAAAAGACGTAAGGTACATATAGCGTGCCTTCAGGAGACTAGGTGGAAAGGACAGAGAGCAGAAGAGCGCAATGGGTACAAGTTGTTGTATTCCGGGTCGGATGGGGCCAAGAACGGAGTAGGTTTTTTGGTATCTATAGAATGGCATAAGAATGTAATTGAGGTGATACGACACAACGATAGAATTATGGTGTTAAGGTTAGTATTAGGTGAGCAAATAGTGACAGTGGTATGCGCATATGCACCGCAAGTGGGATTAGGGGACCAAGAGAAAAGAGAGTTTTGGGATTATCTAGATGTAGTAGTAAGGGCCATACCTAGGGAGGAGAAAATTTTTATAGGAGGAGATTTTAATGGGCACATTGGTAAGGATCGTGATGGCTTTGAGTTGGTACATGGGGGTTTTGGTTTTGGCGATAGAAATGACCCTGGTAGAGACCTTCTAGACTTTGCAGCAGCCAACGACCTAGGTATTATAAACTCATTCTTTAGGAAGAGAGAATCCCATTTGATCACTTTTAGTAGCGGAGGACGCAACACGCAAATCGACTATCTTTTGATGAGGCAGGAAGATCGACGGATGTGGATGGACTGCAAGGTTATACCCAGGGAGACTGCAGTGGCTCAACACCATTTGCTAGTAGCAGATATAGCCCTAAAAGTAAGGCTAACTGAGGGGGAGAAGAAAACCCGACCTAGGATCCGTTGGGGAAACTTGAAGGGAGAAAAAATTATGATGTTTAGAGACAAAGTTAACTCTATGACATCGATGCAACTAGGTGACGACGCAAACCGGATGTGGGAGGCTATGGCGACTACGATCACTACAGTGGCGAATGAGACG
This sequence comes from Helianthus tuberosus, assembly GCA_030545235.1. NCBI lineage: Eukaryota > Viridiplantae > Streptophyta > Magnoliopsida > Asterales > Asteraceae > Helianthus > Helianthus tuberosus. The sequence goes on along the minus strand of CM060396.1, from coordinate 3,374,597 downwards.
TTAGGGGTCACAACAGGAAAGACTAGTGGGCATAAGGAGTCTTGGTGGTGGAATGAAGACGTGCATACCAAAATAAAGGATAAGCAACATAGTTTTAGAGATCTTCTGAGGTGCACTGATGAGGAGGAGAGGCTGAGGGTAAGGGAGATATACAAGAAGGCAAAAAGGGAAGCAAAAAAGGCGGTGACCGAGGCAAAAAACACAGTATATAAACAAATGTATGAACGTTTGGAAAGGAAAGAGGGGGAGCATGATATGTTCAAGATTTCCAAAGCTAGGGAGCGAAGAAGACAAGATCTAGGAGTAGTAAAGTTTATCAAAGGAGAGGATGGACGTGTTTTAGTCAAGGCACAAGACATCAAGATGAGATGGCAAACCTACTTCCATAATCTTTTCAACCACGGTAGGGCATACCAACATGATAGCAGCAATCCCAGGATTCAAAGGCGACAACAGAATAATTGCTATTGCAGGAGGATCACACATGACGAGGTGAGGATGGCACTTAGGAAGATGGGAAGAGGGAAGGCAGTGGGTTTGGACAACATACCGATTGAGGTGTGGAAGTGTTTGGGAGAAGAAGGAGTCCGATGGTTAACACTTTTGTTCAATTGTATTTTCAAGTCTGGAAAAATGCCTGAGCAGTGGAGGAGTAGCGTCGTGGTGCCTTTATACAAGAATAAAGGAGACGCTCAATGTTGTGGGAACTACAGAGGAATCAAACTGCTAAGTCACACTATGAAGCTCTGGGAGAGGGTAATTGAAACTAGAATTAGAAGAGAAACTCAGGTTTCAGTAAACCAATTTGGATTCATGAAAGGGAGGTCAACTACAGAAGCGATACATATTCTAAGGAGGCTGATGGAAAAATATAGAGCAAAGAAGCAAGATTTACATATGGTGTTTATCGACCTGGAAAAGGCATATGACACTGTCCCACGGCAACTGATTTGGGATAGTTTGGAGGGTCGAGGGCTACCGGGGAGGTATATAGACTTAATTAAGGATACGTACGATAGAACGGAAACTACTGTCCGCGCGCCTGTAGGAGATACAAACTTCTTTCCTGTGGAGGTAGGACTCCACCAGGGGTCTGCGTTGAGCCCTTTTCTTTTTGCGGTTGTCTTGGATGAGTTGTCCAAGTTGATTCAGGAGACAGTTCCGTGGTGCATGCTTTTTGCAGACGATATTGTGTTGATTGCAGAGACTAAACAGTGCCTGAACGCGAGGATAGAGGAGTGGCGAGTAGCTTTAGAGGGCAAGGGTCTAAGGATTAGTCGATCTAAGACTGAGTATCTACAATGTGATTTCAGCGGTGTAGCCAGTGACGATGAAACCCAAATCACCATTGAGGATCAATTGGTCCCGCAGGTAACTAGATTTAAGTATCTGGGGTCATTTGTACAAAGAGATGGTGACATAGATAGTGATGTAACCCATCGCATATAGGCTGGCTGGTGTAGATGGAGGGCAGCCAGTGGGGTATTGTGCGATAGGAGGTTCCCAACTAAACTAAAGGGGAAATTTTACAGGGTAGCAGTTAGGCCAGCTATGCTATATGGAACAGACTGTTGGGCTATCAAGAAGACACAAGCGCGTAAGATGGAGGTAGCCGAGATGAGGATGCTGAGGTGGATGTGTGGACACACGAGGTTAGATCAGATAAGAAATGAGGTTTTCAGGGATAGACTAGGAGTGGCTAGTATATCGGAGAAGATTAAGGAGGGGAGATTGAGATGGTTTGGGCATGTGAAGCGGAGGGAAGCGACGGCACCAGTTAGAGTAGTGGAAACTCTTACTGTGGAGGGGAGGAGAGGAAGAGGCAGACTCAAACTGACATGGGATGAGCAGATTAGGCGTGATTTACTAGAGTTGCATCTTTCTGAGGACATGGTCCACGATAGGACTTCGTGGAGGCGTAGGATTAGGGTAAAGGACTTCTAGAGGATATTGCAGTAAGGTCTTAGGTGTATTTCAGGGACGTAGGCTTTTCCCATTCTTTAAGGGACTTTTTCCGGTGATTGCCTTCTTGTGTTTATGCCCAAATGATGTTGTATGCTATTATACATGATTTACATTGTGTTTACGCCCAAATGATGTTGTATGCCGTTATACATGATTCACATTATATTGCGCCACTCTTATCACTTTCTTGGTATGGGCGACTTCTTATTTCTGTATTCTTTCTATATTCTTTGACTTGGTGTGTTGGTTTGCTGTTCGTTTTCGAGCCGAGGGTCTCTCTGGAAGCAGCCTCTCTATCCCTATGGATAGAGGTAAGGTCTGTCTACATCCCACCCTCCCCAGACCCTATAAATAGATCTGCTATTTGTGGGATTTACTGGGTATGGTTGTTGTTGTTATTTTATAGCTCAAAAGGGCAAAACCGGCATTAACCGAAATAAAGCTACAACCCTATGTTATGCTCAGCCTAAAATTAATTAAAAATCTTCAAAGATCCCAAAAATATTATATTACATTAGTGGGTAAAAAGTTTGGTATTAAAAATCGGGTTTAGATAGGTTAGACGCAAAATATGCCATTTAATTCATAAAAAGCCTTCTAATTACGCTAATGAGCATAACTCCTAATCTAGACCTCAAACTGATATCAAATTTTGGGTACAAGTTTATAAATCAGTAACTAAGGTGTCTACTCTTTTACTTTTTCAAAAATCACATTTTAAGGTATAAAGGGCATACTAGTCAACATTTAGGCAATTAATGGAAACTTGCATAACAATTAGACAACTAATGAACCAAGGTGTATAATCACAGAGAGTTATACTAACATGAAACTAGGTTCAAAAGAAGCTCTAAGGCAATCCTAAACTAGGCTTAAACGGGTCAGAACTGAAAGTCAAAGCAAAAGTCAAATTATGCGACTTTCGGTTCCGAACCGGGTCTCTACTGAAAATTGTCGGGTTGAACATGTTTAGACATGTTCTTACATTAATTACCAAGTTATATTAATGATCAAACATGTTATATGGATCCTACATTGCTAATTATGTATTAATTTGAAAATAAGTATCATGTTGACTTTTTAAAGTTAGCTTTGACCCGACAATTGACTTAGTTGGAGTGGGAATCAGAGAGTACCCTTTTAAGGGTTTATTACCCACATAAATACCTACTTATAGGTACTTTTAATTCGAGATTTGACTGAATAAATTTTAATTAATCTCGAAGTCAAACCTTAATTACGACGGTTTGACTTTTAGCTAATTAATTAAGCTAAACTGAATTAAGAAGAACTAAGGACACTCACAAAGGTCCTAAGTATGCTTATGGATCCTAAGAGAAGTTGGTTGCTGTCCAGAGAGCTCCAGAGATCAACTGAAGTGAGTTTGAATGAAGTGAACAAAAATGTTGCAACTTGACTCTCTTATATATTGAACCCAAATGCATAAGATCATGCCAAACTAGTCTACATGTGTTGCAAGATCATCCCAGGTGTCCCTATGATGCCAAAACCAGTTGCAAGACCCCTTGATTTTCGAAAACCACTTATCTAAGGCGGTGCAACCTGCTGAACAGGCATCTGTCCAAAACTGCTGCCAGCGACTGGCTTACGGACCGTAAGCAATAATCCTTGTGGACCGTAAGCACCTCTTACGGACCGTAATCTCTTGGTCTTGCGGTCCGTAACTGACCTTGTTCAAGAATGCCCAGTTACAGTCTTGCGGACCGTAAGCCTCTGGCTTTGCGGTCCGTATCCGCTTTTTATTTAAAGTCGCCCAGCTCCGCTATCTTACGGACCGTAAGGGTTAGCCTTTGCGGTCCGTAAGCCTTCATCAGAAGACAAAAATTTGTAAATTTTGAGGTCTTGACCATGCAACTTTGTAGTTTCCCAATCTCATGCTTTATTTTCAGTGTAGGGACCATGAAGTTAGCCCTTGCATGTCTCTGAATGTTGTCATGCACAATTTCCATCTTGGATTCTTGTGGAGAGTCTTATCATGCATTCGAATAAGGTTTTTAATTCTTTTAAACAAGAATTTTAATTATAAACTTTGTTGTAACATTATTTAGATACCCAAATTCTTTTATAATCTGAATTTATTTATTATAGGAATAACCGGTTTAGTACATCAGATGTTTATTATAATTTATGGTCTTGGGATTTATAATCTGGTCGCTCAGAGGTGTTTAATAACATGTCGCCCTTTTTAAATCCTACCATACATCTTTTAATTATTGACTCGGTTTCTTGACACGTTTATCTTACATGACACGTGTCTTTATTCTATTGGGTATAATTTTACGAGGTGTTACAATACACGTATGCTGGTGGGACGAGCAAAACAAAGCACAAGGAAAAGAAACATGTACATAAGGCTACATGGTATGGGGCATCATCCCCATGCCACCTGAGCCAATAAATCTCAATGGCACCCAGTGACCATACCGCGAGCGCCATTAGGGGGCGCTATTGAAGGAATGTTATTGCAATGATGGACAATAGCGAGATCTATATGTATGGGGGGGGGGCGTCATTGAAAGAGAGGAGGCTTTATCCCATACTCTTCATGTTAAGGGAGCATTATTGATGAGGTGGAGCTAATGTGTCACAATGAAACCGCTGAATTGATCCAACCATACCTCGCAGCCTAAGTGTCACATGTGATCTTTACATGTGATTGTTTCATACAAACATAAAGTTATTAGCAACATCATTACACACATACATATTCATTTTGTAAACATATTAAAAGTTGATAATCTTGATACTTATCAAATCTTAATTTACATATCATCATTCTGCTAATATTACTTATTTTCCCTTATATGTCGTGTTGACTAGTTCTGTTTAAACGTAATGGAAAACATGTAAATCATACTTGTTGCAGCAGACATGCCAGCAGAAAATCTAGAGACAGATTCAGCCACGTAGTTCGACATGATAGTCAGCTTGATCTGGTTCCCGTTTAGGATGTATGTTCTTGATGGTAGTACCAAAATCTAGGGTTAGGATTTCGTGATTATGGAGAGAGAGGGGTAGACGAATTGTGTGTTGATGTTATGAGAGTCTAACCTTAATCCCTCTCTAGTAATCTCCTTATATACACCCAAGGGGAAACCTAATTAGTTAATAAGGATAATATGGTCCATCAACAATTACCAACTAATTATATTATAGGTATAATATAATCTATATAATATAAATGATTATGATGGCTACATGATTAAATATAACATAATAATTATATTTAATCTTACATTCTCCCACTTAGTCGAGTAATCATTTATCATGAGCATTATATAATCCTGATAATGTGTTAACACTCATTTTAGCTTTAAACCAAGAACCATAGCAGAGAAATACAACCGTTGAGTCATTATGCAACTCAGGACCCCCATTAGTCATACTACAGCCTCAAAAATAAAACCTAATAGTTATGATCAAAATACACAAGTAAGCCCTTTACCGTTTGATTTGTATTTATATTTGTTTATATGTCATTATACCGGCAAAACATATGTTAAAGACATACAAAATCAAAACTGAGGAAATTTCATTAATTAAAACGTAAGCAAGTACAATATGTTATTAAATAAGGTCTTTAGTAAATCCCATATTCGAAACATGTTCTTCGAAAACTTTGGGTGGGAGACCTTTAGTCATCGGATCCGCAAACATATTTTTAGTACTTATATACTCAATACAAAGATAATTTTCCTCAACTTGTTCACGTACGAACGAATACTTTGTATCGAGATATAAACCAGCTCTAGCTAAACTGTTACTGTTCGAGAAACTAACGACAACTGAGTTATCACAGTAAAGCTTCAATAGTCTAGAAATGGAATTAACGATTTTGAGTCCAGTGATTAGATTCCTAAGCAACATTCCATGACAGGTTGCGTTATAAACAACAATGTATTATGCCATCATTATGGAAGTTGTGGTTAACTGTTGTTTATGACTCTTCCATGAAATAGGCCCACCTGCTAACATAAAGATATAATCCGAAGTGGATTTCTTGTCATCTTTGCATCTGGAAAAGTCAGAATCAGAAAGCCTACCACTTCTAAGTGATCACTTCTTCTATAAGTCAGTTTATAGTCTTTTGTCCCTTGCCGGTATCAAAGTACTTTCTTAGTTGCTTTCCAGTGATCTAGGCCAAGTTTAATTTGATAACGGCCTAGCATTCAAGCAATATAAGCGATATCTGGGCGAGTACAAACTTGAGCATACATCAGGCTCCTGACTACTGACGCATAAGGTATCTGGCTCATTTGCTCCTTTTCAACGTATGTTGCCGGACATTGGAATGAACCGAAAACATCTCCCTTAACTACTGGAGCGATTGAGAGTTTGCACTGCTGCATTTTGTAGCACGTAAGGACACGATCTATGTACGCCTTTTGTGATAACCATAAGATCCCTTTGTGTCTATCTCGGTAAATTTCGATGCCAATGACGTAAGAAGCATCTTCTAGATCCTTCATGTTAAAGTTATGCGAGAGTAACCGCTTCAACTCATGCAACATGTCTAAACTGTTAATTGCCAATATAATATCGTCTACGTAAAGGATAAGTATAGTAAAGTTGCTCCCACTTATCTTGAGGTAGGTGCATTGATCCACTTGATTCTTTGCAAAACCTTGTTTCTTCATTACTTCATCAAACTTAAGATACCATTGACGTGATGCTTGTTTTAACCCATATATGAATTTCTTTAATTTACAGACTAGATGGTCTTCACCTTCAGGTTTAAAGCCTTCAGGTTGTTTCATGTAAACATCTTCGTCTAAGTTTCCATTAAGCAGAGCGGTTTTAACGTCCATCTGATGCAGCTCTAAATCAAAATGAGCTACTAGGGCCATAACGATCCTTAATGAATCTTTACGAGAGACAGGTGAAAACGTCACTTGATAATCAATTCCCTATTTCTGAGTGTAGCCCTTTGAAACCAATCTCGCAGTGTAGCGTTCAACGTTCCCATTCGGATCCAGTTTTGTTTTGAATACCCATTTACATCCTACGGGTTTGACACCGTTGGGTAATTCTACAAAATCCCAAACATCATTTTTCTTCATGGATTCAAGCTCATCGTTCATTGCTTTACTCCATTCAAAAGACTGATCACTGCTAATGGCTTCATTATAAGAGATAGGATCATTGAGCTTTCCGACATCTATTTCAGCTTCAGTCAGGTAGGTAACATAATCATCCCAATTAGTAGGCCTTCTAGGCCAAGATGACCTCCTGAGTTGATTATCAGGTTCAGCGTTGTCTTGGTTTTGAGCGTTTGATGTGCCTTCGTTATGAGGTATAATGGGTTCTGTTTGTGGAGGTGAATTTGGAGTTAGTGTAGTAACTTCAGGTGCAGTTTTTGTATCGGGTACAAGAGGAGTAAACAAAGTTATGGTAAGCGAAGAGCCCCCCCCCCCCTCGCGAACTGTTTTAGGCTCAAGTTTCCTTAAGAAAGGATTGTAAAGTTTTGCTTTAGCAATGCAGCCCCATACTTTCATATATTTAAGACTCGGTTTCCTTCTTGTCCAAAGTTCATAAGGAGTTTTAGGGACAGACTTAGAAGGAACTCTATTGAGTATATGAACAACTGCTTTTAATGTTTCAGTCAAGAGGAATAATGGTAAATTAGTGTTTGCTAACATACTGCACACCATGTTCATTAGGGTACGGTTTCTACGTTCATCGACACCGTTCTGCTGAGGTGTACCAGGCATGGCATATTGGTTCACAATCCAATGTGTTGGATCTGAGTTTGTTTTTTATTGTATTTTTTTGTTTGAAATTAAGATGGAAATGAAAGAGTTGTGCAGCGGAATTAAGATGAAAACAAACTTTGCATACAATCAAACGAGAGTAATACTTTAATCAAACATCTTTACACAATGAATCGAAAGATTGAATTTGTTTCAACAACGATTACAATGATTGATGAATGAATGCAAACTCCCCCTCAGCCAGAGCTCAGTAGTTTGTTCGTGCAAAGAAGACGATGTTGTGAAAGAGCTAATAGAATAGTACAAAGTACTGAACTATTTATAGGCACTTGCAAACCACTGAGCATCTTAGCTGACGTCACCATGAAAGTGACATTTAACCTCCTAACAAACTCTAACCTCTGATCTATACAAACACTGATGTACTAACTACTGCTATTACATTTCTTTAAATAAAAGACACTTAAACAGCTGCTGCTTCCTTCCACTGCTGTGAACCCAGCAATGCTTGTCCGGATCAGCAGTACTTGATTCAAGGCAGTAGATTGAATCAGCAGGGCTTTGGTCTTCCATCAGTCTTTGACATTGGCAGTAGATGCAAGGCAGCAGTTGTAGGTCAGCACTTAGTAGGATCATCAGATAAGAGGTCAGCATATATGAAACCACTTTCAAGGGGAGAGATTTGTATGAACCAACTATAATCGTCTGCTTATTCTGGATCCACTGCTCTGATCCAGTTTTGGCTTTAATTATCTGTTCCTCTGATAGGGTTCAATCCCAACAATCTCCCCCTGGAACAGATAATGCCAAAACTCTTCATTATTTGTGGAAGTCTTTATGGCCTCATCAACAGTTCCCTTATCTGACCTTTAAATTGTAATTCGAAGTCTAGGGCATCTGTATCTTCATCATCCCTGCTAAGTGGAAGATCAAGGAGATCTTGCAAATCTTCAAGACTCAGGCCAAGAGCTTGTTCCCTTGATATTTTCTTCACTTCTCCACCAGACCTGAGCAAAGTCAATACGCAGGTCTGTTTGTCAGTTTCCCACTTTTGTATTTTTGAGCCTGGTGGGTTTCTTGGGAGATGTTTATTTGCAGAAGTATTTGGTGAGGCTGGCCTGTTCATAGCTGGCTGAGCAGCACTTGCAGATTGTTCCAATTCAAGATCTTCTTTTATCATTACTTCCGTGCCTGCTTTTACAATGGCATCTCCAGCTAATAGATCTTGAATTGTTTCCATGCTAAACTGGTTTTTGCTCCTTCTTTTGTAGATAGCAGCACCAGCTGGAGCAGTGGTTCTTTTGGCTTGCAGCTTTGGTGGTCTTTTTGAGACCTCTGCTTTGGAGTAGTCAGGCTTTTGTGGAACATTTGGGTCTTTCTTTCTTAGTTCCTCCAACCTTTTGTAGGTGGCCCTGACTCTATCTTCTCCCCACTTTGTCACAGAGTTCTTTGACCCATAATCAGCTGCAATCAGCTCCTCTTTCATTCTCCTCAACTCTAACATCTTCTCAGCTTCAAATTGTTTGAATTTTTCAGGAGGAGTCTGCTTGACCTTATTTTTGATCATGTCTTGAATCCTGGCTGCTTCTTTTTCAAGCTCAGGAATGGTCCAGTTCTTGTACATGTGTTTCTCCCCCTTGTATTTCTTGTAGGTCATGATGTTTTCAATGTAGTCTATTCTCAAGGACTTATCTGCCCTTTCTGAAATTTTCTGACATACATTTTTAGCAAATCGCTCCATAGCATTGACCTGTGAGAGTAAAAACTGATAGTTTTGTTGAAATTCTCTATCAGATTTCCCTCTTCTGTTTTTTATTGCAATATCCTCTGCTTGTTTGGCCTTAAGTTTCAAGTATTCTTCAATATTGTTAGGCCTGGGATATCCTGCAATTGATGGCAAACTCCTTTTGGTTGGGTCATCTTCATAATAAAAAGATTTGATTTCTTCTCTGACTGCAATGAGTTCCAGAGGAAATGAGACACCAGCAGGAGGTAGTGATTGTATAATTTGAGTTGAAGAGAGAGGTATGTGTTTTGGAATAGTGACAAGTGACAGGGATTTTGAAGATGTTGGCGATGAAGATGTGTCATCATCTTTTAAAATTAGCCTTCTCCTTTTTGGTTTAGGAGAGACTGATGATGTTTGAGATGAAACAGTGGTAGTAGATTGAGTGGCAGTGGTTTATGTCTGACTAACAGTTGTTGAAACAACTGGTGCTTCAACCACTGTTGTCATTACAACAGATGTTATAACATCTGTTGTCTTCTGCTTTTTGTCAGCAGGTGGAAGTGATGGTGAGATTGTTTTTGGTGGTGACAGTGGTGATGGTAATGTAGTAATTTTGGTGTGTGTTGAAGTAGTGTGTGTTGAAGTGGGAACAGATGTTGAAACCACTGAAGTACCGGCAGTAGTTGATACAGCAGGAGTTACAACAGCTATTTGAATGGAGGTTTTATGCTGATGGCTTTTGGATGGTGGTTTTGGAGGCTTTGGAAATCTGGATGGAATGGACTTAGGTTTTCTTTTTGTCTTCAGATTTTTAGAATCTTTAGAACCAGAACAACCCTGCTCATACAGCTCCATGAAAGCTCTTTTCTCCTCATTCCACCTTGAAATATCCTTTGCCGTTCTATCTCTTTTTACACTTGCTACTCCTTCATCAAGTGCTTCTTGAGTAGCATCAACCTTCTTACTACCATCTGGCACAGGAATTTTTCTGGTCATACTCATAGCATCCTTTTCAAGTTCAATGTAGAGACCATCATCTATTCCTTTCTTCTTCCACTCCTGAATTTTCTCCCCCTTTTTGGCATTATCGTCTGGGAGTTGATCAATGAAAAGTACTGTTGGAGGAGCAGTGCCAGTGGTTTGCAGGATATGAGTTTTGAGAGCCTTTAAATCAGCCTGAGTGTTTTTGAACCTTGACTCCATTGCATTTCTCAGCTGTTGGACATGTTTCTCATGTTGCTGATCTGCTAATTGTGCTTGTTGATGGAGAAAAGGTTGAAACAGATTCCAGAGCTCATTTGTAGCAGATGCCCTTTGTGGAGCAGGTGCTTGAGATGGAACAGCAGTTGATTGTACCTTTTTTACTTGTAACACCTGTTGTAGCATATCTTTGAGTTCTGCAACGGAGTTATCAAGTTTTTCAATTCGATCCGTCAATTTCTGGTACTTTAAATCATCACCCAAGTTAATGGGATCATCTGATTTCCCACTAGCAGTGGTTTTATCAGTAGTTGATGTAGGAAATATACTCCAAACATTAACCACTGATGCCCCTTTGTCTTGGTACTGGGGTCTTCTTCCTTCAACACTTGACAACCTTTTGATGTTGCCAGTAGGATAAATAAATCCACTGGTGGTTGGCAGAGGTGCTATATAAGGAATTGCCTCCAAGGAAGTCTTATTAATGTAACCACTGTCCAAATGTAACCCAGTGGGTCTAACAATTGTAGTGGCTGCTTCACTTGGATTACCACCAAGAGTTACTTGTAACTCAAGGGGTGTAACCTCCTCAGGTTGTGTTGGTGGGTTAGCAAAGATTGATACAGCAGACCCAGTCAGTGGTTGAGGCATATTCTCATTGATAGGTGATTGAGAAGGACTGGTTAATGCCTGGTTCAAATCAATTGCATCCAACAGCAGTTTAGTTGGTGGGGGAATTGTGGATGTGAAGGGTGGTGTAGAAAGTGGATTTGCCCCGGGTATTGAGCTGTGGATGATAGAAACGAGTGTTTCCAGAGCATCATGATGTGGAGACCCTATTTGTACAACCTGTTCTTTTTGTGAAGAAGCAGGAGGAGTTGTGGTTATGGGTTGAGATATTTGTACCAACTGCTGTGAGGAAGTAGCAGCAGTGGTTTCTTGTGACTTTTGTGTTGTCACTGGCAGAAGCTCTGGTATCTCATCCTCCAGAGATGCCTTTTTGAAGGGTTTTGTGGGTTTTTGAGTTTTTCTTTTTGGCTTTTTGGAGATTTTAGGTGTGGGTTTCAAAGCAGTTGTGCTGCTGCTTTGATCACCTTGAGCAGTGGGCTCAGCAGCAGATACCTGAGGAGCAGTTGTAACTGCTAAAATCTGCTCAGGCACCTCTGCTTGTGTTTTGCAAGGTGCTAACATTCTTGAAAAAGTTTCAGTTGTTAAACTGTTTATTTGAGTAGAATCACCTTGGTTTATTACAGCTAAATCATCCTTACTGAATTTCTTTGAAAAATAGTAACTTAAAAACCTTGGAAACAGTAAGAATGATTTTGTTTCAACATTATTAACCAAATCTTTAAAAATTTCCCAAGAATAGTTAAAATTTTCTCCTTGTAGAATAGCATATCCCAGATTTTGAATCTTTAAAGGGATTTCATTGAAAGAAGTGGTTTTGTTTGAAACACATAGTAGGAGGGTATGAAATAAAAATCTGGTTGTAGAAGGAAAATAACCTTTTTCTAAGGTAATTTTCTTCATCATTGTGGCTTCATACCCTCTCTCAATGAAGTCAGTTTGCAACTCGTTTTTAGTGAAAGAAATTTTACCTTCTTGATCATCGAGTTGAAAGACCTCTGAAATGGATTGTGGCGTGATTTGGACAGCTTTACCCTTTATAGAAGAGTTTATGGTGGTTGCAGTGTCTCCTTGTTTTTCAAGGGTTGCATTCTTCCAGAACTCCCTTTGGGTCGCCAAATAGATTGGTGCATCGGCGGTGAACAAAGTTTTATACTTTGATTTTGCCATGATATCAATGATGGAATCGAAAACCTTTGTGGTTCCTGGTTTTGTGAGAAGACCCAGGAGATTGTGAGATGGTTTATGTGGAATTTCAGTGGAGATTTCCTTTTGAGAGGCAGTTTTCGATGATGATTTGGATGAGGGTTTTGAAAATGACTTCGATTTTGTCATTTTGAAGATGATTGATCGAAGAAATTTGTGAGAAAATGAGATGAAAACTGCTTTGAGAAGAGAATTTTTAAGAATTCTATTTGACAGTAAAACCCTGTTTTGGTGGTGAGTGGGGGATTTTATAGAGAAGAAAGTGAATGCTGAGGTGGCAGCCGTTACAAAAGGTCTGACCACTATGTACTGCCCACGTGACAACCCCTGGTGAAAGTGAAGGACAGTACTTTTGTGAAAGTGACTGATGAAGGCAGTGGTATGAAAGCAGTGGATGATTTTCACTATCAGTGGATAAGACACTGCTTTTGAACAACAGAGTTTATCAAAGGAATGAGAGAACAGGGGTTGACTTTCAGCAGTGGACAGACTTTTGAAGTAGAGCAGACTTTTGAACAATCAGTGGTTAATGGCAGACTTTTAAGGATTTTAATGAAAAAAATCATTTTTAGCTATTTTTAAGGATGGAATTTTGATTTTCTGAAAACATTTTGTTGCTTTTATTCATAGAAAAGCAAGATGTTGCTTGCTATTCCATGTTCAGCATCCCAATCCTAGAGACCAAGCTTTCAAAAGTGGCTGTATCAAGTGCTTTTGTGAGCACATCTGCCAGCTGATCTTTAGTTGGGACATGATGCAGAGAAATCAAACCTTTTTCATAGCAATCCCTCACAAAGTGATGTCTGATGTCAATGTGTTTAGTGGTTGAATGGGAAACTGGATTTTTGATGATATTTTCTGCTGCCTGGCTATCCAACATGAGTGGTGTCTTTAAGGCAGTGATACCAAAATCCAGTAACTGATTTTGAAGCCACAGGAGTTGGGCTGTACAGCTTGCAGCAGCAATGTATTCAGCTTCAGCAGTGGATGTTGAAACAGCTGCTTGCTTTTTACTTTGCCATGAAACTAAGCAATCACCTAGAAACTGGCACCCTCCTGATGTGGACTTCCTTGTGGTGTGACATCCAGCAAAGTCACTGTCTGAGAAACCTGAAAGCTTGATGTTCCCATTAGCTGGATACCAGATACCAAGTGTGGGAGCACCTTTTATGTATCTGAAGATCCTTTTTACAACAATGAGATTTGATTTTCTGGGAGTTGATTGACTTCTTGCACAGACACATGTTGCAAACATGATGTCTGGTCTAGATGCAGTTAGGTACAATAAAGACCCAATCATGCTTCTATAAAGTGTTTGGTCAATCAGCTCATCCTTTTCATCAGACATGACCAGCTTATTTGTTGCCATGGGTGTGCTGCATGGTTTACAATCATTCATATCAAATTTGGTTAAAAGTTCTTTAGCATATTTGCTTTGATGAATGAAAGTTCCATTTTGCAATTGCTGTACTTGGAGACCAAGAAAGCATTGCAGCTCACCCATTGCACTCATTTCAAACTCTGCTGTCATGAGTTCTCTAAACTCTTCACACATTGAGTTACATGTGCTTCCAAAAATAGTGTCATCCACATAAATCTGGACAATCATTAAATCCTTCCCTCTTCATTTTAAAAACAATGTTTTATCAATGGTACCTCTTTTGAAACCATTTGAGAGTAGGAAGTTGGAAAGAGTTTCATACCAGGCCCTTGGTGCTTGTTTCAAGCCATACAAGGCTTTGTTTAGCCTGTAGACATGATCTGGATAAAATGGATCCTCAAAACCTGGAGGTTGACACACATATACCTCTTCTTGAATTGTACCATAGAGGAAAGCACTTTTGATATCCATTTGAAACACCTTCATCTTGTGGTTGACAGCAAAGGCCAGGAACAGTCTAATTGCTTCTAATCTTGCAACAGGGGTAAATGTTTCATCATAATCAATCCCCTCTTCCTGTCTGTAACCTTGAACCACAAGCCTGGCTTTATTCTTGACAACAATACCCCTTTCATCAGTTTTGTTCTTGAAGACCCACTTTGTGCCAATGGGACTAACCTCTTCTGGCAGTGGTACAAGCTCCCATACTTGTTGTCTTTTAAACTGTTGGAGCTCCTCTTGCATGGCTTCTACCCAGCTATTGTCTTTCAGTGCCTCTTGGTACTTGACTGGCTGATGGAGTGATAGAAAACCAGCAAAAAGACAAATGTTTTGGGTTTGGCTTCTTGTGAGCACCCCTTCATTTATGTTGCCAATGATTTGATCAGGTGGATGAGATCTCAAGAAGATTAAATCTCCTTGGTATGGTATGATGGCATTGGTTGGTGAAGGCTACAAATGTGTATCATCTGAGCTAACCACTGCTGGGGACTTTGATGATCCAGCAGTGGCTTCAAAAGGTGGTGGAATAGGAGGTAATGAAGTGGACAACAACTGACTTTTATCCACTGTTTGAGGACTTTTGTCAGCAGTGTTTGAGGATGTGGAAGCAGTGGTTGATGGGCTACTTTGGTCAACAACTGTTGAAGTAGCAGTGGTTGAGCTTTGACAACTGTTTTGAACAGCTGGTGCTTTTCCCTTTGTGGCAGACCTTTGAGGGATGATGATTTCATACCCATAGTCTGGTGTTGTATCCTCTGATGGACCTGCACTGTTAGTCTTGACAGCAGTATTTTCAAAAGTAAAATTTTCAAGATCAAACAGATCTGCAGGGTTTGCTGGGATTTTCATTGATGAAAGTTCATTGAACTTAACATTCAAAGTCTCCTCCTCTGCCTTGGTCCGTGTATTGAACACTTTGTAGGCCTTGGCAGTGGTTGAGTATCCCAGATGATAACCACAATCAATTTTGGCTGCAAATTTTGAAATGGAATCTTTTAAGTTCAAAATAAAGCATGGGCAGCCAAACACCTTGAAGTATGAAATCAGTGGTTTAATTTTATACAGAATTTCATAGGCAGTCTTTTTGTGCCTGGGGTTTATTAAAACTCTGTTCTGGACATAGCAAGCAGTGTTTACTGCCTCTGCCCAGAAAGTTAAAGGCAAACCTGAATCTGCAAGCATGGTTCTGGCAGCCTCAATCAGAGTTCTGTTCTTCCTTTCCACTACCCCATTTTGCTCTGGTGTTCTGGGATGCTGTACTGCCTTACAATCCCTTTCTTCACACAGAAGGGCATCCAACTCCCTATTTTTGAATTCTGTGCCATTGTCACTCCTGAAGCTTTTCACTGGAAGGTCAAATTGCTTTTCAACCTGTGTTACAAAGTCTTGCAAAATGCCTGCAGTCTCATCTTTTGAGTGTAAAAAGAAAGTCCATGTAAACCTAGAAAAGTCATCAACAATAACCAAACAGTATCTTTTCTTTTTGAGGCTCATGACTTGAATTGGGCCAAACAAATCCATGTGTAGCATTTGCAAACACTGGGTTGTTTTGGACTCTTCAATGGACTTGAAAGAACTTTTGTGCTGTTTTCCTTTTAAACAGGAAATGCAGTGTTCAGGGCATGAAAACAATTTTTGTGGTAGGCCTCTCACCAAACCATTTTTTGAAATTTCTGTGATTGTCTTAAGATTTGTGTGCCCCAGCCTTCTGTGCCAAAGTTCTGTCTCTTTGTTAGAGGCAGCTGAGAACAGACAAGCATCAGCTCTGGGACACTCTTTTGACATGTCAACGACATAAACATTGCCACTTCTTTGAGCAACAAGTTTAGTTTGACCAGTTTTGATTATTGCTTCAATCTTTTTGACCATTTCTGGTCCAACAATCCTACAACAGTCTTTTGTGAAGAATGACCCAAATCCCTTGTCACTCATTTGGGACACACTCAGAAGGTTGAATTTTAGATTGTCTATTAGATTGACATTTTCAAATTTTACATTCCCAGATTGCACTGTACCAAACCCCAGAACTTTCCCTTTACTATTATTCCCAAAGGATATATCACCCCCTCCATGGATTTTAAAGTCTTTGAGGAGGGCTTTACATCCTGTCATGTGCTTGGAGCCTCCACTATCTACATACCAAAGACTATCAAAGCATGCAGAAGCTTCCTGCACATGAAGTAAAGGATTAGTTCATTAAGGTCTCCAAAGCCAGCAGGGCTTTGGATGGGGTCTCAACAGTGTCTGGGATGGATGCAGAATGGTGGACAGTGGTTAGGTCAGGGGTTTGAACTGTTTTAGGACAATGTTTCTCTAACCACTGTTGTGGGTCCTGACCAATCATCTGCTGGTAACCAAAAGGATGCCTGTTCACTTTGGGTTTAGAGGGCCTTTTGTAGGCTTCATAAACGTGTGGAATCCTTTGGTAAGACTGTTTTTCCTTGCCTTTTCTGAACTGATTGGCAGGGAGTGCATCAGTAACCTGAACATCTCTTTTGACAGATGTTTGGTTCAGCTGTTTTGTAACAACTGTTTGAACTGACACAAACAGTGGTTGTTTCTTGGTGAATTTGACAGATGTTGATGATGATGATGATGATGGACTCAAGGATGTTTTAGCAATGTACTCATTCTTTTTCACATCAAAGTTTTTGAGATACACACATGCTTGAGTTTTGTGGTTTGTTTTACCACTAACAATGCAACTTTCAGCTGAAACAATGACACTTGTTTTGTTTAAATCATAAGCTTTTAAGTGGAAACAATCTTTTGTTAGATGATTCCTTTTCTCACAGAATTCACAAAACAAGTTATCAATTTTTTCTTTCTTCTTTCTCTTTTCAGACTCCTTTGCAGCAGAGGTTTTAACCACTGCTGGGATGTCCTTGAGAGGTATGACTTTAGCTTTTGGAGCCTTAGCACCATCAGTTGATGTAAAGTCCATTGGCTTGAAATTTTCAAGAATATCACACTCATCAGACCATTTTGGTTTAAACTGATGATCTTCAAGCTCTTTGAAAATGGAGGATCCCATTGGTCTGGTAAGTGTGATTTTGTTACCAAGTTTGTCAGTGATTTTCACTTCTTGGCCATTCTTGTTTGTGGGGATGAGCTCAGTAGCTTCATCAGTGGGTTGGACAGATTTTTCAAAAGCAATATGTTCATCATCATATTTTCTATAACCAACCCCAAATTTCACATTGCTTTCAATCTGTTTAGCAAGCATCACCTCATATCCTCTGCAGGATTCCACCCATCTTTCACAAGTAATCTGGGTGGATTCCAACTCCTTTTTGCAACTTTGGTATTTTTCTACCATAGTTTGAAGTTGGGTTTTGGTGATGCTTTGCTCTTCTTTTAGACAGCTGATTTCTTTTTCCTTTTCAGTCAATTTGTTTTTAAGTTCTTTTAAAGACTTTTCAAATTTGACCTCATCAGTCAAGATTTTATCCCGAAGGTTTTCATTCACCTCTTTGATGTTAGCAAAAGCAATTATGCAATTGTCAGAACACAGTTTTTCAAGAACTTGAGGAGATACCTTGGCAGCTGCCATCATTGCACAATCACATTGATGATCTTCTTCATCATCAACTTTTACCTTCTTTTCACCAACCTTTTCTTATTTCTCTTCTTCTTTGTCCTCTACGGACCATGGATCTGTCATTGGTTCAATCAGGGTCCCTGAACTTTCTCCCAACAGTATTTCACCAGCCACAGCAGTAACCACTGCCTCAGTCACCTCTTCCACTGTTTCAAAGCTCTGCTGTTCCTCCTCAGTTTCAACCCCCTCCTGTATTGTCTCTAATGCCATTAAACAAAACTCCTCATGAGAAGAATCATTAGAAGCATAGAGTGCAAAATTTTCATCACTAAGATCTTCAGGCATACTGCTCCAGTCAACAAACCCTTGAGTGAAAAAACTTTGTTGATCTGGTTGTGCTGCTGCTGGAGCAGTGGTTTGAGGTGCAACAGGTTGCACTTGTACCTGTGGAGTAGGGGTTTGAACATATTGGATTTGTGGAACAGTAGTTTGGACATAGTGTACTGGCACAGGGGCAGCAGCATAGTGAGCAGTGTTCACTTGAGCTGCTGGGGTATACTGGGCATAGTGCACAGTGCTTTGGTTTTGAGGTCTAAGATTTGAGCTAGGATGAGTAATTATGGGACCAGTAGTTTGACTCCTACATTCCCTAGCGAAATGTCCCAACCTATTACACTTGTAGCACTTGATTTTCGATTTATCTAACCCAACCCTTAGATTCCCATACAAACCTGGGAATTTTCGCCCTGTTCTCTTGTAAAATTTGCTAGTTCTAACACTTAGCAAAGCCAGTTGGTGTAGGATGTCCATTTCCTCTAAGTCAGTGGGATCGAAATGTTGTAAATCATTGAGTTCAAAGCTTAGATTATCTGACATCTGGTTTTCAGTTGCAGTGAATGCATAACTAGCAGAGTGAGGATCAGGGTTGTTGAAATTTGCACCAGTAGTTATGTCAATGAAGTGATCATAACCCTGGTCCTTACCACTGCTCCCAGATTCTTCTTGACCCAGAAGAGCAGTATTACCGAAAGTGTAATCATCGGTAACTTTTCCTGACTCTTGTAACCTCCTTTTCTGGTTCAACTCCCTTTCGTAGGTCAGGAGTCGACCGTGGAGTTGGGTCAAGGTCAGATCCTTGAATTCAGGTGAGTTTAGGGTGACAAAAGCTATGGTGTCCCATTTTTCTGGCAGTGACCTGAGGAACCTGCTATTTTGAGTTGAGTTTGTAAAAGTGGTGTTAACAAGCCTCAGTTCACTGATGAGACAGCTGAAACGCTCAAATTGTTGCGTTAGTGATTCACCTTTAACGTAGCAAAATGTTTCATACTGTTGGTTCAGGATTTCCCTGTTGTTTTCTATGACTTCTTCAGTCCCCCCAAACTGTTCCTTAAGTGCGTCCCATAATTCTTTGGCACTGTTACAGTGTAACAGTCCAGCATATATCTCATTGGGCAGCGCTGATGCTATGATGCTAAAAGCTTTAGCATCTAGTTCGATCTTTTGAAAGTCGGTTTCTGTATAATTTTCAACAGGTTTTGGAACGAACTTTTTAGCATCTTCAGCACTTGGCACTGAAGGAACATGAGGACCATAAATGACAGACCTCCAACAACCTGTGCTTTGTTAAGCAAGGATGTGACCCATCCTTCTCTGCCAGATGGTGTACTCATTTCTTTTTAGCATAGGTGGTTTAAAAAGTGAGCCGATGTTGTTTTTATCATCCTGAGATTGTGACGTCATTCTTGTTGTTTTACAGACACTGAGAAATCAACTTTAATGGTGATTAATCCTTGCTCTGTTTTTCAACGGACGAACAAACGATCAGTATCAACTGTTATGAGCTGAACTATTTACGTCAAAATGATTGTTAAATCAAATTTGACTGTCCAGGCTCTGATACCAATTGTTGGATCTGAGTTTGTTTTTTATTGTATTTTTCGTTTGAAATTAAGATGGAAATGAAAGAGTTGTGCAGCAGAATTAAGATGAAAACAAACTTTGCATACAATCAAACGAGAGTAATACTTTAATCAAACATCTTTACACAATGAATCGAAAGATTGAATTTGTTTCAACAACGATTACAATGATTGATGAATGAATGCAAACTCCCCCTCAGCCAGAGCTCAGTAGTTTGTTCGTGCAAAGAAGACGATGTTGTGAAAGAGCTAATAGAACAGTACAAAGTACTGAACTATTTATAGGCACTTGCAAACCACTGAGCATCTTAGCTGACGTCACCATGAAAGTGACATCTAACCTCCTAACAAACTCTAACCTCTGATCTATACAAACACTGATGTACTAACTACTGCTATTACATTTCTTTAAATAAAAGACACTTAAACAGCTGCTGCTTCCTTCCACTGCTGTGAACCCAGCAGTGCTTGTCCGGATCAGCAGTACTTGATTCAAGACAGTAGATTGAATCAGCAGGGCTTTGGTCTTCCATCAGTCTATGACATTGGCAGTAGATGCAAGGCAGCAGTTGTAGGTCAGCACTTAGTAGGATCAGCAGATAAGAGGTCAGCATATATGAAACCACTTTCAAGGGGAGAGATTTGTATGAACCAACTATAATCGTCTGCTTATTCTGGATCCACTGCTCTGATCCAGTTTTGGCTTTAATTATCTATTCCTCTGATAGGGTTCAATCCCAACACAATGGCCCTTACAAAACTCATAAAATGGACAAGGAGCTTGACCCACATCAGTATGTCTTCCATAATATTCATCGCCTCTATCTAATCTCACAACTTTAATTTGATGATCTAGTTGTTTTTCAACTTCAGCTTTATAATCTTTAAAAGTTGTAAGAGATTCAAAATTTTCCTTAATGAGATACAAGTATATATAATGAGAATAATCATCAATGAAAGTGATAAATGAAGTATGTCTAGTTATGCCAACGATGGGGTAAGGACCACTAATGTCAGTATGAATGAGTTTTAATAAATTAGAAATTCTAGTGGCACTTTTCTTATTTCGCTGATGTCATTTAACCTTTAAGGCATTTGACACATGTTCTAAAATCAGTGAAATCGAGGGGTGGTAAGACTTCATCCTTTACGAGTCGAGTTAATCGTTCTCGTGAGATGTGGCTTAAACGTTGAGGCCACAACATGGATGAAGTCTCTAAGTCTCGTTTCTGTTTCATCTTTGTGAGTGATTCATTAATATTACATGACAACAAAGATTTGGAAAAGTCATCATCTAGTTCTAATCTATGGAGACCACCATCCAGACTTCCAGTACCATAAACAACGGAATCATAGAGAATAGAGAGTTTGCGATGACCATGAGAAACATCAAAACCGTCTATGTCTAACTTTGGTCCTGATACAAGGTTCCGAGTTGCCTCAGGAATATATAAGGTATCATAAAGTTTAATGCATAAACCAGTTTTCATAAATAATTGTAAGGTTCCTATGGCCTTCACTTCTAGTTCTCTATCATCCCCCACTTTAAGTGTTCTTTGGTTTTTTCTCAGCCTCCGGATTGAAAGGAATCCCTTTCTTAGCCAGCCACTCCTTAAAGTCAAGGCATTCCTTCTGCTTATGTCATGTCTTTTTGCAAAACTTGTAGTAAGGCTTGCCTAAGGAGTTCTTAGAGCTGGAAGGTGCACTTGTATTCGACTTTTGGACTTTAGAAGCATTTTTCCTTGGGTAATTGTTCTTCCATTTTCTTTGTGTTTGAGGTAGTAAAGTGAGCAACATCAGTAGTTCTGTCCATCATTATACGTTCTTCCTCCTGCACACACATGGCGATTGGCTCACTCATCGTCCATTTGTCCTTCTGAGTGTTGTAATTGATCTTGAATGCTTCATAGGAGGAAGGAAGCTAAGTCATAATGAAGTGTACGAGAAAACCATCACTGATCTCCATGTCTAATCCCTTCAGCTTATGCGCAATGTCGTTCATCATCATGATATGCTCACGAACGCCACTCCTCCCATCATACTTAGTTGTCACCAGCTTAAGGATTAACGTACTAGCGTGCGCCTTAGACGTCCCTTTGAATTAATCCTCCACAGAAGCCAAGTAGATTTTTGCATCATCAGAATTTGGAATGGCTCCTCGAATTGCAGTGCTAATGGATTGCTTCATGAACATGAGAGACATGCGATTGCACCTGGTCCACTTCTCGTAAATAATCTACTCAGCAGGGGTACTTTCAGAAGTAAGGTCTGCATGCCTATCCTCTCTTAAAGCGTAGTCAAAATCTAGCAAAGCAAGAGTAAGCATGAGAGAGTCTTTCCAGGTAGCAAAGTTATCACCAGTTAATGGTGGAATCCCACAATTGGGAGCTGATAGTGGAAATTATATGAGCGAATTATGATACTAAGTTAGAAGTCTTAATGTGATCTAAGAGCATGTTACACTAAGGCAGACATAAGTAATGACCTTTTTAGTTATGTAGCTTTGATATTGTCTAATCACCTTTGGGCAGAAGTGTAATCATCTAAGCATGTGTGCAAAGTAATTGTGACAAATCACTTTTGGGCAGAAGTGTGACAATTACCTTAATTAACATAACTTCTTATTATACTGGAACAATAAGATAGATGTATCAAATCACCTTTAGGCAGAAGTAATACGTCAGAAGCTCATTCAAGTTAAGCTATTTGGTTTTGTAAAAAGTTATCTGATTCTGATTAAGAGTTTACAAAACCATTTAGTTAATAGCAAAAAGTCCAAACTCCTCTCCACTTGAACTCGTGTCACTGTGACATATGATATCGAAGTCATGTTGGTGCATTATGTTAAGCAATCTTCGACAAACGAATTACAAACAAAAAATAGAATAATTAAACTTGGATGCAACGAACGTATGTATGCTAACTAAACGACTTAGACTCCAACTTGAATACAAATGGAAAAACAACTTAATTTGAAAATTAAACTAAACAAGATAAACCAAAATTTTTGAATAATAATAAAACTAAATATTGATCTTGATCTCCTCCATCCATCTCTTGAGATCATATGAACCATCCTCTCGATATTTGTCATCACTATATCGAGGCCTTCACAAAACTCGAACATCTTCTTGTTCTGCAAACTTTTGGTGAACATGTTAGATTATGCATAAGTAGCTTTCTATTTCAAATTATTTATAATCAAGTTGTGTAAACTATAAGTTTTAACTTATATATGTAATGATAGTTAACAATAATTATCTTTGATATATTAGACGTTTTAATTGTGTAAATTTATTTCAAAATTGTTATGTTTTTCTTTAAATTTTAAAGAAAGAAATTGACACATTTTCCTTATTATAGGTGGGTTATAAGAAGTTTTTGTATGAGATTTATCATCTTTTACTTACGTAATATATTTCTTTTATTCAATTGGTTTAATACACGGGTGTATAATCTCGTTCGTAACAAATTAATAAATATAATAAAATTTGATGTAAAATTCGTACAATTTTAATACCCTTAACCAAAAATAAAACTATATAAACAAATCTTATACCATTTGGGGTGGTCAATTGGAAAAAACAAAACTTTTAAACACTTTAAAAAAAGGTATTTGTGTTGGAAAATTGTGAAAATAGCATTTTTCACAAATATAGGAAAATGTTTTTTTTCCTATTTTGGACAAGAAATAAATATAATAAAATGAGCGGGTTTTATATATTTATTTGTGGGTTTGTGTTCTATGTTGGAAAAACTTCGCAAAGAACTAAACCACGTCCAAAACGGAGCTAAGATGAATGAGATATCGATGCTCCAAGTTTGGTGTTTGAAACTTGAATGCTGGAAAAGTGGGAAAGTGGCACCTTGTCCCACATCGGATGAGAGATGAAACTTAAAGGGGTATTTAAGTGGGAACTCTCCATCCTTAATGTTTCATGGAAGCACTCACTAAGTGTACTCGCGAAGGGTGCGGAACACCCTAACTCGCAATCGCACACGCGCGCGCGCGCGTGGCGTGGGCGATGAGGCGCAATGTGGCGCCTTTGTATTTTTGACCGCGTGCGCCTGGTGAAGCAAGGGCTGCAAGGACTAGGTTGTTGGTGACGGGACCTGCAGGCGCATGACGTGGCAGTCATGCGCATACGCACGCGAGTACACATGGCGTGATGGCGCGCACTGCCGCATGGAGCACGGGCACTGAGGTGACGTGCGCGGCGCACCAAAGTGAGCTAAAACAGCGCGACTGTGTGGCGTGCTCGTAGAGGCTAACAGGTGACGTGGCGCACGCGCGCAGGTGCGCATGGAACTGAGCCAGTAAGGCGCACGCGCGCATGGCAGTGAGCCAAAAGGACGCAACGCGCATGAGGGTGCAGACCTGCGCGTGCACCAGTGTGTCTTGCGTGTGCGCGCAGAAGCTTCCAGCAGCAGTTAATGCTGTGCAGTTACGTTTCAGCATTCGAAACTGACGAAGTTAATGCGTTTGACTGAGAATTAAGTGACGAATTAAAGTGCATTAAAGACGTTTAATGCAGTTTAATTCACTCATTTAATTCGTTTTTTCATTTTCTTCAAGACCTGCAGTATAAATAGGAGGTTCCTGCTGCAGATTGAACACACCGAAACATAGCAATACAATCTTTCTCTCTACTGAATCTTCATCTTCTTCAAGCAGCAAGGTACACCTTCGGGTTGGAGTCAAGACCGGCCGTGCAACTGCTTGCGGCTGTTGTATCTTGGAAACAAACGTGTTCTCCTGGGAGACACGAAATTTGTTTTAAGGGACCTGTGTCTAACACGATCCTCAGCCAAGAATAGTTTTTTTGTTCGAGTTTCTGTTCTTGTTTTTTCCAATTTTTCAGTTGTAATAGTACTGTATTTTATTTTATTTTCATTCTGATTGTTTCTGTATTACAAGTTAATAAAGTATTTTATTTAATTTTGCATGAACGGATTCCTATAATAATAAAACAAATTTTTAAAACACCGTTCGTGTAAATCACAAACAATTCTGCTGTGATACAATTTTTTTTTCACAGCAGGTTGTGTTTTAAAAAAGTTTTTCTCTGTTTTGATTCAAAGTAGCGACTTTGTCAAAACAGAACTCTGCTTCTACTCCTTTCTGTCCCTGAGTCCTAAAAATCTCCTGTCGTAGTCTTCAAAGTTGGACTTAGAAGCTACACGGCTGGTTTTTTGAACTCCTAATAATAATAAAGTAGCGTCTTTATTATTTTGAAAACAGAATTTAACTTGTTTTCTTGAAACCTTTCAGAATGTCGACTGAAAATGTGAACACGAGCAACACCAATGTTGTTGTCGGAACCCCTGCCAACACTGTGGGAGTGTCCACAGTGGCAAATCATGCTGAAAGACCTGAGAAGTTCTCGGGTCTCCACTTCAAAAGGTGGCAACAGAAAATGTTTTTCTATCTGACCACCATGAACCTTGCGAGGTTCTTGAATTAGATCGTTCCCCAACCTGAGGAAGGGGAGACCGATGCTCAGGCTCTGAGCGCGGTAGAGGCTTGGAAGCACTCAGACTTTATATGTCGAGGCTATGTACTCAACGGTCTCTCGGATGCTTTGTATAATGTGTACTACAACGTCAAGACTTCCAAAGAATTATGGGATGCCTTGGACAAGAAGTACAAAACGGAGGATGCTGGCACAAAGAAATTTGTGGTAGCCCATTTCTTGGACTACAAAATGGTTGATAACAAGACTGTTATGAACCAAGTCCAAGAGTTACAGATTATACTTCATGACATCCACGCTGAGGGTATGGTACTCAGCGAGACGTTTCAAGTGGCAGCCATGATCGAGAAATTACCTCCTGCTTGGGTGGATTTTAAGAATTATCTTAAACACAAGCGAAAGGAAATGTCAGTGGAGGAACTTGTTGTTCGTCTTCGTATAGAAGAGGACAACAGGGTGGTCCAAAAAGGCACCATTTTGCAAGCTTCGGCTAAAGCAAACATGGTGGAAGTTGGGGAGTCCTCAAAGGGCAAGAAAGGCAAGGGTAAAAAGGACAACAAAAGGAAAGCAAAGGTTAACAACCTTGGACCGAAAAAGGGGGCTGTGAAAAAGAAGCTTGCGCCTTTCCAAGGTACTTGTTACAATTGTAACGAGACGGGGCACCGTGCTAACCAATGCAAGAAACCTAAGCGTGAGCGTGCGCATATGGTTGATGAGGATGGTATGCCTCTCATTGCAATGATAACCGAGGAAGTGGCTATGATTGAAGAAGTCAACGCGATGGGTGAAAACCCAAAAGGATGGTTCGTTGACACGGGTGCAACCCGCCATGTTTGTGGAGACAAGGTTCTTTTCTCTACATTCAAGGAAGCGTCGGGTGAAGAAAAGCTTTATACGGGGAATAAAGCTACCGCAAGCATCAAGGGGGAAGGCACTGTCATTTTGAAGATGACTTCAGGCAAGGAGCTTACCTTGACCAAAGTGCTTTATGTCCCAGAGATCAGGAAGAATCTCGTATCGGGATGGATGCTCAACAAGTTTGGATTTCGTCTAGTGTTTGAATCGGATAATTTTGTCTTGTCTAGACGTGGTACTTTTATTGGAAAGGGCTATGCCCTAAATGGAATGTTTAAAATGAATGTAATGGTTGTGAACCAAAACAAAAGTATGAATGAAACTTCTACTTCTACTTACATGATTGAGTCTTCTAATGTTTGGCATGGTAGACTAGGACATGTAAATTTTAATTCATTACGACGTTTAATTAAATTAAATTTGATTCCAACATTCCATATTGAGTCCAATTACAAATGCGAGACATGTGTAGAATCCAAACTTACGAGATCATCGTTTAAATCGGTTGAACGAATAACCGAACCCCTTGATTTAATTCATACCGATGTGTGTGATTTAAAAGTGATTCCCACGCGTGGATGAAATAAGTACTTCATCACGTTTATTGATGATTGTACTAAATATTGCTATGTGTATTTACTAAAGAGTAAAGACGAAGCAATAGAAAAGTTTATCTTGTACAAAAATGAAGTTGAGAATCAACTTAAAAAGAAGATAAAAGCGGTGAGAAGCGACCGAGGAGGTGAATATGTTGCACCTTTTGCGGATTTATGCGCAAAAAGTGGCATTGTACACGAGTGTACACCTCCTTATTCTCCACAATCAAATGGTGTGGCGGAACGAAAGAACCGCACATTGAAAGAGATGATGAACGCCATGTTTATAAGCTCGGGAGTGAACCGAGAAATGTGGGGGGACACCATTCTCTCAGCAAACTATCTTTTTAACAAGATACCTTTGAAAAATAGGGACGAAACTCCATATGAGTTATGGAGAAAAAGGAAGCCTTCGTACAAATACTTAAAAGTGTGGTGGTGCCTAGCCAAGGTGATTGTACCACCTCATAAGGCTCTTAGGATAGGACCCAAAACGGTTGATTGCATTTTCATAGGATATGCACATCAAAGTAGTGCACATCGTTTTCTTGTACATGAGTCCAAGAATCCCGATGTACACAAACACACTATCATAGAGGCAAATTCTAACACCGTCTCATATTTTGAGAATGTGTTTCCTATGTTAGGACAAACACATGCGCCTTCATCAAGAACGGTTGATGAAGCAGGTCCAAGTTCTTCTACATGGTTAGATAAAGCAGGACCAAGTTCATCTACGCGGTTATATGAAAGACATGAACGACCCGAGGTCGAGGAGGGTGAGCTTAGACGAAGTAAACAACAAAGGGTTGAAAAATCCTTTGGTCCAGACTTCATGAGCTACATGGTTGAGGGTGAGCCCAATACCTACCACGAGGCGGTTACCTCCACAGAAGGACCTCAATGGCAAGAAGCAATTAAGAATGAAATTGATTCTATATTGCAAAATCATACTTGGGAGTTAGTAGATCTTCTACCTGGTTGTAAACCACTTGGATATCGTTGGATATTCAAAAGGAAGATGAAAGCCGATTGAAGTATTGATAAATACAAGGCAAGGTTAGTAATCAAAGGATTTATACAAAAGGAGGGTCTAGACTATTTTGATACTTACTCGCCAGTAACGCGAATAACCTCTATAAGATTGGTTCTTGCAATTGCGGCTCTAAGAAATTTGGAAGTTCACCAAATGGATGTAAAGACCGCATTTCTAAATGGAGATTTAGAAGAAGAAATTTACATGGAACAACCTGAGGGTTTTTCCGCCCCAGGAAACGAGGGCAAAGTATGTAAATTGGTCAAGTCTTTGTATGGCTTGAAGCAAGCTCCAAAACAATGGCACCAAAAGTTTGATCATGTCATGATTGACAATGGTTTCAAAATAAATGAGTGCGACAACTGTGTTTATTATAAAGACACACCAAGAGGTTATGTGATCTTATGTCTTTATGTAGATGATATGCTTATCATTGGGAGTGATGATAACATGATCAACTCAACGAAAGACATGTTGAAATCGAGGTTTGACATGAAAGACATGGGTCTCGCGGATGTGATTCTTGGAGTAAAAATCACTAGAACCCAAAATGGTCTTGTGTTAAGTCAATCTCACTACGTGGACAAGATCCTTGGGAAATTCAATTCGGACGATACGAGTATAGCTCGAACTCCAATTGATAATACCCAACGCCTAAGGAAGAATAGAGGCGAGAGTGTTTTTCAGTTAGAGTACTCAAGGATCATTGGTAGTCTCATGTATTTAATGACATGTACTAGTCCCGACTTAGCATATGCTATGAGCAGGCTAAGTATATACACCAGCAATCCGAGCGAGGATCATTGGAAAGCTATCACGAGGGTACTTAGATACATAAGATACACAAGAGACTATGGATTACATTATACCCGTGATCCAGCAGTGATCGAAGGATACATTGACGCGAACTGGATATCGGATATAAAAGATCATAGATCGACAAGTGGATATGTGTTTACACTTGCGGGAGCAGCTATAGCTTGGAAGTCTTCCAAGCAAACGGTTATAGCTAGATCCACGATGGAATCCGAATTCGTCGCTTTAGATAAAAGCGGGGAAGAGGCGGAGTGGCTACGTCAATTTGTGGAAGATATTCCAAGATGGTCAAAGCCGTTGAAGGCGATTTTCATACACTGTGACAATCAATCAGCGCTTGTTAGAGCACAAAGCGCAATGTACAATAGCAGATCAAGGCACATTCGACGCAGACACAACACGGTACGACAACTTATCTCAACGGGTGTTATCTCAGTTGACTATGTGAGGTCGAAGGAGAACATTGCAGACCCGTTAACAAAAGGCTTAAGCAAAGATAAGGTGTATAGGTTGTCAAGAGGAATGGGACTAAAGCCCATAGATGAAGGGAATATGAGGGAAACCTAACCTAGATGACTGGAGATCCCAAGATCTAGGTTCAATAGGCCAACTTAATCATAAACCCAAAGGGAGTCACTGTGGGGGGTGCCTCAAAATTCATAAAGGGAGTTGTATACTTCCTAGTCCATACCAATCAGTGACATGGAGTGAGGTTAAGCATGTTGAGGTTAAGGATTTTGTGTAAATCCAAATTAACCATGATGCTTTTAATGATTCAGAGGAATCACCTATGTTAGAGAGAAGTGGGGTCGCTTCGAATGGGTTTATGGGGAGGCGTAAATCCTAGAGCTCTCGCAGAACCAAGAACGTGTTCCATGACCATAAACGGACACAACCATGAGGACTTGACTCGACTAGGGAGAGTATTGTGTGAATGTATATTGTTGCCTACATAAATGGGGGATTGTTCAAAGACATCGCGTCTACAAGACTCTATGAGGCTAAGTATGCTTCACAAAAGAAGGTTCAAAGGTTACACCTACCTATCTTGCAATACTCAACTGTTGAACGTGTATCGTTGAAACTTGATAGATCGATTTCTATTCATCTGGGGGATTGTTGGAAAATTGTGAAAATAACATTTTTCACAAATATAGGAAAATCTTTTTTTCCTATTTTGGACTAGAAATAAATATAATAAAATGAGCGGGTTTTATATATTTATTTGTGGGTTTGTGTTCTATGTTGGAAGAACTTCGCAACGAACTAAACCACGTCCAAAACGGAGCTAAGATGAATGAGATATCGATGCTCAAAGTTTGGTGTTTGAAACTTGAATGCTGGAAAAGTGGGAAAGTGGCACCTTGTCCCACATCGTATGAGAGATGAAACTTAAAGGGGTATTTAAGTGGGAACTCTCCATCCTTATTGTTTCATGGAAGTACTCACTAAGTGTACTCGCGAAGGGTGCGGAGCACCATAACTCGCACTCGCACGCGCGCGCGTGGCGTGGGCGATGAGGCGCAATGTGGCGCTTTGATGGCGCACTTTGCACTTCATACGCGCGCGAGTACACATGGCGTGATGGCGCGCACTCGCGCATGGAGCATGGGCACTGAGGTGACGTCCGCGGCGCACCAAAGTGAGCCAAAACGGCGCGACTGTGTGGCGTGCTCGTAGAGGCTAACAGGTGACGTGGCGCACGTGCGTAGGTGCGCATGGAACTGAGCCAGTAAGGCGCACGCGTGCATGGAAGTGAGCCAAAAGGACGTAACGCGCATGAGGGTGCAGACCTGCGCGCGCAACAGTGTGTCTTGCGCGCGTGCACAGAAGCTTCCAGCAGCAGTTAATGCTGTGCAGTTACGTTTCAACATTCGAAACTGACGAAGTTAATGCGTTTGACTGAGAATTAAGTGACGGATTAAAGTGCATTAAAGACGTTTAATGCAGTTTAATTCACCCATTTAATTCGTTTTTTCAGTTTCTTCAAGAACTGCAATATAAATAGGAGGTTCCTGCTGCAGATTGAACACACCGAAACACAGCAATACAATCTTTCTCTCTACTGAATCTTCATCTTCTTCAAGCAGCAAGGTACACCTTCGGGTTGGAGTCAAGACCGGCAGTGCAACTGCTTGCGGTTGTTGTATCCTGGAAACAAACGTGTTCTCCTGGAAGACACGAAATTTGTTTTAAGGGACCCGTGTCTAACACGATCCTCAGCCAAGAACAGTTTTTCTGTTCGAGTTTCTGTTCTTGTTTTTCCATTTTTTCAGTTGTAATAGTACTGTATTTTATTTTCATTCTGATTGTTTCTGTATTACAAGTTAATAAAGTATTTTATTTAATTGTGTACGAACAGATTCCTACAATTTGTTTTAAGTCGTACAAACGACAAGAATTAAAAAAAAAGAAATTTGCCGTAAAAAAATATAAACAAATCTTATTTTTTCAAACTGATAAAACTAAAGTAGATCGACAATATTAAACATAATAATAAAAAACGTGGGGTCCTTAATAAAAGAGACTATAGTTTACTGTTAATAAGAGTCATAAAGCTGGTTACAGTGGCCTAATAATCTAAAATAATTGATTGATAGTTTTCGTACTTGTTCTGTACGTATTTTACAACACGAGGAACTTTATTTTTTATAACATTCATTTTTGAACCTAAAATCTTTAACCCGAATTACCTTTTAAGCTACGTTTATAAGTCGAAAATCTGACCATAAGGATTTGGCGATTTGGATTAAACCGGATCAAGGGTGAAACTACAAGATTTTTAAACTCAAGACCGGACCTGTTAGGTCCTGGTCTTGAACCTAAAATCTTTAACCGAATTACCTTATAAAGCTATGCTTAAACGTCAAAAATCAGAGCAGACTACTTTGGATAAAACCATATCAAGGCTGAAACTACAAGATGTTTAAACCCAAGACTAGACCAATTAGGTCTTGGATGGTTTAGCCAAGACTAGTTATGCTGCTGACTTATTGGTCAAAGCGATTTAAATGTTTTTTTTTCGAAAAAAAAGAAGAAGAAAGAAATATGTATGTATTTAATCACATTTTTTTCTTGGCACACATACTTGTATTTGTATGTGATGGTGACAATGATACATTTTAATGTATATATTTTCTGTTGGAATAGTGCTTTATTAGTATTTAATTATTTATGTATGATTTATGAGTTTGTATCAAAATTTATTAAAATTTTCTGATACAAGCCAAAAATTAACTGGCTTTAACTTTCTAATAAAACAATTATATTACAAAATTATATAAATTAAAAATATTAGGTAGTTGTAAAAATAGTCTTTTGCTAGCTTCTGCTAGCCTTTCTTTGATAATTTCATTGTTATCGTTCAAAAAAATAGTCTTTTGGCCAGTCTTGATTAATGTCATTTTTAGACCGGACCAGACTGGAAACCGAAAGACCATAAATTCATAAGCAAAAACAAGTAATTGGCTTGAACCACTTCAAATCGACCCAATTGGATCGTCTGTTTGAGTGGGAGTAGACAAATTTACTCTACTTTATAAATTGCGTTTGAGCCGGGCCAGTGGCAGATCCAATATTTTTTTCATGAGGTTTGATTTTCTCTAATTTTCACTAATTTTTTTCAAACCATACAAAGTTTCCACTAACTTTTTTCATTTTTTCAAACCAATGGGATTCCTAGGAACCCACCAAAAACCCCTGGATCCGCCTCAAATTAGTCGGGCTGGATCAACAAGTTTACTCTACTTTATATGGATTAGAAGTTAACTTTAGCTACAAATATAGAGGGCATAAACTGTTTACAAGATTTGATTATTGTATAGGTTAAAAATGACAATAATGGTATAGTACAGGGACGAAAAGTGAAAAATGAAGTGATCTGACAGATGTATCTGGGGTTTGTCGTTAAAATCTAGTTTGCTTCATGACTTTTTTGCCGCCACCAACTTCTTTCACCGCCATTCCCATATCTTCATGTTTGTAAATAAACCACTCATTTTTACAATGTAAATTATCAAATTATGAATGTTAAAAAAAAAAAAACAAAAAATAGGCTTCATGACTACTAGAAATATTAAATAGTTCATTATTACATTTTTTTTATTACATTGAATTATAAGAAAAAAAATAATTACGATTTATGCTAAAAACAAGGCTTATCATAAGATGTTCATGAGGGGAGGGGGTGGTCACTAGTGATAAGATTTCATCACTCACAATATCCATGTTCCGTCATGTCAGCAACCATTTTTCCATCACTCACAACCTTTTTTAGTGGGGGTGGTCATCACTCACCACCACACCCAACAATTTCCCCCCAACCAACAACTACCCTCACAAAATAATATCATCACGGCGTTGAAAAAATCACGGAATCGGTTTTCGTTAAACTATCACGCGTTGATCTTTCGAGTGGCGGTGGGAATATTGTTTGTTCCACGCGTTATATATGTATCACGCGTTAAATTAACGCAGTGCCCCGCCTAGCCTGAGTATCCCACGACATGTTTACGTATATAATAATGATATATATATATATATGTACTGTAGATTGTGATACTATAGTGTGTATTTATTCATGTATATTTGCGATATTAATTACTCATTTTGGGTGCTTTTAAGTATATATTTTATTTGCAACTTTCTTTACTGAGTGTAACGAATTGAGTTTTAGGGGAGTGGTGGTGTTCACTAGTGATAGAATTCTATCACTCACAATATCCAATCAACTCCTGCCATATCATCACCAACTATTCTATCACTAGTGATAGAATTGTAGTGGCGGTGGTCATCACTAGTGATAAAATTCCATCACTCAGGGGGGTGGGGGTGGTCACTAGTGATAGAATTCTATCACTCAC
The DNA here is from genome assembly GCA_030545235.1 of Helianthus tuberosus. NCBI lineage: Eukaryota > Viridiplantae > Streptophyta > Magnoliopsida > Asterales > Asteraceae > Helianthus > Helianthus tuberosus. Next base: position 3,341,157 of record CM060396.1, on the reverse strand, counting down.
AAGCACCCAATCAAGTTTCGCCATGTCATCAACCATTTTTCCATCACTCACAACCTTTTTTGGTGGCAATTGTTATCACTCACCACCACACCCAACAATTTCCCCCAAACAACAATTACCCTCACAAAAAAACCATCACGCCGTGAAGAAAATAACGAAATCGTGTTTTCGTGATTGAATCACGCGTTATTGTAATGGTGGCGGTGGGAAAAACAATTGTTCCATGCGTTGAACTTGGTTTTCGTGATTGTATCACGCACCGCCCCCTGTGCTCTCACAAATTTTTTTAATTTTTTATTTTAAATTAGAAATTAACAATAAAACACTAAAATTATAAATTTCATTAAAATTAAAACATACTACTTCAATTTAACATACTAGAAATATTTTAGACTACAATTTAAAAAAAAAAAAAACCTACTCCTCGTCCGACTCATGAAACTCCAAACCTAGAGAACCTACTAGTTCGATTAAATCGTATCTCAACCGAAAGTGAGTTTCTTCATTACGCAATTCTTGTTGGATATTTTGTGGAACTTGAACTTGTGTAGGAGGATTCGGCACCCAATCCGGGATATTGCACGTCCGTCTTCTTTGATTATCATATTGTGCAATATGATACATGCATACACTATGCTATGTATTGCTTTCTTGTTCATCGCACGAACCGGTCGGTGTAGTATACCCCATCTACCCTTTAAAACACCAAATGCCCTCTCAACATCTTTTCTTGTCGATTCTTGCAATATCCCGCATGACGGCGTAAATACGTGAGATGTCGTGGCTCGTCGGTTTACGTAAAAACTCTTTATCATACAACTTAATGACCGCGTTGCAAAAAAAAATGCAAACATTCACGTGAAGTTCTGGCCGCCACAGCTAGGTACTCATCATATTGTTCGGGAGGGTTACCTGTCGCTAGTTGGCGAATGGCGGACGTGCATTTTTGTATCGGCGTGAAACTTGGTTTGCCCCTCGCATCGTAACGTTCTTGAAACCATTCCTCGCTTGCTTCGATGTCTCCAACAATCTTTAAAAAAAATTCTTTGGGTAAACGAAACCGATCTCTAAACGTTTCGGCATTGTAGAGCGGATTTTCCACAAAATAATTGTTCATTAACACTTCGTTGGCACGTATACGATCACGGTCTACCATCTTCTTCTTTGGGCGGGACGACTCGGTATCAAGTTCGTTATACACAGACACAAAATATTTTAGCGTCTCATTGTCGGAAGACGACTCGGTATCGCTATCGCTAGACATCGGAAACGTCGAATCCGTAGGGAACTCCATTTGAGAAAGATGTAGATTGTGTGAAATGGGTTTAAAATGGTTTAAAGATGTAGATTGGTGTGTGTAAAATGGAGATATAAATAGATAAAGGGTTTAAAGGTTTTTTTTTTTTTTTTTTTGAAGTTTACCGTTATTCAACGGTCAAAAACAAGACCAACGTTCGAATTTTTTAAACTTTCAATGCGTTACAAATATAACGCGTTATATTTTAGGTGGTGGCGGTGTTCGTGACCGTTTAACGCGTGAAGGGACGGCCATAAAGGACCCACCCCACTCCCCTTATGAAAACAATTTGTTTGGTACATGAAGTAGTGAATATGCTTACACGACCCAAGAGTTTTAGCTGCATATGTAAAGCTTGTTTAGATTAAAAAAAAAAGCTTGTGATCATGTCATGCATCACTTTTAATTATAAGGAACTAGTAGGATTATACCGGCGTTTTTCAGTGGGTTTTTGGTTGGTCTTGGTTTGATTTGTTATTGGCATTCATTATAGCAGCTGAAAGAGATATGCACAAGAGGATTTGGACTTCTGATTTATATTGGGTGAAACCCATAAAACGAATATCGTATTCTCAATTTATTGGCGTATTACCAAAGAAAATACATGTCGAAAACTGGCCTAATTATCGACAACAACCGAGAAGCTTAGGTGGGATTCTTACTTGAAAATCTTAGCCTCAAAGAAGCGACATATTACCTACATATTACCAATGTTGATAATATGTCGGCGATAGCCTTTTTTCCATGGGTTCTGGTATCCGTTCGTAATCAACAGTGGATCACATATGGTTTTTAGTTTTTATTTATGATGTGGAGGGTGGTTGGACTAAAGAAACGGGTTAGCATGGGCGGCCTTTATGGTTTACAGGGAGGACCACCGCATAGGACCCGTGATTTCAAGTAGTACGTGTCTTTTTTAAATGTGTTATTTTTTCTAAAAAGTTTATTATACTAATTCCAATATAAGCCTATTTACAAATCAATTTTTATGGTTTAAAAGTGGTTGTGTTAAAATAAGAGACACCATCTAAGTATAGGCTCATTTACAAATCAGTTTTTATGTTTATCATTAAGGCATAAGGGTACATTTTTTCAAGATCGAACAAGGTACATTAATTTTCAAAGATGCCTCTGTGGATTAGGCTTGAAAGTTGTACACCCATAGACAAAGTAACAAGTTATTATTGATATTGAACTTCCAAAGTTAATTATTGTACCATATATTTATTAATACAGTTTCACAAATAAACACGCCTAAATGATAATATGTGTTCTAGGGTTAGTATCTATAGAAAATCCACTTTAATTTAGAAAACCTGGGAAACTCTAACCTCCCGATGTTTTTTTTTTTTTTTAAATATACACATGTTATATACATGTTTTTAAGGTATTTGGGCCAAAAAAATCAAAAAAGCGCCGAGTATATATTTTTAAAAAAAATAAACAAGTTTTGGTGTAACACGTGTTACATTCATCTGACATATTTGTAACACGTGTTACACCAAAACTTGTTTATTTTTTTTAAAAATATCTACTCGGCGCTTTTTTTATTTTTTTGGCCCAAATACCTTAAAAACATGTATATAACATGTGTATATTTTTTTTTTTTTAAAACATCGGGAGGTTAGAGTTTCCCGGGTTTTCTAAATTAAAGTGGGTTTTCTATTTATCTTTAGCCATGTGTTCTAATCCTAAAACTAAATTTTATTAAAGATTAAATTCATGCTAATTCCAATGACATTGGACGAAAATAGTTACAGTGAATATATACAACTTACCAAGAAAAAAAAACAATAAATAATATTTTATAACTTTGAAATGACATGAGAATTTATAAGTAGTCAGAAATAATTTTGAGTAATGTAAAAAAGAAATAAACGCATGTGGGAACATAGTGTTAGGGCAAACAAGATCAAATTTAATAAGGCCGGGTCTATTCGCACACGGCATTAGTCTATTTGCACACTCGAAGCGCCCCGCTTTGGCCAAAGCGGGGCGCTTTGAGTGTGCAAAAAGACAAAAAGTGTTGGCTGTAATTTGTGTTGTTTTTTTTTTGAAATAGGTGGGATGTGGGTTAGTTTGGTAGTGTTTTTTGGAGGAAAAAATTGTATTTGAGTTTTATAATACGTTGTTTTATAATTACGTTTTTTTACGTCATTATTTTTATAGAACGTATATAATATAAGTGCGTCTTTATAAACTGTTAACCTAGTTTATTTTGTTAAATTAAACGAACACGTTAAATAAATTGTACAGAAAGCCATAAGAATTAAACGTAAACAATCCAAAACCAACGGGATGTAAATATATATCAGTTTGTACATACAAAACAAAAAGGTACAACTGACTACATAATACATAACAAAACACTATACAAACAAACTAAGGTACTAATCCTCGTGCGGTGGGGACGGTGGGAGGGGAAGTGGAGGCAACCCAGCGGCCTCTCGTAGAGAAACGAGCGTCTCGATGATCCAGTCCTGGCGTGCGGCCTGGCGTCTCAGGCGCCGGTCGAAGTCCCGAGCCACCTCACGCGCTACCGGAGGCAGGTCAGCGTAAACGTGCTGCGGGTACTGTGGCGGCTCCGGAGCTGGCTGAACTGGTGGTACCAGGATCTCCTCGATATGCTCCTCCTGAGCCGGATCCTCTAATACAGGCTCAGGCTGAGCCTGAGCCTGAGCCTCAGCCTCAGCCTCAGCCTCAGCCTCAGCCTCAGCCTGAGGCTGGCCCGGGAACTCATCGAGTCCCAGAGCCTGTAGCTGAGCCTGCCGAGCGGCCGCCTGCTCAGCAGGAGGAGCCAACACTCCAGGCCTCAACTCAATAACAACCGGGATGACCTCCGGCACCGGCTCCGGCTGCCAAATCTGCCCGTCCATGCCCCTAAACCTCAGACCAACATCAAAGCGACGGGTGATCTGCATGCTAGAAACTGACGCGCGGCCCAACCTGGTAGACGGGACCGGATCGGACAGCAGCGGATCTCCCTCGAGCACGATCCCGAGCGAGCGAGCGATGGCGGTGATGAATGAGCCAGTGTGCACCCACCCGCGGAGCTGCCGGTGGTATGCGGTGGCAAAGTAATCTGCCAGGCAGGCTGCTAGATTGCAGGGCTGGCCCCGCAGTAGGCAGTATAGAAAGAAAAGGTCACCGAGGTTGACCTTCTCCCTGCTGGCACCCCGCGGCACGATAGTTGCCGCGATAACATGCTGCAAGTATCGGAACAAGGGGTCTCTAATGGAGGTGGCCTTTTGCCAGGATTTCCCAAAGGGTCTAGTGGAAATGGACCTCCAGAAACTGATAAGAGTCTGCCTGTCCATCATCGTAACCGCCTGCGTATATAAATCAGTATCAAGCTCGGCCTCTGTGTACAAACCTGTATAAACAAATAATATTAAATAAACAAATGATATTAAATAAACAAATAACATTAAATAAATAAATAATAATAATAAACAAATAATATTAAATAAACAAATAACATTAAATAAACAAATGATATTAAATATAAAATAATAAATAATATTATTTAAACAAACCTGTATGCACAACAAACTGCCGCACACTCATCTGAAACTCCTGACCGGCGAGACGGAATGTAACCTCGTGGACTGGAAAATCCGGGTCCTCGACGTAATCCGCCGGATGCGGCGCGTATGTAAACGTGGAAAGAAACTCCCACGTAACCTCAGGATACGAGTCCTCCATCGCTAACTCAAATAGGCGCGACCAAGGAGTATCTAGTCCAACTATCTCACGCGCCCGCGCGGCCTCTCCCACGGTGTCCAGCAGGCCCCAGTCTATCCCTACATGCTCCCCAATGGGGATGCCGCGCAACCTCGCGCATCTCCTCCTCGCCCGTGACCCCGCCGGAAACTGCAGGTACGGACATGCCGGCTGCTCTCCCTCATCTCCCACCACTCCCTCAGCCTCCATATGCTCAATCTCATCATCGGAGGAATCCATCTCTGCACGTTGAAATAAAAAAATAATATTAAATATAAATAATAAATAAATTATATTATTTAAACAATTTAAATAATAAACAAATAATATTAAATATAAATAATAAATAAATTATATTATTTAAACAATTTAAATAATAAACAAATAATATTAATTATAAATAATAAATAAATTATATTATTTAAACAATTTAAATAATAAACAAATAATATTAATTATAAATAATAAACAAATATTATTAATAAAAAAAAAAAAAAAACATGAACCAAGGCGCCGCGCTTTGGCCTCGGCGCGGCGCTTTGGTTCTTCGTGATGAAGAACAGCGGACCGGATCGATCCCCAGCCCAAATCAAACAAAAATCAAACAATAATACACACATAACTTGAACCAAAACATGAAATGAAGTTCGATCGTACCTTTTAGCGGGTGAAACGGGTGAAATGATGTTCGATCCGGTCTAGTGTGTGTAAATCGCACTGGTTGTGTGTGTTTGGGTGTTTGGTTTGAAATGGGGGAGAAGGCCCTCCGCTTCAGCTATAGCGAGGGGTCGAAGCGCCCCGCTTTGGCCATAGCGCGGCGCTTTGAGGTCAAAGCGGGTCGCTTAGGTCAAAGCGGGGCGTTTCGTGCCTTTTTTTATTTTTTTTAAATTGTTTTTAATTCACAAACGCGTCGATAATAGTCTAAATTTTACGTTTTTTCCATTATACATCATTTTTTATTATATATGAACTATATTGCAAGTTCCGGATCAAATCGGTTACGTGTGATGTCTTATTCCGTTATATCGTATCATTTTGGTTTGAAAGCACAAGTACTCCTGTGAGAGGTGTTATGTCTATCAGCCGCCTACCGTACATGAACATGACGTATTTTTTCATTAATTGTAGTATTATGATGTATATTGTCATTTTGGGTCGTACAAGTGCGTATTGAATCTGATTGGGTCACGCATGTCGAAGCTGTGAACAATCACAACGTATCGTTGGGCAATAAGAAACCCCGTCTCAGGCATCGTCATGTAATTTTCGATATCTGCTCGTCCCACCCCCTTGAAATTGATCCGTCTAAGCAGCGCATCATAATGTCCTATGTTTTCCGGATCGAAAAACTGCCTCCAAAGCGATTCGTTCCTACGTAACTCCTTTATAAGTTGTTTCCGGATCATCAAATATGAATTCTGTTTCACTCCTAACCCAACAGCCACCGATCGAAACCCACAATGACCATCTGGTTTCACGTCCTTTATTCTAACGATGTATGGATGGATCACTTCGGGAATCTGAGATGCGTAGTGGCGGATCGCTATATCCGTCTTAGGACCGAGCTTGATCATCGGGAAATCAGGGTGCAGGTTGATCGGTTTGGTATTCTTTTGTCTTCTAGAATCTTCGAGTGATATGTACGAGCTGTGACGGGGAAGATCATCTGAGGCCTCGACCCAAGTTTCTTCCGACGGAATGTACGAGCTTTTTCTAGCGGCTTCAACCTTTCTTTCTTCCTGCGTTTTCAATGTTGGGCGACCACGAGTTTTCTTCAGAACAGCAGGAGGTTTTTTGTTATTGTTCCCTGGATTGAGGATTTGCTGAAACTTTTCAAAGAAGCTCCTTTTCACTTGAGGGGGTGTTGGATCGATCTTTTGTTTCAATTTTTCAAATTCCGCGTCTACATCGATATCCTCTACGTTTTTCTTTGCAGGCTTGAAGTTAAGCTTCTTCCAGAACACGTCTATGTGTGTGATCCGGAGTTGCTGACCTGTGGATGAAAACAAATTAGGTGGCAGAATCATAACGAGAAAGGTCAAAGATATTAATTACCATGATTTTCCAACTTTTCCAAACGACAGGCACATGGCAAACCACAGCTGGTAAAAAGTTGGCAACCACAGCTTGCACCGTAGGCTCTCAACCCGTCTTCCTTACGTTTTAGTTCCCTACTCAAAAGCTCAATAGCATATATTGAAACCTTTCTGAGAATATATGCAAGCATGGGCTGCTTCTTGTGGTGCGTCATCACTTTTCGGAGGCTTGTTTCAAAGCTTGTACTAATATCGGTGTATTGTCTATCAACAACATGATCAACATACAGTACAAGTTTATCCAGAGTGTTGCGATGACTTAGAAAGTGACTTTTTAGTGTTGCATGCATGCCCTCAACCCTGTTGGTCGTAGTTTGGTGAAAGTTGATAGTTTTGTTAATCCAACATGATACAAACTTTTCACGGTACGGATCCAACCAGGATTTCTTCATATAATCAAAAACCTCTAAAATTAAAAAAAACGTAAATAGTCAGTTTTTGTTATTATATAAAATTTGAACATAATTATGTAAGAAATACCTACGTTCACGGTCATCTTCTTTCAGCTGTGCTTCAAGGTTTTCCAAGTTATACCTGTATATTTCCTCGGTCGTAGACTCGCACAATAACCAAAAACTACGTACGAATTCTTTCCAATCCTTGTCAGAGAATTTCTTCTTGCTGTTCTTATTAATATTTTGTTGAATATGGAACCGACAAAGATACTTATGCGCTTTTGGAAAAACTTGTTCACACGCGTTCATTAGCGCAAAATCCCTGTCTGTTAAAATCACGCGCGGTTCCATACATCCTACCAGCATAGACTTGATCCTCTGCAACACCCATAGGTAGTTCTCTGACTTCTCAGCGGAAATTACCGCACAAGCAGCCGTAAACGATTTGTTTGTCGACGTCATGCCTACGACCTGAACAAATGGCAGGTTGTACATGTTCGTTTTGTAGGTGGCGTCAATAATTAGCACATGCGGGAAGGCACACCACATCTTGAATGATCTTTCGTGAACAAAGAAGACATCTTCAACTTCGTTTGATATCTCATTCGTGCGCATGTAATAAGTGTAATTTTTTTCGAGAAGAATGCTTTCAAGTTTTTGCATCGGAGACTTACCGACATTTTTTTCGGCGTTGATCTTCTGAACAGCGTTGTGTATATCTTTCGGAATAAGCTTTCTAGCCGGATTGTTTTTTGTCAGCGTTCGCCAGATACTTTGGTTGGGAATGTCTTGCTCTGCCAGCTCCTTAACCAGTTTTGTATCCTCCGAAGAAAGCCTTCTCGCATACGCGTGACCCTCTAAGTTTTCAATAGGAGTGTGGTTATGCTTCGCCTTCGTCACCTCGATCCTCCAAACACTTCCGGATGATTCCGAAAACCCGATCATCTCGAACGGGCAGCCTATTTTCTTGCTACCCGTTTTCCTCTGTGTAGCTATACTCTTATGCTCCCCACCAAAAGTACATTGAAACCAAATCTTGTAATTCTCTCCTCTTTTATTCGACCTCTTAGTCACAATGAGGTAACCGTTGTCTTTTGCCGTGTCTTGTACCCAACGCACCAACTCTTTACGTGACGAAAAGGTCTGCGTCGTATCAAACGAAAACGTAACCGGGTAACACCCTTCCTCGTCAACAGACACATCCCTCGGCTCACCATCGTCACCGAGGTCCGAATATACTTGATGTTCAAAGTTGTGCTCGCCACCGTAACCGAAATTCGAATAACCTTGTAAGCTCTGTTGACAACCGTAACTGTCGTTTGGACCACACTCCTGCTGTACAAAGCTGTACTCGCCACCGTAACCGAAATTCGAATAACCTTGTTGTGCGTAAGGGTCCTCCACAGGGGTATTCAAATCCAGCGTCACCGTGTTATCACGATAATGAATGCCAGATACAACCTCTGCCTCCCTCAAGTTGGACGAGACCGGTTTCTCATACGAGTCAGAAATAGCGGTCCCCTCGTAAGAATCAGGAACAACTGTCTCGTCAGAATATTGACCGAAAATATAGTTGTTTAACCACGACATCGTTTTTTCAAGAGATGTAACTAATACAGCAAAACCGCGCGTTATTTTGAGAAGAAACACAACGGATCTGAAATGTGGAAAGAAATATATATCGAAGACAGTGTGTGATCGAAATGTATGTTCACAGGTTGCTTTTAAAAGGGGAAAAATGGTGAAATTTGGGGTCGAAGCGCCGCGCTATGGCCACAGCGCGGCGCTTAGGGTTAACGACAAAACATCATGATTAGCTTTATGTCTGTCAAACAGTATCGAATGTTTCAAACGTCAATCGAAGCACGTTTTGTCGATCGAAGCGCCACGCTTTGGCCATAGCGCGGCGCTTTGGGGTGTGAAAATAATATTGGGCGTGTGCAGCTAGCATGACCCTTTAATAAACCATGAGATAGAGAGGAAGGTCGAGTAGACAAAGTTAGCTGCTTTTACTGACCTGTGCTAGCACGTACACACTGGAACTGTGAATATTATGTGCATGAGACAAAGCCATGTGAATAGTGAAATGACACAAAGGTGGCCCTACATGATTAGGGTTCTTTGGATGGTGCTTTTTGAAACCCTAGTATTTACTTCATAGAATTGCCTAAAACACATTCAATCATTTAAGTTTTGTTTTATTCAGAAATAAGTTAATATTATTAGATATTGAATATATGTTAAAATACGTAAGGATGGACGATTTCTATGTTGAGGTGGATGATCGAATGGAATTGTAATCCAAGACTAATAACACACTTTGGAAACTTTAGGTTTGAATGTTATTCAGTTTTTCTATGTTTCTTAATTTGTTTTCTCATGTACTTATGTATAATGTAAAATACGATAGCGCTTATCGTATGTTGCGTACGCGAGTAAGATAATGAGATGCGTGTCTTTCTTTTTTTACGGGACACCAAGCAACGTGCGTGATTAGGGTTTGACATGCGTGATTTAAGTTTTTGTTCACACATGATTTTGAGTTTTTTGTTTTGTTCATGCGTGATTTTGGGGTTTTTTGTTTTGTTCATGCATGATTTTCAGTGTTTTTTAATTCATGCGTGATTTTGAGTAGTCATGAGTGATTTATGTGTTTTTTTGTCATGCGTGATTTTGAGTTTACCCTATGCGTGATTTTGAGTTACTCTATGCGTAATTAGGGTTTGACTTTTATAAACATGACAGACATACTATTTATCACTTTCATTCTTTTTCCCTTTTTAAACTAATACTAACAATATTTCGTTTGACTCGTTCATAGTGGATCATCATACGGCCATTCTTTTTACATCCTCATTCTAGTTCATTTGACTCATTCATAACGGATCAACATATGATCATTCTTTTACATACTCATTCTAGTTCATTCGACCCGTTCGTAAGGGGTCTATTACAAGATCATTCTTTAACATAACATTCTAGTTCGTTCGACCCGTTCGTATTAGGTCTATTACATGGCCATTCTTTGACATAACGTTCTAGTTTGTTTGACCCGTTCGTATTGGGTCTATTACATAGTCATTCTTTGACATAACATTCTAGTTTGTTCGACCCGTTCGTATTGGGCTATTACATGGTCATTCTTTGACATAACATTCTAGTTTGTTCGACCCGTTCGTATTGGTTCTATTACATGGCCATTCTTTGACATAACATTCTAGTTTGTTCAACCCGTTCCTATGGGTCCATTGCATGGTCATTATTTAACATGGCATTATAGTTCGTTCGACCCCTTCATAATGGGGCGTTTACGTGATCATTCTCTAACGGACTATGATTACCACAATATATAACAATAAACAATGCTATAATTAAAATCATAATCGTACAAGTAGCGTACCTCGATCTTGAACGCCTTGTGCTTTCTTGTTACTCGGGCCTTCTTTTTTCACACCTAAATTTCACAATTAACATGCTTTAATCTCATGTTTTCATCTCATACTTTTCTTAACATAACACATTATTAATTTCTAATATTCTCGACATTAACCGTTTAGCGTCATAATCATTTAGGATCATTGAAATAACATAAAAATCTCTATTCTAAGCATTTCATCAAACACTTAGTGTGCATACCTAAATCAAAGCATAATGTACAAATAGTTTATGCACATTGTTCCTATTTCATAACATGGATGATAATAATCAATCAATTTCACATAAACTTCATCCCACATCAAATTATCTAACAAAACTCCATTACGTACAAGATCATACATCAACATTCACCAATTTGCACCTACATGATCATCATATTTCATCCTATTACTACACATGGGTTTTCACTTTTAAGTCATCAATTAACCAAATTTAAGCATAATTCTTGTTCTATGAGGTGATTCTAACTCACAACCATACTAATTTCACATGAACCCATGGATTTGTTGCAACCCACTTTCTACAACAATCTTCAAAACATGAAATTCATCTTAACTTATGTTAAACAAGCATAGATAATTACTTTTAGTGCTCATGCATAAGATTGGCCATGATTTTCCTTTCCAATTTCACTAATGTTTGGTTTGTGAGAGTTTTCCTTTTCTTTCTCCCGCTTGGGTCGACATACACACACATCAGTATGTGTGTTTTGTGTTTTAATTAGGGGTGTGCAAAAAACCGAATTAACCGAAAAAATCGAACCAAATAAAAAACCGGTAGGTCGGCTAATATTTTTTTTGAAAACCGAAAGTAGCGGGTCGGTTATGTTTATTATTTTTTCCATACCCACCATAACCGAACCGACATGTAATAAATCTTTGTAGGATTTAGGACTTTTCACCATATTTTTAATATTTGATGTTTTTGATTGAAGATTTTTAGTACTTATAGGTTTTTCATATCATTTTGTGGTTTTATTTGAATGTTATTTGAATTTATGAAATATATCATATCAGTTTATTTGAATATTCGATAATAATTGGTATTAATATTATAGATTATATGTATTCTTTAATACTATGTAATATACTAATATATACAAATATGTAATAACAATTTATTCCATATTAAAAAAATAAGTTATTTTTAGCTAAGCTAAATACATGGTTAACCACCTATAACCGACCCGCTATAACCATCATAACCAAATAACCATAACCAGCATAACCGATCGATTATGGTTATGGTTATCCAATAACCGGCATTGCGGTCATGGTTTTTGGTCAAAACCAACCCATACACACCCTTGGTTTTAATTTTGTTTTATAAATTCCATTCTCTCACTTGTCTAGGCCCCTCAAGTTTGAGTGTTTATTTCTAAATGGTTAGGGTTCATTCTTAAACTAAAATTTTACTTGGTCTTAACTAGGTTCATGTTTCTAGTTATCATTTTTCATAGAAATAGAAAATCAATTATACTTACACATCTATTTTAAACACATAAACTTATTTAAACTTTTTGAGGTGTTATACTTACCATACTAAAGAAGATGATCTTGAAGAAAGCTGATCTCGTCAAAAAAGATGACCTATAATCGGTTATAGTTATCAAAGATCGCTTACATAGAAGACAACAAACTTTACTTTACTGATTACACGTTTATAGAAACTTTACTACATTTTTATATAATCTTTATTAAATTAGCCCAACTGAAATTAATGTAAGTCAAAACATTATACAATATTGATTAGTAAAACGTATCATTAGACATATCCTAGTGTTGTTAAACTTACGTATATGAAAAATGTACGTGTTGTGTTCTAGAAATCATGCAAAGATCAACGAGCGGAATTTGAAAATAGACACATGTATTAATTATTACAATTAGTGCTTTAAAATCACGTCATTCTAGTTCAGATTGGTATAATCAGTTAGTTTATTTTCAAAATACATTAACGGTTATAGTTTAGAATACTATCATGCTACACGAATGATGCTAAAGTGTGCTAATATTTACATACCTCCTTATTTTTATCTTTCTCTGTATATACGTAGATATATAAAGAGAGATAGAATGAAAATGATGTAAGAATAAATAGGGAAAGGTAGAATGATAAGAAGATACTTTTTTTTAGAACGGCTTGTTGGTGATGGCGGTGGAGCTCCGCTTACACCCCGGGCCAGCCTGTACTGATTACCCGTCTACCTAGGATCGGGGTTCTCCCCCGGGTAGAACTCCCGCAAGTGGTAAATATGACTCCGACCGGAATGGAACCCTCAACCTCCACTTGCACCTCCATGTAGTCCCAAGCAATTGCCAGTTGAGAACTAAATCAAATATATTATATCAAGTAAGAAAACAGTTCTCCATTGAGATTTGATTTGTACTGAAGAAACCAAATATTTTCCCTTATTACAAGTTACAATAATTTAAGTGTTAAACATCATTTACTTTCTCTCATTGAAAAAGAAAACCTAATTATTAATATCAATTAATACTTCATCCATCGATTCTAGACATTTACTTTAAGCCACATAAATATTTACCCCATAATCCTCCACTTGTGGTGGAGTGGTGGAAAAGGATTTTGGTTTCTTAGGAGACCAAGGTTCGATCCCCACCCATTGCATTTGGGGGAAGGGCAATGAACGGGGGAGAACCAGGTTTCAAGGTTCGAATCCCGGGAGCCAACCCGAGTTTTTTACTACAGTGCATTTACTTCAGCGGGTCGCTTGTCACAATAGGCGGTCGGCTCGTGTGGAGGGTGCAACTCCTGTCAAGTGGCAGGGGGCTGGAAATTTTCTCGGGGAGAGCAAAAAGCTCCCATTGCTACCGAAGCGTGGGCCCGGTTAAGACAACATAGTCTTCGGGACAGTAGTGGGGCGGCCTGCGACTAGCGGGTGTGATATTACCGTCTGTTGTGAAAATCACCTCTCAAAAAAAATATTTACCCCATGATTAATTTAAAAAGATGAAAATTTAAACACACAAAAAAAAAAAAAAATTAAACTATTTTTTGTCCATATTAAGACCGTATTAGTTATAAAAAAAACCCAATGCATAAAACTATAAAAAATGGAGTTAAATGTCATTTTAGTCCCAATACTTTAGGTCATTTTAACAGTTTAATCTAAATTATTTTTCGCATGTGAGTTCAAAAAGATTTCAACGTTGCCATTTTAGTCTACTAGGTTAACTTAATCTATTTTTTCTGTTAACGAGAAGGCAATTCGGTCATTTTATATGTAATTCTATTAAATAGAAGGACAATTCGGCTATATAAAATGACGAATTGCCCTTCTTGTTAACAAAAAATATGGATGAAGTTAACCCAGTGGACTAAAATGGCAACGGTGAAACTTTTTTGGGCCCACAGACAAAAAATGAAACATTTAGACTAAACTAGCAATATGACTCAAACCACAAGAACTCAAATGACATTTAACTCAAAAAATGATTCATCCAAGTTATCGAAACCAAACATCAAATAATTATTGTATCTTCAATTTCTTGTAACTTTCTTTCTTTGGTCTAGCTTCTTGCTAACTCGTTTCTTTTTCAATAAAATCAGCGGTTCAAAAAAAAATTATTGTATCTCTCCGAACGACATTGTGTGATAGTAATATGTATCCTCTTTATTCAAAAGGTAAATGATTTAAATCTTATAAGAGACAGGTGTATAAGTATTTAAAGTAAGGGGCTGGTTGTTTAGCTCTTAATGGTTGAGACCTCTTACTGGTTCAAATTATTTAACAGATGTTTGAACGATTCAGACATTTGCCTTTAAATGGTTAAACATTATATCGAGTCTGATCATTAAGACTCTAATCTGAATTGGACATACATTTGCGTCTAACAATTAAACATCATATTGTTTCTTAATGGTTCAGAAGTTGACCATTCAGAAGTTGTCAAACAACCCCTAACTTAGTTTACCGGTAAAAAAATACATAAATATCAATTGCATGGCTTTCATTTCACAAGCAATATCACTTGAAAAAAAACTATATATTAACCTCTAAGGTTTTAATATTATCATGTCATTAAAATTTTCACAAATTCTAGTAATTAGGAATCTTAACCTTTTAATTTAGTTCACTTATTCATAGTATTTTTTTCCAAATCAACATCAAACAAACATTTAGTATTTGTCTAATAAAAAAATTATCAAAATTTTATAAAATTTTATACAATGTGAATTTTCGAAGCCACAAATTTATAACTTGCACATACTCATCATCATCAATATTCACCATCATATATATTCATATCCCCATGCATGCACATTCATCCCTACATTACTTCATTACCAACACAACACAAAGTACAACCCCTTAATGCACACTTCTCCATCTCCCCTCCCTATAAATACAACCTCTCTCTCTAACCATAATAATAATAAATTCTCTCTAAAAAAATGGAAGAAGCCATGAGAAGACTAGCCGGTTACACACCATCATCCGACACCGATCTTTTTCCACCACCACAATCCACCACACACACCACCTCAACAACCAACAAACGAAACAACACCACCCACTCAACCACCAACAAACGACTCGCTTTAAAAGACTCCAACAACTCCAACGGCTCCATGAGGTACCGCGGCGTACGCCGCCGCCCATGGGGTCGTTACGCCGCTGAGATACGGGACCCACAGTCCAAGGAACGCCGCTGGCTTGGAACATTCGACACAGCCGAGGAAGCAGCATGTGCGTATGACTGCGCCGCACGTGCCATGCGTGGAACTAAAGCTAGAACAAACTTTGTCTACGCACCACCAGATAATCTCATCTTTCCGTTCAGTTTCAACAACAAATCTCAACCGTTACCCTCGTCACCCTACGATAACTTACCTGTACCGACGCTACAGAGGAGTGGAACTTCTTCCTTAAACTCAAACTCTCATTTGTTTCGTGATTTTTTTAACTCTGGTTCTTCTTCCTCGTACAACTCGAACTCCATTGGTTCTGTTTTACCTGATAAAACGACGTCGGTTAATCATGAAGAGTTTTTCCCGTTGGAGCCTGATAATTCGGGTCTGCTTGACGAAGTGTTGACCGGGTTTTACCCGAAACCGAAGAGGCAACAAACACAGGTACCCGAACCGGTTCGTGAAGTGAAACGGGTTGTTGAAGCAAACTCTTTTGGGTTGTTTTCGGTTGCTGCTGCCGGTGGAAACAGTCAAGTGAATCAGTTTGACTTTGACCAGCAGTTTAACGGTGGTGGTGGTGGTGGTTTGCCGTTTTATGGTCATCTACCGGTGGCGCCGATGGGTTGTGAGAGTTTAGAAAGTATGGTTGCTGATGTTTTTCACTGTCAGGATTTTGTTGGTTTGTATGCGGGTAGGGTTTAGAATGGTTGAAGTTTTTTTATAAATTTTTTGATGAAATTAAGTTATTATCTTTTGGGTCAAGTGGAGCAATATATATTTTACTTATTTTATCTTATCTTATATATAAGAAGCATATTATATTATATATAAGTTTTTAAATGGTGTTTGTAAGGTTTAATTACCTTGTGTATATTGAAGGAATGTCGGGTTATGTATCTATCGTTCTTGTGTTACGTTGGTGTTTCTATAATATTCATGTGGCTGTGGACACAACAATATACGTTATGAATGCTTTTAGTGTATTGAAAATATAATGTTAATGAGTAGTTGGTTGATAAAAGTTTAGGAAATACCAATGGCTTATTGAACATAATTGAAAATGGTAGTGTATTTAAGTTTGTGAATCCTTCTCCTCGTAAAGTATCCAAGAGAACTTAAAAGAATAAAGTCATGGTGTAAAAAAAATGAATAGTTAAGATATACGTCTTTCTTCGAACTAAAAATAGAGAAGATTTTTATGTGTGTTAAGATTAGAACTAATGGTGGTGTGGTGCAATTATCGTTTTAAAGTGCAAGTATTGTGCAAGCTTCTTCTTGCTTGTTTTGCTTTTATATAATATCGTTGTTTCTAAAATTTAAAAATTAGATTGAAAAAATATGGGGTTAAATCATAAAATTTATGAAGGCTTATTGAACAAAAAAAGTCACCTTAACAATACTATTCATTGTTATTAATTATTACTAACGGGCTGGTGGTCGATTAGTAAAGACAAAGCTTTTAAACATTTAGGTTTGCGAGTGGTCGATTAGTAAAGATAAAACCTATAAACATTTAGGTTTGCGAGGAAGAGATCTTGGGTTCAAGTCTCACAACGACATAGATTAAAATAAATTTGCTGTTAAAAAAATAAAAGTTACACCATTTATTTTTCACAAGAACCTTAAGAAAGACCAATACTGTTATATTAATTAGTAATTACATAATCTCTTGAAAAGATTATCGAGTAAAAAATAATGTCTTACACATCTCAAAAACACAACAAAAGAAAATCAGGGGCTGTTTGGCAACTTCTGAATGGTTAAGTGCTGAACCAGTAAGAGATCTGAATCATTAAGTGCTGAACCAGTAAGAGGTCTGAACCATTAAGAGCTAGTATAATGCTTAACTGTTCAGAGGTAAATGTCTGACCAATTCAGATTAGAGGTCTTAACCATTCAGACTCTGTATAATTCTTAACCATTCAGAGGCAAATGTCTGAACCATTCAGACATTTGCTCGCGAAACAAACAGTCTGAACCATTAAGTGCTGAACCAGTAAGAGGTCTGAACCATTAAGAGCCCCATTAAGAGGTAAACAAACAGCCCCTCAGAAAACCCTAAAAGCTTAATGAGTATATAATGAAAGATTATCCAGGATATTTTATATGGGTTTGAGTTTTTTATAGCTTAAAAAGTTATATATAAAACAAACAGGTTATCGAAAATTCGAAATTAAGTACTAACATAATAATACTATTTTAGGATTTTGGTCAGGAAAGAAACCCAATAAATGTAATGGAGTAACACTTCCTGGATACGGGGAAAGTTGATGGTAGGATCTTGTTTCTTTTTTCTTGAGTTGACCCTTAAATTTGATGATATAATAAAAGTTTCGAAGCTTTCAGATCATCCCTTTTTCACTTTTCAATATATGATGATGGCCAAATCTTTTTGTGGATCCATTTTTTTGTGTCAATCAAGCTATATATAACTTGAGATGTTAATTCACTATTCAAATTGATTTTAGGTATGAAAAATTAAAATTCAAAGCGTTTTAAATTTAAATCGAATCATGTTTTACCTGAACCAAATTTATAAATTAATTATAGAATAGATTTAGAGTTGAAAATGGAGAACCTTGAAATTTTTTGTTTTCCAACTTGAAAATATGAAATTTTAAAATTCCACCCTTGTTTTTTTGAATAGCTAGAGTTTCACTGTAGTATTTGTTGTATAAATTTTGGATCAAATCAACCAATTAGTTGAAGTCGAATAAGAGTTCAAATGTGAACATAGTTTTTTTTTTCGAATAGAAAAGAGACTTTCAAACCTGAAGAAGCCGATGAAGCTATAAATTCTAATTCGATGAACACCCCTAATATAAAAGATATGTACTCAGGGATAATGGGTTTGCTGCTGGCCAAGCTGCGTTGAAAGCGGAATCAAGCAAAGTCGCTAAACACGAGAAGGCTTGTTTAGAGAATCAACATGTGTTTATCCCATTCGCTTTTGATACATTTGGTTCCCTAGCCCCAGAGGCTGTGCAATTTCTAAACAGGGTCCAACAGGTTGTGAATAGTAATCTCTCAACCTTTAAGGGTCATTTCGTCTTTAGTAGGATTGGTTTTGCAATTCAAAAGGGGGTTGCGGCGCAGCTTGTTGCCCGTTTACCTGCCACTTGTTTGTAATTTGCTAATTTGGAATAATATAGTATAGTATATCATAAGGTAAAAAAAAATATGATCTTAATATCACTTCAGTCCTTTAAAAGATATGTACAACTAGGTATGTTTTGTCATCCAATATATATTCGTCTTTTACATATGTTTAGGTCGGGTTGAACCCGCCAACACACGAACACGACCCGTTTAGCACCCCTACTTATAATACACCACTTTATGTTTAAACTTGAAGAAAATAGTTGCTGTTAAGTTAAAATAAAAATTAAAAGTTGAATGTGTATATATAATAATAGGGGACCGCTAAAATGAGAACCACCTCCAGTTGTAAGAACTGTGAGAACTACACCGTACGGGGCGAGGTGGACCAAAATTTTTTCTCATAAACGTAGATGCATGTATTATAAACATATTTGTAAAAAAAATTCAAAAAAAATTCAAAAAAAATGTCGGGTGTGTAGTTTTGAGCACCCAAAGTTTGCGTTTACGGGACCCGTAAATTTTATTTAAAATTTACGGTACCCGTAAACACAAACTTGTGGTGTTCAAAACTACACACACGACATTTTTTTTTTGAATTTTTTTTACAAATGTGTTTATAATACAAGCATCTACATTTATGAAAAAAAAATTTGGTCAAACTCGCCCCGGATCAAAAAGTTCTCACGGTTCTTACAACTGGAGGTGATTCTCATTTTAACGATCCCCTATAATAATATGAATCATATCTTAAATCGGTTATAGTATAGAGTTATATATATATTTAGGGCATGTTTGGCTAAGCTTTTTGAAACAACTTATTGACTTATTGGCTTTTTGGAAAAGTCAGTATGGAGTGACTTATTGGCTTTTTTCCCCTCACATACACCCTCATTACCAAACATCATTTTGGAGCTTATTACTTTTCAAAAAGCCAATAAGTCAATAAATTGTTTCAAAAAGCTTAGCCAAACATGCCCTTAGTCTAATTCAATAAACTTGTCAATCTGATATCGTATATACCTTTATTCACGGGTTTTATATATATTATATACTTATAAACCATCTAAGTTTATGTATATTTTTTTTATGTTTAAACGACTATGAGAGAAGTAAGAGAATCACAGACTTGAGTAAGGTTTACTTTTATCTTGAAAAAACTTACAAAACGATACAAAATAATAAAAATACTCGAGAATATGCTAAAAATCCTATATATAAAACAACATAAGTTGGCGATGAAACAATATAAGTTTGTCTAGTTGTAATAAATAATTTTTTGGACCATTAAAGGTTTGAATTACAGTGGATGGACCGTTCGTAATTAAAAAGGCCATTAATATAATCGTAATAAACTTAGTCTAGAAAGAAAAAAAATAGCCGTCATTAATTAGTCTTAAAACTCTTTCGAATCAAATTAACTTTCTAGTTACCAGTAACAACACTACTTGTTCACTAGGATGAGACACAAAAACCGAGTTTTGTTGTTTGAAAGACGAATCTTACAATAACCATACTTCTAAATACACCAAATTAATCATAATCTACTTCATGTCAGAATTTGAACACTGGTCTTCTTCACAAGAAACAAGAGTCACTACCACCCAGCTATATATAGCTGGAATGGCAAAACCGATTTATGTAATTATTATTTTTTATTTTATTATTGCGTAAACCTTATGTATTTTAACAATTAAAACATTTATATGGTTATATTTAAAAGAATGGAATAAATATTTTTTTAAAGAAAAAAAAATAAAAATATTTTTGAAGTGAGTACTTCCCCACAAATACAACAAAAATGTTGACATCTTTTTGCTCTGAATAAGAGGTCTTAAGCTTAAATTGCATTATCTATGGTTCAACTATTGATGATTCGTCCTATCTGAACCGAACCAAGGAGCGGTCCAGTTCGTTGTTTTCCGGTCCGGTAGATCGGCTAGTTTTAGCTACATTGCTTCCAAAAATGTGTCTTCATCTATTTGATTGAGTCATGGTAATATCGGTATCAAATTATTAGTTAAATGATGTTATACATATATAGGCTGGTGTACCATTAAGAAACTATTGTAGTGGACTAATGGGCTAATTATTGGCCAGTGTAACAAAAACCCACAGTAGTTTTAATTAAAGATGAAGTACTGAAGTAGAGGCCCACTGCCACTACTTGGGCTGACCCTTTGAAAGATAAAAGTAACGGGTAGAGGTGCACAATCAGGTTTTTGTTAATAACCGGTTCCGGGTATGATCGGATATTGGAACATCGGGTATTGAGAGAAACCGGGTAGGGTTCAAGTACGGATATTTATGAGAAAAACCTTACCCAGGTAGGGTATAATCGAGTTTAGGTGTAATAACCGTATTGGAACCGGGAATGGGTCCGGGTATTAATTCCTTGTTTTAAAAAAATTAGTTTTTATATTTATTTGACACCAAAATTAGTTCGTTCAAAAAATTAAATTTGGTTTTTCATTTGTAAAAATAATGAAATAAATTACAATAACATTATTTCACTCAAGTACAAATTATTTGCTTCATAATATGTTGTTTTTACAAACTTAAATATAAAACTTGTAAAGCAAACATAAAAATATACTTTAAAAATTCTCGGGTAGTAATAAAAACCGGTATCGTGTATAAGGTATAACCTGGTTCGGTTATAGTGTATGATCGGTTCCAAGTATTTTCTGGTATAAATCGGGTATGGTTTTAGTTACTGGTATAGAGCTCAAAATGTATACCCTATTCATACACTACGGATAGGTTGAGTTCGGTTAGGGATATAAAATACACGAATACAAAAATAACTAGTTTCTGGTTTTTTTTCTCTGGTCCGGTTCCTGGCATAGGTTTTTTGTCCACCTCTAGTAATGGGTGTCGGAATGATTGAAGTGTGTCATAATTTTAGTTTTAACAAAGAATCGCAGCCATTGTTTCAACAAAAGAATTCTGTCAAAAGCAGTCTAACTAGACCATAAACTTCCTTATATTTTAGTTCGAAAATGAATGTTATAAAGGCATAATATTTTTTGTTAGCTTATTTCAAATTTATACTCCCATTCATTATTATACTTTATACTTTAAATTATTGTTAAGACTTAATACGTAGTATAACCAACAAAAATTCTTGCATTTACACCTTTAAAATTAATTACCAGTTACACTTATTTATGATTAAATACTTTTTATTTAGGAAAGAGCTTGCACTCTAGCGGTATTAAGGTGTTGAAATGTATCCATCCCCATAAGTTTTCAAGTTCTATGGTGAACAAATGCGTAGATTTAGGAGTAGAATCTAAATGTCTGTGTTAGCTGTTCAAAAAAACGTATATATACTTTTTTGTTTACGATTCTGTAATAGTTTTTTAATTTATATAAGTTTTAATATATAATGTGTTATATAGATTTGAATATGTGTTTAGGTTTTGATATAAGTTTTATCATAACTTGAATGTATCCAATCTAATATATCATATTTGATACAACTTTATTTGTAATAATATTTATGTCAGAATGTTGAAAATAAATAAATGACAATAACACATTTGAATTTATATAAAACATCATACGTTAATTAATAGTTATAAAAGAAAAACACAGTTATAATTTAAATATAATGAAGAAAAATAATAAGAAACATTAATTTTAAAAATAGATAGCTAGACAATTATTGGGCCGTCGAAACTCTTTTTATGTGACATTTGGCATTGACAAAATGGCATGAAAGTGGAAGGAAATAACCTATCGACGTTGACTCCCTTATTTCTTTATAGAGGCTTTCGGCCTTTACCAAGTAATTTACTTGCAAACATTGTGTGCATTATGTAATTTAAAACCATTATATAAAAGAAAGTTTAGTAATAAATAATCTCTTTCGGGTGTAAACCTATGTCTCCGATTAATACATTATAGATTATAGATTATGAATATATTCAAGTTGACTGAAAAACATGTGGATTGTCATTTGGTTTTACGATGGAAGGTGCTTGTACGTTGGGTTTGGTAAAGTAGGTGTTATGTCGAAAAATCTTATACAACTGGTATCAGGGTTACGTTGCAACTTCATGTTGATGTGGTTCCTATACTCGCCTTGTTTGTCCTAGTCCAACGATCACGGTGGATCATGGTCCTTGTCTTGTCCATTTACAAAGTCAACTAATAAACTTATGACCATTTCAACTATTTCAACTATTGTCAAGTGGTTTTAAAAAGTTTGTTTACTTCTTTATAGGTCAATCTTGATGTTATGGTTCAAAGGAGATTCTAATTATATGCATTTGTAATCTATTTTTGTTTAATACAAGAGGCAATTTCAAATCATCAGAATCATTTAGTTGTATTATATGACTTTTTTTTATAAACTGTACTTGGTGTAACAAATACTTTTGATAGTTTATAAATCACCTTCTTGTAACTAAACTTTAAAATTAGTATTTTGTTTTCCCATCAGACCACAAGACCAAACCCCTTACGGTCTGTAAGGACCTGGTCTGACAGCATAATTGTTCATTTCGCAAATTTTAGCAGTTAAACTCCATTTTCCTTCTTCCTAACCCCCAACTAACTACATTAAACACTAAACCCTAATCCCCACTTATAAAATACAACCCTTCCCCACCTCCTAAATCATCAAGAATCTCAACTTTGGCAAATTGTTCATATCTCCAAAATAGTGAGTTTTGAGCTAGTTTCTTCAACTTTTCTTCTTGTTTTCTTTTTCCCTCTTCCTTGGATAACCTCGAGGAGTATTACCACATGTTTACCAAGGTAAACAAAGTTGGTATGTCACCATTTTTTAGGTCCGAGTGAGGATTTTGTTAAACTTTTTTAAACTTGTTATAACTTTACCTTGTTTTCTTGTTAAACTTTTTTCTAACTCGCTTCCAAACTCTCCCATATCATCAAGAATCTCAACTTTGGTAGATTGTTCAAAGCTCCAAAACAATGAGTTTTGAGATAGTTTCTTCAACTTTTCTTCTTGTTTTCTTCTTCCCTCTTCCTTGGATAACCTCTAGGAGCATTACCACATGTTAACAAAGGTAAACAAAGTTGGTATGTCACCATTTTTTATGTCCAAGTGAGGATTTTGTTAAACTTTTTTTAAACTTGTTATTATTTTACCTTGTTTTCTTGGAACTTTTGACACTAAACCATGTCACCAACTAATCTCTATGTTGAGGGACTTGTGTTAAGGTTTATTCCTGAAAACATGAGGTTCATATGCCTTTTCATACTAGACGCTAAGTAATCTTTAAGCCGTGAAAGTGAAGAAACCACACCAAGTCTTCAATGATACAATGTTGGAAGCACTCGTCTTGGTTAACACTCAATTGGTTACTTAGCATATTAAATAGTTGTTTATCTATTCATACTTATATTCATGACCATCCGAATCATCCATGGAATGATTTGTGCATTGGTGAAATCTTCAAGTTAATGGATTTATCCAACCAATGCTTGACAATACATGGCTAGACTAATATATGACTATTACCCAATAATATATACATAATATAAATCTCCAAAACCGAACCATGATATCAACCGAACTCAAGGTTGAATGTTATGTGTTAAGGTGGAAATATCTTAGTTTCGGATTCCTTAGGTTGGACTTCTAATGGGTGACTTAGTACCCATGAAAAACACAATTAACAATAGTGTCCAACTTAAGTGTCCAAAACAAGGTATGTTTTATGTACTTTCACACGCATATAATTTCCCGTTTACTTTCCAACCCCCAACTCATCAAACTCATACACCTTTGTTTATCCTTTTTAGGGTAACTTGGTGATTCCATCATCTCAAACTGCTTACTCGCATTTGTGGAACTTATCTTCGCAAACCGTGAGTATACATGTGTGACAACTTGCGCTTTTCCATGCATTCCGTACAATAATTAAACAGTAATCTATGCTTTAATAACTGTGCATGATTTAGTTTACAAGACGAATGAAATTCTGATTACTGTTATATACATACAATGGCATTTCATGTTGCAAGACTTTTATCATTACTACGTGAAACACAATATAGTTCTATTAATGCACAGAACAGAGTTGGTACAGTTATGAGACAAACTAGAAGCACTGACGGGAATTCAGTACTTAGACAGACATGATGTTAAGACACAAAATAAGCCCCAGGACCAAGTGTTACACTGGTATAGTGTGTAGGAAAGTAGGGATTGCAAAACTGTCTTCCTAGTGATGACATAGGTACCGGAAAGTGCCAGAAACACACTAAAACTGCAAAATTCTGCAGAAAATAAATAAATTCAGCAAAAATTCAGCTTTTAACATCTAAATATAATGCAGAATTATGATTTAATGGTCCTGAATACCTCCCTAGGTGTCGGAAATCAAAACTGTCATGAAAGACAACATAAAGCACACTAAACTGCGCAATTCAGCACTTTAAAACGCGCGCACATTTTCTGCATTTTAGTTAGTTTTTGCATTTACAGTAGACTGAACACGGGATCGTGCTCACTGAACACACCCTCGTGCTGCATTTTTTTCCAAAACTCCCAGATACAGAGTCTGAACACGGGGTCGTGCTCACTGAACACGCCCCCGTGCTGCACAAAACCAGTCACTTTTATTAAAACGCCCAGATACAGAACCTGATCACGGGCCGTGCTCACTGAACACGGGGTCGTGTCCAGCCTCTGTTTCCGTTTTTATTTTTGTTTTCTGGTCCCGAGACTCTGTTGTGGTCTGCTGAGTGATTCTTATGGATCAATACTCAGGAGATTAAAACTACCACTATGAGGAAGATGATTATAGGGAAGACTATTGCACCATTTGTGGTAACCCTCACTCGGTACAATATTGTTACCTCTTTGAACCATCCACTTCATACAACTACTATGAGGAGCCCAGGTACGAGCCGTCCACTTCATATACATCCTATGAAGACCTAAGGTATGAACCTTCTCCCTCATACTCATATTTTGATGAACCAAGGTATGAGCCTTCGTACTCATACTTTGAGGAACCAAGACATGAGTATCCACATTCATATACTTATTATGAGGAACCATGGTATGAACAAACCACCTCATATGAGTATTATGAAGAACCAAGTTACGACCCTTATCCATCACATAGTTACAATGAGGAACAATGGTGTGAACCATCTACCTCATATGAGTATCATGAGGAACCAAGGATCGAACTTCCGGATTCAAGCTTTGAAGATCCTTATTCTATCACCCACATAGCCGATAAGATAATAGAACACATTAAAACTATCGAGCGCTGCATAAAAGAAGCCCGCGCAAGGGAATATGAATCTCGCGCAAGGGAAGAATTAACTTGTAATAAAGAAGAGATAGTTGAAGAGGTAAAATGGAAGAACAAGTAAATGAAAAGCCGACACATGAGTTAAACAACGAAAAAGGTGAGTCCGACAACGTTAAAATTCAAGAAGAGTCTAATTTTAAAGAAATTAATCTCTTGTCACCTTCTTTCGAAAATCATTGTTTAGTACCCACTCATGCAAAATTTTTAAAAGAGTTAAACACTAACACTAAAATTGACGAAACGGTAAGCATTAAGTTAACAAATGATCAAACTACGCTAATAAAAGAAGATCAATATGAAATTAACATTACACTGGTTCCATGTTTTTTTTCAAAACTCCTTTATTAGTAATATTACAATTGATAAATATCTTTGTGTTAATATAATGCCAAACTACATTTTTGAAAAATTAAGTATTGGTGATTTTTCTCCACTTCAAATACCCATTTTTCTATCTAATCGGAAGACAATAAAATCAATAGCGATAGTTGAGGATGTGTTGGTCCAAACCAAACAAATGGTAATCCCAACCGACTTTGTCATCCTTGAAGACGCTCCACTAGTGTTGGGACGACCTTTTGTAAAGACCCACGAAGCTTTGAAAATCGGAAGTACAACAATCTACCTATTCAATTAGGGGCATTTAAAAAGGTGTCGATCTTGAGCGTTCAATGAAATATCCATTCGGCAATAATGACCCCCTAATTGAAGATGAAGATGAACCACCCGATATAAGAGAAGAAATCGACCACTTTGTTGAAGAAGAGGTCGCCATAGAACAAATCTTCTTGGTTCTTGATCAAAGTGAGCAACCAAATAAGTAGTCTCCTAAAGAACCACCTCTTGAGCTCAAAGAACTTCCAAAAGGTTTGGAATATGTTTTTCTCGACAAAGATGGTAAAGTGCCTGTAATTATTTCGTCAAAGTTAACTAGTGTAGAAAAAGAAAAATTGATTACACTTTTGAAAAAACGCAAAAACGCGATCGCTTGGAAGCTTGTAGATATCAAGGGAATAAGTCCTTCCATGTGCACACACAAAATTTTAATGAATGATGACTATAAATCGGTAATACAACCACAACGTAGAGTAAATCCAAACGTCAAATAAGTGGTTAAAAATGAAGTCATCAAATTACTTGACGCCAGACTCATTTACCCAATCTTCGATAGTCCTTGGGTAAGTCCCGTCCAAGTAGTTCCTAAGAAAGGAGGTATGATGGTAGTAACAAATGAGAAAAATGAATTAATACCAGCAAGAACCGTCACAGGATGGAGAGTATGTATAGATTATCGTCGATTAAATGAGGCAACATGGAAAGATCACTTTCCTTTACCTTTTATTGATCAAATGTTTGAAAGATTATCCGGTCACAAATTTTATTGTTTCTTAGATGGTTTTTCAGGTTACTTTCAAATACCGATAGCACCTGAAGACCAAGAGAAGACAACATTCACATGTCCCTACGGAACTTTTGCTTATCGACGCATGCCTTTTGGTCTATGTAATGCCCCCTCAACCTTTCAACGTTGCATGGTGGCCATCTTCCATGATATGATAGAAAAAACAATGGAAGTCTTCGTGGACGACTTTTCTATCTTTGGAGATTCATACGACCAATGCCTCGATAACCTTGAACGAATGCTATCCCGATGTGAGGAAACTAACCTCGCCCTTAACTAGGAAAAATGCCATTTCATGGTAACGGAGGGAATAGTACTCGGTCACAAAATCTCAAGTGAATGAATGGAGGTTGATCGAGCAAAAATATACACTATTTCTCGATTACCACCCCCATCCTCTGTTAGAGCTATCAGAAGTTTCCTAGGGCATGCCGGATTTTATAGACGATTTATCAAAGACTTTTCTAAAATCTCAAGACCTCTAACAAAATTACTTGAAAAAGATGCCCCTTTCATCTTTGACAAGGATTGCAATCAAGCATTTCTAAAACTAAAAGAAATGTTAATCAATGCACCTATCATGATAGCGCATGATTGGAAATTACCTTTCGAAATCATGTGTGATGCAAGTGACTTTGCAGTTGGAGCCGTCTTGGGACAAAGAAAAGATAAGCATTTTCACCCAATATATTACGCTAGTAAAACACTTAATGATGCACAAGAAAATTACACAACAACAGAAAAAGAATTACTAGCTGTAGTATTTGCTTTTGATAAATTTCGTTCTTATCTTGTTCTTTCTAAGATGATAGTTTATACAGACCATGCAGCCATTCGATATCTCTTTAAGAAACAGTATGCTAAACCACGTTTAATTCGGTGGATTCTACTCCTACAAGAATTTGACATTGAAATAAAAGACAAAAAAGGAGCAGAAAACACCGCTGCAGATCATCTTTCCCGCTTGGAAGATCCAGCTTTGGAGGCAACTAGGGACGAGCTAATCAATGAAACGTTCCCAACGGAGTCCCTAGAAATGGTGGCATACCGGGAAGAGCCATGGTACGCCGACTATGCTAACTACTAGCTAGCGGTATAGTCGCAAAAGGATGGCGACATCATGAAAGAAAAAAATTCTTTGCTGACGTAAAGCATTATTTTTGGGAAGATCCTTATCTTTTCAAAATGTGTGCTGACCAA
Organism: Helianthus tuberosus; assembly: GCA_030545235.1. Taxonomy (NCBI): domain Eukaryota; kingdom Viridiplantae; phylum Streptophyta; class Magnoliopsida; order Asterales; family Asteraceae; genus Helianthus; species Helianthus tuberosus. The sequence goes on along the minus strand of CM060396.1, from coordinate 3,312,547 downwards.
CTTATCCGTCGATGCGTACATGGTAGTGAAGTAAGAAGAATTCTCCGCCATTGTCATGAAGGTCCATACGGAGGACATCATGGTGCCGCTAGTACCGCACGAAAGGTATTTGATTCAGGATTTTATTGGCCAACCATTTACAAAAACGCCCAAAGTCTTATAAAAAACATGTGATGCTTGCCAAAGATCAGGTAATATTTCTTCCAAAAACGAAATGCCACAAAATGGCATTCTTGTTTGTGAATTTTTTTATGTGTGGGGACTCGACTTTATGGGACCTTTCCCACCGTTAAAAGGAAACAAATATATACTTGTGGCAGTGGATTACTTGTCTAAATGGGCCGAGGCCGAAGCACTTCCAACAAATGATGGAAGAGTTGTGGTAAGATTCCTGTAACGATTTTTTCTCGTTTTGGAACTCCAAAAGCATTAATAAGTGATAGAGGTACCCATTTTTGTAACCATCAACTTGAAAGTTTTTTAACAAGGTATGGGGTCTATTACCGGGTCTCAACAGCATATCACCCTCAAACAAACGGACAAGCCGAAGTGACTAATCGAGGTTTAAAAAGAATACTTGAAAAAACCGTAGGGTTAAATAAAAAAGAATGGGCCGATAAATTAGACTATGCTTTATGGGCTTTTCGAACTGCATATAAAACAACAATAGATGCAACCCCATATAAGCTTGTCTATGGAAAAAGTTGTTATTTGCCGGTAGAGATAGCACACAAAGCCTACTGGGCAATTAAAAACGTAAACTTAGACTTAGAAATTGCTGGTAAAAATCGATTTTGTCAATTAAATGAATTAGACGAGTTAAGGAATCATGCATACTCTAACTCCGAAATTTACAAGGAAAGAATGAAAAATTTGCATGATAAACACATTAAACCTAATGAATTTCGGGTAGGAGATCAAGTTCTATTGTTTAATTCATGACTTCGATTATTTCCTGGTAAATTAAAGTCTAGTTGGTCGGGACCTTTTTCCATCACCCACATTTTCCCACACGGTGCAATTGAGATTAAATATCGGAATGGAATTCCATTCAAAGTCAATGGCCAACGGCTAAAGCTTTATCACGAATTTATTGAGGATGAAGAGGAAGAAATCTCGCTTCAAGCGGCCGAAGAATAAAACGAAGGTTTAAGCATCAACATCATGTCTTGTAAGTTACGAACATCGGGAAAGCTCCTAAACCGGTAAGATTTCTAAGACCAAGTTTCGGGAAACAGGGCACTCACACGAGCACATATTTTTTTTAAGTTTTACCCGCCCACGGGGCCGTGTTCAGCTGAACACGGGGCCGTGTTCGCGCAACTGTCGGGATAAAAACCCCTTTTCTAGTCAGTTCTTCACTTACACACGACCCATTTCCCCGCAAACAATCTGGTTCCATCGGAAATTTCTGTAGATTTCTACGTTTTTCCGTCTTCCGACAACGTCAAGGTATGATTCTATCATCATAATTAGTTAGTCTAATCACTTGCATGTAGTATAACATCAAAAATTTGGGGAAAAATCTAGGGTTCTTCAACTTGAACCGAATAAAACCTTAAATTTTTGCTTAGATCTGTTAGCATTAGTGTAGATGCATGTTATAGAAAGTAAATCAACTTGAATTGTTTGTAGATTTGCCCAATTTCTCACAAAAACCTCAAACCCTTGTTTTTGAACCGAAAAAGATGAAATTGAAGAGGTAAACGGTTTGTTTTGGGAAAAAAGACACTTGAGGTTTAATTTTCGGGGAAAACCGCCCCTACTGGAACAAAAATTTTCAAGTTTTCGGGACCGGGTCGAAAAATGGGATTTTTGAGAAACAGACACCTGAGCACGGGGTCGTGTTCAGCGAGCACGGGGCGTGTCCAGCTGATTTCAGGCGAACATGGGGTGTGTCCGCTGAACACGGGGTCGTGTTCAGCTGACTGTTTTCAGTTTTCTTCAAAAAATTTACTGTTTCGTGCTAATTGTTTAGTGTTTTCTTTCAGATGGCCAAGAAATTTACCAGGTTCAACGCGAGTGAGTTGGCTGCTCAAGCGCGGTTTGAGTTTCTCAAAACAAGGCCCAAAGAAAATCCCTGACAAGTTTGCTTGGATACTCTAGAAGCAGTAGACCAAATAGACCGCTTCAACAACCTTGTTACTGGCCCACTACGAGCAGCTCTTTGCACTCGGCTTCACTCCGTGCACGAAGATCAACGCCAAGCTGCTTGGGCTCAGATTGGGGAGGGACACTATAACCCGAGCCGAACTAAGAGCATACTGTTGAGGGACCCTCTCTACCGCTACATCCACAGGGACCTCAGCTACTCTCTTTGCCAGAGACATGACAGTGGTGGTGTTGTAGGGTTGCGTGATATGATAGTCCTCCATTGTATACACAACCGTATCAATCTCGATGTCCCATACCTGCTATTTCGCAACATACACTTGAACCAACTTGCCACTCCCCCGACCCCTATCCTTTTTGGAGGGTGGATCTATCGCCTCTTCAAACATTTTGTGTGAAGGATGCCAAGGTCCTTTTAAAAGGGCCCGTGGTCGGGAAAAGTGGACCTTGTTATTTGTCGCTCCATGAATTTAATCAATGAAGCAAATGACGGGACAGTCAGATTTCAGACAGTTCAAGTGCATGTGTGGAACCCTCAAGAAGCTCTCGTCCTCCCCAGTACCAGTATCAGCACCATGGCAATCCGGGTTAAACCCCCTCTCAAGGAGGTGGTTTTCCTAACTTTCAAAGTTTACATGATTTATTGCAGGAAAATCTCAAGTGTACCCGGAACACCTACAACATGGCCAGCAACACGTACACCCGGGTCAGAGTTATAGAAAGAAACATCTCCGACATGCAGGATGATATTAGCAACATCCGGGAGTACATGGCAGCCCAAGGAGGGGATGATGACGAGGATGATGACATGGATTGAGCGGGAGGTGTTGGAGGTGGCATAACATGGTTGAAGGACGTAACAGGTTAACCCTTTATCTCTCAAAAACAATTTCATGGCATGTGTGCCACTTGTTGAACAATTTACTTTTCTTAACACTTTTAATTTTCCTGCATTTTTTTAGTTTGTGATGTGAATGGTGAACTTATGGTTAAGTAGGATGTTGGTTATTTTGTTTGGTGTGGTACTTATAAGTAAAACAGGTACCTACGAGGCCTGAAGCGCTAAATATTAGTGCTACAAAAGCCGGAAAAGCAGAACCAAAAGCCGAAACCTGTTTTCCATGATTGCAGATTGTCAACACGGGGCCGTGTCCAGCCGACACGTCACTGTGTCCACCTCTCAGTACCTGCTGTTTGTTTAAATTCTGCTAAACACGGGGTCGTGTTCACAAGGCACGCCCCCGTGTCCACCTTCTGTAAGTTTTCGTTACTGGCAGTCTGACCACGGGGCCGTGCTCACCCAGCACGGGGCCGTGTCCAAATGTCCAGTAACAACAAAACCTTTTTTTAACACATTCAATCAACTTAAAAATTTCTTTTTGGGACACATTGAGGACAATGTGTAATTTAAGTGTGGGTGGATGCTAAAACCTTGAATCTCGCAATTCCTAATAACAAGCCTTACACAAAACTCTATTGGAACCGCTAATCACCCCAAATTTTTTCAAAAAAAAATTCCTTTTTTTTTACTCGTCTTGGTTTAATTTGGGAATAACAAGTTCTAAAAAGGTTGTATTTTTACAAATTTAAAACCGATAGCGTCGTGATAAAAAGAACCAACATAATAAAATTATGAAACGGCATGACAAATCTAGTTAAAATTTGATTATATATACTTGATCACATTATAAACTCATTCCCACAAAAAAATGAGTTTTGAGCCTTTATTGAGCATACAAATACACATCTTTAAATTAAATGCTCATTTTTCGTTTCTTGTGTGAATAGTCGCTTGTTTTCTTACAACTCTAGAACTTGCCATGACGATACATTCTCAGTCCTTATCAACTTAAACCCAAGTAAGTAAATGATGGAGGTATTAAGACTAACCCTTTTTCTTTTCAACACCATTATTTTTCATTTTTTTACCACCTACCCAAAATCCCCCTAGTTAACCCCTTTTAGCCTAAACCTTTTCGTTTCTAAACCCACAAAACAAACACCCGTTACCCACCAAAAACCCTTTTTATTTTAAACCCTTTATTTTAGTAAAAAGCTCGGTCTTCATGTGACATTCCTTAAGAAGAAGAAGAAGAAGTCTAGCAATAAACAAACAAGTTCCTCAAAGAAACTTGGTTTGAAAATGTTTTGTTTGAATAAAAGTCACGAAAACAAAAAGTTTTACAACGACCGACACTTTTTACGCTTTTAGCCCTTTTCTACTAACCACTAACCCAAAACCACGTACCTTTAACCCAAGCCTAACCCTTCCCCAAGTCCTCTTGATATTTACAAAGGTTTATAGTTAAAAAGGAGGATGATTGATTACTTGGCAAGCATATGGTAGAAGTAAGTTCCATGCCAGTTTCGAGTGTTTCACAAAAATACATCTTCGGCCGAGTGTTGAGTGATCTCCCGTGAGGTATGTGAACTTGTATATAAATGGAATTTTAAAGAGGCATGTTATGCCCAAATAAGTAATTTCTCTTATGAAACGTTCTAAATAATCATAACGAATAGGATTGTCAATAGCATAAAAATAAAGCCTAATAAAGATCTTGGAATCCCGACACTCAAGACAAGCCCAAAACTTCTCTTCTACCCATTCCATTTGGGTGTGTAAGCCACATTATAAAGAGTTTTGCTTGAGGACAAGCAAAGATTCAAGTGTGGGGGTATTTGATGTGTGCAAAATACAACATATAAATTACATCAAATGAGGTATAAAACCAACCCTTTTTAGTACTAATGTTGGAAAAAGTGTGCTTTTGTTTTTCTTTTGTATTTTCAGGATTAAATGAGCGTAAATGAACAAAAGAAACAAAAATGCAGCCAAAACTAACATAAATACAAGGAAAGGAATAAACGTGGCATGCCCGACCCGTCGACAACATCTTCCCAAGCAAAAACAAGAGAACAGAAGGCTGACCACGGCCCCGTGCCCAGCGGACACGGGGGCGTGGCCAAGTGTCTGCAGAAAAGGCAAAGTTATAGAAGTTTCTATTCCCGACACGGGGGCGTGCCCAGCTCAACAAGGCCGTGGTCAATGCTAAGATTCGTAGAATCCAAGCAAATCTTGATAGTACAGATGCGCTTATGCACACGGGGACGTGCCCATCTGACACGGGGGCGTGTGGAGCTAATGCAGACAAATTGCAATTAATGAAGAAAGATAAAGTGGATGGACACGGGGCCGTGCCCAATGGACAAGTGGCCGTGTCCGGGCTTCTGTGCAGGCTATAAATAGAGGTGCTTAGTTCACTTCAAAAGCATCCCTTGGCAAACCACCTCTCTCCCACTTCACCCACACTCCACCACCACTACAACCCACATCCACCACCATCATCCATCATCCATCATCCATCATAGAGTGTGTGTAGTAGTCTCGGGATCCAAGATTGATAGTAAGAGTTCTTGACAATCAAATGCCATGTTTGCCTAAGTCTCTTACATCACTTGGCGAAGACAAGCATTTAGTGTAATACTTTTGATTTTTAATCTTTTCGCACTTTTTATTTGTTTTTGTATTAATGACTTTAATAACTAGTTTCTTATGTTGAAGGTGAAACTTCCTTATCATTTGTCCGTGGTGTCTTGGCATTATTTTACTGTCTATATAAAATAAAAGATTTTCACCATTCATATCTCTACGGTCTATATAGAGATATGTTGGCTACCTGGTCGGGGGTTAAGGGAATGGTTTGGTAAGGTTCTTGCCTTGTTTAGTGTATAGATCCTGCAAGGATCTGGGTCAAGCTTACTAGGACCTCCTTCAATACCCACTGGTATTGGATGGCGGGGGTGCGAATGGCTTGATCCCCTCATATGTAAACTACTATTAATACATTAACCCGGCTATTTGAGATTGTATCCCTGCTGACTCAAACCACTTAGCCGAGGGTAACGTCACCTTCAAAAGAGGGGCCTACCACATTACGCATTAATAACTTAATTAATTATCTTTCAATATTCCGACCCTTTAGGATTGTAACCTTGCTGACTCAAACTACTGGGTTTGAGGGTAACGTCACCTTCAAAAGAGGGGCCTACTACTATAACTAAGATAATCTCTTAAAAAGTGCAAAAGTGCGGAAATCATCAAAGGTTACACTAAAGGTGAGTCGGATCCAAGTGATTCATCTTGTCTATCTGTTTTTATTTTATTTTCAACATTTTTAGTTTTTATTTTCATGTTTAAACCTTTTTCAACAATTTTGATTTGATTAGACGTTGAGGATAAACCGGTACTAAAAGCTCTTGTGTCCTTGTACAACCTCGGTATCTTACCAACGCTATACTACGCTCACAATGGGTGCACTTGCCCGTATGTGTGTTTAGTGTTAGTAGAATATCGTGTTTTATAAATTTAAAACTTGACTAAAGTGTTAAAAATGGCTTAAAATATACATAAAATATATCACGCTACACACGCATCAACTCTTACTCGTGTGTTGTATTTCCTTTCGTCCTTAGGTCAACACGTGAATCAGAATCAGAACAATCCACCTGTTTACACGTTCAAAACATTCATGGATTGTAAGCCCTAGACGTTTAGTGGGACCGAAGGAGCAGTGGGGTTACTCCGTTGGTGTGAGAAAGCAGAATTGCTCATCGCTATGTGTAACTGTCCTGCTGGGGACAGAGTGAAGTATGCTTCAGGCACACTCGAAGATGGTGCCTTGACCTGGTGGAACTCCCAAGTCCAAATGCTGGGTATCGAAATGGCGAATGCAACTACTTGGGACGATTTTAAGGAATTGATGCGAGAAGAGTACTGCCCTCGTGATGAGATCCAAAAGCTAGAAAATGAGTACTACAATCTGAAGATGGCAGAATCTGATATCGAGGCGTATATGAAGCGATCTCATGAGCTTGCGAACATGTGTCCTAACTTATCGCGACCACCACATCGTAGAATTGAGCTGTACATCATTGGTCTAGCACCACAGGTCAAGGGTTTAGTCACTGCAGCGAATCTTGACAACTTGCCCCGAATCATCCACTTAGCCCACAAAATCAGAGACCAGGAGGTGGAGCGTGGCTCGCTACCGCCACGTATTGCTGCTACTGTCACTACTGCTACAGCTACTACTCCTGCTACTGATAACAAACCAGTCACAGAAGAAGCCAGACAACAGTAACAACCGTAGCTTTAGTCAATCATCCTCTGTTAACCAAAACCAGAGCAACCACTCGAATCAGGGCTCTTACACGGGGAAACAACCAAAGTGTAACAAGTGCAACTACCATCATCGAGGACTGTGCACTCGAATCTGTCACAGGTGCAACAAGGTGGGCCATATGGCAAGGGATTGCAGGGCCCCACTCCCAAAACAGCAGCAGCAGCAGCAACCTCCACAGCAACAACAGCCGTAACAACAGGAAAGGCAACAGCCTCAACAGAACCAGGGTAATCGTAAGGGATGTTTCCAGTGCGGAGACGAGGGTCATTTTTGGAGGGATTGCCCTCAACTGAATCAGAATGCTGGGAATAATAACAACACTGGGAACAACAACAACAACGGGAACAATGGTGGGAATTGTGCGCGTGGAAGAGTGTTTGCTATTGGAGTTGGGGAAGCTAGGAATGATGGCAACGTTGTGACCGGTACGTTTTATGTAAACGATCTTTTTGCTTCTGTTTTATTCGACTCTGGTGCCGATTGGAGTTATGTGTCTTTGGGGTTCAGTCGTCAGATAGGGTTGACTCCAACACCTCTTGTAAGAAAACACGTAGTAGAATTGGCTGATCGCAAGTCAATTGAAGCCTCACACGTTCATTTTGGGTGTAAACTCGATCTTATTGGTCAATTGTTTGACATTGACCTACTTCCTGTTACTCTTGGAAGCTTTGATGTAGTCGTTGGTATGGATTGGTTGTCCAAGCACCAAGCGGAGATTCTTTGTAAAGAGAAAATCGTACGTATTCCTCTCCCTAGTGGAGAAACCCTGTCAGTCCAAGGTCATCAAAGCAGTGCAATGGTTGGCATCATTTCAGCTATGAAAGCCCAAAAGTGTCTATGAAAGGGCTATCTTGCTATTCTAGCACTCGTTACTGGCACTCAGCGAGAGGAAAGGAGGATCGAAGATCTGCCTGTTGTCCGTGAGTTTTCTGATGTATTCCTAAAGAACTTCCTGGTTTACCTCCACACCGTCAGGTGGAATTCTAGATCGACCTTACGCCAGGAGAAGCCCCGATTGCTCGTGCTCCTTATCGTCTTGCACCAGGAGAGTTACAAGAACTATCTAATCAACTTCAAGAACTATTGGATAGAGGCTTCATCCGACCCAGTTCTTCGCTTTGGGGAGCCCCAGTTTTATTCGTGAAGAAGAAAGACGGGTCTTTTCGTATGTGTATAGATTATCGTGAACTAAACAAGGTGACGGTTAAGAACCGTTATCCTTTGCCACGCATCGACGATTTGTTTGACTAGTTGCAAGGGTCAAGCTTTTACTCGAAAATCGATTTAAGATCGGGCTATCATCAGATGAGGGTTCGAGAGGAGGATGTTCCTAAAACAGCCTTCAGAACGCGGTATGGCCACTACGATTTTCTGGTTATGCCATTCGGGTTAACTAACGCACCAGCGGTCTTCAAGGACCTCATGAATCGTGTGTGCAAACCGTATCTTGATGATTTCATCATTGGGTTCATCGATGACATATTGATCTATTCTAAGAGCAAGGAGGACCACGAGCAGCACTTGCGTCTTATCTTAGAGCTTCTGAGAAAGGAGCAACTCTACGCGAAGTTTTCTAAGTGCGACTTCTGGATTCGAGAAGTACACTTCCTTGGCCACATTGTTAACGAATTGGGAATACACGTGGACCCAGCCAAGATTGATGCTATCAGAAATTGGGCGGCACCAAAGAATCCTTCAGAGGTGCGACAATTTCTAGGTCTCGCTGGATACTACCGTAGATTTATCATGGACTTCTCAAGGATCGCTCAACCTCTTACCTCGTTGACACAGAAATGGGTTATATATTCTTGGGGAACGAAGCAGGAAGATGTTTTTCAGTTGTTGAAACAAAAACTTTGCAGTGCACCAATCTTGTCTTTACCTGAGGGTACCGAGGATTTCGTGGTGTACTGTGATGCTTCTATTCAGGGCTCGGTTGTGTGCTGATGCAACGTGAGAAGGTGATAGCTTATGCTTCTCGACAGTTGAAGGTTCATGAGAAGAATTACATGACTCATGACTTAGAGTTGGGGGCCGTGGTTTTTGTGTTCAAAATCTGGAGGTATTACTTGTACGTTACTAAATGAACTATTTATACCGACCACAAGAGCCTTTAGCACATCTTTGATTAGAAGGAGTTGAACATGAGACAGCGTCGCTGGGTGGAACTCTTGAACGATTATGATTGTGCAATCAAGTACCATTCGGGCAAGGCTAACGTGGTAGCCGATGCCCTTAGTCGCATGGAAACAAAACCCAAACGTGTTCGCGCTTTGCAGCTCACCATCCATTCTAATCTACCTGACCAGATTCGTTCTGCCCAAGCTGAAGCATTAAAAGACGAGAACCTTAAATCCGAAGAGATGCGAGGCTTGGAGAAGAAACTTGTTGAAATATCTGACGGTATTCGCTATTTCATGGAGCGAATATGGGTCCCTTCGTACAGAAACCTTAGAGAACTTGTGATGGACGAAGCACACAAGTCTCGCTACTCTGTTCACCCAGGTTCTGATAAGATGTATCAGAATCTAAAAGTCTTGTATTGGTGGCCAAAGATGAAAGCTCACATCACAACGTATGTGAGTAAATGTTTGACTTGCGCGAAAGTCAAAGTGGAATATCAGAAACCATCTGGCCCGCTTCAGCAACCAAAAATACCCATGTGGAAATGGGAGCAAATTGCTATGGATTTCGTCACTGGTTTACCAAGAACTCAAAACGGAAATGATACCATCTGGGTGATCGTTGACCGTCTCACGAAATCAGCGCACTTCCTAGCGATCAAGGAAACTGATAAGTTCTCACAACTTGTCGCTGTTTATCTAAAGGAGGTGGTTTCTAGGCATGGGGTGCCAACCTCTATCATCTCCGATCGTGATCCGCGTTTCATATCTGATTTGTGGCAGGCGATGCACAAATCTTTTGGTTCACGTCTCGACATGATTACTGCTTATCACCCTCAGACGGATGGTTAAAGCAAACGAACCATCCAGACACTTGAAGACATGCTGCGAGCATGTGTGATCGATTTTGGTAAAGGTTGGGAGAAACACTTGCCTTTGATAGAGTTCTCTTACAACAACAGTTACCATTCCAGCATCCAAGCAGTTCCGTTCGAGGCATTGTACGGGCAGAAATGCCGATCTCCTCTTTGCTGGGCTGAGGTGGGTGACAGCCAGATCACAGGTCCAGAACTTGTACTTTAAACCTCCGAGAAGATTGCCCAGATCAGAAATCGTATGGCGGCAGCGCGTGACCGTCAGAAAAGCTACGCTGATAAGCGTAGGAAGCCATTGGAGCTCACTGTAGGCGATCGTGTCATGTTGAAAGTCTCACCCTGGAAGGGTGTGGTGCGCTTTGGGAAACGTGGCAAGCTTAATCCACGTTATGTTGGGCCATTCAAAATTCTGGAGCGAATTGGCAAAGTGGCGTACAAGCTCGAGTTACCTGCTGAGTTGGGTAACGTTCACGATGTCTTCCATGTCTCGCAACTAAAGAAGTGTTTGTCCGATGAAACACTTGTGGTGCCATTCCAAGAGTTGAAAATCGACGACAAATTGCAGTTTGTCGAAGAACCCATCGAAATTATGGACCGGGAAGTTAAGGTCCGTAAACACAGTCGAATTCTAATCGCGAGAGTTCGTTGGAGCTCAAGGCGTGGACCAGAGTTCACATGGGAACGCGAGGATCAGATGAAGCTCAAGTATCCCCAGCTATTCAAACCTGCTTAATCTAATTCTGACGCAACTAGTGAATTTCGGGACGAAATTCCCTTTCAAGTTGGGGATGATGTGGCACCCAAGGAAAATCCACAGTCATCCTGATCTATCACATCACCCCTCTGAGTTGCTTATCAAATTTCGGGACGGAATTTCTTTCAAGTTGGGGATGATGTGACAACCCGTAATCTGAAGAGTCTTTTCTTTGTAACTGATTCCTTGTTACTTGCGTGTACGTTATCTGATAAATTAAAATGTTTAATTATGAGTGAATGGTTACGAGTTTATTTTTGTAAAATGTGAATGGCTTTAGTTTGTATGCACGTATGAGCCGATGTTGAGTCGCACAAGTCCCCGAGTCACACACCTTGGTTAAGGGCCGAACACCTCACCTCTTATGCTTACTTGTTTACGGCCCATTTCACTAGCCCAAAGCTAGGCCAGATCTGCATCTTATGCGTATACACACATAGGAGTTGTGTGTAACCTCTTTAGTTCACATAATTTACAAACACAACAAACCCTAGCTCTCTATCCTCTCTCTTCGAACTAGACGGCAGCCATTCCCTCTCGAGTTTCTCCTCAGTTCCATCATGTGTTCGGTTAGTACGTGAATACCCTTGTTTGATTTAACTCCTTCTTGTACTTGGTGATATGATGCTATAATGAGTTGTGCGATGTATCATTACTTACTGTTTGATAAACAAGATTTGCATGATAGTAGAAGTTTGATGAACATGTTATGATAATTAGCTATTGAATCTAATCTAGAAATATGATAATGATCGATCTGATTAGGGTTGTTAAGATATGGTGTAACAAGTGCTATAGAATTAATTAGGACTCATATCAATTGTGAAATCATGTTGAAATCTATCTTGGATGGTTGGTGATTGGGGATATGCTTAATGCTGAACAATCGATGAAATCGAGCTTGTTGTTTTGTATTTTGAGTTTGATCCAAATTAAGCGTAGGATGATAATGATTGTTCTTTTGTTAATAAATCTAATTGATTGATTTGAATAGAAAGTGTAACTGTTGATGAAATATGTTACGAGAAATTAGGGGGTAATGATGAAAAACTTGTAACCAGTTGCCAATATTTCACGGCATTAATTGACATCACACACACACAATTGTGCGATCGCACAATATGGACCAGTCGCACAATATGGATCAATCGTACAATATATAGCCTAGTCGCACAAGCCTTTGGGCTGGCATAAACTTGGGCTGGGTATTTGGGTTGTGTTGCACAAGTTCTGGTCGCACATCTCATGTTCAATTGCACAAGTTTATTGGGCTTCGGGTGTATGTGGGTTAATATTTCATGTTGGGCTGCACGAACATGGGGTAGTTGCACACGTTGTTTGGGCCGCACACTGATCGCACAACCCAAAACCCAATCGCACAACTTGCAATTGGGTCGGTCATGATTCAATCGCACAAGTGATGGTTTAATCGCACATTCCCTATTTGGGCTTGAGTAACTGGGCCGCACACACAAGCACTTGGCCTTCTAAACTGTTAACCTTATATGTGTATATGAACCTGCATGACTAGACTGTATGTAGCTTATTACGTGATGCTATGCGTTGTCCATTACGTGCTATGTGATGTTACCTGTTAAATACGTGGTTCACTAGTAAACAAAACTGATTGATATTGATAACCATGTTAGGACATGGTTGATCAACCGTGAACAAGTAATTTAAATTACCGAGCAGTCCAAGGTGAGTTCACTCCTCTTGAGCATGCGTCCCGGTGGGTGGGACAATCAAATGGGTATTCCTGAGAGGAATAAGTCTTTTGGGTAAAAATTGAGATGTTGGATAATACACTCATTTCCTATCACCTTAAGTCCCATCTTCTACCGAATAGTTACCTGAGAGGTAACGGGGTATTAGTTGATAGCGCTATTAAGCTTGGAAACCTCACATCGTACCTGAGAGGACGAGCGTGAACTAATGACCTTAATCATGACCAATGCTTTGATAGGGGGCATTGGGGACGGGCAAAACAATCTGACGCCATCTTGTACGGTATCGAGTTATTATCAACATTATTTTCGGAATTGTTATTAAACTTGACTAATCACCTGGTAACTAAGCGTTTTGTAAAAACTGTGAACTCGCCAGCGTCTTGCTGATACACTTGTTGCATGCTCGCAGGTCGTTAGATACTTTGGACAAGGAACTTGCAGTCTGGGATCGCTAGAGTAGTCATGGGCCGAGCCTTTTGGAATCAGGAGACAAACTTGATAATTTTCGTACAATTGGTTTTGCAACATTAAACAATGGTTTACTTTATGCTTCCGCTGAACAAATTAAACTTTGAGTTATGTTTTGAGAATGTTTTAATTTAATAAATGGGAATTTCTTATAATGACTTGTTAATAGTTCAATGTGATTGGTGGTTGGATCCTGGTACGTTACACGCCTAGCGGGGTTCCCGCATGTGGTATTTTGGGGGTGTGACAGTTTATGCATGACGATTGATATCAGTTATCACAATGCACAACAGAAGATGAAATAAAAGTAAATAAATAAAAGCTTGAATTTCATAAATAAAGTTATACAAGCTTGTACATGTAAATATCCACAGGTGGATCAAATATAAAAGTGACTTTAGACTAATAAGGTTTTTTCCGTGGAGTAGCAAATTCCAATATGTCTAGACCAAGCCGCTCCAGCCTATTCTGTATTTGCTAATAAACTTGCGCTTAGTCTTTTGAAAAAAACGTCAGTTTTCACTGGCAAATACAATTAACCGGCTCTTTTGAAAATCTTTTCAAAAGTTATTTGATACCGTTTGGTATATCATTTTTAAATAACTTGGGACAAACTATATTTTTTGTGACCAGTTTTACATGCTTGTCAATACAGTCGGAGACCAGAAATCAATACAGTCGGAGACCAGAAATCATGTCGCACCCCAACCGATGGCGGAAACATCGGGGTGCGAGCACTAGGCGTTCAGATTGCTCATGAGAATTCCATAACACTATTGTTTCAATAAAAGATTAATTGATTTCATGCAAACGTCTAAGAAACATCATCACAAGTATCACATTACAAACCAAATCATAAATTGTTCAAATTGTTCAAAAGACTAAATTAACTAGGCGACGTTTCTAAGCTTCTCTTAGCTTGGTTTCATGTTCCATTGCAACCTATCAGCCTGCAACATGTATTAAAATATCAATACCAAAGTATTGGCGAATGTAGAAGTTTGATAGTAGAATAATAGATTAAAACAACTCATATGCATAATGTAAGCAAATAAATATAGTTTCACCCGTGCTAGTGTCGCAGTCCACGCAGTGATAGCCCAAGTATCCCGATGCTTTAGTGTTTACCCAAGATTCAAGGTAAACTAGAATCCTCCTAACAATACTCCCCGAGAATAATGGGAGAGGTGCATCTCCTATAGCGCTACTATTGTTAAGGCGGAACTACACACTCTGGATTAAACGTCACGTAGCACAAAGAATCAAGAATCACAAGTTTCATGTTCACATAGGATAGAGTATAAGTTTCAAAGATTCAAGTTTAAGTCTCATAGAATACATGTTACACCCCAAAAGTTTAAAGTAAAAAGGGGATCGAGTATACTCACAGTGATTGCTTAACAGTCGCAAGTCGCAATTGTTATTGGATCAAAGGGAGCTCTTTTTAGAATTAGCCTGATTAGATTATAATAGGATAAGAGTCTGGCAGAGTAACGAGATTGAATAAAGTGTCAAACCAGTCACTAGATCGGATGGCTGTCCGTTCGGATGACTATCCGATAGTATTGCCAGTCGGTCGAGTGACTTAGATGAGTTGTGAAGACAGATGGCTGCCCGATCGGATGGCCATCTGATCGGGTTACCACTTGAGTACAAGTGAAGGGAATAGGCTGGCTGCCCGATCGGGATGCCACTCAATCCGAGTGTCAGGTGCCTTGGGCATCCGGATAGGATGGCTATTCGATCGGACGCCTGTCCGATTGGGTTGCCACTCGATCAAGACGCCCAATTTCCAAGTGTTGAAAAGTTTCTAAGTTTCAAGGCAAAAAGGCAAGTGTCACCCGATAGGGTGGCTGTCCGATCGGACGGCTTTCCGATCGGGTTGCCGCTCGATCGTGCGTCCCTTGTTCTTGTTTAACATGTTTTTAAAATTTCCAAGTTCCTTAGCTTAATGGTGACGGTACGGCACGTATTGTGACAATAGTAAACTCGTTAGCACACCGCCGTTCTAATCGGGTGGGAATCACCCCTGTCCGTTCAGTCGTCTGGCCGTAACGAGTTAATGCCAGAATCCGTTCCATGCTCGTCTTTTCTGGTAATAACTCAGATCTAAGCCAACTTTAGACTATTTATCAAGTCTACAGTCCGTTTAGACTCAGTTTCCACCGAGTAAAAGTAAGAGTTTGAGTAAAAGATGAAGAAATACTCAGGTTTTATATGAAAAGTCTAGATTTAGCATAGATTTAGTGTGAAAATGCACGAAACATCTTAGAACTGAGCTAGATTTTGCTCAGAATGACATCACATGGTAGTTTGTACAACCCCCATGATGACATCACCCTCAAGAACTCAGATCCGAGAGATTTCACGGTGAAAAGTGTGATTTCAAGTGAGAATCTCGTAGATAATGATGTGTAGATTAAGAAAGTACAAAGA
The DNA here is from genome assembly GCA_030545235.1 of Helianthus tuberosus. Taxonomy (NCBI): domain Eukaryota; kingdom Viridiplantae; phylum Streptophyta; class Magnoliopsida; order Asterales; family Asteraceae; genus Helianthus; species Helianthus tuberosus. The sequence goes on along the minus strand of CM060396.1, from coordinate 3,296,866 downwards.
TCGAGCCAAAAACGTACCGGAATCGATGAGAAAATGAAGAAATGAAGAGTGTGCGTGTCTGGTCGAGCAGAGCTGTCACATCACTCAAAATGGTGACGTGACAGGTCTATTTATAGTGTGAGAGGGTATTAAGGCGGTGCAAGATGGATAGGGTGGCGATCCATTCGGGTGGTCATCCGATCGGTTGGCAAGCAGATCGGATTGCCACTCTGGTCAATCCACCTTTCCGTGTTCCCGTCTTTGATTCATTTAGCGAGTTAGGTTAGGCGTTGCGTTGCGCATAGTTTAGGTAAAGTATCTAGATTACATTACAAACCAAAAGTTTCCAAGTTTCATAGATTCCGCCAGTGACAAGGCTCCTGTCTCTCGTTCAACCGAGAATCAAGTTTCACGAGTCTAAGGAGTCAAGCCCCAAATACGTTTCAAGAGTCAAGAATCATAGTTTCTCAAGCATTAAGAATCAAGAGTCCAAGTATTAAGTATCAAGAATCATAAAGAATCTAGCTTCAATAGTATCAAGAATCAAGTATCTAGTTTAATCATCAAGAATCAAGTGTATAGATTAAGCATCAATATCAATAACATTCATACCAAAAGTATCAAAGTATTAACATCACATAACTACAGGGACCAAAACTGACAATTGATAAAAGTTCAGGGACTAATCTTGCCAAGAGTCTAAAGTTTAGGGACGCTGGGCGTTACAGACTCCCCTCCTTTAGGAGATTTCGTCCCCGAAATCTTAGATGAAGACTGCTCGAAGAGCTGCGGATACTTGGCCTTCATATCACTTTTCAGCTCCCATGTGAATTCGGCACCATGCTTTTCTTCCCATCGAACCTTAACAATGGGAATTTTACTGCGCCTCAAACGCTTGACAGTTTGATCCATGATTTCGACCGGTCTCTCCACAAACTGAACAACTTCATTTATTTTCAAGTCTTCAAGAGGAACCTGCAGTCCCTCGTCGGCTAGGCATTTACGTAGATTGGATACGTGGAACACTGGATGCACGTTGTTTAGTTCTTGTGGCAAGTCGAGTTTGTATGCTACCTTGCCAATCCTCTCAAGTATCACGAAAGGACCCACATAGCGAGGAGCAAGCTTTCCCTTCTTTCCAAAACGAACTACTCCCTTCCAGGGAGATACCTTGAGTAGAGCTCGGTCACCAACAGCAAATTCCAGAGGCTTCTGCCTATTATCAGCATAGCTCTTTTGTCTGCTCCTAGCCTTGATCAAGTAATCACAGATCTGAAGAATCTTATCCGTTGTCTCTTGAAAAATCTCAGGGCCGGTGAACTGCTTTTCCCCAACCTCATGCTAACTGAGAGGAGATCGGCATTTTCGCCCGTATAAAGTTTCGAAATGAGCCATCTGAATACTGGAATGGTAGCTATTGTTGTACGAGAATTCTATCAATGGTAAATGTACATCTCAGTTACCACCAAAGTCGAAGACACAAGAACGGAGCATATCCTCTAGGGTTTGAATAGTATGCTCGGTCTGACCATCCGTCTGAGGATGAAAGGCCGTGCTAAGATTCAGGTGCAAACCCATAGCGGACTGAAACATTTGCCAAAGACGCGAAGTAAAACGATCATCACGGTCCGATATTATGTCAAGAGGTATGCCATGACGGCATATAATCTCATCAGTATAGACTCGAGCAAGTTTCTCCACTCTGTAATCTTCACGAATAGGAAGAAAGTGGGCTGGTTTGGTCAAATGATCAATAATCACCCAGATACTATCGTGATGTGACAACCCGGACTTTCAAGGTTAGTGCCATTTCGTTTGTGATCTTAATTTCTCATTATTCCTCTCCAACGATTCCTCTCATGTTAAACTTGTTAGACGCTTGGGCCGATTATGCTTTTGGGCCGTGTGTGGACATCTTGGCACACACATACACTTAGGATATCTTTTTAAGTCATGAATCGGGTAAAGCCCAAGTGTGGGTGTGAGTTTTGGGCCGAGATTTATTATTGAATCACTAAACACATCTCGTGCCAACCAATATGCATATAATGCCTGTCTCACACACATGGTCCGCCAATGTTGTTAATAAAAGTATTCGCTTCAAATATTCAAGGAATCTTATTTTTGGTTAGCACATGGGCCGACATTAGGTCCCAATCAACAGATAATTGAATGTGATCTTTTGATAAATTACATTTAATGAGTCGCACGAGTATTGGCAGTTCATTGGACCAAACCCAAAACAAGTCCAACATGACTGTTCCATGTGCATGCGGATATATATATCTTATACGCTACCTTCCTCAAGAGAGATAGCAAACCCTAAAGTCCCCTCTCAACCCCACAAACCCGACGGCAACTCCTGATACCCGATCGGACTCTCTTTTCGAAACAGTTCCCGTCTCGCTCCAACTCGTCTCCAATGACTACTGGGTTAGTATTGTTGTAATCGTTTTAAATCTGGTTGACTCTACTTGTTTACGTGTGAACTCGTTACTTCTTTGTATGACGTTTACGGAAACTTTTAAGTCACAAAAGCAGTAGAAAACATGTTGTGGCAATATAGTTGATAACCTTATGATTGAAAACATGTTATGGTTTCGTGATTAATGTATGTGAGAATATATGATACATATGTATAGTGTGTTCATGCTAAGATTCGTAATATATGAAATATATGTATACTTGTACGATGATCTGTACGCGAATCTTAGTAATATTTGTGATACTATTATTGTTGTTTAGTTGCACGTAATATATATGAAATATATGATGCCGGGGTTCGATTACTCATACTTGTCGACTTTGTTTTAAGGCCATGAAAACCGTACATGAATCCTAGAAATACTTGTTTACGTAACTGCGTATGTATGTATATATATATATATATACCCGAAAGAAAACATAAAGAGTATGTACGGGAACGAGCTCCGGTTCGACTTCAGAATCATAATTATCATAAAGGGTATATATATATATAATCGGTAGAAAACATAAAGAAGACATAACCGTACCTGAGTATCATAATTTACCTTGCATGAGTGGGAGTACTTGTATGCGTCACATCATTGGAGGAGATAATGTTTGGCTATGCATTTGTCTGTATATGTTTACTAGTGTGTGTAAATCAGTAGGCATATATGTTTATATATATTTGTGGTTATACGGAATATGAAGGCTTGCATCTGATGTTATGTGTATGATTCGATGTATGTATGGGTGCTTGGATAATAGGTAGTTTACGAGAAAAGTGTTGCATCTGATGTTATGTGTATGATTCGATGTTATGATGATTGTTATATATATATATATATATATATGTGTGTGTGTGTGTGTGTGTGTGCTTATGTGCTACGCGTTAAATACATGAATACGTGACGTTAATTAAATGCGAATCTAACTAGATACGATAATTATAATAGGACGTGATTGACAAAAGTCTTTTAACAAGTAAACTATCTGCCGAGCAAACTAAGGTGAGTTCACACTTTCCACAAGGCATGGGATTCCCAGGGGTTGGGAATGGGTAAAGGATTGAAACTGAAACTGCGTGATCTCCTGGTTTGGAACACGTACACACCCTCTTTATTGAAGGGTGACAACACGTACTAAGAACTTAATCGGAACCTGCGTAGTCTCCTGGTTTGGGGATTACGTACACACCCTCTTTATTGAAGGGTGACAACACAGATACTAGACCAAAACTCTCTATCATGAAGTCCCTCTTTTTTATATCGACTTAATCGCCGGGCCAATGGCGAGCGGGTCATTAGTTAGATAGCGCTATTTAGGTTTGACAAGCCTCACACCGTGCCGCAGAGGACGGGCGTGAACTAATGGATCTGGGCATTAGTCAATGATGATAGACATTGACGTCAGGGCACCAACTTACTTTAGTCAGTGGTCGATATGGTAAACGGGTCTAGTGATTAACATGGGGAAGCCCCCACCAACTATGGATATGTTTGGGAAACATGGTAAACTGATTAACTTACAACTTAGAAATGAATTCCTGGTTTTTGAAACAACTTAACAATGAACACCAACTGTGAACTCGCTCAACTTTGTTGTTGACTCGTTGTTACATGCCTTGCAGGCCTTTAGGTGTATAACATTGGAACTTGCTGTCTGGGAAGCTAGAGTGGTCATGGGTCGAGTTACATGGAAACGCAACACAAGACTAAGAGTTTTTACATGTGGTTAATAAACACTTAACGAATTAAATATGCTTCCGCTGTAAACTGTGAAATATTGTAACGTTGTAACACTATTGTTAATAAATGAAGGTTTTATTTAAATATACTCGTGAGTTCAATGTGATTGGTGACTAAGATCCTGGTCAGTCACGCCTCCAAGTGGTGGTACTCCGCAAACCCGACGGCAACTGCTGATACCCGATCGGACTCTCTTTTCGAAACAGTTCCCGTCTTGCTCCAACTCGTCTCCAATGACTACTGGGTTAGTATTGTTGTAATCGTTTTAAATCTGGTTGACTCTACTTGTTTACGTGTGAACTCGTTACTTCTTTGTATGACGTTTATGGAAACTTTTAAGTCACAAAAGCAGTAGAAAACATGTTGTGGCAATATAGTTGATAACCTTATGATTGAAAACATGTTATGGTTTCGTGATTAATGTATGTGAGAATATATGATACATATGTACAATGTGTTCATGCTAAGATTCGTAATATATGAAATATATGTATACTTGTTCGATGATCTGTACGCGAATCTTAGTAATATTTGTGATACTATTATTGTTGTTTAGTTGCACGTAATATATATGAAATATATGATGCCGGGGTTCGATTACTCATACTTGTCGACTTTGTTTTAAGGCCATGAAAACCGTACATGAATCCTAGAAATACTTGTTTACGTAACTGCGTATGTATGTATATATATATATATACCCGAAAGAAAACATAAAGAGTATGTACGGGAACGAGCTCCGGTTCGACTTCAGAATCATAATTATCATAAAGGATATATATATATAATCGGTAGAAAACACAAAGAAGACATAACCGTACCTGAGTATCATAATTTACCTTGCATGAGTGGGAGTACTTGTATGCGTCACATCATTGGAGGAGATAATGTTTGGCTATGCATTTGTCTGTATATGTTTACTAGTGTGTGTAAATCAGTAGGCATATATGTTTATATATATTTGTGGTTATACGGAATATGAAGGATTGCATCTGATGTTATGTGTATGATTCGATGTATGTATGGGTGCTTGGATAATAGGTAGTTTACGAGAAAAGTGTTGGGAATAAGTTGTATGGGGGGTACAAATGGTTATGCAAAAGGTACAGCATGGGTAAATATTGATTTGAAATCATAGGTTGAAGGTGGCTTTGTCTGTTTATGTGTTGCCTTTATTTCTTATGTTTTGCTGCCCACATATGGAACCGTACACTTTATGTTACAACCGCACATTGGTATTGGGCCACTAACTAATTTAGGCTGCACATTATGGACTAGTTACACGACTAATTAAATTTAGTGTGTGAATATGTTTATGCAATGATGATTGTTATATATATATATATATATGTGTGTGTGTGTGTGTGTGCTTATGTGCTACGCGTTAAATACATGAATACGTGACGTTAATTAAATGCGAATCTAACTAGATACGATAATTATAATAGGACGTGATTGACAAAAGTCTTTTAACAAGTAAACTATCTGCCGAGCAAACTAAGGTGAGTTCACACTTTCCACAAGGCATGGGATTCCCAGGGGTTGGGAATGGGTAAAGGATTGAAACTGAAACTGCGTGATCTCCTGGTTTGGAACACGTACACACCCTCTTTATTGAAGGGTGACAACACGTACTAAGAACTTAATCGGAACCTGCGTAGTCTCCTGGTTTGGGGATTACGTACACACCCTCTTTATTGAAGGGTGACAACACAGATACTAGACCAAAACTCTCTATCATGAAGTCCCTCCTTTTTATATTGACTTAATCGCCGGGCCAATGGCGAGCAGGTCATTAGTTAGATAGCGCTATTTAGGTTTGACAAGCCTCACACCGTGCCGCAGAGGATGGGCGTGAACTGATGGATCTGGGCACTAGTCAATGATGATAGACATTGACGTCAGGGCACCAACTTACTTTAGTCAGTGGTTGATATGGTAAACGGGTCTAGTGGTTAACATGGGGAAGCCCCCACCAACTATGGATATGTTTGGGAAACAGGGTAAACTGATTAACTTACAACTTAGAAATGAATTCCTGGTTTTTGAAACAACTTAACAATGAACACCAACTGTGAACTCGCTCAACTTTGTTGTTGACTCGTTGTTACATGCCTTGCAGGCCTTTAGGTGTATAACATTGGAACTTGCTGTCTGGGAAGCTGGAGTGGTCATGGGTCGAGTTACATGGAAACGCAACACAAGACTAAGAGTTTTTACATGTGGTTAATAAACACTTAACGAATTAAATATGCTTCCGCTGTAAACTGTGAAATATTGTAACGTTGTAACACTATTGTTAATAAATGAAGGTTTTATTTAAATATACTCGTGAGTTCAATGTGATTGGTGACTAAGATCCTGGTCAGTCACGCCTCCAAGTGGTGGTACTCCGCATGTGGATTTTGGGGGTGTGACACGTGACCTTTAGAGGTTCAGGGTAGTTTGGTAATAAAGTCCATAGCAATGCTATCCCATTTCCAAACTGGGATTTTTGGTTGCTCTAAGAGTCCAAAAGGATGCTGGTGTTCAGCCTTTACCTTCGAGCAAGTAAGGCACTTAGACACATATACAGCAATGTCTCTCTTTATGCCAGGCCACCAGTAAGTCGTACGCAGATCCTGGTACATCTTATCGGCACCTGGATGGATAGAGTAACGGGATTTGTGAGCCTCAGTCATAATGAGCTCACGGAGATTATCGCGATCCGGCACCCAGATGCGATTCAGATAATACTGAAGACCATCAGATTTGGTTTCGAGCTGATTTATATTAGCGCCATGAACTTCAACAGTTAGAGTTCCTTCATTAGCTGACGAAAATTGAGCTTCACGAATACAAGCATGCAGATCACTAGAGATACGAATAGCCTTGAAATGGGTTTTACGACTAAGGGCGTCGGCTACTACGTTCGCCTTGCAGGATGATAGCGAATTTCTCAGTCGTAGTCGTTAAGCAATTCCACCCAACGTCTCTGTCGCATGTTCAGCTCTTTTTGGTCAAAGATATGTTAAAGGCTCCTATGGTCGGTGAAGACCACACACTTAGTACCATAAAGGTAGTGTCGCCAGATCTTTAACGCAAAAATAACCGCGCCAAGCTCCAGATCATGAGTAGTATAGTTTTTCTCATGTACTTTGAGCTGACGAGAGGCATAAGCAATAACCTTGTCTCGCTGCATGAGCACACAGCCCAATCCACGGTTCGAGGCATCACAATATACCACAAAATCGTCGTTGCCATCAGGTAGAGTTAACACAGGAGCATTACACAAAAGGTTCTTAAGAGTTAGAAAGGATTCCTCTTGTTCGGGACCCCAAACAAAAGGTTTCTCCTTTTGGGTTAGCGTAGTAAGAGGAACAACGATTTTAGAAAAATCCGCGATGAACCGACGGTAATAACCCGCCAATCCTAGAAAAGAATGAATCTTGGACACGGATTTAGGCATACACCAATTCTTCACTGCCTCAATCTTAGAAGGGTCAACATGAATACCCTGACTACTAACAATATGACCAAGAAATTGTACTTCATCAATCCAAAACTCACACTTAGAAAATTTAGCATACAGACGTTCACCACGTAAAAGTTCAAGCATAAGACGTAGATGGCGAGCATAATCAGCTTTAGTCTTAGAATAAATAAGAATATCATCAATAAAGACTATAAAAAATGATCCAAATAGGGTTTACACACACGATTCATACGGTCCATGAACACGGCGTGTGCGATGGTCAGTCCAAAAGGCATAACTACGAACTAGTAGTGCCCATAACGAGTACGAAAAGCGGTTTTAGGAATATCATCTTCGAGGACACGCAACTGATGATATCCAGATCGAAGATCGATCTTGGATAAGCAGGACGCGCCTTGTAGTTGGTCAAATAGGTCATCAATACGAGGGAGCGGATAACGATTCTTCACGGTAAGCTTATTAAGTTCTCGGTAGTTGATACACATACGGAAGGAGCCATCCTTCTTCTTGACAAATAATACTGGAGCACCCCACGGAGAGGTACTTGGATGAATAAAACCTTTATCGAGTAATTCCTGCAGTTGGCTAGATAACTCTTGCATCTCAGAAGGTGCAAGACGGTAGGGAGCCCTGGCGACAAGAGTCGCACCAGGTACGAGGTCAATACGAAAATCAACAGACCTAGGAGGGGGAAGACCAGGAAGATCTTCAGGAAAGCCATCAGTGAAATCACACACCACCGGAACTTCGCTTATGTTCTTCCCCTTGCCTTTTTGTTCCACCACGTGGGCTAAGAAGGCAGGCTTCTATTTACGTAAGCTTCTGCTCGCTTGTGTGCATGACATCAATCTCAGTCCCTTTGAAGGTCGGCCTCCATAGACGATTAAAGTATCACCATTGGGAAGAGGAAGATGAACAAGTTTCTCATGACAAACAATCTCGGCATGGTTCTTACGCAACCAATCCATACCGATAATAACATCAAAACTACCCAAACGCATGGGTATGAGATCAATAGAGAACACGTGATCGTTAAGAGTCAGGGAGCAATCACGAACGATAGAATTAACGAGAATCGACTTTCCATTTGCGGCCTCAACAGAGAATGACTCAGGTAACTTGGAGCGTGTACAGTTTATCAAAGACTCAAATTCCACGGACACAAAGCTTTTATCGGCACCAGTATCGAATAGAATCGAAGCATAAAGGTTATTAACAAGGAACATACCATTGACAACGTCATTTTCATTGTGAGCCTGATTAGCATTAAGGTTGAACGCTCGTCCACGAGCGGCTGGCTGCTGGTCCTGGTTCAGCTGAGGACACCGGTTACGGAGGTGGGTAGTATCTCCACACTTGTAGCATGCACGAATAGCGTTGACTGGCCTTGGGTTCTGCAAAGGAGCTGGAGGTGCAGGTAGAGCTGCCTGAGTTGGGGCTTGCTGAGCTTGCTGTGCAGGGTTAGCTTGACGATGGTAGGGAGTCGTGTGACCATAGCGATTGCAGTTAGTGCACAGACGACATGCAGAAGTAGCAGGATGATGGTAGTTGCAAGTGGTACACTTTGGGTGAGAACCAGTGTACTACTTCTTAGCTTCGGGAGCAGCAGGAGCAGGTTTAGCAGCAGGAGTAATTGCATTACATCCAGAACCCTGGGATTTCCTTTTCTTGTTCTTGCTGCCGCCTGGCTGCTGGGTAACTTGATTCGCAGACTTGGAGGGAGCAGGAGTAGCAAACTGCTTATCACGCACACGATTGTTGTTCAAACTTGCTGCCAAACGATAGACTTCTTCAATAGTTTCCAGTTGAGCTGCTTCTATAGAATCACACATAGCAGGAGGTAGACCATTGATGTACTTGGTTATCATCTGCTTAGGAGTAGAAACCATGTGAGGAACGATAAGACTAAGCTGCTTGAATCTGGTAGTATAAGCCAAGTTATCATCACCAACCTGCTTCAGATGCCAAAACTCTTCTTCAAGCTTCAATTGTTCATAAGGAGGGCAGAACTCGAGCATCATGAGTTCTCGCACCTCAGCCCATGGAAGAGCATAGGCTTCCTCATTTGAACGGATGTTTCTCTCATTCGACCACCACTCCAATGCTCTGCCTTGAAACATCCCAGTTGCACTCCTAGTCTTTAAGTGATCTGGGCACTCGTTGTTAATGAAGGTAACCTCGATGTTGTCAAACCACTCGAGCATAGCAGTCACCCTATCACTGCCCATGAAAGTCTTAGGGTTGCAAGAGATGAAATGCTTATAGTTGAACTTAGTAGGCTTTTGCTTTTCGACCTTTGAGTCCACAGAGGATGGAGGAGTGTTTGATCCTTGGAGCTTAGAGACGATCTTTGGCACGATCAAGCAATCTGTTCGGCCATGAAGGACGTCATCTTTTTCTGAGACTTCTCCCTGGATTTCCTGAGAGTGTCGGATAGCTTTTGAGAAGACATCCTAAAGATCCAATAAGAGGATCGTATAAGTCTAAATTCACGAAGCCTCACAATATAGACTCACACACAATAGACTAAAACTCAACAAGATTCACACGATCAAGCTTCAAGTTTTCACATAGATTCCAATACCACAAAACCCACGACCTTCGCGTGGCACGTTCTACGAAGTTTGGCAACATGTCAGAAACGCTTATATATAGGAAGTACCAGCGGCGTATCCACCACGCTTTGGGCACATCGCTTCCACCTCGTACTCGGTGTCATGTTACGTGTCGTAGAACACGCTCATCATTATCATCATCATGGATTCACATAGTTTACAATAGATTCAATTAGATTCACGTAGATTTCAAATAGATTCCAGTAGTTTCAATAGACTCCCATAGATTCAATAGATTCAATAGACTTCAATAGATTCAATGGATTAAATAGACTCAAATAGATTCTCATAGTTTCACATAGACTCGTGCTAACAATCCACAATCAACGAAATCCCGCATGGCACGTGTTACGAAAGTTCGGTAATATGACCGAAGCACTTATATATAGGAAGTACCAGCGGCGTATCCACCATGCATCAATCATGCCACGTCCGTCTCGTCGTCGGTGTCATGTCTCGTTAACCACCGCTTTCGATTTCACCACTTCTCAAAACATAGATTAACCAGATAGATTCAACCACATAGATTAACAAGGTAGATTCAATCACTCAAACCCGAGCCTACAAAACTATGAATTTCGCTTAGCGCATGGTGAGAAGGTTTGGTAGCATGCCAGAAATGCTTATATACAGGAAGTACCAGCGGCGTATCCACCACGCTTCGGACATGTCACTTTCCCCCTCGTCTTTGGTGCTAGGCTACATTTCGTATTTTGTTTCTCCATCCACATATACGTAGTTTTCACATAGATTTCACTAGAGTACATAATAGATTTCACATAGCTTTCTCATAGAATACACAAATAGTCCTTCCATAACTTTAGAATCCCTCATTAGACACTAAATTTCGCATGGCGCTTGGTACGAAAGTTGGTAACATGTCAGAAACACTTATATATAGGAAGTACCAGCGGCGTATCCACCATGTTTCAGACACATCACTTCTGCCTCGTATTCCATGCCATGTTTCATTTAGCGTCTCATAATCATCACAACACATAGATTCATCAAATAGATTCACATAGCATCATGATTCCATATAGATTGAATAAGGCTTCATAAATTTAGTTTTGATCCTGATTAGAGTTAACGTTTTGGATTGCGGACATACGTGCGATTCGTATAAAAAGCATACCAAATGATCGAAGGATTGAGTTTAAAACCACATGCATAAAATTCGAGATAACATAAAAGCAAGATGGGCTCATAAACATAGGATTGTTCCGGGTAGAGGAACGACGACTAACCAAAGTGATTCGAACCCCTTTCCAATTGAGGTAACGTGTCTTGACTTACTTAGACAAATACGTCATCGATGTTAGGCCTACGATATTATTCCTTTTAGTCATTCCACATCCCTAATTGATTGGGATTTCGAGACTTTGGCGAGACATGAAAATCAAGGAGTGGGACTAGTTATCAAAATTTGAGTTTCACCTCTAACTTGACAACATCATACCCTAATAGCGTCGGTACTCATCCGCAAATAAGACCTACTAGAATAATATGGAGATTTCCCTTGAAGGTTTGAATGTCACTCCTAACTTGGGGGGCAAATCTTGCGCAAAATACAAACACTGATTAACAGCGTTTCCAAAGCATCAAGTGTATATTGTATCAACCTTAGGAAAGGCATGTAAGTTTAACAGGGAAATGTGCTGCTAGGAAGCAGATACGGTAGAATACATAAGTCTTAAACAACAAATAAGAGTCAAGATTCCTAGAACTATAGACTAGGGCAAGTATTCCTACTTATCCTAATTCCCTATAGTTATGGCTCTGATACCAATCTGTCATACCCCAACCGATGGCGGAAACATCGGGGTGCGAGCATTAGGCGTTCAGATTGCTCATGAGAATTCCATAACACTATTGTTTCAATAAAAGATTAATTGATTTCATGCAAACGTCTAAGAAACATCATCACAAGTATCACATTACAAACCAAATCATAAATTGTTCAAAAGACTAAATTAACTAGGCGACATTTCTAAGCATCTCCTAGCTTGGTTCCATGTTCCATTTCAACCTATCAGCCTGCAACATGTATTAAAATATCAATACAAAAGTATTGGCGAGTATACAAGTTTGATAGTAGAATAATAGATTAAAACAACTCATATCCATAATGTAAGCAAATAAATATAGTTTCAGCCGTGCTAGTGTCGCAGTCCACGCAGTGATAGCCCAAGTATCCCGATGCTTTAGTGTTTACCCAAGACTCAAGGTAAACTAGAATCCTCCTAACAATACCCCCCGAGAATAGTGGGAGAGGTGCATCTCCTATAGCGCTACTATTGTTAAGGCGGAACTACACACTCTGGATTAAACGTCACGTAGCACAAAGAATCAAGAATCAAGAATCACAAGTTTCATGTTCACATAGGATAGAGTATAAGTTTCAAAGATTCAAGTTTAAGTCTCATAGAATACATGTTACACCCCAAAAGTTTAAAGTAAAAAGGGGATCGAGTATACTCACAGTGATTGCTTAACAGTCGCAGCTGTTATTGGATCAAAGGGAGCTCTTTTTAGAATTAGCCTGATTAGATTATAATAGGATAAGAGTCGGGTAGAGTAACAAGATTGAATAAAGTGTCAAACCAGTCACTGGATTGGATGGCTGTCCGTTCGGATGACTGACCGATCGGATTGCCAGTCGGTCGAGTGACTTAGATGAGTTGTGAAGACAGATGGCTGCCCGATCGGATGGCCATCCGATCGGGTTGCCACTTGAGTACAAGTGAAGGGATCAGGGTGGCTGCCCAATCGGGCGGCTGTCCGATCGGCTTGCCATTAGATCCGAGTGTAAGGTGCCTTGGGCATCCGGATAGGATGGCTGTTCGATCGGACGCTTGTCCGATCGGGTTGCCACTCGATCAAGACGCCCAATTTCCAAGTGTTGAAAAGTTTCTAAGTTTCAAGGCAAAAAGGCAAGTGTCACCTGATAGGGTGGCTGTCACACCCCAACCGATGGCGGAAACATCGGGATGAGACGAAGTGTGCATGGATTGCTAGAGACTTCATAACACTATGTGACAATATTTAATTAAATTCAAATTTCATTGCAAGTGCTAAATTGTCATACAACATTTAAAATAGAAATAACAACATTGTTCAAATTTCAACATAACATCAAAAGATAAATGGATTAAAGGTGTGTATCTAGTCCACCCTAAACTCGTTTCATCATTCATCCATACTTCATTAATCAACCTGCAACATGTATTAAAATAGAGTTTCAATGCAAAAGCAAAGGCGAGTATATAAGTTTAACTACATAGCATAATAGAATAAAAACTCAAGTCTAACATGATTCATAATATGTGATTACTAGTATGCAATTTTGGCGTACAATATGATCAAACCCGAGAATACAACGCATAAAAGAGCCTAATCCCAAAAGTTTAGCGGGGTGGTAATGTTTAACTTAACAATACCCAAAAGTATAACGGGTGGGGCGTTAATCCTATAGCGCTATAATTGTTAAGGTGGGCGAGCAAAGTTAATGAGCATATAACGTTCCAAAGCGTTCACATAGCATACGAGAATAACAAGTAAATCACATTAGTTTCATGTTTAATCATGGATAGAGTAAGTTTAATTGAGTTTAAAAGTTGTTTGCATAATTATACATGTTGCATCCCAAAGTATAAAGGGGGGAAAAGGGATCGAGTATACTCACGGTGGTTGCAAGCTTTCCTACTTGAAATCCCGCGAGTGAGTTGGTGGAACAGTTTAAGTTGGAGCACCTAGTCCTTCTACACGCGGAAACATAGGTGTGTGAGTTTGGCGTTAAACGGAAGATTATAAATTTGGAGTTTAACATAACATAAAGTATGATATTAAAAATAATCATCTTTAACTTTATAACCCTTGTATGACACTATGTAACCAATATGGTTAGAATGTTTTTATGGGTAGTACACCCATTAGAATCATACTTAGAGTTTTAGGTCTTAGATGATATTCTACTACTTTAACATATAAACACAAGTTTAACATTAAAGGTTCGAATGAGTGTATATATATATTTAGGTTAAGTATTATATGTTATTTAGTCCAATAAGTCAAGTAGGAGGTAGAAGATTAAATCTTCATTTAGGCACCTCTAGTATCATGGATGTCATGTATGGGGTAGGAAGGACAAGCTTCCATTTAGGAACCCCTTGAATGTTCACCACTTCACTTGATGTAAAAACAACCAAGGAGGGTCAAGAACTATGATTAATACAAGTATGTAAATAATCTAAACTAAGAGAAATCATCAAATCATATGAGGATTTTATGTTGGAACAACCCAAGTTGTTCCACAATCACTCTACATCAAGATCTAAGCTCGAACATGACTTGTGGGTAAAATACCCTAGACAAAAAAGAAAGCACTTGAGGTTTAACCTCTGATTTTATATGTCTCTAACATTTTTCTAACACCTAATCAACCATGGGAAGGGTTGTAAGCATTAGTACATAGTCTAGAGATGAGTTACACTCAAGCATGATAAGTATAAACAAGTTTTTGAATAACATAAAACAAAACAGAAAGTTTTGGACATATTTAGGGCAATTCCAGGTCTGATTTCTCCAAGGAGAAACCAAGGAATCAAACCCCAAGGTTATCCAAAGAAGTAGGAAGAAGAACCAAGTGATTTGGTTGAGAAATGAGCAAGTTACACTCACTTTTGTTAAGGAGTATGAATCTGTTCAAAACTCTGATTTGCAACAGATTTGAGAGTGAATTTGTGAGGTGTAAAGAGTTGTGAAAGTGTAAAATGGTGTGGAGAAGGTGTGTATTTATAATGGAAGAGATTGGAGGTGATTGGAGGTGTTTAGAGGTGGATTAAAGGTGATTGGGTGAGGTTGGATGTTGGGATTTCGTGCATAAACGCGGGCTGCTGCGTTTTCTGTCCGCCCAGACACCCTTACGGACCGTAAGGGTGGTGGCTTACGGTCCGTAAGCCATGGTCAGAAGCACAAGAATTATTATTTTAAGTTTTATTGTTTTGCAACATATCCAATTGTTATTTAGGACGGGTTTTGTGACTTATTTAAGGTTCCTAAGCATAAGTAACATGTCCTAAAGGTTGCACAAGTGTAAATTGAGTATGACTAAGCATAAGTTTTGTATAAAACATGAATACCACGTGTTCAATAGTTTAACATAAGTTCGCGAACATCCCGAATAAATACCAAATTGTTTCTCAATTCAAGTGCTCAATCATGAATGGAATATATATAACACGAGTTTAAATAATAGCAAGTTTAGCACCTAGTTTCCAAGAATAATGAATAATCAACAATTGATTTACAAAATCGAACATACGAGCATATATAGAGTGTGTATAACATATTTGTAACAAAATACGAGTTTCATTAATGATCCAAGTCTCGGTTTTACAATGATTACAAAGAAAGAACGATTACGAGAATACAAGGTTTCCAAAAATAGAAATATGAACAAAACTTTCTATAAATGGAAAGTACAAAAGAGCCGGGCGTTACAGTGGCTGTCCGATCGGACGGCGTCCCTTGTTCTTGTTTAACATGTTTGTAAAATTTCCAAGTTCCTTAGCTTAATGGTGACGGTACGGCACGTATTGTGACAATAGTAAACTCGTTAGCACACCGCCGTTCTAATCGGGTGGGAATCACCCCTATCCGTTCAGCCGTCTGTCCGTAACGAGTTAATGGCAGAATCCGTCCTATGCTCGTCTTTTCTGGTAATAACTCAGATCTAAGCCGACTTTAGACCATTTATCAAGTCTACAGTCCGTTTAGACTCAGTTTCCACCGAGTAAAAGTACGAGTTTGAGTAAAAGATGAAGAAATACTCAGGTTTTATATGAAAAGTCTAGATTTAGCTTATATTTAGTGTGAAAATGCATGAAACATCTTATATCTGAGCTAGATCTTGCTTAGTATAACATCACATGGTAGTTTGTACAGCCCCCATGATGACATCACCCTCAAGAACTCAGATCCGAGAGATTTTACGGTGAAAAATGTGATTTCAAGTGAGAATCAAGTCGAGAATGATGTGTGGATTAAGAAAGTACAAAGATCTAGCCTAAAATGTACCGAAATCGATGAGAAAATGAAGAAATGAAGAGTGTGCGTGTCTGGTCGAGCAAAGCTGTCACATCACTCAAAATGGTGATGTGACAGGTCTATTTATAGTGTGAGAGGGTATTAAGGCGGTGCAAGATGGATAGGGTGGCGATCCGTTCGGGTGGTCATCCGATCGGGTGGCCATCCGATCGGGTGGTCATCCGATCGGGTGGCAAGCCGATCGGATTGCCACTATGGTCAATCCACCTTTCCGTGTTCCCGTCCTTGATTCATTTAGCGAGTTAGGTTAGGTGTTGCGTTGCGTATAGTTTACGTAAAGTATCTAGATTACATTATAAACCAAAAGTTTCCAAGTTTCATAGATTCCGCCAGTGACAAGGCTCCAGTCTCTCGTTCAAACGAGAATCAAGTTTCACGAGTCTAAGGAGTCAAGCCCCAAGTACGTTTCAAGAGTCAAGAATCATAGTTTCTCAAGCATCAAGAATCAAGAGTCCAAGTATCAAGAATCATAAAGAATCTAGCTTCCATAGTATCAAGAATCAAGTATCTAGTTTAATCATCAAGAATCAAGTGTATAGATTAAGCATCACTATCAATAAGATTCATGCCAAAAGTATCAAAGTATTAACATCACATAACTACAGGGACCAAAACTGACAATTGATAAAAGTTCAAGGACTAATCTTGCCAAGAGTCTAAAGTTTAGGGACGCTGGGTGTTACAAATCATATGTCGATACATGATTAATCGATACACCACATTTTCAATATCATATACCCCGCGCTTAAGTCGTGGCCATTTGCAATTAAATGAGTCGGGATAACCAGGACACGGCCGTATTAACCCCCAAGTGTTTAAGTTATCAAGCAAAACGAACTAAAATGTGTTTTTGCATTTCTACGACATCATTCTCCCTTTTGCAATGCCCGACCAAGTGGCTAATGCCATATCCCAAGCCTTTATAACATAAAATAGGCTAAGAGTATTTACCTGTACTAGTCATTATAATATCAAGAGTAAATTGCTATTTTGGTCCATGTGGTTTATAACAAATTGCTATATTTTACATATATGAAAAGTCTTGCAAAAAAAAAAAAAAAAAACATCAACGTTTTAATTTATTGCAATTTTAGTCCACATGACTAACTTCCATCCACTTTGATGCTAACTTCAGGTCACATGCCAAACATGTGATAGGCAATATGGTAATTACCCATCTATATTGAAGAAAACAACAAAAAACACCCTTCCCCCATTGACTAATGTAGTGTCTCTTTTAACAATTGATAGTGTTGATAAAATGCTAAAATTGATATTGATTTGATTATGATATCAAACTTTATTTCGATTAAGGTTTATAACAAGCTGTAACCTTTTAGGATTTAATTGAAAGTTAAAATGTGTTATCTTGCTTGATTTTTTTAAAGATTGCTCCTTTTTTATTACTAGATATCAGATGTCAACTTCTATGAACATTCTTGACAATAGTTTATAAATAAATAGGACAATGTAAAAGCGAGTTAGACTGTTGATTAACTACTCGAGACTATGAAAAAAAAATTATAAATATGCCATTAATAATCTTTTAAATTCTATGATATTAATAAAATACAAAACATGGACTCAAACAGAGAAAAGTAGAAAACGCTCATTCATGCTCTGCTTTCCTACAACCTCTGTCCTAATCTGGTAAACCATTCATGAAATCATATTTTAATTCAGAGTTTTCGATCACAACGAAGAAATGGTGAAGTATCGAAAGATAGGTGTGGCGATGGATTTCTCCAACCTCTGATCCATCGATTATTCGTTCAGTTGTTTCGATTTTGTTGCTTAAACCGTGTATTGATTTGCTACAGTTGGTGAAGTTCCAATGGTAAATACGACATGAACATGCTAGATCTTATTTGCATACTAACTGTTCATCACATTGTGATGTTTCTACTTTATGGAACAGATGGCAAGAAGCAGGTTTGGGATCAAAGCTCTCTTCTGTTCTTTTCTTCAATAGAGATGGTAATTACCATATTATCCATCACATGTTTGGTGTGTGACCTAATGTTAATAGCAAAGTGAATGGAACTTAGTCATGTGGACTAAAATTGCAATAAATTGAAACGTGGGTGTGTTTATTTGCAAGACTTTTCATATTTGTAAATTATAGTGATATGCTATAAACCACGGGGACCAAAACAATAATTTACTCTAATATAAATTATGTTTAGCACAACCGTAATTCAAAACAACGTAAACTTAGGCGCAATTTACTGGAGGTTTCTAGTCTGGAATGAACGAAAAAATTTTCTGTTAGAGTGTTAACGGGTCATATATAAGTCATTGACTTTGACCGATTAACTTAATGGATACGCTTGATTTGCTAGATTAAGCGTTGAACGGATAGAATGTGGTTTATACCCTTCCGAGTGCAAGGACTCGTGTAATATGGGTTAAATAATCAAACATTCTGATCATAACTGAATTTGAAAGGCTTTGACCCGATTCGGTGAGTTTATATGTTTTATTCTATTTAAACTAGTTGTACGCGCATATGCGGTACCGGGTGATCGAATAGGTCTATGACAAGTCCATTATGCCAAAATATTAGTTGGAAAGACAGATTAGGAATTTCATTGGTTTTAAAACCATTTTTATGCCATAAGGGCATTTTTTTGGCATTTTAAAGTATATTAGATGGACTTATCAATAAACTCGACAAATGATATGACCAGAAGGTATAACCTCAGAGAATTATTCCCTAAAATAACCTGATCATATAACAACCCTTAATCAGGTCAGAATCGAAAGTCAAAGAAGAAGTCAAACTGTTTGACTTTCGACTACGAAACGAGCTCTAATCAGGAAATGACGAGTTGGACATGATTAAACGTGTCAGAATTTGTTATATGAACTGTTATGATGTCAAAATTTAAGGTTTTGATACTTAGAAACTCATTTAATGTAATTTTCAAAATTTATGTTTTTGACTTTTATTTTATATAATTTTGACTCGTCATTTCGCCTATTTAACGTGATATTCAGAGGGTGCAATCACAAGGGATTAACACCTTCATGATTACGATCATGTTGCAAAGTTCGATTCGAACTTTGACATGAAAAAATGGTCATAATCGAAAGTCAAAACAAAAGTAAATTTGCTTGACTTTCGGCTAATAACTAGTGGCATCACAGGTGTCACATGGAGGAGGAGAAGTGGCAAGGTTCGGAGTTAAGTGTCCATGTTACAACCTGCAACTGGCAGCTGCAGGTGTTCTGCCAGCGACACCCTTACGTACCGTAAAGGTGATGGCTTACGGTCCATAAGGACCTTCTAGCGCCCACAATTTCAAATGACTTACGGAATATGCCTTGTGGTCCGTAAGGGACCTCCAGAATATGATTTTTGGCATTTTTTCCAATATTGATCCCTCAACTATATTCCATCTCTCATTTTTGATATAATTCTCTCTCGTCCAACAAATCTCGCATATTTGAGAGTTCTCGGACACGTGTTGCCATATAATTTGATATAAATTTCCAAGTTGTTACACTTATCTAATCCTATTACCTATAAAAATGTATTTAGTTTTTATTAACCGAAAAAATAAATGTTTGTCCCTATTTAATAATTAGCTCAATAGTACTGAATATGCTACAAAACTTTTAACAAATATCACATGGCATTTTGATCTCCATGGCCCCTTGATATATATGTTGTCCTAGGCATAGAAAGGTAAACGTACAATCATTGACATATATCGTAATGTCTCATTATATAATGAATATTTATTGAAACGTTGAACTTTTACTTTATTAGTTGTTTGTTATGCATTGCTAATTGTGTTCCAGTTCATAGAGTACTTTAACATTATGTTGTCCAATTCTTTAGTTTTAGAATTGTAATGTAGCGTTTCGTATTTTCGTACTTTCTATTTTTAGAAACTTGTATTTGTATTCAATTGCAATCCTTGTAATCTCGAGACTTTGATCATAATGAAAATACATTTTATATATACTTGTAAATTCATGCATAAACAATACAAAAGCAATCACGAAATTCGCATTATATATGAAACCGACATACTTTATGCCTACATTATCATTAGAATGCCAACCATACATGCTCACACATTATACATACTTGTATATACCCAAAATGCATAAAAAAACAAGCTTAACTATAAGTTTATAACTCAAAATAACCCTCAGAAAAGTCCAGGGACTGAAACTGAACAAAATGGACCAGGTTTGGTAAAACACACCCTAGCGTGACGTGAGGGATGTGCTCTCTCTTCTTGCATTGCGCGAGAGACCAAAAAACACAAAAACCTTGTTTCTGCTCCAAATTTAACATGTTTCAACCACTTCTCAACTCCTAACACTCAATTACTTAATTAAAATAACTAGCCCTAATCCTCAACTATAAAACCAAGGCTCCCACCCTTCCATTTCACTTTCCACACTCGCAATTCACTCTCTAAACTCTCTCAAACTTCTAGATCTTGCAATTTTGGGCAGAAGATTCTTTGAACCAAAAGTGAGTTTCAACTCACTTTCTTTTTCGCTTATTCATGAATTCTTGCTTCCCCTTCTTTAGGATAACCTCTAGGAGTATTTCCAGAAGTTTAATATGGTAAACTAGGTTGGAACATCACCGTTTTGAGGTCCAAAGTGGAGTTTATTTTCTGTTTTTTTAAGACTTTCGTACTATGGTACTTCTACCGTGCTTTCTTGGAGTATCTTGTACCAAACCAAGTTCTCAACTAATCTTCATGTTGAGGGCTTGAGTTAAGATGTATTCTAGAAAGTATGAAGTCCTTGTACCCGTTTTCTTAATGTACAAAGACCCTAAGTGCAGTGGCGGATCTAGAAAATCTTCATAGGGGTAACGTCTTAAAAGAAAGGGGTAACGAAATCGAAAAAACGTTAAAAAAATATCAAATTTTTCCAAAATTTACACTACCGCCGGAGCACCAAGGGGTAGCGGAGGCTACCCCTTCTTATAAGGTACATCCGCCCCTGCCTAAGTGGTCTTCATAGTGAGAGAAACCAAACCAAGTCTCTAACTTACAATGTTCCTATATATAAGTGTTCCTACCATGTTAACGAAAGTTACGTGAAACATGCCATGTAAAATTTGGTATTATTTGAACCTTGTTTTTACTATTTGCTTATTTATAAGAAAAACTAAACATAACGATCAATTGTCTTTGATTATCTTTCATAATATCTAAGGGGCTGTTTGGCAACATCTGAATGGTTAAGTGCTGAACCAGTAAGAGGTCTTAACCATTAAGTGTTGAACCAGTAAGAGGTCTGAACCATTAAGAGCCTGTATAATGCTTAACCGTTCAGAGGCAAATGTCTGACCAATTTAGATTAGAGGTCTAGACTCTGTATAAATCTTAACCATTCAGAGGCAAATGTCTGAACCATTCAGACATTTGCTCATGAAACAAACAGTGTGAACCATTAAGTGCCGAACCAGTAAGATGTCTTAACCATTAAGAGCCTCATTAAGAGGTAAACAAACAGCCCCTAAATTTGCATACCATTCATTAGTTTTCCGTTGGTCAATTTAGGGTGCAAAAACTTATCACATGAACTATTGGAAAAGTTCACATATTGAAGTTATTAGTTTACTCTTAATAGGGGGTGATACTTTATAGTCACTTGAACTAATCTTATTACACCGAGTCTACTGTTGAGGTAGTCTGCCCAATAAAACAATTGTAGTTTTTTTTTTTTGTTCTCTATGTAGTTGACACCATCTTGTCATATGGGTTCGTTTACTTCTAAACAATACACCATGTTGTTTGTTTCTAATTTAATTATATATAAATGTATTATTGGTCATGTTTTGATTTAATGTATCCTTAAAACAATTAACTAGTTCGAATGTTAATAAATTAGTTTCGTTCTTTTGAAGATAATACAAAATTAGTTCTTTAAAGTAGAAGAATGATTGAACCACCATATACATTGACAATGATTTGGCCATGTGGGTGATGCCCAATTGCCCATAGACTTTGATCTTTTCAAATTTCGAATTTATGACTGGATAATTTCATACAAAATAAATATAAATCTTTAGGTTAATAACCGAACATAAACAAAGTTTTTATCAATCGGTGAAAGCTCAACTTATTTAAGGTCCTATAATATTTAGGGATATTGAATTTAAATAACCCTAACTTCCACCAAATGTGCGATAGTATTCCTAACTTTCGATTTGTACCACACCATTCCCAACTTTCAACTTATTGGCTGATAGCACTCTCAAACTAACTAAAGCCTAATCCAGTTACTTTTTTTTGCTAATGTGGCACTTGTGTGGTGATGTGGCATCTGAAGTGGACTTTTTTTGATGACATGGTGACTGACTTGTTTTTTTATGACGTGGTAGCTGACTTGATTTTGTTGATGATGTCGCAGCTGACGTGACACTGGTCTGGTGATGTCGCAACTGACGTGACACTGGTTTGGTGATTTGGCAGCTGATGTCAGTAAACTGGCTTAAATTATAGAGTGTGGTTCCCCTTCCCCCAAGTCAATATCAACGTCACATCACCATTCCCTTCCCTTCCACCTCATCATCCTCCCCCAAACATGGGGTGTGGTTCCCCCTTTTCCCCTTCCATTTTTTTATTTTTATTTTTTTAATACCAAAATTCTTAAAAATATAAAAAGTTTTAATTAATTAAAAATAAAATTACATAGCCTAGAAAAAAAGACATAATTAAAAAAAACATAATTTAAATAAAAACTAAAACCCACTTCCATTTCCTCCTAGCCATTTCTTCGCGAGTTTGTCCTTCATTCTTGAAAGCACTGCACAGTCTCTTTTGGGTACGCTTTCAATGTCGGTCCTCATGAGTCGGAACTCTCCGGCTTCTTGTTTTTGTAGATCAACCTCGAGTCGTCTTTTATCAAACTCAAGCCTCTCCTTTCCCTCGTTACCGCTTCTTCCTTTTCCTTCCCTTTCTTTTGTATCTTTCCTATTGCACTCCCATAAAATGGTTGAATTTTTGTAAAACTGTATCACGTTTAGATGCATCACTCGAGCTCGTTCCCTTTGAACCCGAAGCCTTCTCGACGGCTGCTTTTTTAGCATGATCCCTTCTAGTTGGCCTTTGTGGTTCAGGAGTTGAAGTTTCATCTTCGAACTCGGGTCACCGTTTATATTGATAATACAACGTGCATCCGAGTCACCCGCACTATAACTCCCTAACACACTTGTTTTAGATGTTTTCGCTTCTAAAGCCTCATTAGGCACCACCTTCCACTTCTCACATTTTCTCAATATTTCATACGACCTCATGTAATTCCACGGCCCGTGTTTGTTGGTGTATCTCTCAACAACCAACGATAAAATAGTTGCATCATCTTCACCACTTTTACGATTGTTCCATGCATGTTGATATATACCCGCAAACAAACCCATTTTCCGTTCATCTATTTAAATTTTGAACTAACGGAATGGACTAGACGATATGGGTTGCTTTGCATCAATTTGAAAAATTGTTTACAAACTTGGTTATAAAAGCCTTCATGTTTGCGGTTGTTGGATACAAATTACAATTAAAAAAAATACAAATATTAGTACTTTATTTAAAAATAAAATTCTTTAGAAAGAAAATACAAATATTAATACTTTATTTAAAAATAAAATTAAAAAATATACCTAAAATCGGATCGGTAGAAGTTTTAACCCAAGCCCGTGCAAGCGCTTCCAACTCGTCCGATGTCCATGGAATGCTATCCGCCTTCCCGCTTCCCTTTTTTGATCTCCTATAGCTTGTTTTTCCACTTCTTGGTCTTCGTGGTTTGTGGTTGCGTTTCGGGTATGACATCGTCATCTGCGGCTTATGACATCGTCATCTACGGCTAAAGAAACAAAATCGTGCTCGGGTGCGGTTTGAGTCAACAGTTGGAACGACGACATTTGTAGGCCTTGTGATTGTATTTGCATTTGCATAGCATGGTGATGTTGTTGGTATTGCATTTGCCAAGGGTTTTGAGATTGACTAAAACCGCCAAACGTAAACGGCTCCATTGGTGTCGTGTTGTATACGAATGGGGGTTGGGTCGAGGGAGTAGCGGGTGTGTTGGGAAAGCTTGGGGGCGGGTTCGGTCGGCTCAGATCCATGATTTTTTTATGTTGAAAATGGATTTAAGATTGGTTTTAAGGATATTGAAAATTATTGAGATTTTTAAAGATGAAAATGGGGTATAATTAGGTTTTTAAAGTTTTTTTTTTTGAAAAGTTGACCGTTTTCAACGATAAAAAAAAAGTAACGGTCGAAAAAAGTGGCTCAGGGAGGACGGGAGGTTTCCTCACTTGCACCGAAGGTGGGACCGGAGGGGGGGGGGGGGGGGGGTTCCCCGCCGGGTCCCCCCTCCACGTCTGCACCCCATTTCCTCTCCCGAACCCACACTTGATGGTCTTAGTGTTGTGTTAGTTTGGGAGTGCTATCGACCAATAAGTTGAAAATTGAGAGTTGTGTGGTAAAAATCGAAAGTCTATCGGCCAATTGGTGAAAGTTATTGTTATTTAAATCCAATATTCCTAATATTTAATCCTTGATAGAATAGTGTGTACAAGAAGGTTCAAAATCACATAGCTCTTGATTGTTAATGGGGGTGTGATCGTAGCTTTTCTAAATTTGGAGGTCTAACATGTTAATGTAGATGGTTCCGTTGCGTATGGGACCGTGGTCTGTGGGCCAAACCAATTCCGCCGTAGACAAGCACAAGTGCCGAGTCAATCCTCAAAAGACGCGTTGCCGTGCCACGACTCGGCCATTTCTAATTAGCATTTTCACTTGACCAAACTACCCCTCACCTATTTGAAAAAAAATATTGCAACTTAATTTAAACAAGTTTTCTAAATAGTAAAACTTTTAGAACATTGGTTAAACTTAAGGTTCTTTTTATATAATTTTATATAAAACTAAAATGTAACTAGATGATTTTTTTTAGTTAAATGTATTTAATGCTAAGTGAATTCATCTTTATGCAATACTTATGGTTAAATAGGTAAAAATTAATAAGTTGCATTGATAAATTAATTCTTTTAAAGGAAAACTTATGGTTAAATAGGTAAAAATTAATAAGTTGCATTGATAAATTAATTCTTTTAAAGGAAAACTTATGGTTAAATAGGTAAAATTAATAAGTTGCATTGATAAATTAATTCTTGGATTATCCCATGCATCATTCATCACTTAGTCTTGAAATATACTAATATATAGAATACATATATTCATAGTATTCTTTGATTATCTACTCTAAAGACATAATTATTTTTATACTAGCTTAATGTATATTTATATAACACTTTACTTTGATTATTTTCATAACAAAAAACTATACCACCTTAATGTACCTTATATAATATTAATAAGTTAAAATGATAAATAAGTATTAATAATATCTAGATTCAAAGGGTAAATTTAATTTTTGAGAAATGAATAGTGTTTCTTTACATTAAATTATATCTTTTTGAAGGTTCCAATTATCTATCAAAAGAAATTTCTCCAAAACTTCAAATTTGAAGCAATTTGGAAAGTTAAAATATCATTTTTTAAGATAGCACTTGGACCATATGCTATATAAACTATTAAGTTGGTGGATTTTGTTATTCAGGGAGTTGTATTTTAAAAAGTCATGTTTTATTAAATATTACTTTTTAGTTATTTGTTGATATTTAGAAAAACTAAGCTACAAAAGTCAACTGATGAATATATAAACTAAATACAAGTAAATTCACATTATAATTTCATCTTCTCTAAATCACACATGTAGTTGTTTCCGTTTAAACGGTAAAAAAACATAAAATGAATGATGTGGGGGTGTAAATTGTGAATGAGTCAAGTCCAAGCTAGTCTAAACTCGAGCATAGGATCATTTAAACTCGACTTGATTTGACATTTTTATTCGAGCTGATCTCGTGTAACTCACAAATTATTTACAACTCTACTTTAATGTCTATTTAGAATATAAAAGGATTAAAGAAACTCGAGCATAGGATCATTTAAACTCGTTTTGATTTGACCTTTTTACTCAAGCTGAACTCGTGTAACTCACAGGTTATTTACAACTCTACTGCCAACATGGTATAGCCCAGTTGGTCAGGGGGTTTTCCACTAAGTGGTTTCCTCCTGGGGAGGTCTCAGGTTCGATTCCTACTAAGTGCAAATTATGTAAATATGGGAGAGCACCTCTGGTGGGATTCGAACTTGAGGTGAGGGGTTTAAACAGCATATGCTGACCCTTTGAAATAAGCTGGAAATCCAGTTTATCTATTGTTCAAAACAAAATTTACAACTCTACTTTAATGTCTATTATTAATGAAACAAATGGTTAATGAAATAAATAAAACAAATACAAAAACCAATTCCAAGGGCAATTTTGTCAAATAGAAAACAACCCTTTCTCAAACCCTCAAGTATATAGATACAAGATTTGTATCTATAAATGCATATCATCATCATATAGTGAATGAAAAGAAGACAACAGAAAACAAACGGCTTCTTTGTTGAGTTAAAGAGTATTCATCCTTTAAAACCAGACCCAAATTTCATAAACTTTAAAAACCCCACATCACAATCTCTCTTGTTTCATTCATCAAATCTTCAATTTCTTCATTCATTTCCACTATTTGGGGGTGATCTATTTGCTTGATTAGAAATGGCGATGATTAGTTTATCAAAGTTTCTTGATAAAGTTTACTTGATGGCTGAAGGTGGATCTCGTTATTGTTCTAAAAAGTCTGATGATCTTTGCGGTGATGTTTGTGATGAGGTAAAACCCTAATTTAATGTTCATGTTTATGCCTAAAGTTCCTACCTTTTTCTGGTTTTTTTTTTTTTTTTTTTTTAAGTTGAATAAGTTGGATGATCCAATTAGTTTGTTGGGTAGGACTGAAAATTGATTCATGTTTAGGGTTTTTTTTTTTTTTTTTTTTTTTTTTTTTTGAGAATTTAAGTTGAATAAGTTGGATGATCAAATTAGTTTGTTGGGTAGGACTGAAAACTGTTCAATTTGATTGTGACAAATTTTAATTTATTTTTTAAATATTTTTTTATCAAACTTATTGGAGCCCTCTTTTGGTTACAATTAGGGTTCTTTATGTGTTGTTTATGCCTAAAGTTTTGTTAAAGAATAAAAAAATTATATAAAAATAGGCTTTTTATTACTTTATGCTTAATTGAAGCTTTGAATTCATGTTATGTGTCTACAAATCATGTTAAAGACTTCTAACTTTAAGTGATCTCCATGTTCTTGAGATTCCTTTTATATTTATTTTTTTAAGTATATTATGTGCAGCTGTCATGAACTGAATAATTTTATCCCCAAATTGAAATTTAAAGTCTTTTGTAAACTGCAAGTCATCTTAATAAATCTTGCATATTTGGTTTGCAGGATTCAGGAAAGGTTTCAACAATGTCAAGAGTACGATGCATTCTTCGCGGGCTCGATTTGAAAACGCTTGTTTTTCTTTTCGTGTTGGTCCCGACTGTAATCCTCGGGTTATACGTACACGGGCAAAAGATTTCGTACTTTTTACGCCCATTGTGGGAAAAACCACCGAAACCGTTCAACGAAATCCCACATTATTATCACGAAAACGTGTCGATGCAGAATCTTTGCAAGTTGCACGGTTGGGGGACACGCGAGTTCCCGAGGCGTGTTTTTGATGCGGTTTTGTTTAGCAATGAGGTTGATCTTCTTACAATAAGATGGCATGAGTTGTACCCGTATGTTACCGAATTTGTGCTCCTTGAATCAAACTCAACGTTCACGGGTTTACCTAAGCCGTTGGTCTTTGATAGTCAACGCGACAAGTTTAAGTTCGTGGAGCCAAGATTGACGTACGGGAAAATTCCGGGAAGATTCAAGAAAGGGGAAAATCCGTTTGTTGAGGAAGCGTATCAACGGCTTGCATTGGATTATCTTTTACGGAAAGCCGGGATTCAAGACGATGATTTGTTAATCATGTCGGATATCGACGAAATACCGAGCAGACATACGATTAATCTTTTAAGATGGTGTGACGATATCCCTCCGGTTCTGCATCTTCGGTTGAAAAATTATCTATATTCGTTTGAGTTTCTACTCGATAATAATAGTTGGAGGGCGTCAGTTCATCGGTATCAATCAGGAAAGACACGATACGCTCATTACCGCCAATCGGATGTCGTGTTGGCAGATGCAGGGTGGCATTGCAGCTTCTGTTTCCGCCACATCAACGAGTTTATCTTCAAGATGAAAGCTTATAGCCATGTCGATCGAGTACGGTTTAACAAATTCTTAAACCCAAAAAGGGTGCAGAAGGTAATCTGCAAAGGTGCGGATCTCTTCGATATGTTACCCGAAGAATACACGTTTAAAGAGATTATCGGGAAAATGGGGCCCATCCCGCATTCGTATTCAGCTGTTCATCTTCCAGCTCATCTTTTGGAGAACGCCGATGAGTACAGATATCTTTTACCTGGAAATTGCGTACGAGAAAGTGAGTAGAAGTGTAGAACACTAAAATTAATATCAAGATTGTTCTTATTGGTGTAAAGTTTGGATCTTTGAAGTTTCCATACGAAACCCGTGTTGGGTTGACCAAAAGATAGTTGACCCGGGTTCTAAATCCGGCGATACTAGCATCATTCTTTCAGAAATGCTCGATTTCTGGGGTGATAGTGTACATAGTCTTTCGGGTCTTCTTCATAACGGCGATACGCATTTTCAAGATTCATCAGCAAAGATTCAACGTCAAGGTAATCGACGAAAGTTTGAGATAGATTTATTTGGCTTTAGGAAGTTTTGAATCTTGATTCTTGACACGAACCGATTATAAATATATAAATTCAATTTATGTTACATATTTAACTATTGATCTGTGTAACTTTGGATTTTGACCTGTTGATAGAGGATGTTTGTTTTGTTTTTTTTTTTTTTTTTTTTTTAATAATTGTCCAACTGTTTATGTAAACAGCTATGAATATTAATAATAAAACATTGGAACAGCCGGAAGACAGAATGATTCTTGGCATGAAGAAGAATCTGATGCCTTTTTGGACAAAGATTATTGTTTGAGGTTGGCATGATGTCCTACACATACAGCTGCTATATTTGTTCTTAAAGAAAATTGCAAGTTGACAGCATGCATGTTCTCTTGTCTATGATTGCCTTAGAATATGGTGTGTGTTAAAGATGAAACTTTAATTTTGGTCCAGGTTCCTTGTTCATAGACATGGCTCATGGTTTGGTACTTTGTTAATCATTGAATGAGTTTGGTACCAAATTTTGGGTGTGTTTGGTCCTTCCAAAGTTCCAATATTGATCTTTTAACCTCCAAACGCTTTTATATCGTAGTTTTAACTATTCTGTTAACGACATTTTGAAGGGTGAAACTAAGAAACAGCAAATCCGCTACGTTTGTATTGTTATAGTTTTCTATATTGAAACGGCTAACCCACGTATCCTTGGGTGGAAGAGGTGGTGGGGGTTGGGGGGGGGGGGGGGGGGTACCTTTCTCTTTCTAACAACCCTAAAGCGACCGGTAACATTCTATCCATATTTTTTTTAACAATTACAAGATTTTCTAAAGTAAACACAATACAAGTTGCACTCTACAGAATTTGAACTCCCAAACTTTTGGTTGTAAAGTACACCAGTAACACCACTTTACCACTAGGATGTCCTGTTGAGGACATCCCATACATCCATCTAGCACGGGTTTGTGAACCCAAAATCCATCCCGCAAGCCGAACCCATGGTGGTTGCGACGATGCTCCCGTGGTACCCAGGTGAACTCAGGGTTCCATCTTAGTATGGGTGTTCACGGTTTGGTTTATAACCATGAAACCGGTCATCGGTTCAGTTTTGCGGTCGGTTTTCTTACTTATGTTTCGGTTGGTCGGTTTCAAAAATCCATACAATTTATTTTAGATATGGACTATTACAAAAGTCCAAACCGTGAAACCAAACCGCTAATAAAGCTTCAATTTCAAGATTTAACGGTTCAGTTTCGGTTTCGATTTCGATTATCAAAAACCGTTACTAACAATTTGGCTTACGGTTTGATGTAAAAACTGTAAAAATTGAACCGTACACACCCCTAGATCTTAGATACGTCTTCTCCACCCTAAAGTAAATTTACATTTTTTGTTCATCAAGGTTTGTGTTTGAACATTGGGTATTGCAAATTTTCATTTACACCTTTTTTTGTTATTGATAATTAAAAAGGTCAAAGTAAGTATATTTGAAAATATCTAACGGATTTATTTATTATTAGTAGGACCCTTTACTGTTCCAACGGTCTTGAAGAATAGTAAAGATTTGGAAATGGAAATTAATAATTGGTGAGACCCTTTTGGTAACAGTTGAGTCGCTGTGGGTTCCGTCGATTATTGCCCCATGTGGCCATGTGTCTAGGGTGGCAATGGTTAGTTAGTTATCTACCCCAAAGCAAAGCCCTACTCAATTACTTCCAACTATTTATGGACTTCCATAAAATAAACACAAATAATTTTTTTTGAAAGGTGTGAATTATTCGTGAATGTCGGGAGATCTAACATAAGTTGTCTTAACCGGGTCCGAGCTAGAGAGCCCCCTCGCACAATAGATCCCCAATTTAAACCCCTCAATGAGAAACCCCTATCACCAAGACTCGAACTTGAGACCTTGAGGGGAAAACTCACCCGAGCCCACCATAAGTGGAACTTAAATACCCGTGGCCACCACTAGAGCACTAGTGATGGTTATAAACACAAATAAATGATCTAAAAAAATTAATTTATGTGTTAAGAGACCTTATCATGTCATGACCAAAAGCAGGGCCGGCCCTGGGAATTCGTGCATCTATTCGAGCTCGAAAAAACGTGTCCTTAGGCCTTAACGAAATTGGGCATTGAGCTCATTAAAGGTCCATTACCTAATGCCAATGGGCTAATAATTAATCTAAACCATAAAAATAGTTTTGTAAGCGGGTCTATGTTGGTATTTGTATGTGTATACCCTATTAATTTATTTTCTTTTTACATATACATATCGGTTTTTTTTAAGATAACGTGCCCTTCAAAATATCGGACACTGGCCGGTGGTCCTCCTAGCCCACCCTCAGGGTCGCCCATGACCAAAAGTTTGAGTTTTAAAATCCTACCGAATGCAAGTTGTGATACATTTATACATATAACATAAATAAAACGAGTAAATTACGTTTTTGGCCCCTGTGGTTATATCACTTTTACTATATTAGCCCAAAATAAGAATTTTTAACATATCTGCCCCCATGGTCTGTATAACTAACCATTTTGGCCCCTAAGTCTAAAGCTCATGGGGGCCAAAATAGTTAGTTATAGATACCATGAGGGCCAAAATGGTTAGACTTAGGGGCCAAAATGGTTAGTTATAGAGACCATGGGGGCAGATATGTTAAAAATTCTTAATTTGGGCTAATATAGTAAAATTGATATAACCACAGGGGCCAAAAACGTAATTTACTCTAAATAAAACATATATCTATCTATATTTATTGAAAAAAAAATACGTGCACATACAATTCGAATATCCGGTTCAAATCAGTTTGAAAATCATAAATTCGAGGTTCAAATTAGTTTGAAAATCACAAATTCGAATTTTAATTTGATTCGAAAATTTAAAAAATGAATTTGAACTTATGTTCAAGTTTTTGTTTTTTAGACTATAGTTCAAATAACAAAAACCTTCAAGCAAATGTTTCATATTTTCTTTCAATTAATCAACGCCAATTATTATTTTGTTTGCTATTTGATGGATAGATACATTTTATAAAAACGTTATGCATTTGAAAAAATATAAAAAAAAATTAAATTTTCCGTTGAAAGAACATAAAGTATATATAAAGAAATGTGAATGTGACATTTGGAAGAACCAACAAGTCAAGAAGACTCTTAAAGTCCAAAGAACCTAACCCAACCCAAAACTAACGCTAAGGAAATAAAAACACTTAAATATGTAGCCAACCCAAGACAAACTTCAATAAAAATAAATAAATCATAACATATACAATATCATTTAGACATAACCTTTTCTATTTTTTTTTTCTTAAGATACATTTAGATACTTAAAAATATGAAAACCAGACTGCTCATTGAACCAATAGTTCTATCAATTAGCCGTTTCATATATGATCTTAAAAACCAGTCAACTTGTAAAAGAAGGCGATCTTCATTGTTTTTGTGTGGTTTGTTCAAAACTATTACTCCTTCCGTCCCATTAAAAGTGTCATATTTTGAATTTTCAAAGTCTTTATTTATAAAATTTGACCTTAAATAATTTTGTTTGTGTTAGATAATACTTGATGAAAGTTATATGATTTGAGTGTGTTTTACAAGTGTTTTTATCGGGTTAATTTTCATCAAGTTTTATATAACACAAAAAATATATAATTAAAGTCAAAGTTTAAAAATAAAGACTTTGAAAATTCAAAATAGGACACTTTTAATGGGACGGAAGGAGTAGTTGGTAACCAAACGACAACACCACCGGTTCTTAGTTTAACCGGTCGGACAAGCCGGTCTGGTCCAAATTTTCAATACTTAGTGGCTGTTTGACAACTTCTGAATGATTAAGTGCTGAACCAATAAAAGGTCTAAACTATTAACTGCTGAACCAGTAATAGGTCTGAAACATTAAGAACCAATATAATGCTTAAATGTTCAGAGGTAAATGTCTGACCAACTCAGATTAGAGGTCTTAACCATTCAGACTTGGTACAATGCTTAACCATGCAGAGGGAAATGTCTGAACCATTCAGATATCTGCTCACGAAACAAATAGTCTAAACCATTAAGTGCTGAACCAGTAAGAAGTCTGAACCATTAATAGCCCCAGTAAAAACTAAACAAACAGCCCCTTAGTTGAAAAACATTAATAAAAATGTGTGTATATTGAGTTAAACTAGATTGTTTACAATATTAAAAGTTAATGTTTCAATTTCTCCCAATTAATGGCGGATTTTTAGAGATTGATACTTTTGTTCCTTGTCATCACACAAATGGACTTATCTCAAATCATTTGACTTCATGTCCAATAATACAAATCTCAAAGTATGAGTTGTCCTATATAAACATGTGGAGTGTGTACAACGGATCATCGTACATTAAACCTTAATATCATCTAGTACGTTGTTAACCATAGTTAATTTAAAAGTTAAGACCGGGTTTAAGTTTGTTTTGTCGGGCCAAGCATGAAATAATATTATAATAAAAATTGAATTAATTGAAAACTGACCAACATGATCACGCAATCATTGATATTGTGAGAAAATTTAGATCAACTTTAGAGCGTTATGGTACCCGATCTCGCGTCAGCATGACCGCGAGTGACCATTACCCTTATCAAAACCCCCACCAGCAATAACTTACCTGTGTCCGAGCGGGCACGCGCGAACACAGCGGTCCAATCTGTCCAGTGATGAGAAGACTTACCTTAAGTACGAAAACAGATGTTACGCATAGCGATGCGGCCTGACACCGCATCCTATGAACATTTTCGTCACGACAAGGGATCTGGACAACAGTAACAGTCACTAAGCGGAGATGCGGCATGGCACCGCATCCCGTATACATCCTGGATAGAACAAAGAACGCGGGAACAACATAAGTGACCGCAAGCAGCGATGCGGCCTGGCACCGCATCCTGCCTACAAGGCAAGTGGGTCTGACACTCAGTGCAAGTGGCACTGAGAACAGTCTCCTACTAGCCCACACGTGTGCAACAGTCTGACACCACAGCAGGACGTGGCATCACCACCATAACTGATAGGTCTGACACACCTGCAAAAGACTGTGCGATGTCAGACTAGCTACTCAACTACCCTCCTTCACTCCTCGGCTATAAATACCCATTCCAAACCAGGTTTGAGTTATCACTTCTCAACTCTCTCACTACTACTACTATCACACTTTGCTTCCCAAGCAAACTATTGATTCTCACGCCGGAGAGTGGTAACAAGGAGCACCCCTCACCCCATCCTCCTTGTTACGAGTCACGGCTTGTTTCCTTGTGCAGGAAACCCAACACCAGACGATCCAGCCAACGATCCTCGGAAAGAAGGGATTAACTCTCTTGACGAGACCAGTGAGTTAACCCCACCCGGTTCACCATTGTTTCATCATTGGCGCCCACCGCTACTCTTAGCACTTTTTTTTCAACCATCCCTTTCTCTCCAAAGATTATGTCTGATCGTCAAAACAACACTACCGGGGATAACTTAAACCCCACAAACCAAGGGCCTGCGGGGACCAGTCCCCTAGCCCCAAATGCTGAACACATTGGCACATCAACGCAAGGGGGCGCATCCCATACGTTTGGACACGATCTGTCACAGTATGCTTATGTGATACCTCCAGGCATGAACCTTCATGCCTGGTACGACCAACAAGCAGCTCTACTGGCTGCAACATACAACAGAGCATGCGCAGAAGCGCAAGTATCTGCGGGGCCTACTCCAGCACCGCATACCCCTGCAGGCCGTACCTTACAATACGATGGCAGGGCCCCAACACATCCGGCCTCCAGAAGCAGGCAGGAAGACCGCAGTTCCTCTTACTGCGACGTCCGCACACTTGATGAGGACGATTCCTCGTATGGGTCCCGCCGCAGGAGCCATATATATAGCCGCCTAGGCCCGCATGGCGAAACTAGGCGACAGTCTACAGCCCACCATGGCCCCGGCATCCATAGCCGGCTGGGACCTCAGTCCCACTATGAAGGGCAGGGCCACACCGATCCCGACGACGGTACATACCGCGGGGAGTCTCATGCCACCAGCAGTAGACCGGGAGGACGCAACTATGTTCCTCCCACTCACCCCCGTACTACATACCTCCGCGCTGCAAAGCGCCACCAGAGCCAACCCTACAGGCCGAAATCTGCGGCTGAAAACTCCAAGTTTGTCCCGGAGATTGCCAACGCCGATGTCACCACCACCAAATTCCCATTAAACATTGGGAAATACAACGGTTCAGCCACATGAACATCTTCACCGGCGCTGGGTGCAACGGCAGGTGGGATGAACCCACTTGGTGTCAATTCTTCCCGCAGACCCTAACATGTCTGGCCAGGGCATGGTTCGATTCTTTACCACCAGGGTCACTGACCTTATTCGAGGACTTGCAGGCAAAGTTCCTCGCACATTTTTGCCAGCAACGACGTCATGAACGTGATTCCATGGACGTCATGAACATCTGGCGCAGAGACAACGAATCGATTGAGGCGTTCGTTGTTCGTTACAATAAAGAATGCCTGGAGATAGGCGACGTCGCAGACCAAATGGCACGCAACCATTTCATTGTGGCCGTTAAAGACAAACAAATGGTCATGACTATCTCCGGCAAGGACGGCTTGCCCAAGAAATGGGAAGATGTCATGACTGCGGTCAAGACATACGCCCAGACGCAGCGGTCCCTCAAACCGCACATATCAAAGGCACAACCCCAAACGGAAGGCCAGTCCTCCCACTAAGAACACAAGCGCAATAACAAGTGCAACCGGGACACATGGAATCGCGACAGCGATCCCAAACCATATGTCCCGCGGAACAACCAGCCCGACGCAAGGGCTAAAATCAACGCCCAACGTGAAAACCGGGCGTCAAAGAAAGACTCTCGGGACCGTAGCTGGACCGAGATCAACCAGTCGCCAAGCGACGTCCTCCTTACGGACGCGCAATTCCTGCAACCGGCCCAACCAATGAAGTCCAAAAAGAACCAGGATCTCGCACTCTACTGCGAGTATCACAAGGACAATGGCCACACAACAAACAACTGCATCAGTCTCCGACTGGAGATTGAAAGAGCCCTAAAAGAGGGGAAGCTGCAACATCTGTTGCCAGCCGCGCAAAAGCAAACTAAGCGCATCACCCCCCACAACGAGGGCACCTCCACTGGTAAGAGGACCATGTACGTGGCCTCAACCCACATGATCCATGGAGGAAAAGGAAGACCGCGCAAGGCGGCAAGAAGACCGGACAATGACTGGAAAGACGAGCAAGTCGTCTTTCCAAAAGTCCGAGGCGGACCGCGCGATAGGCGCGCCTTGGTTATCACAGGCCACCTGGCTCACTACTGCACCGAGCGATTATTCATCGACCCGGGCAGTACATCTGATATTATATACGAGCAGTGCTTCAACCAATTCGATCAAGATGACAAGGATCGGTTGCAGCCGGTGGACTACCCGTTGGCCGGGTTTGCGGGGGAAACCATTTTCCCCCTCGGCCAGATTACTTTTCCTGTGCGCCTCACCAACGGAAGGCACACAAGAACGGAGGAGGTAAACTTCATGGTCTTACCTCACACCTCCAAGTACGACGTACTTCTCGGGAGGGAGTCCCAGGGAGACTTCAACATGATCACATCCGTCCCCCATTCTGCCATCGGGTTTCCAATCGAAACGGGGATCGCGATAATTTACGCCCGAAGAGAAGTTATGTCTACGGACGAGCTGCGTCCAGCCAAGGTAGCAAGGCCTACCCCCAACACGCAACCAGAAAAATGGGTTCTTAACGCAAGACACCCAGAGCAAACGGTCACGTTGGGCCATGCCTTGTCCCCCACCATCAGAGCGCGCCTGAAGCAACTTCTCTTCAGGAACCAAGATATTTTTGCGTGGACACCCGCAGACATGACAGGGGTACCACGCGAAATCGCGCAGCATTTCTTGAATACCATGCCAGGTATCAAGCCGGTGATCCAAGGCCAACGCCACCTTGGATCAGCAAAGAACGCGGCGATGGAAGAGCAGGTACAAGAACTGCTCTCCGCAGGCATCCTGCGGGAAGTCAAATACCAGACTTGGTTATCCAACCCAGTCATGGTAGAAAAACCAAGCGGGGGCTGGCGCATGTGTGTCGATTACAAAGACCTCAACAAGGCCTGCCCCAAGGATTGTTACGCACTTCCGGAGATCGACGAGAAGGTTGATAACCTTGCACCATTTCGATGGAAGTGCTTCCTCGATTGTTACAAAGGCTACCACCAGGTGCAGATGGCAATCGAGGACGAAGACAAAACGGCATTCCGTACTCCTACCGAGAACTACGGCTACACAAAAATGCCGTTCGGGTTGCGCAACGCGGGCGCAACCTATCAGAAGTTTATGAACGACACTTTTCGCGGCCAAATTAGCAAAAGTGTCGAGATCTATATGGACGACCTAGTCGTCATGAGCATGGAAGAAGTTACCATGCTCAACGATATTGAAAGAACATTCCAAACTCTGCGAAGCGTTAACATGAAGCTCAACCCAGGGAAATGCTCGTTTGGAATGGAAGAAGGCAAGTTCCTTGGATTCATCGTAACCAAAGATGGATTCAAGGTCAACCCGGAAAAAGTACAGGCGATCGAACGTATGCCATCGCCTTCTACGATGAAAGAAATGCAACGACTAGCCGGCAGGCTAGCCGCACTGAACAGATTCTTAGCCAACCATGCAGCTAAGTCTTATCCTTTCATCAAGACCCTGCAAAGCTGTTTAAAAAAGGAACAATTCCAATGGACCGCAGAAGCCGAAAAAGCTTTCTGGGAGATGAAAGAGTGTTTGATTCAACTCCCAACTCTAACCGCACCTCGCAAGGATGAACCACTTATCTTGTACCTATCTGCCGCGGACAACGCAGTAGGCGCGGTACTCATAGTGGAGCAGGAAGGTGTTCAAAGACCCATCTACTACATCAACAAAATGCTCAACGACCCAGAGACGAGGTACTCCATCATGGAGAAGTTGGTGTTAGCACTAGTGCACGCATCAAGACGGTTGCGACGTTACTTTGCAAACCACGCCATTACAGTGTTAACCAACTACAGGATCGGCCCGATCCTATCAAAACCCGACATCTCTGGTAGATTAGCAAAATGGGCAATTGAGCTGGGCGCACTTACACTGACCTACAAGCCGCGCCCCGCAATCAGAGGCCAGGTCTTGGCTGATTTCGTCGCCGAAGTACCAGCAGATCGCATTCAGGAATGCGAACAAGAACCAAACCCTACACCACCACCATCCTCCTCAGAAACATGGGCACTATTTACCGATGGTGCATCCAACGAGGATGGTGCTGGTGCGGGTTTGCGACTCGTCAGCCCCGATGGCCAAGAGCTTACCTACGCAATCCGCCTCGATTTCAAAAGCACGAATAATGAGGCAGAGTACGAGGCTCTACTGGCAGGACTGCGTTTGGTAGCCAAACTCGACGTCCAACATCTGGAAGCACACGTCGACTCACTATTGGTTGCAGGGAAGATACGCGGCTACTATGCCGCAAAAGGGGATATCATGATCCTCTACCTCGAACAAGCCTTGCAACTAACATCAAATTCACTTCCTTCAATATCCGCCATATCAACAGAAGTGACAACAAACCCGCGGATGCACTGTCAAAACTTGCATCCACCAGCTTCCAACACCTGGCAAAGGAGGTACGCATCGAAATTCTGAAAAATCCCTCAGTCCCCCTGCGCCAAGTCAATGTCATCCAATACGGAACAACATCCTGGATGACACCAATCATTGCATACTTGCAATCAGGTGTTACTCCCGAAAGCAAAGCAGAGGCACGTAAGTTGCAACACAAAGCGTGTCATTATCAGATGGGAGACGGTATCTTATACCGTAAATCATACCTGGGGCCACCCTTGCGATGCATCGACCCCCAAGATGCCACATACCTTATCAGAGAAATACACGAAGGAATATGTGGCATACACGCGGGCCCACGCATGGTGGTGGCCAAAATCATGAATGCCGGGTACTACTGGCCCGGCATGCACCTAGATGCGGTCAAAGTCTTGCGCAAGTGTTTCAATTGTCAGCGGCATGCTCCCAAGACCTTGCACCCCAAGAACAACCTAATCCCCGTCACCGCTGCATGGCCATTCCAAAAATGGGCAATCGATGTGGTGGGACCATTCCCAGACGCACCAGGTGCAGTGAAGTTTATCATAGTGGCTGTCGATTACTTTACAAAGTGGGTAGAGGCAAAACTGCTCGCCTCAACCACCGCTATGATAA
The DNA here is from genome assembly GCA_030545235.1 of Helianthus tuberosus. Classification (NCBI taxonomy): domain Eukaryota; kingdom Viridiplantae; phylum Streptophyta; class Magnoliopsida; order Asterales; family Asteraceae; genus Helianthus; species Helianthus tuberosus. The sequence continues at coordinate 3,257,465 of CM060396.1, read as the reverse complement.
CAAGGAAATTCGTCTGGGAACATATCATCTGCCGTTTCGGTCTACCAATGTGCATCGTTACCGACAACGGTACCATCTTCGCTGCCGATGACTTTCAAAAATGGCTAAAGGAACTAAACATTGAACACATATTCTCATCAGTGGCGCATCCGCAAGGGAATGGCCAAGTCGAGAGTATCAATAAAAGTTTAGTCGAAGGCATCAAAGCACGGTTGGGAACAGCCAGACGCGGCTGGGTCGATGAACTCCCAAGTATCTTATGGGCCCACAGGACAAGCCCAAAGACAAGTAACGGTGAGACACCCTTCAGCCTGGTCTATGGCACTGAAGCAGTGATCCCCGCAGAAGTAGGTCTCCCCTCACCTAGAATGTTGGCTATCAACAAGATCGACAACAATGAGGAACGCAGGGTTGACTTGGACCTCTTGGAAGAAAGGCACGAAAACGCTGCCATCAACGAGGCCAAGTACAAAACCAAACTTGAAAAGTACTACAATGCACGCGTCCGCATTTGTACTTTCAACCCGGGAGACTACGTCCTTCGTGACAATGAAGCATCTAACGCGGAGCGCCCAGGGAAACTTGCCCCCAAGTGGGAAGGACCCTACCTCATCCAAGAGGTCCTGGGCAAAGGCGCGTATAAACTGCAAACATTAGAAGCGAAACTATCGCACGCACATGGAATGCACAACAGCTTAGACACTGTTACATGTAAGCCATGTTTTTTACATTCACCATGTAACCTGTCGGGCCGCATGCCATTTGCAAATAAATAAATGAACGATTCAATGCAATATTGTTTATTTACTTCTATTACAAATACGTGTCCCACTCTGCGGTATCTGCAAAAACAGATTGGCAAAATCTTCATTCGCGATACCCACACAGAGTGGTGACCACACGCAATTATTGTAATAGGCCAACAATGCAAACACGGTTTTCACAAAACCTATATAATTCCTAAACCCTAACGAGATAAAAACAGGAATTGACTAACTCATACGGCAATGGTATAGAGTTTACTTGCATATCATCTAGACATGCAAAAGGCAAATACAGACTTGGTGTTAATTCACATTAACATTAACTCATACAAGTTCACACATGCAAGTTGTAAAAACACTTGTATAACTTGAAACGGTTCAAACTTTATATCCAAAAAATTCCTACACCTACGCGGTGCACAAGGGATTTACATAAGGTTTTTGACATTTAGATGAGGAAACAAAAAAGGCACGCAGGCCAGCCTAGTCTTTCTTTGTCCTGCTGGAACCCGCACCATCCTTGCCCTCAACAGCAGGCTTTTCCTCATCTTCCTCATCAGCGTATAACACCAGCAAGCGGTCTACATAATCTTCCGCTTCTAGGCACTCATTAAGCTCCTCAAGAGCAGCAATGGGCGTGTCATTATACGCCGCAACAGCAGCAACAAGAAGCGCTTCAGTGTCAACACCATGGAACCCAGACCTTTCATCAGTGGATTCGCCCTGGGCCAAAACATTTATATGACCAATGCAACGGTTGTAGCCAGCTTTAAAACCAGCATCCCGGGCGCGCTCCCTAATCTCATTGACACCTGCCACATTCTCAGGCGCGTCAAGGATGGCCGTAACAATCTGCGAAACAAGAATAGTATGGTTATCAAAGAGGAATCTAAAAAAGATAGCAAAAGCAACGGATACTTACATGCCCGATACCGTGCACACGCATCCATTCGCGATTGGCCTTGAGCAGATCAAGTGAAGAAGCAAGGCTATCTCTAGCCTCTTCAGCCTCTCTTGCCCGCGCTTCAGCTTCAGCAGCACGACCAGAAACCTCCTCAACAGCGGCCACCCGGCTCCGCACTTCAGCCTTTTTTCAAGGAGAACACAAGTATACAAATATAATCAACATACTTGTAAGACATGTACAAATTCAAAAACAAAAAAGACTTATACCTGAAGGCCCAGGATAGTTTTGGATAAATTGGTGCGATCAACATTTGCCCCTTCAAGAGCCCTTGCAGCGCGGACCTCCGCCTCCTTGGCCTCTTCAAGAGCCTTGGCAAGGAGAGCTTCCGCTTCCTTGGCCTCTTGGGTAGCCGCATCAGCTGCAACTTTCTCCTTAACCAAAGTAGTATTCGCTGCCTTGGCATTGACAAGCTCCTGGCGAACACGAAAGAGAGTTTCATTCTGTTTGGCCCAAGATTCTTTCCAAGCCTTGCACTCATCAGAAAGTGTCTTGCGCTCATTAGAAATAGTTTCTTTCCAACTCTTGCGCTCATCAGAAAGCAGTTTTGCAAGGGTACGAACCTGTTTAAGCTCAGCAGTTCCAGCCCACTCTTCAGTCTGCTTGCGCTTTTCAAAGGCAGCCTTGTCCCGTTCAAGCTGCTCTGCACCCTCACGTGCAGCCTTAACCAACTCTTCGGCCTCAGCCCACAAGCGCGTATTTTCCTCCTCCTTACGCCCCAAGACTTGTAGTTTTCCATAATGGCATTCGCCATTACGGAACTCCCCACAAGCATGGAGGAGAGTTGGTTAATCTGGACCTCACTTGACAAAGAACGGGCCCGGTTGACTTCAAAAGGGGTGCCCAAACCACCCAAAATCTCCCTACACGCAGAGGGGTCAGCAGTAATATCATCCCCTTGCATTACAGTCCATGGGGGCGGTGATAGGTCATGGCCCAGTCTTCAGTATAGGTGCGGTAATAAAACTCCAATTCAGACTCTTCAGGCTGAATAGGAGTCCCTGTAAAACCCGCACCCCCAGAAGCGGAACCATAAGCCTTCTCAGCAGCGGGAGATTTTTCCCATCAGTATAGGCAAACTTCAGGCTCAGATCATCAGTGTCCTGCGGGGAGATTAGATTATCAGCAGAGTCCACCGTGTCATAGATCTGAGCCGCAGGCCCCTTCCCAGTATCCTCCGCCCGCACAGAGGGTTCAGACATCACTTTAACCCCTGCATCCGCAGCTGTGGCACGTGGAGGAGAATGAGGAGCATCAAAAACAGAAAACCCTTCATCTTGCGGTTCTGTAATCAAAGCAAAAAGGCTTTAAACTACAAGTACAAAGACAAAATACTTGTAAAAGTTATGAATTACATACCCGGAACAACCACAGGCTTCCTAGGTCCCACAAAAGCCGCCCGTCTGGTCTGTATCTTCGGCTTCTTTTTCTCACCAGCATCAACAACTTTCCCTGCCTTCCTCTTCTTCTCATCAGCAGGCTGGGAACCCGCTGAGGTCCCACCTGCAGCCGCACCACCACCTGGAACACCCAAACCCTCAAGGGTGTCAGATACTACCACGTAATTGGTATATCTGCGGAAATGAGAACGAGAGATACCTGCCGCCTGCGGCACCAAAGGCGGAACAACAGGAGGCTCAGGTTTCTTCTTGCCGCGACCCCGCACGGGTTTATCCACTTGCTTCTTCTCTGCATGTTTTTTGGGACCACCCTTTGACTCAAATTTACCAAGAACCCCAAGAGTACCTGCACGGGTTTATCCACTTGCCGCGACCCCGCACGGGTTTATCCACTTGCTTCTTCTCTGCATGTTTTTTGGGACCACCCTTTGACTCAAATTTACCAAGAACCCCAAGAGTACCTGCACGTAGAAAATCAGCAAGATGAACCTTATAAGGCAAGTAAGAAAGTTATGGATTATACCTTTGCCTTGCGGCAGGGGTGCGATCAGTGCATCGCATGTAGGAACGCGGAAGTTATGGACAATGGCCTGGTTAAAACCTTCACCTTCCGCACACTTAACAATATCAACCTTGCCGGTAAAGGTTGGATCAAATATCTTCCACAATTCAGCAACTTCTGATAATACACGTACAAATCAACAACAAGCAAAGGAATAAAAAAACCGCACAAGAGTAAGAACACTTACCACCAGTTTTTTCCCGCACAACGGGCCTCGCATGCCTATCAGGCCTAGTCAGCATCATCCGCAGCACCCACAACTCATTGTTGTCCAGCTGTTTATGCTCAATAGTCCTCAGCCTTGGGAACCACTCCGCAGTCTCCGCACTAGGAATAGCAATATCCTCCGCAGGGATAGGCTCATTAACATTCCGCAAAGACATATTGGCAACAACCGCGACAACCTTAACGTAGAAGAACTTTCTCTTGCACGTGGAGTGAAGCGTCGTTGTGGATCGTTGAGCACTGTACAGGTTATAGTCTGGTTTTAACAAAAACGTTTTCCCTTATTAAAACCAAGTTCTCTATAACCAATGGCTCTGATACCAATCTGTCACACCCCCAAAATCCACCTGCGGAGTATCACCGCTTGGAGGCGTGACTGACCAAGATCAAGCCACCAATCATATTGAACAAGCAAGTAAGTAATTATAAAAGTCCAACCAATACAATTGGTGTCCAAACAAACATAGTTTAAGTTGCAAGCGGAAGCATAACGATTAAATCCAAAACAAAATATAGGTTCAAATGTTTCAAGTTTAACATGGCACACAGCTGTCCATGTCCCACAACGACTCTTCCCCTTGCAAGCTCCAGCTAAGTACCTATTGACCTGCAAAGCATGTAGTAACGAGTCAACAATAATGTTGAGCGAGTTCACAGTTGGGTGTTTGTTTTAAGTTGTTTCGAAAACAGTTTCCTTTAACTGGCATCCCTGCCGTGGGGGTTACCCCATAGTTGAAAACGAGATTTGTTTAACCCATTTACTCTGGCAATCCAGCCGTGGGGGCTACCCCATGTTTAGTTATCTGGCTTTTCGGCCGTGGGGGCTACCCCATGTATATACCACTAGACTCGTTACCATATCGACTGCTGACTGTAGTCATGTTTATGTGCCCTGAACTGTCAATGTCTATCATCATTGACGTGCCCAGATCCATTAGTTCACGCCCGTCCTCTGCGGCACGGTGTGAGGCTTGTCAGACCTAAATAGCGCTATCTAACTAATGACCCGCTCGCCATTGGCCCGGCGATTAAGTCGATATAAAAAAAGGAGGGACTTCGTGATAGAGTTTTGGTCTAGTAAAAGTGAACTGTCCATGAGGACGAGGAATTATATTCCTGAACCAATACTGTCCTACCCAAGAAAGGACGAGGAATCCATGTTCCTTAAACCCATTCCCAACCCATGGGAATCCCATACTTTGTTGAAAGTGTGAACTCACCTTGGTTTGCTCGGTAAGATTATTTACTTGTTTAATAGTCAGTCAAACACGTCCTATCATTGTTTACCAACAACGATCAGTTTGTATTCATATTGCGTCACGTAGATTGTCACATATTATACAAGCAACAAACAATTACAACACATAACAGTCTATCTCGTTAATCCACTTAAAGTGTGGCCCACTGGGCCTTACTGATGTAGATGCGTGTGTGACCCGGGTCAACTAGACCATCATCGGTTCACAGTCTATAACCCAAACCAAATCCGGCCCAACTGTGCATTAGGCGCAGCCCCAGCTAAGTGCAGCCCAACAAATTAACACAATTTTAATACCCATGACCATTCTGACAACCTCACTAGAATATGCACATGATTGATTAGATCGAGACACATGGCCGTCATTTCTTATAGTCAAAGTTATCAAACTTTTTCAATCACTTAACCTCAATTTCATTGGACCGATAACCACTGTTACATCAAAATCTCTTATGATTCACATATTTGTTACATGCACACGTTATCAAGCACACATAATTACTCAAATCATATTCCAAATTGTTTGTTTTGTGCACCACTTACTTTTCCTTAGGTGCGGCCCATTCCTACTCAGCCCTAGAATCATATTTTAATTACATAACATATCCCATTACTTAACTCGTTCCCTGATTAGACCGATGACTGGTAACGATTAAGATCACCATCACATACATACATGTAAACATTAATATAGTCATGACAATCACAGTTTCATCATACTTTATCAATCCATCACAACCAACACTAATAGATCTTATCAATTAATCATGTTACTTGATATACAATAACTAATAATCGGCTTTTAACCTAATACAATATTCGTATAGCATGGTCATCATCAATGAATAATCAACATATTATAATACTTTTAGCAAATGATGATCACATAAGGAACAATCAAATAGAAATTAATACGAATATAGATTTACTAACCAAGATCCACGATCAATAGGGTGATGTCTCGATCGAGAGGGAGGGAGAAACAATCCTCTGCCGTGCGTATGTTAGGGGTAGGGTTTTGTTTAAAGTTACAAATTAAAACACCCCTTACCCTTGTTTACGTAATACAAAAGAATAGGAGGGGATTGGGCCGATTCCACTATTGTTGGGCTTGGGCTAGTAATTAGCAAACACAAGGGGGTAAGGTTGGGCCGAGTTAATGAGTTAGTCAAGACTAACGGGTTGGGCCGAGTTTTTAATTAAACGATGACGGCCCGGTGCATTATAACGGTAGGTGCGGCCCAACTATGTCGGGTCTCTAGATTAGCTATTCCACAGTTAAACATTTAAACACACGTAGACATATCCAATCACGTTACACACTTAATACACACCATACATAACATATCAATCACAATACGATTTAACATATTACAAACGTGTACAGTTGTGAAACAAACAAGTCGTGTAAACAAACAACTTAATTAACGTGCAATTAATGCGAAGATGGAAATCTTGGAAACTCGAGTTGTCACATTATCCCCAACTTGAAAGAAATTTCGTCCCGGAATTTAGTACGCGGTTACTGAGGAAGCTAGTTGTGTTGTGTAGTTTACTGGTTTTCCTGGGGTGTCACATCATCCCCCCGTTGATTTGGAATTTCGTCCCGAAATTCTGTGGTAGCTTCAGTCTCAGTAGTGGTTGCACTGTTTCCGAATAACTGGGGATACTTGAGTTTCATTTGATCTTCTCGTTCCCAGGTAAACTCTGGGCCACGACGGGAGTTCCAACGAACTCGAACAAGAGGTATTCTGGTGTGCTTGAGGACCTTAACATCCCGGTCCGTGATTTCAACTGGTTCCTCGACGGATCGCAACTGATCGTCGATAGTGAGCTCCTTCAAAGGAACTATGAGGGTCTCATCTGATAGACACTTCTTCAGATTTGACAAGTGAAAAAACGTTGTGAACTGTACTGAGTTCTGCTGGTAGGTTTAGTTTGTAGGCCACCATGCCTATTTTCTCGATGATTTCGAAAGGTCCGACGTATCGTGGGTTAAGTTTGCCTCGTTTACCAAAACGAACCACACCCTTCCAGGGTGAAACTTTGAGTAGTACTCGCTCCCCAACCTGGAGCTCAAGTGGTTTCCTGCCTTTATCGGCGTAGCTTTTCTGACGGTCACGAGCTGCCGCCATTCGTTGTCGTATTTGACCAATTCGTTCTGTTGTGTCTACCACAAGTTCTGGACCAGTGATCTGACTATCTCCCACCTCTGCCCAACAAAGAGGTGACCGACATTTACGCCCGTACAATGCCTCAAACGGAGCAGCTTTAATGCTGGTGTGGTAGCTGTTATTGTACGAAAATTCCACAAGTGGCAGATGCTTTTCCCAGCCGTTTCCAAAGTCAATTACACATGCCCTAAGCATGTCTTCAAGGGTCTGGATGGTGCGTTCAGACTGCCCATCCGTTTGCGGGTGATAAGCTGTGCTCATATCTAAAGGTGAGCCAAAGGATTTATGCATCGCTTGCCAAGGTTCTGAAGTGAAACGTGCGTCACGATCAGAGATAATAGAGGTGGGCACCCCGTGCCTCGAGGCAACTTCCTTAAGGTATACGTCTGCTAAAGTGGAGAACTTATCCGTTTCCTTGATAGCCAAGAAGTGTGCAGACTTTGTGAGTCGATCCACGATCACCCAAATAGTATCGTTACCACGTTGAGATCTAGGCAGGCCAGTAACAAAATCCATAGAAATTTGCTCCCATTTCCATTGTGGTATCTCTGGTTGTTGGAGTAGGCCTGAAGGTTTCTGGTATTCGACTTTGACTTTCGCACAAGTCAAACACTTGCTGACGTAAGTTGCTATGTGGGCCTTCATGCTAGGCCACCAGTATGTAGTTCTGAGGTCATGGTACATCTTATCCGAACCAGGATGTACTGAGTAGCGAGACTTGTGTGCCTCATCCATCACAAGCTCTCGTAGATTGCCATAGAGTGGGACCCAAATGCGTCCTGTTACGTAGTAAGCACCGTCTTCCTTTTGTTCTAATCATTGCCTTGAGCCGCGTAGGGCTTCAGCCCTGATGTTTTCTGGTTTCAATGCTTCTACCTGAGCATCTCGTATCTGTGCAGGAAGACTAGACTGGATAGTGAGTTGTAAAGCTCGTACGTGTTTAGGTATAGTATCCTTTCGACTGAGGGCGTCAGCCACAACATTGGCTTTGCCTGGGTGGTACCTGATTGAGCATTCGTAATCATTTAGCAGCTCGACCCATTGTCGTTGTCGCATATTCAGTTCCTTCTGTTTGAAGATATGCTCGAGACTCCTGTGATCGGTGTAAATGGCGCACTTGGGACCGTACATGTAATGTCTCCATATCTTAAGTGCAAAAACAACAGCTCCCAGCTCTAAATCGTGTGTAGTGTAGTTCCTTTCATGAACTTTAAGTTGGCGTGTGGCGTAGGCTATAACTCTATCCCGTTGCATCAATACACAACCAAGACCCTGAATTGACGCGTCACAGTAAACCACAAAGTCGTCTGTGCCCTCTGGCAATGAAAGGATAGGTGCAATGCAAAGTCTATCCTTTAAGTGCTGAAATGCTAATTCCTGTGCATTTCCCCATCGATAAACAACGCCTTTCTGCGTTAGTGAGGTGAGAGGCTGTGCAATCTTGGAGAAGTCCTTGATAAACCTTCTGTAGTATCCAGCCAAGCCCAAGAATTGGCGGATTTCTGTTGGTGTACGAGGTGCAGGCCAGTTCTTAATCGAGTCTACCTTGGATGGATCAACGTGAATCCCATCCTTGTTTACCACATGGCCTAAGAAATGGACTTCACGAAGCCAGAAGTCGCATTTTGAAAACTTGGCGTACAGCTGTTCTGCTCGAAGGAGTTCCAAAATGAGTCGTAGATGGTTCTCGTGTTCCTCCTGACTCTTCGAATAGATCAGGATGTCGTCGATGAAAACTATAACGAACTTGTCCATGTAAGGCTTGCACACTCGATTCATCAAGTCCATGAAGACCGCAGGTGCGTTTGTCAGCCCAAAAGGCATGACCAAAAACTCGTAGTGTCCATAACGAGTTCTAAAGGCTGTTTTGGAGACGTCCTCTTCTCGGACTCTCAGCTGGTGATATCCTGATCTCAAATCAATCTTCGAGTAAAAGCTCGACCCTTGCAGCTGGTCGAATAGGTCGTCGATGCGTGGAAGAGGATAGCGATTCTTCACCATCACCTTGTTGAGCTCGCGATAGTCGATACACATACGGAAGGTACCGTCTTTCTTCTTCACGAATAGCACTGGAGCTCCCCAGGGAGAAGAGCTAGGACGAATAAAACCCTTATCCAAGAGTTCTTGTAGTTGCGTAGAGAGTTCTTCCAACTCTGATGGCGCTAAATGATAAGGTGCTCGAGCTATAGGCGCTGCTCCAGGAGCTAGCTCGATTTGAAACTCGACCTGGCGATGAGGCGGAAGACCAGGTAGTTCCTCAGGAAATACCTCAGGATAGTCGCGTACAATCGGAAAATCTTCTATCTTCTTCTCTTTCTTCGAGATGTCAGTAAGGAGAGCCAAAATAGCAGTGTGGCCCTTTCGCAAACACTTCTGAGCCTTAAGGAAGGAGATGATGCTCACAACAGCACCACTCTTGTCGCCACGAATCATAAGAGGTTCATCTCCTGGGCGAGGAATACGGACAATCTTTTCGTTGCAAAGAATCTCTGCTTGGTGTTGGGATAACCAGTCCATCCCAATGACAACATCGAAACTACCCAGAGTGATAGGAAGGAGGTCGATCGAGAAAGTGTGATCAGCAAGAACAAGATTACAACCTTTAACTACGTGTGTGACTTCTAGATTCTTACCATTAGCTAGCTCTACAGTGTGTTTGGTGTTCAATGGTGTTGGGGTACGCTTAAGCATTTGACTAACTTTTAAGGACACGTAGCTAGTATCGGCACCCGAATCAAATAAAACTGTAACGTAAAAGTCGTCGAGTAGGAACTTACCCGTCACAACATTGGGATCATTCCTCGCTTCACCCTGGCCAATAACGAACACACGACCCCTTGCACCATTGCCGTTGTTACCCCCGTTGTTTCCATTCCCCTGATTGTTGTTATTGTTGTTGTTGTTCTGGTTCCTGTTTAGTTGGGGACAATCTCTTTTGAAGTGACCTTTAGCTCCACACTGAAAGCACCCTTTGTTGTTACCTTGCTGCTGCTGCTGCTGGCGTTGATTCTGTGGGGCTTGTTGTTGTTGCCGATTCTGGTTTGCGGGGTATAAACTTCTGCAGTCCTTTGCTGCGTGGCCTGGCTTGTTGCACCGATGACAGTTACCCCTGGTGCATGGCCCGCTGTGATGTAGGCTACAGCGATTGCATTTAGGGTGATTTCCCTTGTACCCACCATGACTTTGGCTACCCGATGATTGCTGACTAGGACTCTTATAGTCGTCAGTCCTTCTCTGCTGAGACTGAGATTGCACAGAAGTTGAACCTTTGCTTGAAGCTCCATCCCATTTTATCTTGTTGTCACTAGGAGCATCCGAAGGAGCTGTAGCACTTATACGCTTTGGTAACCTGTTCTGCTCCACCGCCTGATCAGTGAGACGGTGAGCCAACTGAACAACCTGCTGGATGGTGGCGAGGTTTGCTGAAGTCACATGACTTTGGATTTCTGGCACTAAGCCCTTGAGATATAGTTCGATGCGCTTAATTGTAGGGTCCACCATAGTAGGACACAAGATGGCTAGTTCATTCGATCTTTTCGTGTACGCTTCAATTTCTGACCCCGTCATCTTGAGGTTGAAGAACTCTACTTCCAGTTTGTGAATATCATCACGATTGCAGTACTCTTCCTTGATCATTTCCTTAAAGTTGTTCCATGGGGTGGCGTTAGCAGCAACCAACCCCAGCATTTGGACCTGAGCGTTCCACCACGTGAGCGCTAAACCCTCGAGAGTACCGGTAGCATACTTCACCCTGCGAGCCTCAGGGCATTCACACATTTCGAAGACTGACTCGAGCTTCTCGAACCAGTGGAGGAGACCTACGGCTCCTTCAGTGCCGCTGAAAGTAGTGGGTCGGCAGTCCATAAAAGTTTTGAAGGTGCACACAGGTGGCTGAGCATGTTGACCTGTCGTGGGTGTAAGAAGGGACAAGGTTAAGCACAAGTGTTGGTATACGAGAGTAGGATATAAAGATCCTAGAGTGAGTTTAAACTGCAGGTTATACCTCCTGCTTGTGCGGCTGCAAGTGCCGCAGCAACTTGTTGGTTAATCAGAGCCGTCATCTGGGCTTGAGTCATATTAACGCGTCCAGACATGATCTTCATATCAAGGGAAACATGAGTGCGAGGGGTTCGCGAAAGTGCGATGATAGAAGAGAGTAAGCACACATGTATTTTTAAGCTATAGTTGCTAGGCATACCATAAGCAAAGTTCTATGTAATCTAGCAAGTAGGCAATAAAACATAAACCATATCACCTAGAATGTCGAGTCTTGCACGTGGAGCGAAGCGTCGTTGTGGATCGTTGAGCACTGTACAGGTTATAGTCTGGTTTTAACAAAAACGTTTTCCCTTATTAAAACCAAGTTCTCTATAACCAATGGCTCTGATACCAATCTGTCACACCCCCAAAATCCACCTGCGGAGTATCACCGCTTGGAGGCGTGACTGACCAAGATCAAGCCACCAATCATATTGAACAAGCAAGTAAGTAATTATAAAAGTCCAACCAATACAATTGGTGTCCAAACAAACATAGTTTAAGTTGCAAGCGGAAGCATAACGATTAAATCCAAAACAAAATATAGGTTCAAATGTTTCAAGTTTAACATGGCACACAGCTGTCCATGTCCCACAACGACTCTTCCCCTTGCAAGCTCCAGCTAAGTACCTATTGACCTGCAAAGCATGTAGTAACGAGTCAACAATAATGTTGAGCGAGTTCACAGTTGGGTGTTTGTTTTAAGTTGTTTCGAAAACAGTTTCCTTTAACTGGCATCCCTGCCGTGGGGGTTACCCCATAGTTGAAAACGAGATTTGTTTAACCCATTTACTCTGGCAATCCAGCCGTGGGGGCTACCCCATGTTTAGTTATCTGGCTTTTCGGCCGTGGGGGCTACCCCATGTATATACCACTAGACTCGTTACCATATCGACTGCTGACTGTAGTCATGTTTATGTGCCCTGAACTGTCAATGTCTATCATCATTGACGTGCCCAGATCCATTAGTTCACGCCCGTCCTCTGCGGCACGGTGTGAGGCTTGTCAGACCTAAATAGCGCTATCTAACTAATGACCCGCTCGCCATTGGCCCGGCGATTAAGTCGATATAAAAAAAGGAGGGACTTCATGATAGAGTTTTGGTCTATTAAAAGTGAACTGTCCATGAGGACGAGGAATTATATTCCTGAACCAGTACTGTCCTACCCAAGAAAGGACGAGGAATCCATGTTCCTTAAACCCATTCCCAACCCCTGGGAATCCCATGCTTTGTAGAAAGTGTGAACTCACCTTGGTTTGCTCGGTAAGATTATTTACTTGTTTAATAGTCAGTCAAACACGTCCTATCATTGTTTACCAACAACGATCAGTTTGTATTCATATTGCGTCACGTAGATTGTCACATATTATACAAGCAACAAACAATTACAACACATAACAGTCTATCTCGTTAATCCACTTAAAGTGTGGCCCACTGGGCCTTACTGATGTAGATGCGTGTGTGACCCGGGTCAACTAGACCATCATCGGTTCACAGTCTATAACCCAAACCAAATCCGGCCCAACTGTGCATTAGGCGCAGCCCCAGCTAAGTGCAACGCAACAAATTAACACAATTTTAATACCCATGACCATTCTGACAACCTCACTAGAATATGCACATGATTGATTAGATCGAGACACATGGCCGTCATTTCTTATAGTCAAAGTTATCAAACTTTTTCAATCACTTAACCTCAATTTCATTGGACCGATAACCACTGTTACATCAAAATCTCTTATGATTCACATATTTGTTACATGCACACGTTATCAAGCACACACAATTACTCAAATCATAATCCAAATTGTTTGTTTTGTGCACCACTTACTTTTCCTTAGGTGCGGCCCATTCCTACTCAGCCCTAGAATCATATTTTAATTACATAACATATCCCATTACTTAACTCGTTCCCTGATTAGACCGATGACTGGTAACGATTAAGATCACCATCACATACATACATGTAAACATTAATATAGTCATGACAATCACAGTTTCATCATACTTTATCAATCCATCACAACCAACACTAATAGATCTTATCAATTAATCATGTTACTTGATATACAATAACTAATAATCGGCTTTTAACCTAATACAATATTCGTATAGCATGGTCATCATCAACGAATAATCAACATATTATAATACTTTTAGCAAATGATGATCACATAAGGAACAATCAAATAGAAATTAATACGAATATAGATTTACTAACCAAGATCCACGATCAACAGGGTGATGTCTCGATCGAGAGGGAGGGGGAAACAATCCTCTGTCGTGAGTATGTTAGGGGTAGGGTTTTGTTTAAAGTTACAAATTAAAACACCCCTTCCCCTTGTTTACGTAATACAAAAGAATAGGAGGGGATTGGGCCGATTCCACTATTGTTGGGCTTGGGCTAGTAATTAGCAAACACAAGGGGGTAAGGTTGGGCCGAGTTAATGAGTTAGTCAAGACTAACGGGTTGGGCCGAGTTTTTAATTAAACGATGACGGCCCGGTGCATTATAACGGTAGGTGCGGCCCAACTATGTCGGGTCTCTAGATTAGCTATTCCACAGTTAAACATTTAAACACACGTAGACATATCCAATCACGTTACACACTTAATACACACCATACATAACATATCAATCACAATACGATTTAACATATTACAAACGTGTACAGTTGTGAAACAAACAAGTCGTGTAAACAAACAACTTAATTAACGTGCAATTAATGCGAAGATGGAAATCTTGGAAACTCGAGTTGTCACACTCAGCAACAAAAACGGTTAATGGTAAACGAAGGTTACCATCAGTGAATGAATCGGCCCACATGGTGACGTGACCGTCCGGAGCACAGGCACCGGTGTCACATTCCTGAGGATAAACAGCCCCAAACTCCTGGGGCATCTGGATGCCGGTCATCAGTCGGTTAAACAGCACCTTTGACTACTTCAAAGGTGGTAGGCCACCACCGGGGGCAATACCACCGTCGTCTTCTTCTTCCCCAGCCACCGGAGAAGAAGGTTCAGGGTTTACACCCTCCACATTGTGTGGATTGGATGGTTCAGCCATCAAGAAATATAAAGAAGAGAAGTATTGAGTTTACGAGAAAACTCAGAAAATCACCGGAAATACAGACAGATTGGTCGGAGAAGATGAAGGGAGTACTCTTTTCTTTCAACAGAATTTTCGAAAAAATTTGAACAAGTGAGGAAACCAAAAACGGTTTCCCCTTATATACTCATCGCAATTAATGCGATGCAGGAAACCGACTTATCACGTTCAAAATAGGCCAATCACGAGACGCCACGTGTCCAGCGACGTTTCCGCTGACGGTTATCACGCGCGCGTGGCCGTCCACGCGCCTGACAGAAAAGACCTTTACACTTCTTGCTACAGTGCAGTTATGACCTCGGGCAGGGCAAACGTCCTTTCAGATCATCACATGTCAGAATCCTACCAACTTTCACCAAACCACACGTGCGTTTAGCCACGTATGCAGCGCAAAAGCGACAACATTATCCAAATATAAGCGGCATGCGGTTTCTCTGGTTTACCGCACCATAACCCATACCGCATGTCGTTTTTTACATACCCCTCAAAAAAGGAAAAAATATATATCTCTAAATTATATAAAGGGGTATAAACAATAACCGCACATACCCACGAGCACACGTGGAATATGCGGAGACGACACACACGAACCCGCACAGGTGTGTCAGATACTCAGAACCAGCGTGGTTCTTTGGACTGCGAAAACCGCTTCTCAGGATGCGGCCAACCGCATTCCATAGAAGCTTCTTCAGGTTTCAAATCCCTCGTGTCCGGTTCACAACCACGGAGGGAACGCAAACAGCTTCTCCTCAAGGAAAAGGACAAGTATGCTGGGCAACCGCACATCAGCAACCCTGACTCCTGATCCTTCAAGAGCCACATCCAGGCTACAAGACTTCTAGAAGCGAGTTCTTTGCTACAAACCGCAACCACTCATAGGTAGCTGCTACAAACCGCAACTATGCGAACGGTAGCTACGGAAGAGCCACAACTAAACCACCACGCGGTTGAGCAAAGCTACTTCAAGGAAAACCGCTTTCCAACTAAGCGTGAAGGAAAGTGGTTACAAAACGGATGCGGAAGAGTTTCAACCAACTTCCCAAGCATCTAAGGTGATCTCCTCCGGCGACACTACTTAAAGGAAAACTACTTCCCGCCAAAGCGTGAAGGAAAGTGGCTCCAGAACGGTGATAACAAGTCTGCTTATGACTACTTACCCACCTATGGACCGCATAGAATAAACAATGGTGGGCACCACCATGCCTATGACCATGTTTATCTGCCCATAGTACAGATTCACATTGTTCGACCAAACACGGCCAACAATGACGCAACTACCCCACGTAGCTCAAACGCACATGGCCAACAAAGTGCGGCAATGAGGTAACCGCAAAGAACGTGCTGTTACTTGAGAGCTACACCTCAAGGGACGTGCGGTAACTTGAGAGCTACACCTCAAGGGACGTGCGGTTACTTGACAGCTAAACCGCAGAGGACGTGCGGTTACTTGAGAGCTAAACTGGAAAACGAACACCCCACAAAACAGGGATCATCGTTGAATGTCCAGTTGAACATAGAGCTTGAGCAAAGTACTTACAAACATTGCATAAGCTGACACAGAGGTTACAACTAGAGTTGGGGTAACGGACACCTTCCGTCACCATCTCAAAGGTTGGTTCGAACCCTGCGGAACACCTTCCGTCACCATCTCAAAGGTTGGTTCGAACTCTGTCAACATCTTCAGTCACCGTTACAAAGGTTGGTTAGAAACACCAACAGGTGGCTGATGACATTAGAAAAAGGTAGCCCAAGAGTCAAGTCCGTGGCTGAGAATTCCGCATCAAACGGAACTTGCTCACCAGACATCCTTCTCAAAGGAAGAAACAATCCACTCGAAAGGCCTACCGACCAAATGGACTGTCAACCGAACGGCCAGCAACTCGATTCAATGAAAGTAGGAGCCATCCGCATGGCCCATATTCTACCTTCTAGACACCATAGTCCAGTATTCCTCCCACATGCAACTTGCATAAGGAAGAAACACTAGACTGGGGGGACTTGAAGGGGTATGGTCCCAGATCTCGCGTCAGCATGACCGCGAGTGACCATTACCCTTATCAAAAACCCCCACCAGCAATAACTTGCCTGTGTCCGTGCGGGCACGCGCGAACACAGCGGTCCAATATGTCCAGTGATGAGAAGACTTACCTTAAGTACGAAAACAGATGTTACGCATAGCGATGCGGCCTGGCACCGCATCCTATGAACATTTTCGTCACGACAAGGGATCTGGACAACAGTAACAGTCACTAAGCGGAGATGCGGCATGGCACCGCATCCCGTATACATCCTGGATAGAACAAAGAACGCGGGAACAACATAAGTGACCGCAAGCAGCGATGCGGCCTGGCACCGCATCCTGCCTACAAGGCAAGTGGGTCTGACACTCAGTGCAAGTGGCACTGAGAACAGTCGCCTACTAGCCCACACGTGTGCAACAGTCTGACACCACAACAGGACGTGGCATCACCACCATAACTGATAGGTCTGACACACCTGCAAAAGACTGTGCGATGTCAGACTAGCTACTCAACTACCCTCCTTCACTCCTCGGCTATAAATACCCATCCCAAACCAGGTTTGAGGTATCACTTCTCAACTCTCTCACTACTACTACTATCACACTTTGGTTCCCAAGCAAACTACTGATTCTCACGCCGGTGAGTGGTAACAAGGAGCACGCCCCACCCCAGCCTCCTTGTTACGAGTCACGGCTTGTTTCCTTGTGCAGGAAACCCACCACCAGACGATCCAGCCAACGATCCTCGGAAAGAAGGGATTAACCCTCTTGACGAGACCAGTAAGTTAACCCCACCCGGTTAACCATTGTTTCATCAAGCGTTGATCAACTTGATCTCACAATCATCGATATCGAATCTTGTATATATTTTTATTACGATAAGACTGACAAAATGACACGTCTTTAAAACATATTTGTAATAATCTCACATCCACTTATTGTTAGGTGTCTAGATACCAAGCCATTTGTTCCATTGGTAAAGAATCGTGCTTATTGTTATACTGTTATAATGACCCGTAAACTAAAAAAAGTGGAACTTTTATATGAAGATTACGTTGAAAAAATAGCAACGTCCTTTTATTTTATTCTGTTTTAGCTATTGTACTTTGATTGATTGATTCGATCGCTTTCAGTCAATTAAGGTTCCATATGGTCATTTAGAAAACAAAAAGGGGAAATCTCGAAACTAGCCAAGAATTGGTCAACATTTCGAAACTAGCCAAAGGAAACGTCTTGTAGAGACGTTACCACATTGCTGAAACGTCTTGAAAATGGACCAATCACTGGCTGCCACGTGTCCGACAACGCTGAAACGTCTCAGAAGTCTTAGCTGAGACGTCTTAACATGGCTTGAGACGTTTCCACACGGCTTCATATGGCTTGAGACGTTTCCCCATGGCTTAAGACTTTTCCCCATGGCTTGAGACTTTTCCACATGGCTTGGCTTAAGACTTTTCCACATAGCTTGAGTCATTTCTATATGGCTTGAGCCCTAAAATGACATTTAACTCTTTATAAAATTAACCTTAAATTAAGTTAAATATATATAAAATTAAATAAAATAGTTGGTTGTTAGGATTTTTCATATTTTTAAAAGTTTTTTACTTTTCTTAAGTTTTAAAGTCTTTTAGAGTTCTTATACACACATACATACACACCATTTTGTAATACATATGAGAATTTCAAAAGAATAATTTTTCATAATCTTAAAAGTTTTAGTAATTAAAAGTTTTGTAACATAATACGATTACTTAAAACATATTTTCAATTTTTAAACTAATCTTTCTCACGATTTTTAAACTCTTATATCTTTTTTCTATGTTTACGTTTCTTTTTTTCTTCAAAATTACACCATAAAATATGTTTAAAAATGATGAGAAAGATTAGTTTAAAAATTGAAAATATGTTTTAAGTAATCGTATTATGTTACAAGACTTTTAAATACTAAAACTTTTAAGATTATGAAAAATTATTCTTTTGAAATTCTCATATGTATTACAACATGATGTGTATGTATGTGTGTATAAGAACTCTAAAAGACTTTAAAACTTAAGAAAAGTAAAAAAACTTTAAAAATATGAAAAATCCTAACAACCAACTATTTTATTTAATTTTATATATATTTAACTTAATTTAAGGTTAATTTTATAAAGAGTTAAATGTCATTTTAGGGCTCAAGCCATATAGAAATTGCTCAAGCCATGTGGAAAAGTCTTAAGCCAAGCCATGTGGAAAAGTCTCAAGCCATATGGAAAAGTCTCAAGCCATGGGGAAAAGTCTCAAGCCATGTGGAAAAGTCTTAAGCCATGTGGAAAAGTCTCAAGCCATGGGGAAAAGTCTTAAGCCATGGGGAAACGTCTCAAGCCATATGAAGCCGTGTGGAAACGTCTCAAGCCATGTTAAGACGTCTCAGCTAAGACTTCTGAGACGTTTCAGCGTTGTCGGACACGTGGCAGCCAGTGATTGGTCCATTTTCAAGACGTTTCAGCAATGTGGTAACGTCTCTACAAGACGTTTACTTTGGCTAGTTTCGAAATGTTGACCAATTCTTGGCTAGTTTCGAGATTTCCCCAAACAAAAATGTTACCACAACACCCTTAAAATGTTTCTCCTAGGTCGTGAATAGTAATTTATTAACCCTTAAGAGTTGTTTCGTCTTTAATAGGATTGGTTTTGCAATTCAAAAGGGGGTTGCGGCGTAGCTTGTTGCACGTTTACCTGCCGTTTGTTTGTAATTTGTTGTTTTGGCATTTTATAAAGAGTTGAGGTTTAATAAAAAAAAATTCTTATCTAGGTCTAATTTCTAAGTAACATAATTATTTTGTACAAAAAATAGTTAAAACAGATCGTTTTAAAATACAATAACTAAAACAAAACAAATATTTTTACGTTAACCCAAGAAACGAATAAGACAATATAACACAAAAGGATGATAAGGAATGAGAACATATGCATCACCATCATATTGGAGTATGTCAAACGATAAGATGCCTTTAAAAGTAGTTTTAAGAGGTTATCTTGATATAGTAAGTGGCCAAGATAACAATACATATAACATTTGGTAGTTCAAAATGAGCATACTCGATCCAAAGAATCTATCTATAGTCCGTCCATCTTACAAGTTGAGAATACATAAAGTTGTAAACACCTGATGCCTTTTAAAAATCATGGCCACTAATGAACGCGCAAGGTTCTAATATTCCCATAACATTAGACACTAAGCGTTTTTCGACTGTAAACACCTGATGCCTTTTAAAAATCATGGCCACTAATGAAGCGTGCAAGGTTCTAATATTCCCTAAACATTAGACACTAAGCGTTTTTTGATTAGTTTGGAATCTCGGGCTAGCACTATATATATCATTGCATAAGGGTGCACAAAAACCACAAGCAAAATCAGAGGTGTTTGTTTGAACTACATTTTCATTTTAAGGAAATGGTTCTTCAAACCGAGCGATACAATGATGGTTACCAGCAACAGAGCTATTCATCATACCAAGGGCCGCATGGCGGCTATAGCAACTTCCAAGGTGTGACCGAGTACACATCCCCATATTCTGGCTCTTTTCAAGTGCCATCTTACCCGTCGAGCCATGGTCCACACCACCAATCTGGTTGGTCGAGTGGCGGTGACTACTATGACCATGGAGCCAACCACTACTCTGGTGGCGGCATGATTGCTCCAGTGAAGCCCATCACTAACGGCTATGAAAGTTCTTACTATGAGAATTCATACTCCCATGGGAACTCAAACAATCATGGGGGCCCACACCACCAGGGCCATGGGAGCCCTAATTATCATGGCCATGGGAGTCTCCACAGCCAGGACCACCAGGGCCATGGGAGCCCACATCACCAAGGCCATGGTAGTAGCCCACATGGCCTCGGGAAAACACAAGGCTTTGGAGGTGCTATAACTAACCAAATTAACAAGCGAACTAATGGGTATACCAACTATGGAAGTGGTAACCCAAACAACCATGGCCATGGGCCCAACAACCATGGCGGCCATGGGAGCCCAAACCACCATGGCGGCCATGGGAGCCCAGACCAACACGGTCATGGAAGCCCATATGGCTCTGGAAAACCACAAGGCTTCGGAGGTACTATAATTAACAAGATGACACATGGGCATAACACCTATGGAAGTGGTAGCCCAAACTTTGGACATAGTCCGAGCGGGTTCAACCATGGTTACCCGCAACATCAGCCTACTTGGACTGTGAAGGCACTTGAAGATGATGATTGAACATCTAAGGTTTAAGAATCTACCATATGACAAAGAAGTGTGTGCTTTGTAAGTTGGTAATACTCAAGTTATCTCTCATAATAATGTGTTTGCTTTCTGTTTAAACATATGTTACAAATAATGTATGCCAATGTCTGCTTTATCTTATTCATGAGAATGTTATGTTTCAGCTATTATGTTACTCTTAGACTACGTGTTGTGTAGGGGTTCTAAAGGGGCTTTAAGTTGAATAACATTTTGTCACGTGGCGTCACGTAGCTTGATAGAAGGGCTCTAAAGGGGGTAGAATGGGCTCTAAAGGAGGTGTCGTGAGGCTTTATTGAAGCTTAATGTGAAATATGGTATTTGGGGTTGAGATGGCTAGATATGATTGGTTGAACACAATAAGCAATATGCTATCTCTTTGAACTCCAACTTAAAGTGATTTTCTTATAGTTTCAAAGCTTGTTAATAAGGAAATCGATAGTCCGATCATCGTAAGAAAAAGGTTCAAACATAATTTTAGGTCGGCAAAAGTAGAAACCACGCCGAGGGACCAAAACAACCCATGGCATGAGTTATAGTTTGTTTTCCTAAAAAAACGTATCACCGTTACATCAAATAAATGAGAAGGTATTTACGTTCGAGTCTTTTTTTTAACAACAAAGCATAACATGTAACAAGAGAGGGAAAAAGAGACGGAATAACAATTTTATACTCATGTGTAAAGCACAAGAGGGGATTTAATATCAAAATTAGACAAATACACAACATGAACCAAACGTCTTTAAAACAACTAGTAAATACAAAACAAATAATTTAATTATTTAAATAAAATCACAAGTCAAAACCACTATCACGTCACGTTTTTACAAATTATAAAAACTAAGTTACATTAACTGGGAATTATTATTATTATTATTATTATTATTATTATTATTATTATTATTATTATTATTATTATTATTATTATTATTATTATTATTATTATTATGGGTTAAGATATAATAAGAAGTTTTTTTTACTAGGAAGTAATCTTGACCATCAATTGATTTAATCAAGGGCTAAGATTAAATGAATGAAATTGAAGGGAAGAAAAGAGCCGTGTGGGTTTGTGTAAGGGCATTGTAGTCAATTCAGCACAATAGTTTCTCTCTCCTCCAATTACCCCCCCCATTTTTTAAACGTTAATAATTTTTTCATACGACATTTTTTTTATAAAAATTGAACAAAAAAACGAGTGTTTTTTAATCTTTAAAACGAGTATACAATAGTTTTGTATGTGAATTGTCTGAACCAGGAAGTAGGAGATAAAAAACTGTCTACGAATGCAGTTTTCCAGAGGCAATTTACAGAAAATTAAATTTTCTGATGCATTTTTATTAAAGCAATTTAATCGACCCCAGCCAGGGGCTCTGCCCCTTGGACCCTGCTCCTAGGGGCGTTGGCCCCGGACCCCCGCCAAGATCTTAAAACGCAATGACTAAATTCAAAAAGCCAGATCGTCAAAATGCAATTCAAAAATTTCTTACATAGATCGAAGCCGATTTCTTCACCGATTGACGAAATTTGAATGTTACAAACACTTATCAGCGATCGAATCAAACGAATCGAGTGATTCGCTTCAAAATCACAGGGAAAAAATGAGATATTGTATGAAATTAAACTGAGTTTCTTCAAAAACGTTAAAGAACACGTTGATTAGGTGTTTGAATCGTTGATTGGTGACGAAAATCGCACTATAATGTAGTGATTATTGAGATAGAAAGTGAAGAAAATGTTGAAGATGGTAGGCTTTGAAAATGGTGGGTTTTGAAGTTACTGGGGGAAGAAGGAAGAAGATTGGGTACGATTGACTAAAATACACTTCCTCTTTATTTTAAATTTTGCCACATGTGATAATCATATGGCTTCCTATCATTCTAGCCAAAATCAACTTCCTATTTGATCCTCACGCTTATTATTATTATTATTATTATTATTATTATTATTATTATTATTATTATTTTATAAAAAACTATACATCAAATTTATGCATGTTAAACATTACTAACAATAAGACCCGCGCGCGTTGCGGCATGGGTACATCACAAACGTCGAATAAATTAGTTCAAACGTTATGTGATGCGTTAACCATATGAAAGCACGCGTTTCGACATATCTGATTGAACTCAATGTAACCTATATAAGCATTGCGATTAGATCAAAACATAAAGTAAATCGAATTTATACCGTACAATAATAACGTATTATATGTGACTCGAGTCATACATAGAAAATGTAACATGTATAACGGAAAAGCTGACACGTATAATCAAAAGAGATTAATTAGATCTTTTGAAAAAAGGGAAAAAAGAAACCACAATTTGACTCCACTCGGTTCGAAACAAAATTTACAAAACATTCATAAAATTAACCACGAAAACATATTATATTTGACCTTGCTCGTTTCCAAAAAAGTTTATGACAAAACATACACAAACTCGAATTTATACCAAAACGCACATAAAAATATGCACGTAAAAATGTTTTATTAAACGAAAATGTATTATATATGACCTGACTTGTTTCCGGAAAAAGTTTACGTCAAAACGTAGAGCAAATCAAATTTATACCGACACGTATATAAAAATGCACGTAAAAAAATAAATTTTCTTAGACTAAATTGCATAAATCAACCTTTATGTTATACCTAAACTGCACTTTATACCTTTCACTATGAAATCGGCAAAAACCTAACCTTTATGTTCATGTTTTGTTACATTCTATAACCTTTACAACTGACGTCGTCCGAAAACTAAGTTAAGTTACCTCACATGCTTTGCATGTGAGCTTTTTAGTCATTTTACTTCTTTTAAAATTGGTTTTTATTTAGAATTAGCGGTAAACTTCAAATAAAGTATTAGTAAAAAAATTAATAGGTTAAATACGTTCGTAAAATCGTGCTAAGTAGCACTAATGTCAAGCCACTATCAGCGACCACCAACATCAGAAAAGCTCGAAAAAACAAAATTAAAAAAGTAAAAAATAACACTGAACGAAAAGCCGACATAAAATAGTTGAACCACGCACGCCTGTTGTGGCGTGTTAATGCAAAGAAATTAGACATAAACGTAAAACGTAGAAGATAATAACTAAGTCGATCTAGGACCCGCACGTTGCGACGAACTTGTCAAACAGAGAAAAATACTGTCAAACGAAAAAAAAACAGACGAAAAACGTTAAACCCCACACGCACATTGAGGCGTGTTGACTCGCAAAATTTAGAACGAAACGTAAAACGAAAAATTTGTAAGAGATGAAAAGTATGAGGGACCAAATTGAAAATAAAAAAAGTATTGAGGTTAATCGAAAAAGATGAAAAACTTTGGATAAAAAGTTAAAAAATCATTGGGGTAAAAATTCAAAGAATAAAACCTTTAGGTTAAAAGTGAAAATTGCATTTTTTTTTTTTTTGAAAACTACCCTAAGCCATAAGTACAACCTTTTTATGCACAAAATTGTTGCAAATTTATGGTGTGGAAATTATTCCGAAAAAACTTGAATTTCATGATAAAGACAATCTATACTATCTATAATAAGAGAAGATTGGCTGATGTAAATCTGCCTATGTGTCAATTCCTAACCTATGCCACATGTAAATGCTGATGTCATAAATCAATTTCAAATTCAAGTTTTTTATTCCTCCTCTCTCTCAAATCATAATTTCAAACCAGTGATTTCATAAAAAGGTGGCCCACATTCACTTTTTCAAAGGTCTGCCCACATGAATATACAAAAGAGCAAACCACTGATATTCATCTAAACCACTGCCCATATTCAAAATCTTGGCTCCAGATTCAAAATTCAAAATTCAAACCGTATACATATATAACCTACATTATTCTGGCTCCACTTTCAAAATTCAATCCATCTCTCAAATCCAGAGCAGCTCCACATCCAATCGCAAACCCTAGAACCTCCTCCATCGCCGATTCTCTCCGGTAAGAATACAATCATCTCTTCGAATCAATCAAGAACAGTTGGAAGCTAGGGTTTTGTTCAGAAGATTCATCAATACATCAATCGATCTATTTCTAACTCTTGATCTTTTTCTGTAGCAGATCTCAATTAATACATCAATCACAATAATGGTTGGAAGATTGTTGAACAAGCTCGTTTCGAAATCGCTCAAAGTCGCCGGAAAATGGCAACAACAGCAGCCCCGTTGATGAAACAATGGTTAACCGGGCGGGTTAACTCACTGGTCTCGTCAAGAGGGTTAATCCCTTCTTTCCGAGGATCGCTGGCTGGATCGTCTGGTGGTGGGTTTCCTGCACAAGGAAACAAACCGTGACTCGCAACAAGGAGGATGTGGTGGGGGGTGCTCCTTGTTACCACTCTCCGGCGTGAGAATCAGTAGTTTGCTTGGGAAGCAAAGTGTGATAGTAGTAGTATTGAGAGAGTTCCGAAGTGATACCTCAAACCTGGTTTGGGGTCAGTATTTATAGCCGAGGAGTGGAGGAGGGTAGTTGAGTAGCTAGCCTGACATCGCACAGCTATTTGCAGGTGTGTCAGACCTGTCGGATACTGTGGTGATGCCACGTCCTGCTGTGGTGTCAGACTGTTGTATACACGTGGGCCGGTAGGCGACTGTTCCCAGTGCCACTTGCACTGTGGTGTCAGACCTACTTGCCTTATAGGCAGGATGCGGTGCCAAGCCGCATCGCTGCTTGCGGTCCTTGATGTAGTTCCCGCGTTGGTTGTTCCATCCATGATTCACGCGGGATGCGGTGTTATGCCGCATCGCCTGCTGAGTGACTGTTCCTGTTGTCCGGATCCCTTGTCGTGACGAAAATGTTCATAGGATGCGGTGCGGGGCCGCATCGCTATGTGTTACATTAGTTTCCGTCCTTAAGGTAATTCTTCTCATCAATGGACAGATTGGACCGCAGTGTTCGCATGTGCCCACGCGGACACTGGAGAGTTTATTGTTGTTGGAGGTTTTTGATGAGGGTAATGGTCATTCGCGGTCGTGTTGACGCGATATTTGGGACCATACCCCTTCAAGTCCCCCCAGTCTAGTGTTCCTTCCGTATGCGAGTTGCATGTGGGAGGGATACTGGACTATGTTGTCTAGAAGGTTAAGTATGGGCCTTTAAGTAAGTAGTAGGCCTTTCTAGTGGATTGTTTCTTCCTTTGAGAAGGGTGCATGGTGAGCAAGTTCCGTCTGATGCGGAATTCTCAGCCACGGACTTGACTCTTAGTATACCTTTTGTTGATGTCATCAGCCACCTGTTGGTGTTTCGAACCAACCTTTGAGACGGTGACTGAAGGTGTTAGCAGGGTTCGAACCAACCTTTGAGATCGTGACTGAAGATGTGTCTTCTTCAGTCTAGTTGGAAGCTCTGCGTCAGCTAGTGCAAAGTTGTAAGTACTTTGCTCAAGCTCTATGTTTAGCAACTGGACATGCAATGATGAACCCTCTCTTGTGGGGTATTCATGTTCTCCAGTTTAGTTTTCTAGTAACCGCACGTCCTCTGCGGTTTATCTCTCAAGTAACCGCACATCCGCTGCGGTTTATCTCTCAAGTAACCGCACATCCTCTGAGGCTTAGCTCTCTAGTAATCGCATGTTCTTTGCGGTTACCTCGTTGCCGTACCTTGTTGGCCATGCTCGTTCGAGGATCGTGGGGTAGTTGCGCCATTGTTGGCCGTGTTTGGTCGAACAATGTGAATCTGGACTATGGGCAGATAAACATGGTCATAGGTAGGGTTGTGCCCACCATTGTTTATTCTATGCGCTCCATAGGTGGGTAACTAGTCATAGGCAGACTTGTTACCACTGTTCTGGAGCTACTTTCCTTCACGCTTTGGTGGAAAGTAGGTTTCCTTTAAGTATTGTTGCCGGAGGAGACCAACTTAGATGCTTGGGAAGTTGGTTGAAACTCTTCCGCATTCGTTTTGTAGCCACTTTCCTTCATGCTTTGTTGAAAAGCAGTTTTCTTTGAAGTAGCTTTGCTCCACCGTGTGGAGGTTTAGTTGTGGCTCTTCCGTAGCTACCGTTCGCATAGTTTCGGTTTGTAGCAGCCACTCACGAGTGATTGCGGTTTGCAGCAAAGAACTCACTTCTAGAAGTCTTGTAGCCTGGATGCAGCTCTTGAAGGTTCAGGAGACAGGGTTGCTGATGTGCGGTTTGCTCAGCATACGTGTCCTTTTCCTTAAGGAGAAGCTGTTTGCGTTCCCTCCGTGGTTGTGAACCGGATACGAGGGATTTGAAGCCTGAAGAAGCTTTCCTGGAGTGCGGTTAACCACATCATGAGAAGCGGTTTTCGCAGTCCAAAGAGCCATGCTGGTTCTTAGTATCTGACACACCCGGGCGGGGTTGTGTGTGTTATCTCCGCATATTCCACGTGTGCTCGTGGGTATGTGCGGTTTATCGTTATACCCCCTTATATAATTTGGATATATATATTTTTGCCTTTTTTTTGAGGGGTATGTAAAAAACGACATGCGGTATGGGTTATGGTGCGGTAAACCAGAGAAACCGCATGCCGCTTAAGTTTGGATAAGTTTGTCGCTTTTATATTGTCCACGTGGCTGATAGCACGTGTTGGTTGTTGAAAGTCAATAGAATTCTGACATGTGATGTTCTGAAAGGACTGGTGCATTGACCGAGGTCATAACTGCACTGTAGCAAGTAGTATAAAGGTCAATTCTGTCAGGCGCGTGGGCGGCCACGCGCGCGTGATAACCGTCAACTGAAAGGTTGCTGAACACGTGGCGAAATGTAAGTGGTCCTTTTTGAACTTTGTAAGTCGGTTACTCCATCGCATTAATTGCGATGAGTATATAAGGGGAAACCGTTTGGGTTCCCCTCACTTTGTTCAAAATTTGAAAAATTTCTCCGGTGAAAAAGGTGTGTGCTCTCTTCGTCTTCTCCGGTGAACCTGTCTTCTTTCCGGCAACTTTCTGAGTTTTCTGAGTTTTTGTGTAACTCGAAACTTCTCTTCTTCATATTTCTGATGGCTGAACCATCTAACCCACATAATGTGGAGGGTGAAAACCCTGAAGTCTCTTCTCCGGTGGCCGGGGAAGAAGAAGATGATGGTGGCAGTGTTCCTGGTGGTGGTTTGCCACCGTTGAAGTGGTCGAAAGCGTCTTTCGACCAACTGATGATCAGTACACAAATGCCCTCCGAGTTTGGGGCTGTTTACCCTCAAGATGGTGATACCGGTGCTTGTGCTCCAGCCGGTCATGTGACCATGTGGGCCGATTCTTTCATTGATGGTAACCTTCGTTTACCATTGACCGTTTTTGTTGCTGAGTGTTTGGAGCATTACGGGGTTCATATTTCTCAGATGAGCCCGTTTGGGTTTATTCGTATTAGACATTTTGAATCGACTTTTCATGCCCTTGGTTTACCAGTCACCGTTGATAATTTCCGGGGGTTTTATCAGTTGACGGTGAACACAGGTTTCTTCTCCTTCCGAGAACGGTATGGAAGTGTCAAGTTGATGACCCCTCCTAAGGGTATTACAAAGTGGAAGAGCAAATTCTTCTATGTTAAAGCTGCTGCGGTTGTTGTCAACCTGACTTTGCGGAATGTTAATGAGCCTATCCCTGCGGAGGACATTGCCATTCCTGATGCGAAGAATGCGGAGTGGTTCCCACGGTTGAGAACTATAGAGCATAGGTGGTTGAAGAACACCGAGTTATGGTGCTGCGGATGTTACTGACGAGGGCCGATAAGCATGCAAGGCCCATTGTACGGGAGAAAACTGGTGGTAAGTGTTCTTACCCTTATGCGGTTTTATTATTCCCTTGTTTGCTTATTAATTTGAACTTGTACTATCAGAAGAAGTTGTTGAGCTGTGGAAGATATTTGATCCAACCTTTACTGGCAAGGTTGATATTGTCCAGACTGCTGAAGGTGCAGGGTTTAATTTGACCATTCTTCATAACTTCCGCGTTCCTACACGCGAGGCACTGAATGCACTCCTGCCGCAGGGCAAAGGTATAATTCGTAGCCTTCTTTTCTTGCCTTGTTAGTTTCATGTTGCTGATATTCTTCATGAAGGTACTCTTGGGGCCCTTGGCAAGTTTGAGCCAAAAGGTGCCCCCAAAAAGCATGCGGAGAAGAAACAAGGTGATAAACCCGTGCGGGGTCGTGGCAAGAAGAAAACTGAAGCTCCTGCGGTTCCGCCTTTGGTTCCGCAAGCAGCAGGTATCTCTCGATCTCACTTCCGCAGATATACCGATTATGTGGTAGTATCTGACACCCTTGGGGGCTTGGGTGTGCCAGGTGCTGGTGCGGCCACAGGTGGAACCACTATGGGTTTAAAGGCTGCCGATGAGAAGAAGAGGAAGGCGGGGAAAACTGTTGACGCTGGTGAGGGAAAGAAACCGAAGATTCAGACCAGACGCAGGGCTTTTGTGGGGCAGAAGAAACCTGCGGTTGTTCCTGGTGCGTGATGTATTACTTGGTCAAATAATTTGTATTTGAAGTTGTAATTTAAAATGTTCTTTGATTGCAGAACCCCAAGATGAAGGGTTCTCCATCTTTGATGCTCCTCTTTCTCCCCCGCGTGACACTGCTGCGGGTGTGGGGGTTCACAAGGTTGTTACACCTGAGCCCTCTACGCGGGAGGAGGACACTGGGAAGGGGCCTGCGGCCCAGATCCAAGACATAGTGGATTCTCGTGACAATGTCATTACCCCAGAGGATACTGATGATCTGAACTTGAAATTTGTTTATACCGAAAAGCCAAAGTCTCCTGCTGCTGAGAAGGCTTCTGGTTCCGGTCCCGGGGGTGCGGGTTTTGTAGAGACTCCTATTCAGCCTGAAGAGTCTGAATTGGAACATTATTATCGCTCCTACACGGAAGATCAGGCCATGGCTTACCACCGCCCTCCGTGGTCTGTGATGCAAGGGGATGACATTTCTGCTGATCCCTCTGCGTGTAGGGAGATTTTGGGTGGTCTGGGCACCCCATTTGAAGTCAACCGTGCCCGTGCCTTAACAACTGAAGCCCAGATTAACCAACTCTCCTCCCTGCTTGTTGGGAGTTCCGTAATGGCCAATACCATTATGGAAAACTATAAGGTGTTGACGCGTAGGGAGGAGGAGAATGTGCGCTTGCGTGCGGAGGCTGAGGAGTTGATGAAGGCTGCACGTGAGGGTGCTGAGCAGCTTGAAAGGGAAAGGGCTGCGTTTGAAAAGCATAAGCAGACTGAAGAGTGGGCTGCAACTGCGGAGCTTAAACAGGTTCGTACCCTTGCCAAACTGCTTTCCACTGAGCGCCGGAGTTGGAAAGAATCTCTTTCTAATGAGTGCGAGACCCTTTCTAATGAGCGCAAGGCTTGGAAAGACTCTTGGGCCAAACAGAATGAAACTCTCTTTCGTGTTCGCCAGGAGCTTGTCAATGCCAAGGCAGCAAATGCTGCGCTGGTTAAAGAGAAGGCGGTAGCTGTTGCGGCTGCCCATGAGGCCAAAGAGGCAGGAGCGCGCCTCGCCAAGGCTCTAGAAGAGTCCAAGGAGGCGGAGGTCCACACTGCAAAGGCACTTGAAGGGGCGAATGCTGACCGCACCACTTTAACCGAAACTATCTTGGGCCTCCAGGTAAAAGTGTCTTGCTTTTGACTTTGTACATTTCACAAGTGTTCATACTTGTTTTCGTTTTGCTACCAGGCTGAATTGCGGACCCGGGGGGCCACTATTGAGGAGATTTCTGCCCGCCTTGAGGAGGTTGAAGTGCAGGCAAGAGAGGCTGAGGAGGCTAGAGATAGTCTTGATTTGTCACTTAAGTTGCTCAAGGCTGACCATGAATGGATGCGTATACACGGGATCGGGCATGTAAGCGTTCGTTGCTTTTGTTATTTTTGTTATGTTTGCCTTTGATAACCTTTATATTTTTGTATCGCAGATTGTTATTGCCATCCTTGACGTACCTGAGACCGTATCGGGTGTTAACGAGATCAAGGAGCGTGCCCGGGATGCTGGTTTTAAAGCTGGCTATAACCGCTGTATTAGTCATTTGAATGTTGCAGCTCGTGGCGGACATACTGATGAGCGGTCCGGGTTTCACGGCGTGGATACTGAAGCGCTTCTTGATGCTGCGGTTGAGATGTATAACGAAACAACCCTTTCTGATCTCGAGGAGCTTGAAAAGTGTTTAGAAGCGGAGGACTATGTGGACTGCTTGCGAGTGTTATACGCTGATGAAGAAGATGAGGAAAAACCTTTTGTGGCCAGCAAGGATGGTGAAGGTTCCAGCGGCACGAAGAAAGATTAGGTTGGCCTGCGTGCCTTTTTCATATTTGTTTAAAACTTTATGTAAATTCTATGTGCACCGCGCAGGTGTAGGAATTTTTTGAATATAAAGATTTGTTCCGTTCAATTTGCACAAGTGTTGTTACTACTTGCATATTTGAATTCGTAAGAGTTTAATGTTACTATGAGTAACACTAAACCTGTAATTGCCTTTTGCATATCTAGATGATATGCAAGTATGAAGGCTTGTCTTTGGTCAGACAAACAGTGTTGCCATTGCTGCCCTATTATAATAGTTGCGTGTGTTTACCACTCTGTGTGGGTATCACGAATGAAGATTTTGCCAATCTGTTTTTGTATATACCTCAGATTGGAACACGCATTTATAATAGAAATAAATAAACAATATTGCATTGAATCGTCTATTTATTTATTTGCAAATGGCCCGTGGCCTGAGGTTACATGGTAAATGTAAAAACAAAACATGGCTTACATATAACAGCGTCGAAGCTGTTGTGCATTCCATGTGCGTGCGATAGTTTCGCCTTCCAATGTTTGAACTTTATACGCGCCTTTGCCCAAGACCTCTTGGATGAGGTAGGGTCCTTCCCACTTGGGGGCAAGTTTCTCTGGGCGTTCCGCGTTAGATGCTTCATTGTCACGAAGGACGTAGTCTCCCGGGTTGAAAGTACAAATGCGAACGCGTGCATTGTAGTACTTTTCAAGTTTTGTCTTGTATTTGGCCTCATTGATGGCTGCGTTTTCACGCCTTTCTTCCAAGAGGTCTAAATCAACCCTGCGTTCCTCATTGTTGTCTATCTTGTTGATAGCCAACATTCTAGGCGATGGGAGGCCTACTTCCACGGGGATCATCGCTTCAGTGCCATAGACCAGGCTGAAGGGTGTCTCACCGTTGCTTATTTTTGGGCTTGTCCTGTGAGCCCATAGAATACTTGGGAGTTCATCAACCCAGCCGCGTCTGGCTGTTCCCAACCGTGCTTTGATGCCTTCCACTAAGCTTTTATTGATACTCTCGACTTGGCCGTTCCCTTGCGGATGCGCCACTGAGGAGAATATGTGTTCAATGTTTAGCTCTTTTAGCCATTTTTGAAAGTCATCGGCGGCAAAGTTGGTGCCGTTATCGGTGACGATGCATATTGGTAGACCGAAATGGCAGATGATATGTTCCCACACGAATTTCCTTGTTATCATAGCGGTGGTTGATGCAAGTGGCTTTGCCTCTACCCATTTTGTAAAGTAATCAACAGCCACTATGATAAATTTCACTGCACCAGGTGCGTCTGGAAATGGTCCCACCACATCGATTGCCCATTTTTGGAATGGCCATGCGGTGGTGGCGGGGATCAGGTTGTTCTTGGGACGCAAGGTCTTGGGAGCATGTCACTGACAATTGATGCACTTGCGTAAGACTTTGACTGCGTCCAGGTGCATGTCGGGCCAATAGTACCCGACGTTCATGATTTTGACCACAATCATGCGTGGGCCTGCGTGTATGCCACATATTCCCTCGTGAATTTCTTTGATAAGGTATATGGCATCTTCGGGGTTTACGCATCGTAGGAGTGGCCCCAGGTATGATTTACGGTATAAGATACCGTCTCCCATTTGGTAATGACACGCTTTGTATTGTAGCTTGCGTGCTTCTGCCTTGCTTTCGGGAGTAACACCTGATTGTAAGTATGCAATTATCGGTGTCATCCAGGATGTTGTACCGTACTGGATGACGTTGACTTAGCGCAGGGGTACTGAAGGATTTTGTAGAATCTCGATGCGTACCTCTTTTGCCAGGTGTTGGAAGCTGGTGGATGCAAGTTTTGATAGTGCATCCGCAGGTTTGTTGTCACTCCTGTTGATATGACGAATATTGAAGGAGGTGAACCGTGATTTCAGTTGCAAGGCTTGTTCGAGGTAGAGGATCATGATGTCCCCTTTTGCGGCATAGTCACCGCGTATCTGCCCTGCAACCAGTAGTGAGTCGACATGTGCTTCCAAATGTTTGACGTCGAGTTTGACCGCCAAACGCAGCCCTGCCAGTAGAGCCTCATATTCTGCTTCGTTATTCGTGCTTTTGAAATCGAGGCGGATTGCGTATGTTAGCTCTTGGCCATCGGGGCTGACAAGTCGTAAACCTGCACCAGCACCATCTTCGTTGGACGCCCCATCTGTGTATAGTGCCCAGGTTTCTGCGGAGGGTGGTGGTGATGTAGGATTTTGTTCTTCTTCGCATTCTTGAATGCGGTTTGCTGGTACTTCAGCAACGAAATCAGCTAAAACTTGGCCTTTGATTGCAGGGCGCGGCTTATAGTTCAATGAAAGTGCGCCCAGCTCAATTGCCCATTTTGCTAACCTCCCAGAGATGTCTGGTTTGGACAGGATCGGGCCGATTCTGTAGTTAGTTAACACTGTGATGACGTGGTTTGCGAAGTAACGTCGTAAACGTCTCGATGCGTGCACTAGTGCTAGTACCAATTTCTCCATGATGGAGTACCTTGTCTCTGGGTCGTTGAGCATTTTGCTGATGTAGTAGGTGGGTGTTTGAACTCCTTCCCGCTCCACTATGAGTACCGCGCCTACCGCGTTGTCTGCGGCAGACAAGTATAGAATAAGTGGCTCATCTTTTCGTGGTGCGGTCAAAGTTGGGAGCTGGATCAAACACTCTTTCATTTCCCGGAAAGCTTTTTCGGCCTCTGCGGTCCATTGGAATTGTTCCTTTTTTAGGCAGCTCCGCAGGGTTTTGATGAAAGGGTATGACTTAGCCGCGTGGTTGGCTAAGAATCTGTTAAGTGCGGCTAGCCTGCCGGCTAGTCGTTGCATTTCTTTCATCGTTGAGGGCGATGGCATGCGTTCGATCGCCTGAACTTTTTCCGGGTTTACCTTGAATCCATCCTTGGTTACGATGAATCAGAGGAATTTGCCTTCTTCCATTCCAAACGAGCATTTCCCTGGATTAAGCTTCATGTTGACGCTTCGCAGAGTCTGGAATGTTCTTTCGATATCGTTGAGCATGGTGTCTTCCTCCATGCTCATGACGACCAGGTCGTCCATATTGATTTCGACACTTTTGCTGATTTGACCGCGAAAAGTGTCGTTCATCAACTTTTGATAGGTTGCGCCGGCGTTGCGCAACCCGAACGGCATTTTGGTGTAACAGTAGTTCCCGGTAGGAGTGCGGAATGTCGTTTTGTCTTCATCCTCGATTGCCATCTGTACTTGGTGGTAGCCTTTGTAACAATCGAGGAAGCACTTCCATCGAAATGGTGCGAGGTTATCGACCTTTTCGTCGATCTCTGGAAGTGCGTAACAATCCTTGGGGCAGGCCTTATTGAGGTCTTTGTAATCTACACACATGCGCCAGCCCCCGCTTGGTTTTTCTACCATGACTGGGTTGGATAACCAAGTCTGGTATTTGACTTCCCGCAGGATCCCTGCGGAGAGCAGCTCCTGTACCTGCTCTTCCATGGCCGCGTTTTTTGCTGATCCAAGGTGGCGTTGGCCTTGGATCACTGGTATTCAAGAAGTGTTGCGCTATGTCGCGCGGTACCCCTGTCATGTCAGCGGGTGTCCATGCAAAAATGTCTTGGTTCCTGAAGAGTAGTTGCTTCAGGCGCGCTCTGATGGTAGGTGTCAAGGCATGGCCCAAAGTAATCGTTTGGTCTGGGTGCCTTGCATTAAGCACCCATTTTTCTGGTTGCGTTTTGGGGGTGGGCCTTGCTACCTTGGCTGGACGTAGGTCGTCCGTAGACAAAACTTCCCTTCTGGCGTATAGTATCGCGACCCCTGTTTCGGTTGGGAAACCGATAGCGGAGTGGGGGACGGATGTGATCATGTTAAAATCGCCCTGGGATTCTCTCCCGAGAAGTACGTCGTATTTGGAGGTGTGCGGTAAAACCATGAAGTTTACCTCCTCCGTTCTTGCGTGCCTCCCGTTGGTGAGGCGCACAGGAAAAGTAATCTGGCCCAGGGGGAATACGGTTTCCCCTGCAAACCCGGCCAACGGGTAATCCGCTGGTTGCAGTCGATCTTTGTCTTCTTGATCGAACTGGTTGAAGCATTGCTCGTATATAATATCGGATGTACTGCCCGGGTCGATGAACAATTGCTAGGTACAGTAGTGAGCCAGGTGGCCTGTGATAACTACGGCGCGTCTATCGCGCGGGCCGCCTCGGACTTTTGGAAAGACGACTTGCTCGTCTTTCCAGTCATTCTCCGGTCTTCTTCCAGCCTTGCGTGGCCTACCTTTTCCTCCGTTGATCATGTGGGTAGAGGCTACGTACATGGTCCTCTTTCCCGTGGAGGTGCCCTCGTTGTGGGGAGTGATGCGCTTGGTAGCTTTTTGTGCGCCTGTCAACAGATGTTGCAGTTTTCCCTCTTTTAGGGCTCGCTCAATCTCCAGTCGGAGACTGATGCAGCTGTTTGTTGTGTGGCCGTTGTCCTTGTGATACTCGCAGTATAGTGCGAGATCCTGGTTCTTTTTGGACTTCATCGGTTGGGCCGGTCGCAGGAATTGTGCGTCCGTGAGAAGAACGTCGCTTGGCGACTGGTTAATCTCGGTCCAGTTGCGGTCCCGAGACTCCTTTTTTGACGCCCGATTTTCACGCTGGGCGTTGATTGTAGCCCTTGCATCGGGCTGGTTGCTTCGTGGGACGTATGGTCTGGAATCGCTGCCACGATTCCATGTGTCCCGGTTGCGCTTATTGCTGTGCTTCGGCTCTTGGCGGGAAGACTGGCCTTCCGCCTGGGGTTGTGCCTTTGACATGTGCGGTTTTAGGGACCGCTGAGTCTGGGCGTATGTCTTGACCGCAGTCATGACATCTTCCCACTTCTTAGGCAACCCATCTTTGCCAGAGATATTCATAACCATCTGCTCGTCTTTAACGGCGATAATGAAATGGTTACGCGCCATTTGATCGGCAACATCGCCTATCTCTAGGCACTCTTTATTGTAACGGACAACGAATGCGTCAAGCGATTCGTTATCCCTGCGCCAGATGTTCATGACGTCCATGGAATCACGTTCATGGCGTCGTTGTTGGCTGAAGTGTGCGAGGAACTTTTCTTGTAAGTCCTCGAATGAGGTTAGTGACCCTGGTGGTAGAGAATCGAACCAGGCCCTGGCCAGACCTATTAGGGTCTGTGGGAAAAAATGGCACCAGGTGGGTTCATCCCACCTACCGTTGCACCCGGCGCCGACGAAGATGTTGTTGTGATCATCTGGGTCGGTCGAACCGTTGTACTTCCCAATATTTAACGGGAATTTTGTGGTGGTGACATCGGCGTGGGCGATTTCTGGGACGAACTTGGAGTTTTCGGCCGCTGATTTCGGCCTGTAGGGTTGTCCGCGGTGCTGCTTTGCAGCGCGGAGGTACGTAGTGCGTGGATAAGTGGGAGGAACGTAGTTTCGTCCTCCCGGTCTGCTGCTGGTGGCATGGGATTCCGCACGGTATGTACCATCGTCCGGGTCAGTATAGCCTTGCCCTTCACGGTAGGACTGGGGTCCCAATCGGCTGTGAATGCCTAGACCGTGGTGGGCTGTAGACTGTCGCCTAGTTTCGCCGTGTGGCCCTAGGCGACTCTGTATATGGCTCCTGTGGCGGGACCCATTTGTGGAGTTGTCCTCATGAAGTGTGCGGACATCGCAGTAAGAGGAACCGCGATCTTCGTGCCTGCTTCTGGAGGCCGGATGTGATGGGGCCCTGCCTTCGTACTGTAAAGTACGACCTGCAGGGGTATGTGGTGCTGGGGTGGGTCCCACAGATACCTGCGCTTCTGCGCAAGCTCTGTTATATGTTGCAGCCAGCATAGCTGCTTGTTGGTCGTACCAGGCATGAAGGTTCATGCCTGCAGGTATCACAGGAGCTTATTGTGATAAATCGTGCCCAAACGTAAGGGATGCGCCCCCTTGCGTTGATGGGCCAATGTGTTCGGCATTTGGGGCTAGGGGAATGGTTCCCGCAGGCCCTTGGTTTGCGGGGTTTAGGTTATCCCCGGTGGTGTTGTTTTGACGATCAGACATGATCTTTTAAAGATAAATGGATGGTGGGGAAAAAGTGCTAAGAGTAGCGGTGGGCGCCAATGATGAAACAATGGTTAACCGGGCGGGTTAACTCACTGGTCTCGTCAAGAGGGTTAATCCCTTCTTTCCGAGGATCGCTGGCTGGATCGTCTGGTGGTGGGTTTCCTGCACAAGGAAACAAACCGTGACTCGCAACAAGGAGGATGTGGTGGGGGTGCTCCTTGTTACCACTCTCCGGCGTGAGAATCAGTAGTTTGCTTGGGAAGCAAAGTGTGATAGTAGTAGTATTGAGAGAGTTCCGAAGTGATACCTCAAACCTGGTTTGGGGTCAGTATTTATAGCCGAGGAGTGGAGGAGGGTAGTTGAGTAGCTAGCCTGACATCGCACAGCTATTTGCTGGTGTGTCAGACCTGTCGGATACTGTGGTGATGCCACGTCCTGCTGTGGTGTCAGACTGTTGTATACACGTGGGCCGGTAGGCGACTGTTCCCAGTGCCAATTGCACTGTGGTGTCAGACCCACTTGCCTTATAGGCAGGATGCGGTGCCAAGCCGCATCGCTGCTTGCGGTCCTTGATGTAGTTCCCGCGTTGGTTGTTCCATCCATGATTCACGCGGGATGCGGTGTTATGCCGCATCGCGTGCTGAGTGACTGTTCCTGTTGTCCGGATCCCTTGTTGTGACGAAAATGTTCATAGGATGCGGTGCGGGGCCGCATCGCTATGTGTTACATTAGTTTCCGTCCTTAAGGTAATTCTTCTCATCTATGGACAGATTGGACCGCAGTGTTCGCATGTGCCCACGCGGACACTGGAGAGTTTATTGCTGTTGGAGGTTTTTGATGAGGGTAATGGTCATTCGCGGTCGTGTTGACGCAAGATTTGGGACCATACCCCTTCACCCGTCGTCTTAATATTCATGAATATCAGGTCTTGATCCATTTTTTTCGTCCGTAGCCTCTGATAGTGACCTAATTAGGGTGTATTTGTAAAATTATTGCATCATATATGATAAAACACATATAGATGTAGGATGTGATTGTGACCTTTGTATGCTGAACTTAATTGTTGGTTTTTAGGAAAATGGCAAAAACAGCAGCTCCGTCATCTTCCACCTCAAATGACACAATTGATCGACCTAAAACCCTAAAAATTCTTACATCCAATTGAAATCTCATGATTACTTTGTTAACTGGTCTGTTTTTATTCCATTGCCAATTTGGCATCCATTTTATTGTAAATGTATAGCTTTGATGTGTTAACAAAGTAATCCTCATGATTGAAGTTATCACCAATGCGTTTTTTACCATTGATTGATATAGAGATGTTTGAATGGGAGTTCTTAAAGAAATTATTACAACTATAAGAATCAATTTGTCATATTACCATTTAAAGTAAAAGATAGAGATGCAACTGTAGTTTTCCAAAATCTGCTTTCTGGTCCAATATTGACCTTAAAGAATCAAAATGAGAATCATATTTATGAACCTTAATTTTTGGTGCACATCCAATTACCCCCTTATTATTTTGCATACCCACTTTGTAATGTAAGTAGTTAAATGCCAGAATTGTGTAATGGGATATATAACGACAGATAAACAATGTGTGACTTTGAGTGGTAAAGGTTCTGATATGGAGTCTCCTGAAGATGAGTTGACTCATTGCTGATGAAGAGAAGCCTAAACATAATTATTATTTATTTGTCATTAATAAGAGTATAAAGCGTTATTGTCATGTTCCAGTGCCGTCAAATTCCAAATATTCAGATGTTGAATTGCGGTCTGATGATGTGGAGATACACTCATAGGTCAAAGTCCCTTCATTCGAAAAGCTCAGATGGTGTAAAATTACAAGAAATTCAAATCTCTGTTCTGCAACATTGCAAAATAAGAGGTACTTAATTACCGAATTTGGCTGTTCTCGCAAAACTGTAACCTTCAAACACGTTTCTTGCATACATGAAAAAGATTATATTATATTCTCTCCAATCACAACTACATTCTTCTAATGATAAGAGATAAAAGGCTTACTTTTTACTTATTTTCTATAAGATGGTAATTATTATGTCGGTATATGTAGGTGATAGGACCAACATGAATATTTTTCTTTGCTTGTGCAGTCTAAATGTAATATTTGTTGACGGGACCGATGTTCCATCTGAAGATACAATCTATATATTGTCTCGGAGAACTGACTGCAACAACCTCCGGGGTCAGTACACATTGATTAGAGGTCCAATTTTGATTTCAGATCTACTTTTTATTGTGCTATAGGTAAAGGCAACTATGAAGATGAAGATGGAAAAAGGAGACCAGATGCATACGAGTTCTGTGATGAAGATAGTCGTCAGTTGGTTGGTTAGGTTATTCCTAACAGTAATCATAATCGATTACTTTCACCATTGAATTACCATCTGTTCAATGCTTATTTTGATGTTAAATCCCCTTCTCTCATCTTCATGCTTATTTTGATGAATTAGAATCTGGGTATGCTTTATTTGATGATCTTTAACTATTTTTCCTATTGATTTTGTGCTTTTAACATAATCATTAATTGTTATTTGTGATTTTTGATCTATCATGAATTCGGTTTTGTATAATTTAATGAATTAGAAACCGGTTATGTTTTATTTGATGATCTTGAACTGTTTTTCTTATTGATTTTGTGATTCTTGATTGAATTTGGTTAAAACTGTAGGCTATAACGACCGAAGTATTAGCGAAGCTCAGTGATATAGTTTCTTAGAAGCTCTCCGGCATCCAGAAACTGCAAATCTGTCGTCTTCTTCTCAAAGTGGTATGATTTGATTATCTTTCATCTTAGGGTTTATATGAATCTTTGGTGGTTTAGTTAATGATATTTGATCTAGGTTTTGTTGACCTTTTAACTCAATCCATTGACTTAATTATTTATAAAAAAAATCTTGGATTAATCTTTGATATACGATTAGAGTGATTATCATTGAATCTCTGGTGGATTATGCGATTCAGTTTGATCTGGGTTTTGTTGACTTTTTGAAGTTAATCAGTTGACTTTATTATTTAAGAGTAATCTTGGATTAATGTTTGAGATGATTAGTCTTTAGAGTGAGCTTTTTTGGTCTTATCGTTGTGGCCATTTATGGATGAATGATTAACATGGGAAGGTATGCAGCTTTTCGGGTTTGCGTATCTTGGATTAATGTTTGAGATGATTAGTCTTCAGACGATTCATTGATCTTCATAGAGATTCTCGAAGCATATGTGCGATTTGGATGATTAGGCATAAGCTAATTGAGTATGATGTGTTACTGTTGGATAAGTTTCTAGATATTCTTCAAGATTTACATGGTGAAGATCTTAAGGAAATGGTATGGTTTTATGTAATCTTATGTTTTTGTTACTTTTTTGTTTGATTTTTTTTTGTGAGTTATGGAGTCGAGCATCAGGTGTTCGACAAAATGCCTAGCGAGCATCAATGCATAAGGAGTTGAAGCATTGTCCAATATGTATTGACACTGTAAAATGTAATCGGTACTTGCAGAAAAACATTTTAAAGTGTTTTCAGCGTGAGCCCGTTCAACGGAGTCCTGAGAGTTGTAGAGTCGTCCACACAAAGCTTGTAGCTGGGCAAAGCTCTCCATTCTTGATTGAAGAAGGGACTTATCCAATTTAAGAAAGCTTATTGTTTTTTAGTTTAGTTTATTAGGACATATAATTTTACATGTTCTGTGCAAAGCAGGTCTGAAGTTCAATGAAAAGAAGCTTCATCAGAACAGGCAGCTGAAGAATCTTTGGAAACTCCTCTATTGAAGGATCAGGTACATTGCTATGACGTAAATCCTTTATTCTCGTAATATTTTAGCGTAGGTTCTAGAAGTTAATGATTCTGTTTGATGTTTATGTTTAGGATTCAACAGCTGGTTAAAAAAGGTTAACATTTACATAAATTTCAATTTTTTAAAAACTTAAAATTTTTTCGGCATTTAGGATTAATAAATTATGATCTGTGTAGAGAGAATAAAGAATTAATTGCTTGGATTTGATTCTATGAGAACCGTCTCCCGGGATGCACATAACAATGCAGAGCTTCTATCATTTAGCTTAAAGAGTGTATTGGCTGCAACAGGTTCATTTTCAGTTAAAAGCAAGCTTGGAGAGGGTAGGTTTGGTTCTGTTTACAAGGTATAGTTCATTAAGAGAAGTTCATTGATGGACATATGTATCAGATGTAGTCTTAAATCCACTTTATGCTCGACTCATTGACGTAGCTTTCTTATCAAGTTTATATATATTTAATAAATGATCGTGAGCTTCACTTATTGAGCTCACGCAGGCTCGCGAGCTTAAGAAAGCTTATTGTTTTTTAGTTTAGTTTATTAGACATATAATTTTATATGTTCTGTGCAAAGCAGGTCTGAAGTTCAATCAACAGAAGCTTCATCACAACAGGCAGCTGAAGAATCTTTGGAAACTCCTCTATTGAAGGATCAGGTAGGTACATTGCAATGACGTAAATCCTTTATTCTCATAATAGTTTAGTGTAGGTTCTAGAAGTTAATGATTTTCTTTGATGTTTATGTGTAGGATTTAACAGCCGATCAAGGGAAACAAGTGAAATTAGGGTTCCTTACTGGCCTTGTGTCCAAAGGAAGATCTTTGGCTTTTGAAAGAATCTTATTCCGTGCTACAAGAGGAAATGTGTTTCTGAGGCAATCTTTTGTGGATGAAGCTGTTATTGATCCTAATTCAGGAGAAAAGTTTAAGAAAAACGTTTTGTGGTTTTCTTTTTTGGAGAAAGAGCGAAG
This sequence comes from Helianthus tuberosus, assembly GCA_030545235.1. NCBI lineage: Eukaryota > Viridiplantae > Streptophyta > Magnoliopsida > Asterales > Asteraceae > Helianthus > Helianthus tuberosus. Next base: position 3,215,653 of record CM060396.1, on the reverse strand, counting down.
AGCAAAATTCTCAAGATATGTAAAGCGTTTGAGGCAAATCGCTATCCTTTTGCTGAAGATTTTGGCAAGCAAGCCCAGATTATACTTAAGGTATCCGGGAAGCTATCTGAGCTGAAAACAACAATAGATGCTGGACTTTTGCACCGTGCGAATCTGTTGGAAACCATAGGAAAACAATACAAACAGTGGAGTGAGCTGGTATGTCTCTTTTAAGTCTTTTTGTTACTGTGCGAATCTCTTGGAAACCATAAGAAAACAATACAAAGAGTGGAGTGTGCTATTAATAAAGCGTTCATCTTTTCATTTGCAACGAGCAGAAAATACTCTCATATAGCTATTGTATTCGTCACACGATTTCTGATACAAGTTCTTGTGTTTGAACAGTGAACTAAGCGGGGATAGGGAGGTCCAGAGAACTATGTTAGAACTACTTAATCAGTTGGATGGTTTCAGCAGTGATGAGAGAATTAAGGTACAATAGAATGAAAAACAACTGATAGATGATAGGAAGTTTCTAAAAAAGTAACTGTTACTCAAAGTGAGATTATTGATAATGCAGGTGATAACAGCAACAAATCATGCTGATATTTTAGACCCTGCCCTCATGCGTTCTGTACGGTTGGATCGTAAGATTGAGTTTCCTCAACCTACTGAGGAAGCCAGGGCCCGGATCATGCAGGTGTTTATATGCATCATTAGTTGATCTTATTAGTTCATGTTTGTTGAAACCACTGTTGGGTTAAAACAATTTTTGTGGAGAAAATAGTGGTTGAAACCACTGTTGGGTTAAAACTGTGGTTTGAAACCACTGTTGGGTAAAACAGTGTTTTATGAAGAAAACAGTGGTTGAAACCAATGTTGGGTTAAATTGTTGTTTGAAACCACTGTTGGGTTAAAACAGTGGTTTCAAACCACTGTTGGGTAAAAACTGTGGTTTGAAACCACTGTTGGGTTAAACCACTGTTGAGTTTGTCTCAGGTGAAGTAAATCTTTAAATACATTTCGTATGTTGAGTTTTTCATTTGTTTTGCTATGAAGATCCCATTTAGGTAGAATTGTTACTATCAGAAAAGCAACTAATGACATAATTAAGCCTATTATATCAAGTTAATTATGGCAAATTATTGTTAAATGTTCTGTTTATGCTTCATAGTTCTGTGCACCACATGCTTATTGATACACATTGGCTAAGGGTCATTTGTAGAGTCAATAGACTTTGATTTCATGGTTTATCTAAGTTGTTATATTGATTAATATGTTATGTAAATATGATGATGATAAAAAGATTTGAACTTTTGGTCATAGGTGCAAACAGAAACTCTAAATATAGCAAAACACGATGAGCCGATAGGAAAAAGAATCTTACAAGTTATATCGCGTCATCGGATATGCAAGCCGGTGATGGGAATTACATTCTTAAAGTCATCTTCAATCTATCTCTGTATTAGCGAAGATCAGTGACGGAGTATTAGCGAAGATCAGTGATATAGTTTCTTAGAAGCTCGCCGGCATCCAGAAACTGCAAATTTGTCGTCTTCTTCTCAAAGTGGTATGATTTGATTATCTTTCATCTTAGGGTTTATATGAATCTTTGGTGGTTTAGTTAATGATATTTGATCTAGGTTTTGTTGACCTTTTAACTCAATCCATTGACTTAATTATTTATAAAAAAAATCTTGGATTAATCTTTGATATACGATTAGAGTGATTATCATTGAATCTCTGGTGGATTATGCGATTCAGTTTGATCTGGGTTTTGTTGACTTTTTGAAGTCAATCAGTTGACTTTATTATTTAAGAGTAATCTTGGATTAATGTTTGAGATGATTAGTCTTTAGAGTGAGCTTTTTTGGTCTTATCGTTGTGGCTGTTTATGGATGAATGATTAACATGGGAAGGTGTGCAGCTTTTCGGGTTTGCGTATCTTGGACCATTTGGGCATCACTACCACATATTGTTGGATAAGTTGTTCAAAGGCAAAAAAGACTCGACGACCTAACCAGGAAGCTATTCTATCAATCTTTAAATTCGGGTGTCAATGGAAATTTACAATCTTACAAGTTACAACCAAGATATGTGATTCATAATTTGTCGGTTTCATCTTGTAGGTGGTGGTCGAACAATTGATGCCGGGTCCATGGAACAACTTGATCTTTATGCTTTACTATGGGTTCATTATTTAGGGTAAGGTTTTACTACTCGGTATATTACATATAACACGTTGAATGAAATCTATTTTATTGAATAAATGATTTTAATAATAAATGAACCACTTTAACTTAAAATGTTAAGTGGGTACTTGGATACGTGTTTTGAAAGTGATTATCGTGGCTTGAAGAATAGCTTATGGAGTTATGCTTATGGTTATGTCACAATATACGCAGGAAGACCGTGGATCCATGTGAAATCCAAAATCAAGAAGGAATTACAGACAGTACAGTATCTAGGGTGAGTTCTCTATTTCCGTTTTTATTGTTATTTTTAAACTTTTATAACAACTGAATAATAATATTTATCAACCAATGTTCAGTTCTGGCCGGTAATCGGGTGGATAAACCACCGCCATGTGCCGATGCAATTCCGTGTCATTCTCCAAAGCTTTGTCGCAATGTGCTGGTACGTGTTTTCAGTTTATAACAAAGATTGAAAGGTCTATCCGGTTGTGTCGTTTTTCAACTTTTCGCCATTCTCTAGACATGATTTTCTTTATTTTTTAGGGGTATATCCTTGAATTTAAGAGCAAGATCAAAGACATTGACCAAAGATTAGGCAAATTTAAAGGAGCTTCTCAAATTACATCTTCTGTGTGCTGTACTATTAATAATCATCCAAGTGTACTTCATTTTTATTTATTAGTATAAAGATTAGACTTATTATTAACTTTTCTGTTTATTGGACAATGACTTTGAATGTCAATATATATCAAATCCCCAACAATCTAAATGAACCGATAATTACTTACTAACATGTTTTTTAGTATTTGATTTCGATCATTACTAAACCTACCCGTGTGGTAACACGGGTCCTACACCTAGTTACTCCAATAACACTTGAGTTTGTCTGAGTAAACCCACAAATAACAAGGAGCGATCGAAGGCTTTTCATATATGTGGAAAGAATATGTATTTGTTAGAATATAAAATAAAGAAAAGAGTGCACCGAAACAAAGTTCATATGGTGGATTCTTTGATCAATCGCTGTTCAAAAAAGCCAGAAAGCGAATTTAATTTGTTGAAAATTGAAAGAGAATACTAATTGATGTTATGTTCTATAAACTCTGCCCATGTTTTTACAGATTCTAGATAGCTTAAATATAAGAGGTAGTATCAACTAGTCAAAACATACCAAATTGTCACACGTTTGGTATATTTATCCAATTATTGTTGGTTGGTAGATTTTTGTAATTTCCAGTTCTAATTTTAAATTCAATAAGTAACCCAATAGCAAAAGGCGAACTCATACGTCTGCGATTGCAGACAACGCTGGATAGTCCAAACCTACAATCTCCAGTTTCAGGGAAAACCCACCGCCGAAGGCTCACTGTGATAAAACCCGGTTGGGATCAGATTCGAAATGTTAAAAAAACACATAAAAGTAATACAAAAAATCAGAGTTAAATTCGGTTTTACTTTATGAGGTTTGACAAAAAATAATCATTTTCCTGCAAAACTTTTAGTCAATGGGAGAGAAAATGATCTGGATATCCATCACATGACATATACATGTTGTTAGTTGCATTTTTAGGCATAATTTATCACATTTTAGCGTGCATATTTAATTGCATTTTAGACATTTACACTATAGATATTGCATTATTTTGGAAAATACGCGTTTTTGTGGAACGGAATCTACTTTGGACGTTTTTAATGATTTTTGTACGTGAGAAGCGATTGCCAAGGACTACAATGGAGATTGGAAAGAAATGGAAGGATTCATGTTGATAAAAGAAGCTTAAAATCGCCTTGCTTTCAAGCCATAAGAGGACCCTCGGGTTCTAAGGTTTAATATCAATCAACATATGAAAGAAATATTGCAATGAAGATTCTACGAAGAAGGCTCTATGTACCACATAGAGTTAAAATAAATTAGAGAGATTGAAATTGAGAGGGATATTGGTGACTTTGGATCGGGCAAGCATTTAGAGAACAATACAAGATTGAGTTGGGCTATAATTAAATAATGAACAATACAATTAAAAAGAGGCAGCCCAAAAATTAAAATCACGGGCCGTATGTTTCGAGAAAAAAAAAAGGGAGGTCAATGATAGGAGATCTACTTGGAAAAAAAAGGGATAGCAACAATCATCACCAACATTGGGGGATTATCTATCTTTTGATGGCTGGAACTCGAGATCGGAGAAGGCACTTTGTCGTTTGTGATTTTCTACTACAACAAAACATTATTATTTTGTTTCGTAAGTTTTAATTCATTGGATGTTTTGTTTCATACTTGTATTGATTGAACTAGCCATCATGTCTAGCTAGATTTTTATAGTTTTAATATCGAGGTTTATTTTTTTTGATATGGTTCATGATTCTTGTTTTTATACGGATTCGGTCCGAAAAATATTAGATTGTTAGTAAACTTGATCAACTTATTAATTTTTCTAATAAAGTTCAATCAACTTTTTGAACCTTAATCAAGTTTTAATTTTTGATACTAGGAACAAAATAATATTTTGAGTTTGTCTATGAACCCAAATTGTTATAGAATTATATAATATAGTTAAACATTCTGAATGGCGTGTGTGTTTGATTATAATCGACACTTCTATCACGCAACCCACATGCTAAAATCCAAACTCCGTGAGCTTAGAGTAGCGGGTTGGCTTTAATCAACGAACGGCGTTTGGTTAGACATTAAATAGAGTGGAGGTCCGAATTGCGTGACGTCTAGTGTCGATACAAACTATTATTCAAAAAGGATCATTGCACCGTGATCGTTAATGATCGTAGGTCGAACCGAATCAAGAAATTGCCCTGGTATTGAAATTAGTTTTTAACATCTGAATTTTATAATCACTTAAATTAGCATTTCTTTTTATTCCTACAAAATCTAAAAATAAATATTGATTTTACATCCTAGTTTAAACTAACCCCCCCCCCCCCCCCCCCCCCCGCCTTCCCCCCAAAATAACCGTATTTGTGTCTAAAACATTTTGGCGTAATTAATTAATTAATCTGTATCCCCTGTGGACACGAACATGACTTCCATTCATACTATTTTTAGTGTGTCTAAGTAGGTTTATTTTATATTTATTTGCTGGATTCGACACCCAACACATATGTTAGACTTAACGAGGCTCATGGGATATTTTTAGACGTCTGGATAGAAATAAAACAAATGATGAGACTTGTTAAGGTAAATTGATATTTCTAATCTTTTAGAAGCAGATAATTTCTTTTTTTCAAACCTCATGAGTAAAACTTGATTTAACTCTTCTAGAAAGATATAAGTTAAATATTCCTAATAATTTTCAAACCTCATGAGCAAAACTTGATTTAACTCTTCTAAAAAGATATAAGTTAAATATTCCTAATAATTTTCAAACCTCATGGGCAAACCTTGATTTAACTATTCTAGAAAGATATAAGTTAAATATTCCTAATAAACTTTCCAAAATGGCTAGCTGAATCGATTGCCAACCCCATAAAAGAAAGCCAAATAACTTTATTTCAATAGAGAAACTCAAAATTGTACATTTGAGAATTGGATTCCAAGTCGTACACCTTCCCACCCTCCACAAACTTATATAAATGCTTTTGGAGTTCAACATAACTTCATAGAACCCATCAACCGACGCTATCAACTAAAAGCCTGTTTGATGTCAACAATCCACGGTTCAACCATACATCGACAACACCACTATCGCGCTTCTTTGAAGAAGAAACTCAAACAAATATCACACAAGTTACATGACACGCCTCCTTATTCTCACATTGGTAATGGCTTTCAGAGACTTCCAAACCTCCCGAAAGAAATTGTTAATATCATGGACTACAATGACCACAAGCACATATCTAGGTTCTCCCAAAGCGAAGATGGTGCAAATGCGAACGTTGATGCAGAAGCTACGGATTTCATTCAGTCGATGCACAAAAAGTTTGAAGTTAACCACACAATTTCTATGATTTAAGCACATATCATGGACTACAATAATATCATGCATTTCCATGCCTCTTGTGTTTGATCATTTGTATGTTGAACAACCTTTGCTATTCAAAATGTTTATATCAAATGTAACTTTTAGATGGTATATCGATGTTGAATAAATTTTATTACTTTTCAGATATTATTCTATAATTGTATAAGCTAGAAACAAACCTTTTTAATATAACTAAAAAGATGGATTCAAAATGTAACTAATATTATGTTATATTAAAGAAATAAAAATATACAATATAACTCGAATGATTAATGGTAATTCTCTTTGAACGAATAACTCACACATCCACTAAACTTATGCCTAAATCTACACCAATGTTCAACATGAGGCCAAAACCCTCAACAATGGAAAAACAACTTTACTACTCTCCTTGCTTTGGTGACTAATAGTAATTAACTGAATTATCGGTATGTTTTAACGATCAATAAAAGCCAATAACACTCTTTATCTAGAGTTGATTTACATTTAAGATAACCTATAGACAATTGTGTGTAGCTTTATCAAGAGTCAGTGGTGGACTCATGATTTTTTTTTCAATCGGGTCCATTTTTTTCGGTGTTCAAAATTTTCATAACAAAACGTTAAAATTTTCGGGTTGGTCCTCGTTCGGGTCGGGTCATAGCGAGGTTTGAAATAGATTTAAAAAAAAGAGGAAAAACGAGCTATAAAAGGATTGAACCAATGACATTTTGTTGGTAAAGAGAGGGATTTACCACTACACCAAGTTTCCTTTTCTTTCTATGGTGTCCACCTAATTGTATTTATGGGGTCCTTATACAATTTAATATATCGAATCTACTATTTTTTTTTTAAAACATTGAGGTCCGGGGACCCCGACCCACTCTATATGGGTCCGCCCCTGCCAAGAGTAACAAATAGAGACAAAGTAAAATGGCTTATACAGATAAGATGGTAAAGTTTCAGATAAAATATCAAAAGTTGTATACAAAGAAATTTTTAAAGACTTGTAAATTTTATAAATCTACGTACATTCCCTTGTAAATTAACTTTGTATTTTTTTCTCTGCAATATGTAATTCCATCTATGTTTACTTTATTAATAGCATGATGTGTCACAAAGTTTAGATACTTGAGCCCGTTTTACACACGAGTACATAACCTAGTGTTAACCAACTGGGGTAGCTCAGTTGGCCACCGACACCCATATTCCAACACTTGGATCGTTGGGGTCTCGGGTTCGAGACGTGGCAACCCCACCTCTCTCGAACCCCAAGTGTTGGGAGGGTATTTGCCGCCAGGGATCCTTGTCGGGTGGTGAACTGGGAGGGGGGATCCCCTCCGCGGTCAGGGGTACCGTGTACCTACCCTTTTTTTTTACATAACCTAGTGTTATATATATAAAGACCCTTTCTTCATAAATTAAAAGTACTAGCTACTGCTTGTGACTTTCTGAACAAATATATAATGAATAACCAGTAAAATGTGTAAAATCTATTTAAAATCACAAATCAATTTCAAAATTAAACCTCTAAGTCTTCAATCTATGGATGGCCCTTCAGTCGATTTTCTTGGATTGGGTCGGTAATTTGGTAACCTTTGGGTCTTCTAAGAGGCTTTAATTCAGTTGTGGAGGGGCCTGGTAATGGTTAGTTAATGGGCTCCTAATGGGTTTTCACTTGGCCCGTTTGACTAGAGTAGCCTCAGCCCTTAACAGTTCTCCTTAGAGTAAACTATCATTTTCGTCGTTGTGGTCTGGCCACTTTTGCAAGCTTCGCCCTAAAGGTTTTCTTTCTGCATTTGGGTCCTCGTAGATTCAAAATCTTGTCATTTTAAAAGTTTGAGGACCCCGATGTGAAAAAAGCCATTTAAAACAAAACTCGCAAAAGTGACCCAAGTCGAAATTCACAATTTACTCTTTTCCTTTTCTATTGTCTTGTTTTCTTTTGTTTATGTAACTTCTTTCTTTTCTTTAATAATGAACCTTAATCGTATTTTTTGTATATCATTTATTAATTTTAAAAAGTTTCCTTAATAAAATTAAAATTAGAATTAGCAGTTATTTCCTGAGTGAGGTATGTCCACTCCACGTTATGTTTGGTATCTTTAACACAAATAAATATATTGATACCCACAATTCGAAGCTATCAACTTGACACAATTGATACCCATAGTTATTATAGAGTTTAAATATCAATTTAATCAATACATGTCAATATATTTCAGAGTTTAAATATCTATTAGATAATAAAGTATTAAAATATTAAAATATTTAATCTCATTATTGTGTTAAAATATTTAAAAGAAATTACTCACACTTACATTCACAATGTATAACACATGGTTAGTTTATGTGGTGGTGGATGCCTCTCCTCTTATGTGTTTGTTAGACCGGTGGGTGTGGCTTAGCGCTACCCGTCACCTCAGCCTCCATAGCGCTCCTGGGGCGCCATCGTCCACACTGAGCAAATGAAAGGGGAGCCATCCTTCTCCTCGCCATTGTGTTAACGGAAGAAAAGGGGGTGTAGGTGGGACCCACCTCTTTTCAACCAATATTTTTTTTTAATTTTGTTTAATAGGGGGCTTTATACCACACCCTGCAAGTTAAAGAAAGGGGCTTTAATGCCCCCTGTGTGACGTGGCGTTGACATGACGCTGACGTGACGTGATAAAGCCCCTAGGGGCTTTATACCACACCCTCCAGCCTTAGAAACTTGGAATATAAATAAAGAAAAAGACTATTGAACCAAATTTCATTCATATAGTGGATTCTATGATCAATTGTTGTTCAAAAAATCCGAAATTGTTGAAACTTGAAAGCGATATTGTTGAAACAAAGTTCACTCATAAGGTGGATTCTTTGATAAATAATTCTTTAAGAAAGTGAAATTATTCCATACTTGAAAGAGAAAACTCATTGATGTTATGTTGTATAGAGATTCTAGCTTAAAACTCGATACTATTTTAAGAAAGTAACAGTAGTTCAGTAGTTCAAACATACCAAAATGTTATGAGCTAGACCTTTTATCATTGCGGTTTTCTTTTTCCTATTATAGTTGGACTAGTAATACACATATGTTCTCACAATAAATTATATTATTTATCAATGTTGAAAAAAATGTTTACATAAAATTTAAATAAAAAAAATGTTTCATTACTAATTTTTGATTTTAATGTTAAGGAAATGATTATGCTTATTTAATCAAAATTGGTTTAAACTTATTAGTTAAATCAAATTTGGTTTAAACTTATTATTACTTAGTGAATTTAAATTTAAATTAAACTAGAAAATGATTTCCTACTATATACAATTTGGTAAAAAAAATTATAATTATTTGATAAGTTAGAAAAGATATAAATATTATATTTGTTTTTAATCTTAATGACACACATACGCATTTTAAATCAAATTTTGTAACAAAGAAATGATTAATTACGGAATTTGAATTTGAATTAGAGTCGAAACCATTTACTACTTCAAATTTTTAAATTCAATCCAATTGATAATTAAGGAAAAAATTAGTTATTATATTTGCTTTTAATGTTAATAAGACTATTACCCTTTTATCATCAAATTTTAATTCATAATTAAGGAAAGATTTAAATATATATTCAAGATTCAACGAGCAAACTTTAAACCATATGTTGTGATCAAACCCATGTATTTTCCCTTCTAAACACAATGTCAATGGTTTAAGAGGTTGCCACGTGACACTTAATAGTCTAAGTGAACGCCAAGTGGCTAAAGTTTGTTTTTTCTTTATTATAATGTATAGATATAGATGATATTGTTTTTGCTTTATAATGTATAGATATAAATGATAGATTTAGTAATTTCCAGTTCTGGTTTTTCAATTAAAATAAAGGGTCAAAGGATGTAAATAAAGAGTGGCCAGAAGGGTTTGTTAACTCTTCAAGCTACACTTTCTTTTGTTGTTGTAGAGTACTTGAAACACATATAGTTAGACATGTGACAAAGTGACGATGCATAATCAATGTAACTTATACAAAACTCAAATAGAAATACGCTACATTCTAGAAAATATAAGTTAAATATTTCAAATAAAAATTTTGAAAATGGCCAACCACATAGAAGAAAAGCCAAGTAAAAGTATATCATAAACGAATCCATTGCCAACCCATTGGATTCCAAGTCGTAATCCTTCCGACGCTCCACAACTCATATAAATAGGTTCAAAATTCACGAACCCATCAACCAACAATTTGCAACCAAAGGCATATTTGATATTCTGATGTCAACAATCCATGGTTCATTTGTACATCGCCAACACCATTATCGCGCTTCCTTGAAGAAGAAACTTAAAGAAATATCACACAAGTTACATGACACGCCTCCTTATTCTCACATTGGTAATGGCTTTCAGAGACTTCCAAATCTCCCAAAAGAAATTGTTAGTATCACAGACTGCAATGACCTCAAGCTCAGATCTAGGTTCCCACAAATTGAAGATGATACAAATCCGAACCTTGATGCAGAATCTTCGGATTTCATTGACTCGATGCATAAGAAGTTTGAACTTACCAACACAATGTCAATGATGAGTGGCTAAGTATATCATGCATTGTCAATGTTTCTTGTGTTTAATTTTTGTATGTTGAGCATCCTTTGCTATAAAAATGTGTGTATCAAATGTAACTTTTGATGGCATAGTGGTATGGATAAATATTTCACTTTTACATTTTATAATTGTAAATTGTAAATACTAGATTATAGACCATTATTAAAATACAAATAATTTAAAATAATTCAAAAAGATGGATGTAGAATGTAACTAAAACTATGTAATATTAAAGAAACAAAAATATACAAATACAAGTAAAATGTGTGAGATTAAATATATTATGATTTAATATTTAATCTACTAGCCATTATAATCATTTACATTATATAGATCAAAATATATAATAACCTATTAAATAATTAGTTGGTAATTGTTGATGGACCATATTACCCATATTAACTAACTAGGTTTCCTCTTGGGTGCATATATAAGGAAACTTATGTAGAGGTTCTAAGGTTAGACACATAACCTAATTCTAATAACATCAAAATCAGCCTCCCTCTCCATAACCGAACTCCCTTTTCGGTTTTCATCATCACCATCATTAGTTTGCACCCTAAGGAGGAACCAGATCATCCTGACAAATGTCGAACTCAAGGGCTGTATCTCTGACTGGATTCTCCACTGCACTGTCTGCTATAATAGGTATGTTTTCATGTTTTCCATCATGCTTAAAATAGAACTGATCAACAAAATGACTAATAGTAATTAATGACTAATAGTAATTAACTGAATACATATATATTTTTCTATAAATCTTAAAAATATTTTGGATTATATGAGAATTTTTTAACCATTTGATTGGCAAGAATATTTCTTTTTAAATTATATGGCTTTATCCTTTCTTAACCAATATTTTATTCATGTTATTTATACATAAACTAGGATTGCGACCCGCCGCAATGCGGCGGGGATTCTTTAGTTATAACTAAGTCGATCTAGGACCTGCACGTTATGTTAAACCTGTCAAACGGGGGAAAAATAGACGATGTAAAAACATTCACCCACACACGCACGTTGCATCGTGTTAACTCGTAAAATTTAGAACGAAACGTAAAAATGTTAAGCCAAAGACGCACGTTGCGATGTGTTAACTGACAAAATTTAGAACCAAGCATAAAGCGAAAAATTTGCAGAAAATGAAAACTATAAAGGACCAAAGTTGAAAGTAAAAAAAGTTATGAGGATAGATTGCAAAAGATAAAAAGTTTTGGGTTAAAAGTAAAAAAAACAAATAGTTTTGGGTTAAAAGTAATTTATGAAATAATTTTGGGTGAAAAGTAAAAAAAATCAATTTTTTTTTGGAAAACCCCCAAAGCCAATGTTACGACAACCATATGCATAACCATTTTTTCTTTGAAAATCCCCCAAAGCACACCCAACGTTGCGGGGGGCGTAAAACGGTGTCAAATAATACTAATGTTACACAACCGTCATCGACCACCAACACTGACTCGACCTAGGATATGCGTGTTGCGACAAACCTGTCAAACATGGAAAAATAGAGGTAAAAACGTTGAACCACACATGCACGTTGCGTCGTATTAACTCGAAAAATTTAGAAGTATACGTAAAACGGAAATTTTTGAAAGTTGAAAAGTATAAGTGACAAAAGTTGTGAAGTGAAATTATAAATAATGAAAAGTTTTGGGTTAAAGTTAAAAAAACAAATTATGTAGGGTTAAAATTGCAAAAGGTAAAAACCTTTGGGTTAAAAGTAAAAAATCAAGTTTTTTTTTGAAAAATGTTCAAAGCACAATGTACAACTTGTTATGCATAAAAAAACTTGCTAATTTATAATATATAATTTATATTTTGTTTTTATGTCTAACAACTTTAGTTAAATTTGTTGTGTTCATTTACAAGTAGATTATAACTAGTCAACAGTTATATAACCCGTCAACCCATTTAATCCGTTTAGATAATTAGGTCAAGATGGTTGTGTGTGAGTTACATAGTTTATAACGGCGGCGATAATTTAAAATTTAGGTTCAACACTTTTGGTTTTGCTCCGCATTTTGTTATGGATTGGATTAGGTGGATCTAGAAAAAGGTCAACTTCTTTATGTGGAAAGTAGAAATGGATCGGATTCCAACTCTTGTGGCATTAAGGAAAAGAACATTAACATGGGCTCAGTGGCTTATAGGTTGTGTGGTGATTATGACGAGTCGAGGGACTATCTTCTTACATCTTGCTATTTCGTGTAGTTAGTATGGCACTTTGTATGTAATTGATGTGGTATTCCTCCTATATTTGCATTTTGGTCTGGGATTTGCTTTTTTGCTTTTTTTGCATAAACATGCTAAGTTGGGTTGTCGAAAGAATAAAGTGTTTCAAGGGGTTGTTCTCACGGCTGGTTGATGTATTTGGAAAGCGAGGAATGATCAATTTTTTTGAACAAGATGGTTCTAGTCTCCAAAACAATGGAAGGCATAAAATCGCTAGCCTATCTTTGGATTAAAAATAGATCCTCATTTAAGTCTTTGGCGTGGAAGGATTGGTATAAATTCAGTTTGTAATCTTTGTTGTTGTTTGTCTCTAGCGTCTTGCAAGTTCTTTTTAATGAAAGTTGTCGATCAAATATATATGATTTGGATATATATATATATATATATATTGAAAACCATAGTGAGGTACGAATCCTACAAACTTATTACTAACCATTGATTATATCTCATCAACGGATGAGATTAAAACATCTTATACAACTTTGACCTTTAGATTTACTTTTGTTGTTTGAAGTACGAGAAGGGTATATTGAGAAAATCATGCACCCAGGGCCGTCCTCCAGAAACCTCGAAATGTATTGAGCATGGGGCGAGTAAAAATAGTGAGTCCTTACTCCTTATGAACATTCAACTTTTAACTTTCAATTTTCAAACATCAATAATTAAAATTTCAACTTTCAAGTATCAAATATCAATACCTAAAAGATAAAAAAAATATGAAAACTAAATAAAATAAATCATTTACGGTTTTAATTTATATATAAAAAATATATTAGTTATTTTTCAATTTAAACAAAGTACATGACAAAATTTAAATCGTATATTAAAAGTAAAATAAAATAAATGGGACAAAACAAACAATAATCTCAATGCTTTATAAAGTTATTTTTTCTATGATGTTAACGAGATAAATTACTAAGTATTTTATATTTCAATTTATACACCTAGGGCTGTAAACGAACCGAACGAACACGAACATGGTCTTGTTCGTGTTTGTTTGTTAAGGAAATAAACGTGTTCACGAACGGTTCATGAACACTTATCGAACAAGATTTTATGTTCGTGTTCGTTCATTAGGAAATGAGCGTGTTCATGGACGGTTCACGAACACAAATAAATTTGGCAAACGCGACGAAGGATAATTATAAAGGTATGGCCCAGAGAGTAGCACTAGAACTTGAATCCCTTATTGTGGAACGGATGTCGATCGTATTCGTCGATGTAAATAATGAGAAAGGAAAGGGAAATGGTACATAAAGAATGTGAAATAGGGTTTCCTAGTTTAATTGATAGGGTAATAAAATAAATAAAAGTTTAACAATATAAAAAGTATAGATAAAATATATGAAATTACAAAGTCTTCAATTAAAACACAAACATACGAACATAAACGAATGCAAATGAATGAATGTTCACGGACACGTTCACGAACACCTTACCTAACGTTTACGAACACAGTTGAACGAACGAGACCTCTGTTCATGTTCGTTCATTTAACATATCAAACGAAATTGCTTGTTCATGTTCGTTCGTTTATTAAACAAACGAACATAAACGAACTTCCCGCCGAACGGTACACGAACTGTTCGCTGAACGTTCGGTTCGTTTACGGCCCTGTATACACCCCATGTAGTACACGAGATTCTATCTTAGTTGGCAGGGGCGGACCTACCTTGTAACAAGGGGTAACCTTCGTTGTCCCTTGACGCTCTGACGGTAGTGTAAATTTTTGGACAAATTTGAAGTTTTTCCATCTCGTTATCCCTTTTTTGTAACGTTGTCTCTATAAGGAATTCTTAGACCCGTCACTACTAGTTTGCTTTTATATATGAGAAAATTGTTTAGACCATTTGATTGGCAAGATTATTGGTTGTTTTTTTTTCTACTGGAAAGTATTAATCCTTGAATGTGTATTCAAATCGTCAAGCTTCGCATGGTCTAGATTCTAGAAGTAGTGTATGGAAATATAATATTTACATTTAAGTAGTTGGAACATGACCATCTCATTGATATATATTTTGTTCAATATATCACTAATTGTAGATCAGTTTACAAAGTATCACATTGTTATGAGTTTTGTTAACCACACCACTAAGAGACCGGTTTATAATGGGCACTTTTAGTAAAATAGAATAATGAAGCTTGTTTAAATTGAAGTTGAATCCCTACATAATCTGATGTAATTGGGTTCATATGCCTTACTAATTGATATTCATTATTGGGGATTTGTTTGATTTTGATTTTTAATCTAGGTTGGTGATGTTTCTTGATTGTGTGATCACAGTCATTCAAGCGGATTAATCCGTTTAAATAAATTAGTTATATGGGTTATATACATTTTACATATTTTGAAATGTGTCCGGGTTATGATTAATGTACGTTTTTTGACACAAATAAATATATAGTCATATTCGAATTCAATAATTTTAACCCGACAACCCAAGGAACTTTCTATCACTAATTATTACAAATATCAAAACATTATATTCATGTAATGTTGATATAGTATAATTTAAACATATATTAATTATATCAAGCCTAAAACAAAATTGACATGCAAAGACTAAAATTTATAAGGTTGGTAGATTCCCGCCAAACTAATATGTTGCTTCAAAAACGTGTTTTTAACTTTCAATTATGTAGGCTGGCCAAACAAACCAAAGCCACAACACTTAAAATAATTAAAAGGTTGGCAGCCGAAACCTTCAATCATATTAATCTAGAATATCAAATACAAGAGTTATAATATATCAATTGATAAATACTAAAAGAATATTAGAATCAGATTCCGTGACTCTTTTTCATCATTCATCAACATAAACCTTCACAAACTCGTATTACGTATATAAATACGTGTCATGAGTTTAACATAACCTCATTCAATTCATTAATCAGCTATTTACAACTGAACACCATCGATATGTCGAATACTCACAACAAACACCATCCTCACCACCATCATGACTCATCAAAGAAGATATTGAAGGAAATGCCACACAAGTTACGTGACACACCTCCTTATTCTGATATCTTTTTCAATGGAAATTGGTTCGAGAGATACTCAAACCAGCCTCAAACGAACACTAGAGTCGCAAACTACGATGGTCGTAAGCACACGTACGAGTTTATGCAAAAGGAAGAGGATATAGATGCGCAAGCTGCGGAATTCATTGAGTCTAGACACAGAAAGTTTGAACCTAAGCAGTTAAAGCGGTAAAATAGCGGATAACGGTCAAGGTCCGCTATACGATATATATAGGTTATAGCGGTGGTATAGCGGTGATATAGCAGTAATTTTTATACCATGCATAATTTATGTATTTTTATATATATTATATACATATGCCATTAATTTTATATTGTTTATATATAAATTCACAAGTATGAGGACTAAATATAAACTAATGAAGATGGAGGGGGGTTATATGTTAAAATACCCAAACTTAAATAACCCTAATTATCCCCACTTTCATCATACGCCGTTTTCTTTCCCGCTCCCCTTCTCTTCTCCATCAGGCATGGTACCCAGTTATCTCTTTAATGGTTCAAAATCATGGAGCAACAGCTGATTTTTGTTCGAATTAAGGTAACAATTCGTTTCACTTAACCGATTTGGTCAATTTTTTACTAATATCTGATCTAGTTTTGTCCGATTTGGTCCGATTATAGGCGACTTTTGACCGATTTTTTCAAACTTTGACCTAATTTGACTATGACCGCTATACCGGTTTCCAAATAGCGGGCTATAGCGCCGCTAATAGCGGACCGCTATGAGCCACCGCTATTTGGACCGCTACAACCCCAGACGTCCGCTAACCGCTATAGCACCGCTATTAACTGCATAGGTTTGAACTAAGCAAAACAATGTCTATGATGGGAGGCTAGGCCTTACATATTTTACTTTATATCTATGTTTATTACTTGTATTTTGGGAAATATTTGTTGAATAAGTTTGTATCTTTCATTTGGATATATGTTTTTGTGGTGTGAAATTAAATTAAAAAATTGTTATTGTCGCATCTTTTTATATAGTTTAATTTAGTTTGTTGAAGGTGAATTAGATTTTACAAATCACACGAACCTAATTTTTGTTTTGAACAGCTAAATTTCACTTAAATAACACCTTACCCTGATTTGAACTAGGGTCTTCTCCAAAGAAGCTTTGCCTTTTAACACTGGGTTACAACCCAAGTGGCATCACATGAACCTAATTGAGTTTAACAATGTAATGTCAAAATGTTAAATGGTAATTAACGTGCAATAATAATTCTATCCTTAACTTATATAATAATAATTGCATTTACCTTAAGAAATCCAAATGTGGCTCGCCACTCTTCAAGTAATTGTGACTCAGCTCGTTACCCATTTGTTTCTATTATTATTGATTTTATATCATTCTGATTTTTTTTTGTTTGTTTCTTTTGGCTTTATTATTATTACTATCATTATTGTTTTGTTATAATAACTATTTCTAATGTTATTTTTTATTTACGTTAATAGAAGCCCTTGTTGCATAGCACGGGTCGATATGGTGCTACCACTTTATCTTTTGGTTACCCGGAGCTCATTTTTAATAATTAAATTTAATATTTCATAAGTTTTCTTTTGCAACACGTTTTTGGTTACCCGGAACACATTTTTTATAATTAAATATAATATTTCTTTAAATATTTTTATATAAGTTTTCCGTTGCAATGCGTGTAGAGGAAATCACCTAGTCTATTATATATAATAAATGTGTTAAATTTTGCTGATCTGTCAAGCTAGGAGCCATCTAAATTTTGCTTTTTGGCGGGAAAATCCCGTCCACTTTTCTTTGGACGCGGGATCCGGAAAAATTCGGGTCGGAATATGGGTCAAGCATGACTGATAATGGATCCTTTATATTTCCTTTTTCCTCATTTTTTTTTCACAACCCTAAAGAAACATAGTTGCAGCCACAGTTTTTGCACATCGCTATGTTCTTCTCCCACCGATTCAAACCCTAATTCCATGGCGGACTATCACATCTCCCATCTACACTTCACTTTTTAGTCGATTATAATTCGTTGCACGATTTGATGAAGATTGCTGCTTCACGGTGTTCAGGTAAGAGATTTATTGCGATTTGATGAAGATTTCTGCTCCGTGATGTTCTGGTAAGAGATTTATTATAGTGCATTTGTTTTCTATAGATCCTTGATGTTTTTTCTATTGATTAATGTGTTACCGTTTGAATTTTGATCTATAATGTTAGGATTGATACTGCTGACAATCATGTAAACCCTAGCTTCCCTCACATTCATCGCTCTACTGCTATCATCATCATCATCTTCTGCAAATGATTCAACAAACAGGCACACTCTTTGACAAACCCTAGATATCAAGACGCCTGTTCTTCTTCTACGTTGATTCATCATCCAAAATTTATCGGTATTGTCTTTGTCCATCCATTTTTACAGCCTGATGTGTGGGTTAAGTTTCATTTAATTGGGGTTTATTTTCTGTGAAGCCTTGGATTGAGATGGAGTTCTTCTTTTCAATCGATTATACACTCCAAATGCTTTGGGTGGTGTTATTAAACTATTTAACCAAATTATATTTTTTATTAACTTTTTAATTTTTGGAAGCTTTGAATAAATTGGTGGAGACTTTGATAAAATTGCTTTGAATGTGGTTTGGTTTAAGACTCTAAAGTATAACGTAAGCCTGTTATGTTTTGTATGACTTTGTTTTAACCCAGATCGGGCTGAATCATTTTTATATTTAGGTCAACTTGATCGTTTATATCTCCATGTTTCTACTAATTTCTTCCGGGTTAGCGTTGGAATTGCAGAAAAAGGGCCTGTTCGAGAAGTTGGCTGAGCCAAGGCTCAATTTCTTCAACCCTTGCGCTGGTAAGTATATCGTCAGCATTCTTGTATGGAATTGATCTAAAATTCATTTGTCTTACTTAAATCCTCAAAGGTTATTTCATGTGAATTTATAAAATTAATATTCCGATCTTAAACTGGGAAACCGAGACATTCAGCAAGCTCGCGTTAGCATTCATAATATTTTCATCAGTCGCAATATTCCTAACCGTATTTATACCATCTACACCCTCCATGTGGGTCGCAGGCATGAGCTTCGGTTACACATTGGGATTTTTACTAATAATGTTTGGTGTCACTATCGCTTCCTTATTTCATCGGTTTCCTATTTTACAACAAAATTCAAGTGAGTATCCTGATCAATTTATCATCACGGTAAGTTTTTTTTTTTTGCATGGATGATAGTTCAAGGTGTTCTTTTTGTAAGTTATGCAGGGTTGGTTAGAACGATATCCGAGGAAAGCATCAGTTATACGGTTAGCAGGTGAAGGAGACGCGTATGATCAGTTTCGAGCTGTGACGTTATTGAGGATATCCCCGTTTCCGTATGTTGTTTACAATTATTGTGCGGTGGCTACCGGTGTTAAGTATGTTCCTTACTTATTTGGCACACTTATCGGGATGGCGCTGGAGGTTTTTGTCGCAATTTACATGTAAGTTTTTTGTGTTTTTTTACCTTGGTTAAAAGCAGCATCACGTTTGAAAGAACATTATATTTGACTTTATAAAGTCAAAATAATTGGTTTAAAAGGGAAGTTTGTATGTTTTGTTTTGCAAGAATCCCTTTTAGAAAAAAAACTCAAATAATTTTGTTTCATGGTAGCTTTAATAGCGGAAAAAGTGTATGCTAGAGGTAGACCAGATTATCCGTATGAATCAGCCCATCTTCTTGAGTCTAAATGTCAAAAAAGTTTTTTTTGGTTGGAAAAATTCAATATTAACAAAATGGTAGATGAAACGCTTGAGTGTAGATGCAGTTTAACGATGTTTTTAAAAATGCGTATACGTTTCTGCTTTCGTTTTGTTTTAAAATTTTAAGCATCTTTAAGATTTGTAACGAGACATATATCGAAAAGATGTATTTCACTTTTAATGCCAAGTAAGTTAGCTATTAGCTTCTAATCAACAGCATGTTATTGAGTCTTGTAGAACTTAAATTGATATCATCTTTGTTTGGTTTCTTAACTTTCTTATGTTATATCAAATTATCAATTAACAACTTGAAGTTACATATACATCGACTTACTTTTCTAGCGGTTACATTAGACTAATGATATATGTGATTAGACTACAAATATTTTGACTTACTCTTTTGTGTTTTTGGTTTATATAAACCGGTGTATCGGTTTTGAGTAGAAATCGAATTAGTAACACCATTACTCTCATTCATGTAGATATGAGGTCGACAAGGTCACTGCAGGGTAACATTTGGACTTGAATCTTGAAGGAGGGTAAGCTTCTTAAATAACATTTCAATTTGTTTCTGATTCATATGGGTGGTAATCGTATCGTGTTTGCGGGTTAAATGGTTGTACCTGGACATGACTCATATATTATCTTATTAATGCAATAACATTTCCGGGTTCGGTGCTGGTACCGGTAACGGTACCAAATTGGTATCGAAATCGAGTCGGTTCGGGAAATTCGGTACCAATACCGGTACCCGGTACTATTTGCTCCTCCCTATTGTAAATTGTGTTTGTTAGTGTTGTTTGAATAAACCAAATATGTAGTTATGTTGGTATCGTAACGAACCACAACGATACATATAAATTGGTTAAGCTGGTCGAATGTCATCTAAATTGCACTTAAATACTTTAAATGTCTTATTTTACTATATGCAAATAAAAGTTCACGAATGATATATAGTTATAATGATATCTAACAAAATGAACTGTTTACTTACCTAAAAGAACTATTTGATGTGGGCCTAACCCGAACTGGTGGATATTAGTGTTGCTTAAGGTTTCACAACACAAAAAAAGATATCTAGAGTTAAAAAAAAAGAGATGGTGTTAAACTGCTAATATTAGACAAAGATGGGAAACCGACAGATAAAACTCAAATGTGGTATATAAAGAAGTCTTTAATAACTTGTGATTTTTGCGTTAATTCCCTTTTTCAGTTCATTGTAGTTTACTAATTTCATTAGTACTTGAACGTTTATTTATTTCAAAGGATTATCTTGACAAATTGACTTCTCAAGAGGTGAGTATTCTATATGACTCTTAGAGTCTGTTATGTTATTTTATTCGACTTGGTAATTTTGATAACCGAATGTTTTATAGTTTTACATTTTATGAAGTATTTAGTTTATTTTTTTGAAGCTATTCGATGTTGTTATGATATGTTATTAATGGAGCTACTGGAACTTACATTCTTATTGTTTATCTATTTTTTGCTATTCTTTTTATGAAGATACGGCTGCAAGCAATCAAGTGTCAAAAACATTAAATTAAGTGCTCACTCGAGCAACACTAAAGTTGGGACCACAAAGTTAAGAATAAGTGAATAGAAGTTGTTTTGTGTTAAATATGAGGACCAACATTTAGTCATATAGGAGTAACTTTGTTGGCTTCAAAGTCTTTAATGACCACTTTTTTATATAACGACATTTTTTCTCTTATGAATTGGAATCAAATGTTGTATTAGCCCTACTTTTGTCTAAAGATGTAAGTAAAATGAGCATATCATTATTTGGACTCAACCATATTAAAGCGAGGTAGTAGTATTATTGCACATTGGTATAATATGAACAAATGAATTTTGTTTCAGGTTTAAGCGCTTAACAAAAAGATCTGGCAACTGGGGTACTTTATGGTGTAGTGAAGGCATCTGTAATCGTCACAGGTTCTATTACTAACTCGAAACCTACCAAAAACTTGATATATCTTGATGAAATTTTACAGTCAAAGTTTGTGATGTGAGTGAAGTGGTTGAGAGAAACGTGATATCCACAACCTGAACTATCACAACGGACTTTGTTTCACACAAGTAAACCTTTCTCATTTTATTAGAAGATTTATTATGTTGAACGTGGTTTTTATATATAAAAAAAGAACCAAGCAAAAGTAATATATTTTTATGTTTGTTTCTTTTCTTTATTGAAATTAATGAATAATTCTTTATCATATGATATCACTTATGGGTATTCCTTAACACTGATTTTGTTGTGTGGGGATAAAAACTTTATAGGAAACTTTATTGAAATAATTAAACAAATGTATAAGGTATGAGGTTTTCAATTCTTGAGAAACAAATTAGGCATGCAATTGGAAACAACTTTGTCAAAAAGTCCCATTAGTTTCTCATTTCTAAAATATAATGATTCATGGTTTTCAGTTTAATGAAGAAGATGGCAAAGTGTGCAGAAGGCATGAGGGTAAGCAAATCAGAATTTTATGGAACAAAGCATGATGCTTTTGTTAACATGATTGTCCGTGTGTTTATTTAAATATCTTATAATAAACTAATCATGTGTTTTTTACATTATTTCCAGCCAAAAAAGGTTTGGTAGTACAACACTATTTCCAGCCATGGTTAGTGTTTTTTACATTACATTAAACAAGGAAAATCATATAAAGAGTAAATACCACATTAACTATGAAGAGGTTGGTTTTTTTAGTTTAAGTTGTTTTCTTTGAATCTGTCGATACCATATGCAATTATAAAATGTATTTTGTGCTATGTTTTGATTCATGGGATACTGAATTTTTAGGAAGAAAAATTTGGCATCTCATTGGAGGAAATTTGTACAACCTATTGTGTGTCGTTGTAAATGGGTTGAATTGTAGATTTGGAAATTTCAGTCTATGGCCATCTCCCATCATGTAAAAGGTGTTTGTGCAAAGGTTGTGCCTTTTTAAGATTCTCAAAGAGAGAAACCCATGAAGAGAAAGATAAGGAAAAGACATGAAGGTGACATTTCTCTATATTCAACCTTACCAGACTAAGCTCATGTTACTTTTAGTAAATTGTAAATGTAACATTATTCGTTTTATTTCTTGATTTTTTTTTGTACACGATTTATAAAGAAAACTTCTACAATCCACTTTTTTAGTAATCTGTAAATGTGTCACTTTATTTGCGTTAATTTTATCTATACATTTATGATTAATGTAATTTAAATTTTCCAACCTGGATTAATTTTATCTATACACGGGGTATTGAGTCGGGTATGGGTATGAGATTACCAAAATATAAAGTAACATAATAGTAGAATAGTATCTAGACCAACGTTTACTTTATATATTTGAACACTTATAATTTGGTTGGTTATTTTTGTATAGGGGGACTCGATTATAATTTTTAAAAATTATCACGACACGAGTCCGAGACACTTCTATGCTTATAGAATGCTCGAAAACAAAGTATGCACTTTGTCATTAACTTATCTAATACGCCACGTTATTTAAGTTTATTTTACTTATACAGCTGTGAGTATTTTTAAAATTAAATTTTCCTATCCGGGTTACCACCAAGGTGATAACATTTTGAAAAAGTGGAATATTTGCAATAACTTTGAACAAATATTTAAATGGATTAGTTGATTATATTAAATAGTAATCAACATTTCAATAGATGGAAATGGGCTAAATTGAACTTATGTTTCAAGTTCATTTTCATTTTACTTATATAAATTAGGTTATTAATATATGTACTATACTCGGTAATACATTATATGTTTCATTCTTTCATACAATGGTTTATATTCCTTTTAAAATGCTACTCTTTGATATTTTAACCAAGCTAAATGCTATATCAATTCATCGCTTCAAATGTGTATACGGAGAATGGCGAGACGTTCTATCATCCTTTTGATCTTGGTCTGAATCATTCTACATACGTAGAAAATTATCTGGTAATATGTTGAAAATTATATGGTAATTGTTACCATTGATAAATCGCATTGTTTGCATATATATATTTATATACGAATATACGATTAACATTGAATTATTGAATATATATTCTCACAAATTTTATAAAAAACCCGTTTTAATAAAATTAATAAAATATTAATATCCTTAAAATAGAGCGACCCGTGGGTACCACGAGGTATAACCTAGATTCTTATTACTATCCAAACACTTCACGAACCAAACGCTCATTAGGGTCTTTTCGAATGCTATTTTCAAGGCAAAATACGTGAAAGATGACAATTTCTCTCTACTCTCAACCGTTAATCAGTGTATCTATTCATATACTTGAAATAACCATTCCATGGAAACAAATATTGGTTCTAAATTAAATTAGTGGAAACCTTCAATCTCATAAAAAAAGCAATAATATATGTTTTGTAAAAGTCACTGAAATATTGGTTCTAAATTAAATACTACAACTAACGTTATATGTGCAATCAACTTATTCCTTTTTAAATGCTACTCTTTGAGATTTTAACCAACCTAAATGCTATATCAATTCATCGCTTCAAATGTGTATCCAGAGAATGATGAGAATGGCTATCATCCTTTCATCTTGGTCTGAATCATTCTACATACGTAGAACATTATCTGGTAATATGTTGAAAATTATATGGTAATTGTTACCATTGATAAATCACATTGTTTGCATATCTATTATTATATACGATTAACATTGAATCATATTATATATATCCCCACAAATTTTATAAAACGGACCATTGTAATAAAATTAATAAAATATTAATATCCTTAAAAATAGAGCGACCCGTGGGAACCACGGGTTATAACCTAGTTATGAATATATAATGCATAACATTATATCATATAATACATGATATCATTAAGTTGTAGTAGGTAAACATTGAAGATGACTTATAGTCATGTACGTTACATAAGCTCAACTAGTTGTCAATAGAAAAGTTTCGTCTTAGAATTTTAAAAGTGGCTAAAAAATGTACTTAATTAGTTAATTACCAAGACCACAAAAAGGGTCTGAATACACATATTCAGACCCCTTTTTGTGGTTTTGGTAATTAAATACATTTTTGTAGCCACTTTTAAAATTGATAACCTCTAATATGATCAAAAGGAGGTGGGAATTAATTAGATTCCAAGACTCCTTACACCCTCTCATTAACCTTTGTAAGGGTGTAAGTAGTGGTTAAACACTTGAGAGTGACAAACTAAAAAATCAACTAATGAGAGTGTGTCATGTTAAAGTGGTAAACTATGCTCAAAAGTGTTGACAATGGTTTAGACACTTGGTGAAGTGGTAACTATTTAGAAAAAATGTGTGATTGGTTGAGATTGGAATGGACCCCACCCAACACTACCCTGTCTCTCTCACATCTCTTCCCGCATCGGCGAGCCCTCCCCGCTCCATTCATCTCACCGAGTCGGCAAAAGGTTGGCGGCTGTGTTTGCCGCACAGCAACACCCTTTGCTGACACCACACCGAACACCCTAAGACCAACCCCAATGCAAGATATTTAGCTTGCATTTGGGACGGAAGCCGCACGTCAGTACGTGCAACCAAATACACAATGATTGTGGGTCCCTTAAATAAATAAAGTTAACTTTTGTGTTTATTTTTCTTTTTTCTTTGGTTTTAATATATCCATTCAATATATGTGCTTCTTGCCTTTCAGATGTTAATTAAGATCCATAAGTAAGTTGTAAATTGAGTGACTTGTATTTGATGTTTATTTTTATTTAGATATAGTAAAGTAATTAGAAAAGATTAAATATTGTAAACTTCTATAAAATATGTAACGTCATTTTTGAAAAAGATAATTATATAAAACTTACTTTTAAATTAAAGTTTTTAAATTTTTTGGTTTATAAATAAACGTTATTATTTAGATATATTCTATTAATTTAATTATCACGGCAATAAAAATAGATTAACTATAGAAAAAAGATTGGATTATTAAAATAAATATAAAAGTGGGGGGGGGGGGGGTAAGTGCACGGTCCTCCCAACCGCCGGAGTGATCTCACTCCGGGAGCCGCTACCCGACCAAGCTGGCTCCGCGGTGACTTCCCCATGCCGAGTTCTTACCCTGGGCGACATATGCCACTCCCAAGACTCGAACCCGGTACCTCTGGGAAGAGGTGGGTGTCGGTGGCCACATTAGTACCCACCTCCAGCCCAGTTGGTTCCGAAGTGGCTGGATTGGGCCGGTTTCCTCTTGAGGTCTCCGGTTCGATCCCCGGCTGTGGCATTTCGGGGGTGGGTCGTCCCAATGATGGATCGTATCCTACCGAGGCATGGTGCGGTCTTGAGGGCAACCCGTTTTTACCCAGCTGTTACCCCAGCGAGTCTCTCGTGTGGGGGCAGTATGGTTTCCGGGCGGAAGTCAGCTTGCGCGCCGGCCGGGGCCCGATCGAACATCGCGTCCGGAAGAGCGGGGCTGACGGGGGAATGTCTTTGACATGAACCCGGAGGCCATTCGGTCTTGTACAGAGAAAGTCTCCTTCCAAAAAAAAATGCTTGTAGGGTTACCGAGAAAATTGATGTTTTTGATGCATTTGTAGAAATCTAATTTGACAGCTGACTGAACATATTTATGGGTGCATTTAGCACCGCATCGGTGATGGTCTAAACACTTATATAAATGTGAAGTTTTGGGATCGAAAATTAAAATACATACAAACAGTTTAAGCTTTAACTAGTAAATAGAAGGTGAAAGTGTTCAGTTACTTTAAAAGTTAATGTTGTCAAATAGTTCGAATCATGATAAATGATTATTAAAACTTGTTGGAAAATATTAATATGTAAAAACATGTTGTTGGGATAATATTCCAAAACAAGTATATGTCTGTAACAAAACATGTAACTTACCAATTCAACATAAATGTTTTCATTAACATGCATTATCCAAAATAAAACTCCATAAGTATACCCAAATGATTGGCAAGATGATTCTTTTTCACATGATAGGTATTTATCTTTATTAAACATATATAATATATAGAAACGGGATCGGGAGAAAACGCTCAAAAGTGTGAGAACGGTAAGAACGCTTCCTGGCCCAACACGTGTCACGCCGCTTAGAAAAGGGCGGAGGGGCTTTTTTGTCCTTTAATCTTCTGCTTTTCCAGTTCCGATTTTCCCAATGTTGTTTTAATATTTGGTTTTTAAGATTTTTGGCGTTAACCAAATTCAATAATTAATGGCGTTTTAATGGTTTCATTGTATCAACATTTTGGCGTTTATGGCGTTTATTCACATCGTATGCCATTAGAACCCAGGGGGCAGGAAATCTATTTGAATGCCGTTTTCCAAGGGGTTTTAAACAAGTTGTTCTATTATTTTTTATAAACATTTTGGCGTTTATGGTATCTTGGCGTTTTACTATTGTTAAATTATATTTCAACCACAGAAAAAAAAATACAAGGGAAGGAAATAAATTAAAAATCCTAATCGGATCTCTTTTCCCAATCTTCACTGTCATCAGTCTCTCTCTTCTTTAATAGTACAAGAACTGTCACCAAATATATGGCGTTTTCTGTAAAACTTAACAAACCCATCGGTTTGATTTTTTTTGCCTGCTCGTCTGTTGAACTGGCTTTTTTTGTGGATGTTTGGGGACATAGATCTATGGCGTGTGAGTGGGTTTTTCGCTTTTTCTTTATCTGGATCTTCATCTTTATAGTTAACCCACTCTTCAGTGTCATTGATCTGTTCTCCTCATCCAAAACTTCTTCAAGAACAAAAAATACAAAATGCCATATGACTGGCATCAGTACCTTTTTCTTGAAATTTTGTCCATCTCATGCAGCAAAATCTTTCTGAGTTACTCTGATAACAATTCATTCAGTTTATTTTTTGGCGTTTTACAGTGGGTGGTATTTAGTAGTATTGGCGTTTGTTTTTTTTTGTTGGGTTATTGGATTTTATCACCCCTAACTATCGATCTTTGGCCGTTGCCACCCCGAACTAACACTTTGACACCCGACACCTCCAACTTGACTTTTAGTTTGTGCTGGCACCGCTCTGTTAACTCTTTACTAACCGAGTTAGCTTCTGACCCTACCTGGCACAGTCTTGATTACGTGTACAAGATTATGTGGCGAATATGTGTCAAGCACCTTCATCTCCTTCGTTTATAACATAAGAGATCACAGAAAATACACTAATACAGATTACCGAATGCATCACCAATTGAATTTTAACGTAATAGACGATTAAAAAAAACGACTAAAACGAACTTCAACGGTCAACATTATGGCCGGAAACATCCAAAGCGAATCGAGATGCGATAGCAGAGTGATACATGATGTCATGAAAGTTAGTCTCAACCGTCATCATCCGTAACTGTTTCGCTTTCTCCTCCGTAAATCCTCCCGGAGTAAATCGAAATCCAGATCTAGATCTGCATTCGTCACCTTTATAAATTATCTAGATCTAAAGTTTCAGTTACAGGTCCAGATCCGTCGGTTACGGTTGTTGAATTGTGGATATAGTCCAGATCGGATGACCAACCGAAGAGCGGCGTCCACCACTTGCCGGAGGATGAAGCTGAAGCGGTGAAGGCTGACGTGTTACGGTGGTTACGGTGACCGGAGGTGGTTGAGATGACGGTGATCCAAGTGAAAGAAGTCGCCATTGACGGTTAGGGTTTGAATGTTGACGACGTGAAGCGGTTGAGGGGGTTTTATTGACGGAAAGTGTTAATTGGATAAGGATGGACACGTGGCGTGTGGTGATAGGTTGATGATGGTTCTTGACACGTATTCGCCACATAATCATGTCCACATAATCAAGTCTGTGCCACGTAAGATCAGAAACAAACTCAATTAGTAAAGAGTTAACAGAGTGGTGCCAGCACAAACTAAAAGTCAAGTTGGAGGTGTCGTGTGTCAAAGTGTTAGTTGGGGGTGGCAACGGCCAAAGGCCGATAGTTGAAGGTGATAAAATCCAATAACCCTTTTTTGTTTGATTAAATGGAAGTTGCTGAGACGTACCATTTTACAGAATGTCTTTTTGGCGCCTAAATTAGGCGGTGCATTATTATAATAAAGTATTCGTCTTTTCAGTTACTGTTTTGTAATTATTGTTTTTGATAAGCTTTATCTTTTAAGTCTGTAACACGTCCCATCTTTCAAGTTTGGCGTTTTAGATTCTTCAGTATTACTGATTTGTATTTACTGTTTCTAGTTACATTTTCAAGTTTGTTTTTATTTTTTATTATTTTTTTTAATTTTGGGTTTTTTATAATAATTTTTCAAAGTAATTTTATTATAGTTTGGGAATTTTTTGGTGGCGTTTAACTGGATGATGTCGTTTAAACAAGCATTTTGGCTGTTTTGGTTTTTTTTTTTATTATATATGACGTTTTATTATATAACAATTAACTGAAAAAGGAAAAAAAAGAATACATAAACAATTGATCTTCCAAATCTTTTCTGTCACCGGTCTCTTTCTTCTTTTTTAAATCATGTTAACTGGCTGGTTCGACTTTCGTATGATTCATTTTGTTTTTTTTTTTGTTTTTCAAGTAGTTTTTGTGTTGCTGTTTGGAAGCACACAGTCTGACATCCGCATCTTTTTCTTGAAGATTTGTCCATCTCATGCAGTAAAATGTTATTGAGTTTAGACCCTTTAGCCAACAATCTTGAATTTTTACAATCAACGATGTTTGATTTTTTAACTTTTTTGGCGTTTTACCGATAAAAAGAACGCCACGAAATAAGATCACCTTAAACCTTAAATTTTGATCATGCTAAAATCAATAATGTTTTGTTGTATGAGATGGACAACATTGTTAATCCTCGGTTAAGAAAGATAACTGACAATGTTGTCCACCCCATACAACTAAACTTTATTGACAACAAACCTCATTAATGTTTTTGTATGTTTTGGCGTTATAAATTGGATGAAAGTTTAGGATAAGTCAATAAGATTTTACTCAATGAAATGGACAATATCCTCCCTTAAGGATTTTGTCTATTTCATTGAGCGAAATTTTACTGACAACCAAACTGAATTTCAAAAAAACGTTTTGGGGTAGAAGATATTTGATGTTTGGGTTTTTTTGGCGTTTCTAAGGCGAATGAGTTATATCAAATATGGCGTTTGGGTTTTTGTGTGTGTTTCTAATTGAATGTCTGAGATGTTGTATATATAAGATTTTTTTGGCGGTTTTTTTAGGCGGGATTTTACTATAATTAAGTTTGGCGTTTTATATTTAATGGCGTTTTACATAGAATGGTCTGTGATTTTTGTTTTTGGCGTTTTATTTCATGAGATGGCGTTTTGTGTGGAGTAGTCAAAAGACCCTTTTACTCTTTTAAAAAAAAAAGACCCTTTTACCCTTAATGAAGCGTGTCCACGTAATAAAGTTGATGTTATTTACGAAAACGCCACCGCGCCAATCTAGTCCATAGATTGTTTTGATCGGACGATCGTTAAGCGTTCTCACCGTTCTCACACTTTCTACCGTTTTCTCTAAATCCCGACCCATAATATATAATATATAATTTATATATGAATATATAAAGCATAGAGTGAATTTCAAGGATTGTCCTTTATCTTTATACCGATTTTCAGGCGTTGTCCTTTATGTTTAAAATTGACGAGTTTTGTCCTTTATGTTTTCATATCATACACGTTTTGTCCTTTAGGCCTAACCCAGTTAGTTTTTTCAGTTAAATTTGGTCATGTGCACATGAGGGAATTTTTGTCAATTCAAAGGTAAGTTCAACGGCAAATTTACATCTCAAAGCTTCTGCAACCTTTGAATTGACAAAAATGCCCTCATGTGCAAAGCACATGACCAAATTTAACTGAAAAAACTAACTGGGTTAGGCCTAAAGGACAAAACGTGTATGATATGAAAACATAAAGGACAAAACTCGTCAATTTTAAACATAAAGGACAACGCCTGAAAATGAGTATAAAGATAAAGGACAATCCTTGAAATTCACTCTAAAGCATATATAAATATATAATAGTTGAATTCCCCGCCGTGATGCAGCTGAAATTTAGTTTCGGTCGGTACAGTTCGGTGTGTTAATGACACTTGGTATAGCAACCAAAAAGAAAACAAATAAAATAAAAGTCGTGATTTGCTCAAAAGAATACCAACATGTGTTGACATTGATCGAAAACTATAAAAACGGATCCGGTACTAGTTCCAATAATACCCGCTACCGATGTTAGTGTCGATTTAGTTCGTTACGGTACCGACGATAACTATAGCTTACGATACCAAAAAATAGTCTACTTTGAATAAAAAAATATAAAGATTTTGGATTTCCTCCTTCCGACTTACAACATGAAAAGAGTTAGATTTTGGATTATTACGTCTAACTTGTTTACACAAATGGGTCGTGTTTGGTTGTACTAAAATTAAACAAGTCATTCCATTTAAAATTCAACTGAGCGATAATTTGTCCACCTCTCAACTCTTTTGCTAATTGTTTACAACCCACTAACTGGCTTAACATGTTTAGATAAATGTGTTACATGGTTGTGTTTGGGTTCAACAATTTCAACCCGCCAACCAGAAATAATTTTTATCCGTAATGTTATAAATTATCAAAAGTTACATGTAAATGTCAAAATAATATGGTTTAAACATATTCAGATAATAAAATGTTATATCTCTCAAGATATTAAAACTCAAATGCTTGAACAACAAACAAAACATATAGACAGGCAATTACTAATAAATTAAACATAGTTTATACAAGATCTAAAGAGATTCAGACACCATAAAAGTTAATAGATTCCCGCCAAACTATATGTTGTTTCCAAACGTGTTTCAAATATTGGAGGCTTGACGTGCCCAAACAAATCAAAGCCACAACACTTATAATAATTCAAAGGTTGGCAGCCGAAAACATCAATCATATTATAGCTTCAAAAACGGCTAAATAAGGAATCTTTCTAGTATATTAGTAAAATACAAGACTTATATTATATCAAATTGATAGAACACATAAACAAGCAAAAGGATATGAGAATCAGATTCCGTGACTCATTTTTCACCATTCATGTACATAAACCTTCACAAACTCGTATATAAATAGGTGGTATGAGTTCAATATAACTTCATCCAATCCATCAAGCAACCATTTACTACTAAACAACATCAATATGTCGAATACCTACGACTCAACCACCCATCACTACCACAACAAACACTATCATCACCAGCATCATGACTCGTCAAAGAAAATATTGAAGGAAATGCCGCATAAGTTACATGACACTCCTCCTTTTTCAGACATCTACTTTAATGGTAATGGGGTTGAGAGATACTCCAACCAACCTCAAACAAACACTAGAGTCGCAAACTACCACGATCATAAGCACAAGTACGGGATTATGCAAAAGGAGGAGGATATAGATGCGCAAGCTGCGGATTTCATCGTGTCTAAGCACAAAATGTTTGAACTTAGCAAAACAATGTCGATGATGGGAGGCTAGGCCATATACATCTTACACTATATATGTTTTTATTTGTATATCTTAAGCAATCTTTGCTGAATAATGTTTATCTTTCATGTGGATATATGTTTTTATGGTGTGAAATTAAATAAAAAGTTTGTTTTTATTTCATCTTTTTATCTACTGGAACTTGTCAAAGGTAGATTGTATTTTACAAATCACAACCTAATTGAGTTTAACATGTAGAATAATGAAAAATCCTACCAGGTGTTATGTTTTATTGATCAACTAATTATAGGATTACAACAAAAATAATTCCAAAGGAAACCTAAACAAATAATATCTTCTAACTATTATAATTATACGAGAATAAACCATAATATTATGATGTAGTGTCAAGATGTTAAATGTAATGAACAATCATAATTCTACTCTTAACTAACATAATAAAATTTGCATCAATAAACCCAGATGTGGCTCTTCTAGTAATCGTGGCACATGACTCGTTTGTAATTAACTAAAAAAAACTCAAGTAAATTCAGTCCAGGCTAATATTATTAATAATGAACGTATATGATTAATGTTATGGGTTGAAATTCTGGTCTGGTATCCCGAGTTTTATTTAGGGCTCCTGGATCTTGAAGAGTGGTATCCTCATACGCAAATAATAATTATTTGATACTTAAACTAATTATTTTATTGTATCTTCATAGGTATTCGGTGAAGATTAAGTGAATACTAAATAACTCGAGAATCGTTAGAACCATTTTTGGGAATCCCGAATCCTGAAGGATCTCGGTATCCATCCTCTGAATATTAATGCTACTAACTGTTATTTGTTTTATTTTGATTCCCACTTGCAGGAACGATCATACACCCAAGTCGTGACCTAAAGAGTCGCATTTATAGTTGAAGTGCACGTGGGGAAAGAGTTGATCAAGTCTACAACGGTCACAAGTGAAGCCCCAGTAACATCTGGGATTCCAAGAGAGCTAGTTAGGTTTTATCTTGTATTTAAAGAGCTAGTAGTTCGACTAGAAACACACACCACTCTCTCGCAACCACTGTAACACTTAGCTATCGATATGTCACAGCTTACATTGTACTCTTTATTTTATTAATAAGAAGAACTACGGCAACACGGTGTTTAGTTGACGCCCGAGGTTTTATGCCGGAGATACTCAACGATCAAGGGCTTTCCTTGTAATATCCTGAGTTGTTCATCGCTTTATTACACACACACACACACTTTGTAGTTTCATGAAAAGCACACAACCTCACAACCAAATTTGATCACTAAATTTCTTTGGTAATTTTTGAACAAAACGATTAATAGGACCGCAACAATAAATAATTAGCTTTTGAAATTGTCATTACACTTTCAATATTAATGCTCAATTAGTGAAGTACGGTAGTGGCATAACCCATCACATTCACGTTGGCTGGTGTAGACGAAGAGTAGCCACTGGGTGTTGTGCTACAAGCGGTTCCCAACTAAACTAAAGGGAAAATTTTATAAGATTGCAGTTAGACATGCTATGTTGTAAGGGATAGACTGTTGGGCCATCAAGAAAACATATTTGTGCTAGATGGAGGTAGCAGAGATGTGGATACTAAGATGGATATGTGGGCATACAAGGCTAGATATGATAAGAAATAATGTTTTTAGGGAAAGTTTAGAAGTAGCTAGTATATCGTAGTAGATTAAGGAAGGGAGATTGAGATGGTTTAGGCATGTGAAGAAGAGGCAGACAACATCGCCAGTTAAACAGTGGGAACCTTCATTGTGGAGGGGAGGAGTAAAGGCAGGCCTAAATTAACCTGGGATGGGCATGTTAGACATGATTTGATAGAGTTACACCTCTATAAGGGCATGATCCATGAAAGGGGTTCGTGGAGGTGTTGGATTAAGGCTAAGGACCTTTAAAAGATCCACATAGGTAGCCTAGCTTTGTTTTTAAGGCCTTTTTAAGAATGGAATTACCACAGGATTGTCTTTATGCAAATATGTAGATATGTTGTTTTATGTCATTATAGATGTCTATGTGCATGTTTATTGCGCTATGGCCTCTCACTCCTTTTGTTATTTGGTAACTTCCTAACACTGTAGTACCCGTCTATTTGCTTGTATGATGTCTGTTTACTCGTGTGCTTTCTGATTTATGAGCCGAAGGTTTCTCTAGAAGCAGCCTAGAGGTAAGGTTTGCCTACATGTAGGATATATCGGGTGCAGTTGTTATATGTAGCATATATCGAGTACAATTGTTATTGTTTATAATGAGTTTCTTTATATCTTTTTTTTTCGAGTGTGAAGCACGTACTTGAGATATGGTTATTCTCACTCTAATTAATGTAAATTCACATTCTCTAATTTTAAATAGTTTCTTTAGTATAACGTTCTCTAATCCTATTATGCATTACAATGCACGGCATTGTAAATATTTTTTAGTTGTAGGAAAATGTTGTTACACCAACTTTGGTTTCTAGATTAGGGATAACTTTTTTGTATCAAAACATCACATATAGTATTTTGATACATACATGGAATACGACATATAGTCATGATCTTATCGTCATGATCTTATCGTCATGATGTACGTTACGTAAGCCCGACTAGTGGTCAAACATCGACTTATAAGCTTTATCCGCGAACCTTTTTAATGACTCAAAGATTGGCAGTAGAAAAGTTGAATCATATTAAAATTTCAAAAGTAGCTACAAAAATATACATACAAAGACCACAAAAGAGGACCGAATATATCATATGTCAATTCTCAAATGATAACCACCAATATCATCAAAGGGAGGTGGGAATCAGATTCTGCGAATTAGTGTATTGGAAAATATTATAAAGAATGTATGGTGAGGTGTTGCTTTGTGATTGGCTCCACCAAATAATAAATATTATTAAAAAAACCCATGTAGCACCCTACCACGTAAAGAAGATCCGTGAGCCAACTCACGCTCAAACCCATTTTCACATTCAGAAACCTTGTGATGCGGTATTTATGTGGTAGTGATAGTGACAATGACATGGTACCTCTAGTCTCACATTCGCGGATCATAACACATGGTCTTAACTTAAGTAAAAAAATAGAAAGCTTGGGACTACGTACCTGCAACTTTGGTTATCCTTCTGTTTGTTAAGGGCTTCACTGCTTCTGTGTCAACTGGCCACCACAAAGACACACTGGAATCGAATCGCACCACATGGTAAGTAACTGAATTCAGTCCCAAAGCACTACTAGAAAAAGGGACAATTTCCTACACAATTTTTTTCGTCATAGATTACAACACCTTTATGACGAATTTCCTACAAAAAAAATTTCATGATTTTGTTACAAATTTTCGATGCATCCATGACGAAAAACAAGAAAACCCTAATTAATTGACAGTTGCGTCACAAATCCGTCAGAAATAACCTACAAAAGGTTAATTTTATTTTTTACCAAATAAATATTTATATAAGCCAAATAAATAAGGGAAAATAATATCGTTTCCTACACATTTGTGACGAAAAATAAGAAACCCTAATTAATTGACAGTTGCGTCACAAATGTGTCAGAAATACTATCGTTTCCTACACATTTATGACGAAATATTTATTTTTTAATTAACTTAAGCCATCCGTTGGAATTCCGTCACAACTTGTGACAAGTTTCCGACAAAAAATAAGAAAACCCTATTTAATTGACAGTTGCGTCACAAATCTATCACAAATAATCTACAAAAGGTTAATTATAATTGTTTACCGAATAAATATTAATATATGCAAAATAAATAAGGGAAAATGATAGCATTTCCTACACAATTCTGACAAAATATTTATTTATTAATTAAAATAAACCATCCGTCGGGATTGCGTCACAACTTGTGACACATTTCTGACAAATATCCTTGTATCAATACAATTTCCTACGCATTTATGACAAAATGCTTAAATCCATTGCAAATTGTCATAAAGGCGTAGGAAACAATCCATGTATCAATACAATTTCCTACGGATTTAATGACAAAATATAGATTCATAAACCATCCGTTGGGATTGCGTCACAACTTGTGACACATTTCCGATAAATATCCTTGTATCAATACAATTTCTTACGCATTTATGACAAAATGCTTAAATCCATTGCAAATTGTCACAAAGGCGTAGGAAACAATCCATGTATCAATACAATTGCCTTCGGATTTATGACAAAATGCTTAAATCCATTGCAAGTTGTGACACATTTCTTATGACATTTAAGGATTTGTCACAAATGTGTAAGAAACAACCTATATATTTGTTGGAATTGGGTCACAAAAATACTCAGTTTACTCGGAAATTTGTAACACCACTTCTTATTTATTTGTTGGAAATGGGTCACAAAAGCATTCAGTTTCCTCGGAAATTTGTAACAACACTTCCAATTTATTTGTAGGAAGTGGGTCATAAATAATGTTGTATTAAATTTGTAATTTTTTTTTGTATTTTGGTCGAAAATGTGTAGCCAAAAAAATAAATCTTAAAAAATAATAATTAAATATATTGTAGGAGATTCGTAGCAATTTGCGACGTAGTAGTTTCGTAGAAAATGTGTAAGAAGTTGCGTAGGAAATGCGTTGAAAACGGGTTCCCTACGAGGTGTTTTCCTATATCAGGTGTTTGTCATAAATGCGTAGAAAAGACAGTTTTATAACACATTTTCTAGTAGGGAAGTAAACAAACTGGATTGTCTCAAACGTCAGTGCCGCACATGTATATATGTGTGTGTCTGCACATATAGGAACCTAGCTTCCCATTTTATATAATCATTGGAAACATGCCATAATGTGCCTTTCAACAAGACCACCATATCAAACTCCTCAGCGAGAGAAATGACATTCTGGATGCCGCATAGGCCACCGCCGCACCTGAATACACTAAAAAATAAAATCCAAGTAGTCCTAAAACTCTAAGGTTCCCTGAAATTCCATGGTACTTCCACAGGTACCTCACCTACAGGGGCGGACCTATAGGTAGTTAAGGGGTGGCGTCCGCCACCCCTTGATCGGAAAAAATTTGGAAAAATTAGTGTAAATTTTGGAAAAAATTGACTTTTTTTCGATTTTGTTACCGCTTATTTATAAAACGTTACCGCTTGGTCAGAATCCTAGATCCGCCACTGCTCATCTATCAACCCTACATTAAACAAAAGGATATCAGTTATTAAAATATGACTAGCTTAATGTAGGAATTAGGTTCACCTTTTGTAAAATATAATTACAAAATATATCATAACGAGACTCTCGTTATTCGTAGGAAATATCATAGTACAATACCGGTTGCAATAACTAAATAAAAAGAATATAAATATAATTATATATACCAATCTTGATTCAAGCCGCATCTCTAATGGGTCCTTCACGCGCACTTGATAGCATCCTAGACTCGAGTATTCATCATCTCGAGTCTTGAAAAATACTCCTTGACTGCAACAAAGAGCACACTAAAACGTTGACGACTTTGGTTGAGGCACGTGTTCAACACGCTTCCCTTAAAACAGATTTCGCGCCTCTACTAAAGATGACGCGTCTGTCTCCCAGGGTACAACAGCCGAAGCAGTCTGTACTGCCGGAGATGGCTCACCGGCCCAAGGTTACATCCGGTAATTGTAGTGTTTGAACTCATGTGGTGGAAAACAAGTAGAGAATACTCATCTCTCTAGTTGGTCTTCAAGTGTTTTTCCAACTTCTAGTGTTCTTCATGTATAAAACAATACCTTATTATCTTGTCACAAAAGAAAGCACAAAGTCTACTATATGTACAAGACTAGTGAAAAGTTTCACTTAATTATTCACTTAATTAGTCACTTAATTAGAGACTTAAAAACTCTAATAAAACTAATTAAATACTCAAGAGTTACTCTTTAACTTACCACATGAATATTCTAATTAATATTTATAATTTCATTAAATTATAAATATATTTAATATCCATTCACCAAAATTCCAACAATCCCCCACATGAATGGAGATCATTCAAAACACTTAAAATTTCCAATGTAACCTCGACAGTTGAGTTTTGCATACGATAGGTAGGTGTTACCCTTTGAACATTCGCTCATGAAATGCACTTAGCCCACTAGCTCTGAGTAGATCTCGTTGTCTTTGAACTCGTCTGCCGTTTGTGTAGACGACAATACACTTCACACAAGACTCTCCCTAGCCGGGTCATCTCCTCATAGTCGTGTCCAATAATGGTCGTGGAACACTTTCCTGGTTCTGCGAGAGCTCTAGGAATTGTGCCCTCAATTCCATTCGAAGCGACCCCACTTCTCTCTAACATAGGTGATTCTCCTTAGATCATTAAAAGCATTGTGGTTATCGTGATCTATCCAAATCATTTACCACATATTATGCTTAGCCTCATACTTGTCACTTTTAGGAATGGACTAGGAAGTTTATTAATCTTTATAATAAACTACCTTATTAAATGCGTAGGGTTATTTCCCCACAGTGACCTCGCTTATTCATACAATTAGGTTTTCCTATTGAACTCAATTCTTGGGATCTCCAGTCTACTGAGTTAGGTTTCCATCATATGAACTTCATTTTTCAAGGGCTTCAGTTCCATTCCACAACTTGATCTCTAATAAACCCTCAGGTTGTTGGATCCATAACATTAGCAAATAACTTTGCGTATTTGAGATCAGTTGTCATGATGTGTTCTTAACTCGTAAGTTAATTTTGCCTATTGTCAACTTCTAAGACTATAACCTCAGTGGCCATCTGAATCTGATTATAACATATGTCTTCGTAAGATACGTGTATCATTTAAGGCAAACACATCTCCATTATGCACTACGACCTTTGTGTCCTCCACTTAGTCGTCTATTTGCAATGTTAGATTGGATTACAAAATCCTTATTGCTAAAAACAAATGCAAGACACCACCCACATTTAAGTGTTATTGGATAACATTTAGATGTGTTAATGAGAACCATTTCTACATACCCTTATAGGGTTGTTTCTTAAATGGTTCCTCCCCCACATTTCTTGCCATTTGATCAACATTTCCGTAACACCACTTATGGCGACATTTATACACATATGATTGAACAAGACCAACCTTATTGTATCAGTGAATTCAACTCATATTGCATTAGCTTACACAAGCTTCCGAGCTGACCAAAGCAACACATGCCATTGTCATAAGTTTGTCTCCAACTTAGAATAATTCTAATTTAACATCTAGAATAAGCTTAGACAATGAGTTCTCCTCATTAGCTTTTCAAACAAACTTTTAAAAGTTACATGTCATTTCCTTATAATGAATGAAAATTCTCTCTCAACTTTGTCCATACACAAATTCTTTTTGTGTTCATACAAATTTGAATGTTTAGAGTTAATTAGTCTCCGTCAAGACCCATAATTAACCAAGTACTAGTCTAGCATGCTTTAGACTATAATACTTTAGCTTGTGAACAGAAGATGCATCATTCTGATTCTTCACATGTAACGACTCACACAAAAACGTTTTAAAAACATTCCATAAGTATAAACCGAACCCCTGATATAACAACTCTCATTAAAAATACTATTTCTTATTTTAATTTAACCAAAAAGGATACCCTAATTGAGACACCCAAGTGATTCTACGCAAACCCTAAAATTTTCAGAACAATCAGAATCAGGATTAGGGCCCCTAAAACTCAGGGGGGGTAAACCCTAGTTAACGATTATCTAAATTACGTGCTGTCCAAGTTGAATTTTCAGAAACCGTCGACTCAGCTGAGCTAGTCCCACACGTGGCAACCCTATAGCTAAAAATAGGTCTCACGCGGCCCGCGTGAGGTTAAGCCAAAACTAAAGCGGGCCGCCTCAGGGACAAAATTCACCTATAAATACAGGAGATTGGGACTTGAATTCTGGCTTCAGAACGACGAAGAAATTCGAAAAATACGCTGAGTTATGCTCTGTATACTCCAATTAACACACACGGTTTAATAATCGACGCCGCAATCAGGGTATTAGCACAATCGCTGCTACGATTCATTTTCCGACGATCAATATATCCAATGGATGTTTAAGTGCCGCCCACATTAGGGTTATACTTTGTCGTTCATCGTTAATTCGATAGATAAAGTATCGCACTTTGTCGTTCGTTGTGAGAATTTGATCTCGTGAGTTATCGTAAATGCTGGATTGATTACTAACCCAGAATTGTGTGCTTGTTATTAAACATAGGATAAAAAGGCTAATCAGTAGGCTAGGCTCTGCCTGTATAAATCTGCAATATATCAAGACTTATCTGTAGACTAAACTTTGGCCATATGAATCTGCATGATTATAATGTGAGTCATTCTCTTTTTATCAAATTACTTTACAAAACCCTATTTATTTCAAAGTTATATTTACAGGGATTAAGTTTATGTAATCACCATATTACAGCCAGTATGTGGGGTTTTGTATACATTACTTGATAATCTTCACCATTGGGGCAGCCAATGGGTGATATGACCATAGTCACAGACACCATTGGACGGAAGGGCCAATGGGTCGAGTGACAAAGTACTGTGGGTAATTGGTTTGATATTAGAAACATTGTAATCTTCCTTAATACTGTAAATTATAACAAATGTGTCATTTTAGTAAATAGAATGATTCACTCAGTATTTCCCGCTGACAAAACCTTTTTCAAACATGTTTCAGGTAATTACAGTAGAGATGGATACGACACTGAAAGGCATCAAGAAGTGGCTTATTTTTAAATATTGTTTTATGTAATAAAATTTATCTTTATTAAGGCTACCATTGTAAAACATGGGTTTATCCCATCTATTTAAATAAATAAAATCCGGTGTTTTCTAAACTCTGATATTTTTCCTAACTCACGGTCCTGATGAAATTTCCGCTGCAACGTTTTCAAAATAAAAATAATCACCGGTACCACACGGGCTGTTCACGACTCTCGATTCCGTCCAGGGTGGGTCGGGGGTTGTGACAGAAGGTGGTATCAGAGCCAACTCAAAAAGCCACTGCTTTAAGCCTATAAGTGTTGTGATAACAATACTTAAACTTAAATAAAAGAGTTAGGAGATTGCTGTTAACTGGTAGCACACATGATAACATTTAGACTTGAACTTAAGAAAAGATGCCTTAGTATAAACTTCGAGATAAGCTAAGTACTTGTGTAAATAAAGTATGATGAGTTTTGGTATGCCATAAGACTGGTAATTAGAATATTGCAAGATATGATAAATAAGCTATAACACTTGAATCTTGCTTATTGATATCACTTGGGCTAGAATAAGATATGTTACGGGAAATATAAATTTCCTTGATTCTGGATAAAAACCCTAATAAAAGAGGCACTTTTCAAATCTTAAAAAGATACTATTTATGGGAAATAGAAAATTTTCTCCGGCAAGACTGGGTATGGTGTAGCAAACTCTCCAGCTTGTCCGGATATACTAAGGTTACCGCTCCGGCGTGAATCGGATAAGACGGGGTATATAATATGTCAAACAAGTGACAAGATTTCCCTAAATAGTATCATGATCTGATATCTGAATTGCTTTGGAAATATGAATCTGTTAAATACATGATCTTATTAAGGGTATGTATATTACAGCATGTGAAATATGTGATTATATAGATATATATATATATCTATAAGAAATTCCAAAAGTCAATTAAGAATAAAGCACCAGTATCTATGTCTAGATTTCTTATTCAGGAATCTCTTTTCCGATATCAAACATTATTTTGTTTAAACATCTGTCTCGTAGCTCGTGTGATAAAATAAACAAAGGAAACCCATTAAGTTGGGATACTATCGAAAGTGCAAAGAATTTCTAACACGTTACCATAAACTATTAACGCAAGTAAAAAGCATGTAAAGTTGTGATAAGGTACAAGAAAAAAAAAACATGAAAATTTAAATTATAACTCCACAGAAGTTGAAGTATATTACACATAACTTTCGAGGCAATACCTTTTGAAAATATAAATTGGGCATGATGACACCAATATTAAATTCCGTCAGTAAAAGAACTAAAAGCAGCACTTTGCCACATGATCTTATAAGCAACATGAAATTTCACTGAGGTACGTTGTAACAAGAGTTCACAATCATCAGTGCACAATCTAATCAGAGTCATAATTATTATCACTGAAAAAGGAGTCATATACTTTTGCAAATCCCCTATTTCATTTTATTTGACATTCCCTGGTAATGTCATTTAAATAGTTATCAGTCGAAATTCCAGAAAAAAAAAATTTCTTATATTTCTTTTATTGAAAATTCTGACTTCTGCATATAATAAGTTGACTTTCGCATCGGTCATCATACCAGGAGGATTTATTTCATAGTAGCGAATATTGATTCATTTCATTTCTTGGTAAATCCACACGTTACACATGCACCGTTTGTTGCGCATGTGGTTCGTTTAATTTATGAAGACCACTGAAGGATTTCATTCTAATTTGTTGTTTTATCCAAACTCAAATATCATTTCGCTATACTTGATTTTTGGCACTATATACCGCAGTAAGGCAAAACGATGACCCTTTTATATCAAGTCAATAAATTTCTTGAGAAACTCAATTTTCTTTGGTATACATGATTTTGCTGTAACCATGTCCGAACTTTCTTATTAATACATGAACTCGTTGTGATTAAACCAAGTTCAATTGCTTGAACTTGCTCATATTCATTTCAAATTCCCATATGATGGATTTAAAGCTATCATATTCTCCAACAAACACTTCAATTCTCTAGAACTATAAAATGCTTATTTGGTCTTCGACTTCACTGAATCATTTCTTTGATCACGATCACCTTGTACTAACGTTTTCATAAAATTTAAAGCTTGCACTAATCTCATTTATATATATCATATACGGATATTTATAAAAGTTATCTTAACACAAATCATGTGATAAGATAATGATACACAAATTCTTGTCATATTTTAATATATCTCTTAAATGATTTTTACAACATCAATCTAGCCTTTCGTGATAAATTATTACTTTAACATCTTCAATCGAAAAACATTATATAAAATTTATTTTATATATGGAAACTTATATAAGTAATTACCTAATTTACAAAAATAATATTACTATATCCTTATTAGTCAACATAAAAAGGATAAGTAGGTGACTTATAATAAGAATTATAGAATTTATTGTACATGTGTTTATATTTAACCAAAATGGAAATTTCATAAACTAGGCACCTAGCTCGGTTGGCTAGACGCGCGAAAGGGTGTGGCCTAGACCCGGGTTCGATCCTGGGGACGGCTGGTTTCACCATTTTTATTAGAAATTTTTCCATTTAAGTATATGTTTAGTTATGTATTACTAATATTAGTTTTATTATTATTAATAAGAAAATATTAATAATAATTGTGTTAGTATTATTTCTACTAGGGTTATTATCAAGGGTAGGTATTGGATAGCCTAGCCTTAATTAGGCATAGACTGATCACCTATGCT
Organism: Helianthus tuberosus; assembly: GCA_030545235.1. Lineage (NCBI taxonomy): Eukaryota > Viridiplantae > Streptophyta > Magnoliopsida > Asterales > Asteraceae > Helianthus > Helianthus tuberosus. The sequence continues at coordinate 3,172,071 of CM060396.1, read as the reverse complement.
TAAATAAGGGAGTACTAACCAATATCCAAACATGATAATGACTAGTTAATATATATCAAATAAGTCATCATACTAATAAATTTTACTTATAAAAATATTTTAATGTAAGGAAAAGATATATTTTCATAAAATAATACAAGAATTAGAGGAACAAAATAAAATTTTATAAATAATTGTTTATCACATGTTTTGTGGTAACTATGTACCGTAACACTCTGGCAAGTAAATAACCATATAAGAATAATATGGTAAGTCATCAAATACGTTGGGTTAGGAAAATATTGTAATATATAAGAATAGTCCCCGTTTTCACTTATTTACAACATTTATAAATACATTTACAACGTTATATAGTTTCAAAATGAAAATAAGTAATCATATAGAATCGACCCATTAAGTATTATATATATATTTATAAAATATTTTACAAATACTTTTGTACAATAAATATTTTTACACCTTTATTTACAACTTTCAATTAACGTTATAAATAATAATGATTTATTTTACAAAATGATATTTTGTAAACGTAATAATTTCATTACGGTACTTTGTAATATATCTTATATAATTATTTTATCTAGTATGGTAAAATACTAAAACAATATTTATTTAAAAGTGGTGACCATTTACATATAGTAAAAATGAGTAAACAAATAATATATATATTACATAATATTTATATGTGATATATAAGATACAGTTCAGATAAGGACACAAATAATATATATTACAATTGCTTTACAAAAATATAATATAATAGTTGGTCAGGCAAAAATAACTTGTTCTTATTATATTTCAATTTCTAGGAGGTAGTATGAAAAATATAGTCACTAATAGTGTGTTATTATATTATTTCAATAAATAAAATAAAACTCCAAAATAATACACTAACTTTATTGTCTTTTGATGTATCTTTGCAATTCACTCTTCTCCACACTTTGATCATAAATATTTGACAAATCATTTTTCATGCTTTGATTTCATTTAGAAACTGTCAAAGTCTTCGTCAGTTACCAAATCAAAATAAGCTTTCTATTCACAAAGAATCTTTATTAATTCTAAAAAGTTATTCACATTCATCTTTTGGCTTGAACATAGTCACTTTGGAAATTTTATCATTTCATCCCATTCGTTTGTCATCAATTTTCTTGAACTAATTCAGTTGAACTATTGAATCCTACTTATGGTACAACTCTTATTTTATGTCATCTACCCTAATATTATTTTTATTAACTAAAATGTGACATAAGTTTAAAAGAAATATCATAACCCAAATACAATTAGGAACTGGAATCTAAGATGAAGAAAAAGTATTCCTACTTACTTCAGTAAATCTCGAGGACGAGATTTTTATTAAGGTGGGGAGAATGTAACGACTCACACAAAAACGTTTTAAAAACATTCCATAAGTATAAACCGAACCCCTGATATAACAACTCTCATTAAAAATACTATTTCTTATTTTAATTTAACCAAAAAGGAAACCCTAATTGAGACACCCAAGTGATTCTACGCAAACCCTAAAATTTTCAGAACAATCAGAATCAGGATTAGGGCCCCTAAAACTCAGGGGGGGTAAACCCTAGTTAACGATTATCTAAATTACGTGTTGTCCAAGTTGAATTTTCAGAAACCGTCGACTCAGCTGAGCTAGTCCCACACGTGGCAACCCTATAGCTAAAAATAGGTCTCACGCGGCCCGCGTGAGGTTAAGCCAAAACTAAAGCGGGCCGCCTCAGGGACAAAATTCACCTATAAATACAGGAGATTGGGACTTGAATTCTGGCTTCAGAACGACGAAGAAATTCGAAAAATACGCTGAGTTATGCTCTGTATACTCCAATTAACACACACGGTTTAATAATCGACGCCGCAATCAGGGTATTAGCACAATCGCTGCTACGATTCATTTTCCGACGATCAATATATCCAATGGATGTTTAAGTGCCGCCCACATTAGGGTTATACTTTGTCGTTCGTCGTTAATTCGATGGATAAAGTATCGCACTTTGTCGTTCGTTGTGAGAATTTGATCTCGTGAGTTATCGTAAATGCTGGATTGATTACTAACCCAGAATTGTGTGCTTGTTATTAAACATAGGATAAAAAGGCTAATCAGTAGGCTAGGCTCTGCCTGTATAAATCTGCAATATATCAAGACTTATCTGTAGACTAAACTTTGGCCATATGAATCTGCATGATTATAATGTGAGTCATTCTCTTTTTATCAAATTACTTTACAAAACCCTATTTATTTCAAAATTATATTTACAGGGATTAAGTTTATGTAATCACCATATTACAGCCAGTATGTGGGGTTTTGTATACATTACTTGATAATCTTCACCATTGGGGCAGCCAATGGGTGATATGACCATAGTCACAGACACCATTGGACGGAAGGGCCAATGGGTCGAGTGACAAAGTACTGTGGGTAATTGGTTTGATATTAGAAACATTGTAATCTTCCTTAATACTGTAAATTATAACAAATGTGTCATTTTAGTAAATAGAATGATTCACTCAGTATTTCCCGCTGACAAAACCTTTTTCAAACATGTTTCAGGTAATTACAGTAGAGATGGATACGGCACTGAAAGGCATCAAGAAGTGGCTTATTTTTAAATATTGTTTTATGTAATAAAATTTATCTTTATTAAGGCTACCATTGTAAAACATGGGTTTATCCCATCTATTTAAATAAATAAAATCCGGTGTTTTCTAAACTCTGATATTTTTCCTAACTCACGGTCCTGATGAAATTTCCGCTGCAACGTTTTCAAAATAAAAATAATCACCGGTACCACACGGGCTGTTCACGGCTCTCGATTCCGTCCAGGGTGGGTCGGGGGTTGTGACATCACAGCCCTAAGGATATCATAATATCACTTTGCAACATTCATCCCTTGTTAAGACAAAATAATGAGACTTATTCATAATCCTAAAACATCAATATTTAGGAAGGTCTCACAAATTATTGTATATAGCACAAAGCTAAATTTCATCATTCATTTAAGGAACATAACTTGTTTACCTTTGATCTCCAACGATCTACCATTGACTCATAAGTACTTAACCATAAGCCTTAATCCAAGTCACTTGGTGAACACATTCATCACCAACAAGATGAATGTTTCTCATCTACAATCACTATTATGTGTGAGATAGAGTCAACTAGATTGACACTCAACAACATGGCATTCATATTTTTTCCATAAGTGATTTGCACACATCTATTGGTATTCATTAGGAGACATGTATATTTAGGATGCTCTCCCAAATGAAGGTAAAATCTCCATATAGATCTAACAATAATCAAGTGGTAGACGCATCTACTTATAAATCTCGCAAGAATTATTAAAGGTATACAATAACATATAGTACTTTTACTTTCATATGTTAAAATTCACACTTGTGAATTTTTCAATGACTTCTAATGAAGTATGCGACATGAATGTCGTTAGTGTATTTCATCTCAATACACTCACTACGTTCTTTCATTACTCATTCATGATGTGGTTATACATTTGATGTTTCGACTTTGACTTTTAGTCAATGTAACAACTCTCAAGTTGTTTATGTCCAAGTATTTTCATGTACTATCCGTTTAAAACCATATTCTTTTAAACAATGTATAACCGACGTTATAATTATTTTCCACAAAAATAATTTATACGTCACAACCATTAGTGATTTATTTCTTTGTAAAAAAAATTGCATGTGTTATCCGAAGATATTGAACACAAAACAATAAAATACATTGGAAACTAAATCATAAGTGTCAATCACTTTTGAAATTTAAACGGAAGCATAGACAATATGTAGACATCAAATAGCAAAGTGCTTTTATCTTCAACACTTTATAATCTGACCGAAATCTTCTCAACAATATTGTCCCATGGCGTGTTTTGAGGTACTCCCTCAATAAGACTCCATGCACTTGTAAGTACAAGTTTCCCATTTCATCTTGAAACTTTAAACTTGGACAATTATGCTCAAAACAACACCAAGTTGTTACAAATACTACATTTAAGTAGTAAACTTGAACAATTAAATTTGTTCACAACAACACCAAGTTGTTTTCACCAAATAACTTTTTTTTAACACACATGTTGGAAAAAAAATTATAACAAGCACATTATAGAATCGAACGTTTACATAAAACGTTTTCCAAAGATATAGTTTATAAAATAAACTGTTTCTCATCAGTTTTAATGCACACATAGGCAATTAAATGTTTACATAAAACATTTATGTCCATTATGAACAATCCCTAACCTCGTATTCGTGATACACATTTTCTAACACACATGTTAGAAAACTTTAAGTCATTTTATCTATATATATAACATGACCAAATTAAAGCATCAAATGTCATCACTAAAACTCTACTCAAGAGTTTCACCATATGAAGAGTTAAGAGTCTCAATAATTATAGACTTAAACTCTAATAAAACTCATCAAATGTTATCATTAAAACTCTACTCAAGAGTTTCACATATGAAGAGTTAAGAGTCTCAATAATTATATATTTAAACTCTAATAAAATTCATCAAATGTCACAATTAAAACTCTACTCAAGAGTTTCACATATGAAGAGTTAAGAGTCTCAATAATTATATATTTAAACTCCAATAAAACTCATCAAATGTCACCATTAAAATTCTACTCAAGAGTTTCACATATGAAGAGTTAAGAGTCTCAATAATTATATATTTAAACTCTAATAAAACTCATCAAATGTCACCATTAAAACTCTACTTAAGAGTTTCACATATGAAGAGTTAAAAGTCTCAATAATTATAGACTTAAACTCTAATAAAAGTCATCAAATGTCATCATTAAAACTCTACTCAAGAGTTTCACATATGAAGAGTTAAAAGTCTCAATAATTATAGACTTAAACTCTAATAAAAGTCTCACTTTATTAGAGATTTTATTAGAGACACAAACTCTAATAAAAACTAATAAATTGACATAAAACTCTCCTTAAGAGTTTATCTTCCATATGAAGAGTCTAGTAAATGATTTTAATTTCATTAAATTCATATAAATACCACACTATCACTTTATGGTGCTTTAATTCCTTGAAGCCAATCAAACATCAACTTCAATGTATGACATTCTATTTCTAAGTCATACAAAGCTTTGAAAACAATGCCACAACAAATTGCTTATATAAAATGTTTACATAAAATATTTCATAGCATTTGTATTTTAACCATTTTTAACAATCATGTTAAAATGAAAGAAATTCTAACGCGCACGTTAGAAATATTAACATTTCCACAAAATGTTAATTCGACTTGCTAAACACATATATGGTTCAAATAAATAAGTCATTTCTAATACACACGTTAGAAACTAAACAATTAAAAAATTGCTTCCAAACTAACGCTGTGACAACCCGAACTTGGATGATGTAACGTTAATCTTGCGATCGTAACTTCTCGCTAATAACTCCGTTAAACTTAAACGTGTATGATAACTTGGTTAGTTAACATGCTGGTATAGTTGGGCCACGTATATTTTGGGTCACATATTATCCGTATCGGCCCACACGCACACCCGGGGCCCAAACCGAACACGCGAATAAACCTAATGACATCAGACCTATGATTGGGCTTAGTAGAGCCCAAATGGATGGTAGACTTGGGCCGGCTTCTAACATCAGCGTATATACGCACACATGAGACTCATATAACAACATATTGCAAACATATTCTAACCCTAGTTTCTCCTTTCCTCTCATCAAGACCCGATGGCAACATTTTTTTCGTGAAGCTTTTCCTTCGAGTTCCCCCTAGCATCTTGATCCCCTCGGTCAGTATATTCTCACCTTGTTGCAAATCAAATCTTCTTGTCATGCATAGTGTGTCGATATCAGATTGTTGTCATAGATTATGCTCGTATGTGATGTTTTGTGTATTACTCGTGTGCATGATAAAAGTGGACAACCTTGATCAATGTGTATTTGGATAACCTTGAATAAGAAAGTGGCGGCCATGTGAATAAGAATATATAATTGCTGACTAATAATCATAGTTAGGTTGTGGGTTGAGTAACATGCTGATGATTTGTGTTGTTTGTAAATAATTAGAACGATGATTGCCGGATTCATTATTGTATGATAATGTCTAGTTTTGATATCATATGATTGATTCGAATAATGGGTCTTGTATTAATTGGTGATTATAAGTAGAGGTTCATGTGTATCAAGAGGAATTATGCATATGATAAGGATTATCCAGCTACATGATGAGATCATAGGTTGATTTAAAATATGGAACGGTAATATGCAATGGTTGGAATAATAAGAATTACTTGATCCTTTACTTGATCCGAATTGTTTAACCAGGGGTGAATGCATGAACTGTGAGTTGAATTTTTAGGGTGTATATATATGATATATAAAATGAAACTATATGTTGAGTATGCTGACAATTGCATGTGCAATATGTGTGTGTGAAGGTGTGCATAGGTTTAAGGAAATGATATGTGTGCATGTCATTAATGCTAGATTTGAAACTCACGTGTTATTGTTTGTTGGTTGTCATCATGGCTGATGTTGATAGATCATGCAATCATTCGATGGTTTTGGCGGTCCATGTAAGTACCAAAAGTCAATTCAAGTAGCCATTTAGATAAGCACTAATTAGAATGACATGGTTGTGCATGTTGGCTGTTACATGATTAGCCGAACAAGAACTAGTAAATTCAGAATTATTTGATGATAGTAGGTATAGATTATCAAAATAAAGATTGATTGATAATGATAAATGTAATTGGGCTGCGATAAAAACAAATATAATGGGCTGACAAAGAAAGAGCAGGTAACGAAAATCTGGATATTGGACTGCGAGATGTCTTGGGCCAGCCGCATGTTATGCGGGTTGGGCTTTAAAAAGGGATATTGGGCCGGTAACCACTGGATCAGACAGCATTTGTGACGGGCCTCGCGTGGTTGTTGGGCCGCACATCTCTTGATGACATTAGACCACTTGATTAAAGATAGTAACGGTTGGGCAGTTAACTCGGTCGGGCCGCACTCTAGTGGGACCATCGAATTAGTTAATATAAGTTTTGTGAAGGATAAATTAATAACATGGATTGCATGTAAATCAAACATTTACTATAGGATGATACGGTGTGTGGTGGTACGAATATTGTGTTGCATGATAATTGGTTATAACTTGCATGAATACATGAACGGGAACCGAACTATTTGACATGTGCTGTGGGGTAATATGAACTTGTGTTGTGATTGTTAGTAGGACTTGAACACTGGCCATGACTTGCTTTATGATATGTGTTTTGTTTATTTGTATTCTGTGTGATAAATGCAAAGAACACACGCGTTACGTGTACACGAAACTAACTATTATTGATAACCACACTAGGGTTTGGTTGACCAACTTGGAACGGGTAACATAACATACCGAGCAACCTAAGGTGAGTTCACTGCTCTTTTCCAAGCATGCATCCCGGGAAGGGATATCGGGTAACGTTACAGGGAGGAATGCAGGTTAATGGGATGTTTGTTATTACTTAGTTTCTATTATGTAAGACCCCCTACATCTACCGATTGTTGCTAGGAAGGCAACGAGGTATTTAGTTGATAGCGCTATTAGGTTTGGCACCCTCACACCGTGCCGAAAGGACGGGCGTGAACTAACTACCTTGACCACTTGACCAATGCCTAGATAGACGTATTGGGGTTGGGCATTCACATCGTGTATATATAAGACCCCTTACATCTACTCGAGGTTGTTAGTTGAACTAATTACCTTGACCACTTGAGCAATGCCTGGATAGAGGCATTGGGGTTGGGCATTCACATCTAGTAGCCACATACGGTAATCGAGTTAATAACATCATCAAAACATAACGTTGAACTGTTTTATACACACATCTGGTAACTAGACGTGTTAACAAAACTTTGAACTCACCAGCGTCGTCTGACACCCTTGTCTGCATGCTTGCAGGTCTATAGGGTTATATCTTGTGGAACATGTTGTCTGGATGGCTGGAGTGGTCATGGGTCGTTATATTTGGAATCTCAATACGAGCTTAATGGTTATGCACACACGGTTTATGATACACTTAACAAATGAGATATGCTTCCGCTGTATACAATGAATGATATGTATCGTTTGTAACTCTTTATATTAATGAATGAAAGTTTTATTTAAACCTATCTAAGAGTTCAATGTGATTGGTGGCTTGGATCCTGGTACGTCACACGCCTCGCGGAGGTTTCCGCGTGTGGTATTTTGGGGGTGTGACAGTTTGGTATCAGAGCCACTGGTTATAGTGAACTTGGTTTTAAAACGTTTTTATAAAACCATACTATAACCGAACAGAATCGAAATCGACCATGACACTCGGCTCCAGATCGCAAGGTTCGTCTATCGTTTATTTATTGCACTGCATAACTAGTGAACACTTACGTATAAAATTTCATGGGATTGCACCTTTAGCATAACAATATGAATTCATGTAATACTTGCATGTGTTATGTGATTGATAGTGTGGTATTTCCCTAGACATTCATGACTCACGTATTGTGATATTCCTTGTCTGACATCTGAGTTTGAGGAACCATTTGACATGAGTTAGGAGGAACTGAGATGAGCATGCAAATCACAATATTATTGTGGGTGCACACATAATAATAATGTGGGGTGCATGCGAGTCCCAGTGAGACTTAACAAGTGACAAAGGGGTTCTGCTCTGTTATTTGATCAATGTGAAACGTAACAAGTCTATAGGAGTCGTAGCAGTGATTGTCTCCCACTCGAACGTGATCTTTTCACTCCTCTCTGAATCCTTTCGCATCTCGATGCTATCGAGTATTACCTGAACACCTACCTGAACGCCTAGCGAACTGTGTAAAATGTTAGGTGCTTGTACGAACATCCCTGAGTTGGATGTTGCAACGTCAACGATTGGTCTATACCTTTCTCACTCCACTCCACTGGCCGAAACTCCATGTATTGACGTCGTAGCTCCCAAAGTGCGATCACTTCTGCAACACTCTGGGAACATACCATGTATTACTCGATTAACCTGCTAGATCGAGGGACAAGAGGATGAGCGTAGTACTTTACCCACTTCAGAATTTGGACGACTCTGATTACTAGCAACGTACATCAGCAATTTGACTCCAATCGAATCTTTAACTCTAGTCAGCGGCTTACAGGAGCCAACTCTTACGAGCCAATCGGGAACTAATCAATGACGTTTGACTGTAGGGCAGAATGTGTAACCGCCCGCACCATGAGTAGTGCCTTAGGATGTGACGCGGAATGTGAAAAGATGGACCCTGTTGGTGAAAGGACGTAGGACACCGTTACAGGCAACAACATTAGAGGCAACAGTCGTGGCAAGACAAAGGTACTTGTAATCGTAGCCTACGGTATGGAAATGAAGGTGCCTACGGCATGGATTGGCCGTCGATAATTCAAGACAGCAACCAAGGGGATGACGACGGTACTGGAAAATCTTGTAACGAAAGCAACAACACTGGAAATGATGCTCATGGAAAGGCATTTAGGATTGGCGTAAGTGACGTCAGGTATAATAGCAGCATGGTAGCTTGTATAGGTAGCCCTGTTTTGGTTAACCATGACGCTTCTTGAAACCGAACCTGTTGTGGAAGCAACTGATGGCAAGTCAAATGAAACCTCATATGTACGTTAGGATGCGAACTCGACCTTTTGGGACAAGTGTTCGTCATCGACTTTCCTTCTACTATCTTTGATGGTTTTGATGTGGTAGTTGTGTAGATTGGTTAACCGGATATCGCATAGATATACCCTGTGGGAAGGAAACCTTGCGTCACTTTATAAATTTTGAAGTGTCAGAGTGGAGTAAGGGTTAGCATCATTTCAGCAATGGAGGTCCAGAAGCGTCTACGAAGGGATTACCTCACTATGGTAGTAACTGTTACTAATGTTAAGGAAAATAGGATCGAGGATCCACCAATTTTTCGTGATTTCTCTCGGTGGACTACCCCGAGTAACTTTCGGGCTTACTTCCACAACTGCTAGGCAGAGTCTCCGTTTGATCACACGCCAGAGGCAGCTCTGATTACTCGTACTGCATACCGTATTGCACCCGGAGGGTTGCAAGAACTATCAAAACAACTACGTGAGCTATTGGACAGGAGTTTGTCGGACCTAGTTTTCGCTCCGGGAAGCCCCATTTATATCCGTGAAGATAAGCCTTTTCGTATGCATACTGATTATCGAGAACTCAACCAAGTGGCAGTCAGGAACCGTTTGCCCCGACCATGTATTGACAACTTGTCGACTAGTTGATAGAGTCAAGCTCCCATTCGGGGATTGGCTAACGAACGAACTATCATCAGATGGAAGTCCAATAGGAGAGTGCTCTTAGAACGGCATATCAAACGCAATGCGGCTAGTGCGATTTTGTACACCATGACCATCGAGATAATCAACACATCAGCAGCTCATGGACCACAAGAATCAACCGTGTTTATTGATGACATTTTGGGTCATTTCCAGGAGGAAGGGACATCATGGAACGACATCTGTATCTTATTTTAGAGCCCTTAAGGGCGGAGTCACTCCGCGCGAAGTCTTGTTAAGGGTAACATCTGGATTCGAGAGGTACACCTGGGATCATATATTCAACGAAGTGGGAATGCACGTGGATCTCGCTAAGACCCGTTTTGGTTGGGAACTGATCGATCCCAAAGAGTCCTTCGAGGATACAGCAATTTCTTGGTCTCACTTGATACTATCGCAGATTAATCATAGGATTTTCGAAGGTCGCGCAGCTTAAATCTCTTTAGCACGGTCGGGTGCTGTGTTCGTGAAAGACAGAACAGGAGGACGTCTTTTCAGCTTTCGAATCCCAACTCTGCAAGGCATTGAGCATCGTCTTTACCCGAGGGCGCGGGTGATTCAGTGGTATATCATTATGGTTCGAATCAGAGTCCCAGTTACACGTCGACGCAACACAAGGGAGTGACGACCTACGTAATGGAGTTGCAAAGGGGAACTACACGACACACAACCGGCGGTGGAAACCGTGGTCTTTGGATTTACTTGGAGGCATTACTTGGACGGTACCGAGTGCATTACTTAGACCGATCATAAGGGCCTCCCGTGTACCCTGGTTTCAAAAGAGCTAAATCAGTTAATGGCATCGCTGGACGGAACTTTTGGGAGGATTACGACTGTGGAACTTGAACGTGTATGAGCTTTGCAGCTCACTATCGACTCTAACTTACCTGATCAGACTTGTTCTGTTCAAACTAAAGAACTAACGAAGGAGAATTTTCAAGTTGAGTCCATGCGAGGCATGGAGGAGCAACTTTGGCAAGACGAATGATATTCACTACCTCAAGGAACGAATGTGAATCTCATTTCACGGCAATGGTAGGAAAATTGTGTTGAGTAAAGCACACCGGCTTCGAAATTCTAGTCACCTGGGTGATCGTTGATGGATTCAAGTTACCAGCACACTTTCTTGCAATCAAGAAAACTGACGAGTCTTCACAGTTGTGAATGTTCCTCTGAGAGATGCGGCTTTTAGGTACGAGGTGCCAACTCCTGTTGCCTCTGAAATTGATCTATGCATGATTTATGTCAGGCAATACATAACACCTTTGGCTCACGTCAGGACCAGAGCATTGCTTATCGCTGTTGGGCAAACAATCAGAGAAAACGAACTCTCTTGGCACTCGAAAACATGCTGCGGGCATGTGCGTGACTGGCTTTGGTGCAAATTGGAAGGACTCTTACCTATGGTTGAGTACTACTGCGGCAGCTATCATTCTGGTAACTAGACAGCTCTATTGAGGCAATACATAGACGATAATGCCAACCTTCTTGCCAAACTGAGATGGTTGATAACTTAACTACTGGTCCACGGCTTGTACTTGAAACTCTTGGGAAGATTGCTTGGATCGGAAATCGTCTGGCGGCAACGAATGACCGTCAGGAAAGCTGATAGACTTAGGAAACACAGGAGGATCGCTGTAAGCCATCGTATCATGTTGAAAGTCTCACCCTGGGAGGGTGTGGTACGCTTGGGAAGCGTTACGAGCTTAACCTACATCACTTTGAGCCATACAACACTCTGGGAAGAATAGATAACGTGACTTACAAACTCGGGATACCTGATGTATTGCAAAATACATACTTTTATCGTGTATAGTTTGTACGTTTTATCGTTATTTTTAGCTTAGTTTAGTTTAGAATTACGTGCTATTGATCTTTATTGCGTTTTCCAGGTCTTGATGAATAAAAAGTGATGAAATTGGAGCAAAACCGAGCTGAAGTGTCAAATATCAAGTCTTGGAATCATTCATTAAAGTGTTAGAATAATTTTTGATGTTTTTGGAGTTTGGAGCTGGATTCAGAAGTGAACATTCTGTTAAAAATGGTCACTAGCGTAGCGCTAGAGTGGAAGCAAGTCAGTCGCGCTACGCGACTGAGGTAGATTTGACTTTGCTGACTTTCTAAGCACTAGCGTAGCGCGAGCAATAAGGGAAGACCAGTCGCGCTACGCGACTGGTATGAATGACGCGTCTGATTTGTTGGCCGATTAGGGTTTAGTATAAAACCAAGAATTATAATCTAAAACCAGGGGGGACGAATTTGAGAGTTCTTGAGGCAACTTTGGAGCATTTTTTGGCGAGCAATTGAAGATTTTGAAGCACCGGAATCATTGGTACGAGCCGAGAGTGAAGAATCGAAGAACTAATCGGGTTTCCTAATCCCTTATTTAGTCGATTATTTGCTTAGAACTTGTTACAATGAATTCTCTATTTGATAACTTTGATTTGTTTTCGTTAATTAGTATGATTGGCTAAACTTTTATAACTACCTAGATGAGATGAACGTTTGATTTGAGTTTGGATTCTTTAATGGTTATTATCGTTTGTGTATGGATTGATTTATAAAGTAAAGAGTTCTAGAATTTCTGATTTGGTGCGCATGCGTACTTGATATATATTTTATTATTGTTTGTTGCTTCATATGATCCTTGGTGACGGTCTTTATCACATAATAGGATTATATTAGGGTTCTTGATCTAGGTGAGTGTCTATATCACGTAATAGATTATTAATCCTTTAGGGTGAAAATAGCTTAAGTAACCTTAGAAGTAATATTCGGTAATTCAATAAAATCAAGTGTTCTGCTTAACTTGTCGCTGAGAGGCTCGAGTTAGTTATTAGGTCGCGGTGCAATATATATCTAAGAGAGGTTTTGAGAGAAGTCGATCTTATTTCCCTAATTGCATTTGTGTCTAGTAAACCAAGTTAGAACCTAGAATTGCCTTAGATTATCGCGCTGAGAGGTAGATAGTCATATTAGGGCACTTTAAGAATCGTTAGAGGACTGAGAGGAAGTCTAACAGTCGGTGTTCATAACAGCCTTGTAGGGTTTCCTAGGTTTCTTCCTGAGAAGGGTCGGGAAGTCTTAGCATTGAAATACCTTAAGGTTTAGTATTTTAAGATCCCGGCTCCATACAACTTTAATACCATTAGAAGTCCATTCCTATTCAAACTGGATTCAAGTCTAGGTAGTCCTTAATCTCATCTGAATACAAACCTCGTTCTTCGTTCGTGTCTTAGTCTTAATCGAGTTAATTATTTAGTTAATATAGATTTCCTAGTTTTTCAGTAACCCCCCCCCCCCTAAAACAAATAAACAAGTTAAGTCGCGTCAGTCAGTGTCTATTAGAGTCTAGTTTACGTAATACATAGAGTCTTTGGGTTCGATACTCGGACTTGCTAGGTTATACTACATTGATCGGTACACTTGCCGGTTGTGTGGTGTAGGTTTAGAGAGTCTTAGTTATAAATTTAAAGCTTTTCGTGTCTAGTTTAGAGAGTCTAATTTAGTTTATATTTTATAGTTTGTTTAGCACACATCAAGTTTTTGGCGCCGTTGCCGGGGACTCTTGGTAATTGCGTTCATTTGCTTTGATAGACTTGATTGATATATACGTGCTACGTGTTTTCTTTGTTTTGTTGAGTCTTTGTCTTCTCTTGTGTCTCGGTGACTAGTGTTTGCTTTTCTTGTGTTCAGGTTTTTGCTAGCAGTGGATGCCACATCTGCGCTCGCACGGACCGCCACCACCAGTCAAGCAATCATCATCCCAATTGGGCGAAGGCCCACAGGTTACTTCTGCATCCTCTTTTCGTTTCCCACATTTCGATTCCACCCCATTACCCACCCCACCTCCTACACCACCACCTTCACCAAACCATTCACCTAAGGTTTCTCCACCCAATAGCCCTACTTCTAGTACCTCTAGTAATCTAGAAACTTTAGAAAATATGGCAAACCCTAGGCAAACAGTCCATCAGCAGGCCACTCAGAATTTCACCGGCCTAGCTTCACCCATTACCGTCCCACCAATAGTTAACGAAAATTCATGGCAAATCCCATCGTATGCCATGCAGGCCATCACTAATAGTATCCAATTCCATGGCCGAGACGATGAGGACGCCCCGGCCCACATCAACCGTTTCTCTAGGATGCTAGCTACCTTTAGCCTTAGCGGTGCACCCAACGATGCTACATACCTACAGCTTTTCCCATTTTCTCTAGCTGGCCGTGCGGCTACATGGTTGGACTCTCAACCAACCGGTACTTTCACCACTTGGGCGGGGCTTCGTCAAGCCTTTTTGAATAAGTATTTCCCGCCCGCTAAAGCTTCACGGCTTAGAGACGAGATCCATTCCTTCCGCATGGGGCCCGACGAGCCTTACTACCTTGCTTGGGAAAGGTTTCAAACCCTTTGTGCTCGTTGCTCCCAGCACGGTCTTTCCGATTGGGCCTTATGTGAGAAATTTTACAATGGACTTACCCAGGAGACTAGAGATAGGTTTGATACCAATGCGGGGGGGCATATGATGGGTATACTTACAGTTCCTGAGTGTCTAGAGCGTTTTGAGGCATTTGCTCAGTCTCAATCTCAATCAAGATCCGAACAGAGGTATCAAAGTGGTAATTCTAATACCACTACTAGTGCACCCGCCCATGGGGTGAACCATGTCACTATGGACCCTAGTTTGGCCTCTGTTTTGGAAAATATGGATAGGCAACTTAAGGAGATTAGAGCTAAGATTGATAAGTGTGAGTTGTGTCGAGGTGGTCATGACACGAGTGCGTGCCCTTTACTAGTTGGTGAGGAGAAGTGTGATTACTTAGGAGGAGGGTTCGGTAGAGGTCAACCTAGCAGTTTTGGGGGTAATAATAATGTAGGTTCGGGTTGGCGGTCTAATAATAATAATAATTTTAATAATAATGGCAATTTTCGCTCAAGTGGACCTCCTAGTTTGCAAATAGCTCAAAATCCAAATAGGGGTCTAGGTTCACTTTTTAATGGAAGTTCGAATGGGCAGGTTCAGAATGGAGGGTCGAGTAGTCAAGGTCAAATAGGTCAAAGTTCAAGTTTCGATGTAGGGGGTAGCATGGAAAGAATGGAGGCTATGATGAGCCAGCTAGTTGCTAGGGATCAAAGCACCCAAAAGAAACTTAGTGAACATGATCTCATGCTTAGGAATCAACAAGCTGCGGTCCAGGACCTTTCTAGGGTTGTAGGTGATATTGCTAAGAAGTTAGAGGAGAGATTACCCGGTAAATTTGCGGGTAACACCCAACAAAACCCTAATGCCCAAGTAAATGCCATTACTACTCGTAGTGGTAAGACCGTAGGAGACCCGAGAGTTGTAGAGGAAAGAGAGGTTGATGAGGATGGTGATGTGATAGATGAAGTGATAGAGATGGAGGCTCCTGGCAAAGTGCAAAAGAGGCTAGGCCCAGCAAGTACCGCACAGCCAGGTGAGTCTCAAGTTGAGAAGAAAGTTGAGAAAGAGCCCGTAGTTGTTAGGCCTTCACCTTATGTAAACCATGCGTATGCTCCGTTTCCTTCACGTCTTAAGAATCAAAAATATTCAAAGGAATACGGACAGTTCTTAGATATCTTCAAGCAATTGAAGATTAATCTTCCGTTTATAGAGGCACTCCAGTCCATGCCTAAGTATGCAAAATTCTTGAAGGACCTTCTTAGGAATAAGGAGAAATTAGGGGAGTTGTCGAATGTTCCATTGCATGGAGGGTGTTCGGCCGTTGTTTCAAATCAACTTCCCGAAAAGCTTACCGATCCCGGTATTTTCACTATTCCGTGTCTATTCGGTAGTAATACCAACACTAGAGCTTTAGCCGACCTAGGTGCTAGTATTAATTTGATGCCCTTTTCTCTTTATGAGAAGCTAGACTTAGGAGAGCTTGCACCTACCCGAATGACACTATCTTTAGCCGATCGGTCTGTTAAGTACCCTAGGGGTATAGTTGAGAATTTGCTAGTTAAAGTAGACAAGTTTGTTTTTCCGGTAGACTTTGTCGTTCTCGACATGGAAGCCGACGAGAAGGTACCGTTAATTCTAGGACGCCCATTTTTAAACACCGCTAAAGCTTTAATAGATGTCTCTTTAGGCACTATCACACTTAGAGCGGGTGAGGAAGCGGTAGTGTTTAACGTCATGAATTCGAGAGGTTCGAGTGGTAAAGTGGAAGAAATCTCGGTAGTGGGAGAGTGTGAGAATGAAGAGAAAGAGGTGAGTGATCCGAGTCTAGAGAAGGTAATAGGACTCAAGTGTGGGGATCCTCCGGATAGGAAGTTGGTAGAATTAGAAGAGAGGGTGGTAAGTTTAGAGTCTAGGTTTGAGACATTGAGCAAGGCTCAGTGTTGGGATAAGTATAGAGATGATACTTTTAGATTCAAACCACCAGATGATGAGTTGAGAGAATATGAAAAAGTTGGGAGTGATTCGGGTAGTGTTAGGAAGGATAGTGTTACAGCCCGTAAAGTGAGAGCGATGTTGGAGGGTGAGCTGCGCTTCCATGATCCTCCGTAAGTTTGTGAGAAGTTGATATCAAGTTGTAGAGTTTGTATTTCTGAGTCTTTTATTTTGTACCTTGAGTCTAATTAGTAGTTTTGAGTCGTTTTTAGAGTCGGTACTGCGTTGGGTTTTGTTTTTCTTTGATTGTGCAGGTTTGGATTGTACCACCCGTACCCAATTGCCATTCGGGTGATTCTGGACTTGCTATATTGATAAACTCAAGCAGACTAGTCAACGATCGCGAATGGAATGCTATACGATCGTTCGGGGGATTCAAGATTCGTACGGCTGGCACTGACTTTTGTCCTAACCAGCTAAGTCGTTTCCCTTTTTGTTGTTGTTGTTTTTTTTTATTTTCGTTTGCAGTTTCTTTTCGTAGGTAGTTGTTGAGTCGTATTTTCGTTCTTGCATTAGGGACAATGCAATCTCTAAGTGTGGGGATGAGATACTTGTAAATATTCGAGTCTTTTAAAAAAAAAAAAATTAAAAATTGAAATATCCAAAAAAATTGAAAAATCAGAAAATGTCTTTCGATATGAGAAGTTTGCAAATTAAAACGGAAAGTGATAGAAAAGGTGAATTGTTTCTTGGGTTGAATAATAATAATATGAGAATATAATAAATCGAGCTTGCGTCTAGTTAGGGATATGTGGATAGGCCCGGGTTTAGTTTTAAGTCCCTTTGATCTAATATACCTTAAATTGTCGGTCCGCTAGTGGGTTTTCGCCTGGGAAATATGGGAAATCAAAACTGTCAATAATAGTATAAGGGGCACCGTTATAAGTTAAAACTGTTAGAGTTTGTGATCATGCGAAAAAAAAAATGAAAAAATAGAAAAAAAATTGAATAAAGTGAGCTAGAAACTAAATGAAAGTAACACAGGCCTACGTATTCCGAGTTGGGGATAGCGACTCTACAGCCGGTTTGCCTCTGGGATGTGTGAAATCGATTTGCCGAATAAAAGTACCGAGACCTATGTAATCTGTGATTGGGGATAGCGACTCTACAGTCGGAATACCGCTGGGTTAAGGGAAAGCATCGTCTAGTCTCACGAATGCGGAAAAAAAAAACAAGCAAGAAAAAAAAATGGAAAAAGAAAAAAATTGATTGTTTACTCTCTTGGTTTTGATATAAAACGGTTAGGAATTGGTCCAGTGATCGTTCTTTTAGTCCTATAAGCTTGAGGTGGGAGTAGATGGATCGTAAATTCTAGTGTGAGACCCTAGGTGGATTGACCGCACTTAAATTAAATTCACATGATAAGGGCTTAGGATTAGATTCGGGTTTAAGAGGATCAGTATATTCGCAATCGCAGCTAACGCAAGCATTGGTTTTAATAAAATATAAATAATTTTTGATCCAAGTAATGAATTATCTCTGATTCCGTTGCACAATTCTTTTTCGGGGACGAAAAAAGTGTAAGTGTGGGGATATTTGATGTATTGCAAAATACATACTTTTATCGTGTATAGTTTGTACGTTTTATCGTTATTTTTAGCTTAGTTTAGTTTAGAATTACGTGCTATTGATCTTTATTGCGTTTTCCAGGTCTTGATGAATAAAAAGTGATGAAATTGGAGCAAAACCGAGCTGAAGTGTCAAATATCAAGTCTTGGAATCATTCATTAAAGTGTTAGAATAATTTTTGATGTTTTTGGAGTTTGGAGCTGGATTCAGAAGTGAACATTCTGTTAAAAATGGTCACTAGCGTAGCGCTAGAGTGGAAGCAAGTCAGTCGCGCTACGCGACTGAGGTAGATTTGACTTTGCTGACTTTCTAAGCACTAGCGTAGCGCGAGCAATAAGGGAAGACCAGTCGCGCTACGCGACTGGTATGAATGACGCGTCTGATTTGTTGGCCGATTAGGGTTTAGTATAAAACCAAGAATTATAATCTAAAACCAGGGTGGACGAATTTGAGAGTTCTTGAGGCAACTTTGGAGCATTTTTTGGCGAGCAATTGAAGATTTTGAAGCACCGGAATCATTGGTACGAGCCGAGAGTGAAGAATCGAAGAACTAATCGGGTTTCCTAATCCCTTATTTAGTCGATTATTTGCTTAGAACTTGTTACAATGAATTCTCTATTTGATAACTTTGATTTGTTTTCGTTAATTAGTATGATTGGCTAAACTTTTATAACTACCTAGATGAGATGAACGTTTGATTTGAGTTTGGATTCTTTAATGGTTATTATCGTTTGTGTATGGATTGATTTATAAAGTAAAGAGTTCTAGAATTTCTGATTTGGTGCGCATGCGTACTTGATATATATTTTATTATTGTTTGTTGCTTCATATGATCCTTGGTGACGGTCTTTATCACATAATAGGATTATATTAGGGTTCTTGATCTAGGTGAGTGTCTATATCACGTAATAGATTATTAATCCTTTAGGGTGAAAATAGCTTAAGTAACCTTAGAAGTAATATTCGGTAATTCAATAAAATCAAGTGTTCTGCTTAACTTGTCGCTGAGAGGCTCGAGTTAGTTATTAGGTCGCGGTGCAATATATATCTAAGAGAGGTTTTGAGAGAAGTCGATCTTATTTCCCTAATTGCATTTGTGTCTAGTAAACCAAGTTAGAACCTAGAATTGCCTTAGATTATCGCGCTGAGAGGTAGATAGTCATATTAGGGCACTTTAAGAATCGTTAGAGGACTGAGAGGAAGTCTAACAGTCGGTGTTCATAACAGCCTTGTAGGGTTTCCTAGGTTTCTTCCTGAGAAGGGTCGGGAAGTCTTAGCATTGAAATACCTTAAGGTTTAGTATTTTAAGATCCCGGCTCCATACAACTTTAATACCATTAGAAGTCCATTCCTATTCAAACTGGATTCAAGTCTAGGTAGTCCTTAATCTCATCTGAATACAAACCTCGTTCTTCGTTCGTGTCTTAGTCTTAATCGAGTTAATTATTTAGTTAATATAGATTTCCTAGTTTTTCAGTAACCCCCCCCCCCCTAAAACAAATAAACAAGTTAAGTCGCGTCAGTCAGTGTCTATTAGAGTCTAGTTTACGTAATACATAGAGTCTTTGGGTTCGATACTCGGACTTGCTAGGTTATACTACATTGATCGGTACACTTGCCGGTTGTGTGGTGTAGGTTTAGAGAGTCTTAGTTATAAATTTAAAGCTTTTCGTGTCTAGTTTAGAGAGTCTAATTTAGTTTATATTTTATAGTTTGTTTAGCACACATCAATACCCGACGAATTGAGTAACGTGCACAATGTCATTTAAGTCTCGAATTTAGGGCAGTGTTTGTCCGATGGAACGTTTATGATTCCTTTGTTATTTAAACGCAATGATCAGAGGAAGCTTTGGTGTCCTCGACTTATTTAAACGGTGGAATCAACTTCCGACATCATTGGCGAATTTCGGGACGAAATTCCCTTTCAAGTTGGGGATGATGTGGTACCCGACTGACTTCGCGATCCTGTTTCTACAATTTGGTTTACGTTGTGTCTGCGTAGTTATCTGGATGATTAGTGATTGTGTGTAATGCTTGATTATTATGTGTGTAGTGTTGCATATAGTTTAATTTGAGTTCCTATCGCTTCACTTCTCTGTATTGCTTGTCAAATTTCGGGACGAAATTTCTTTCAAGTTGGGGATGATGTGACAACCCGAACTTGGATGATGTAACGTTAATCTTGCGATCGTAACTTCTCGCTAATAACTCCGTTAAACTTAAACGTGTATGATAACTTGGTTAGTTAACATGCTGGTATAGTTGGGCCACGTATATTTTGGGTCACATATTATCCGTATCGGCCCACACGCACACCCGGGGCCCAAACCGAACACGCGAATAAACCTAATGACATCAGACCTATGATTGGGCTTAGTAGAGCCCAAATGGATGGTAGACTTGGGCCGGCTTCTAACATCAGCGTATATACGCACACATGAGACTCATATAACAACATATTGCAAACATATTCTAACCCTAGTTTCTCCTTTCCTCTCATCAAGACCCGATGGCAACATTTTTTTCGTGAAGCTTTTCCTTCGAGTTCCCCCTAGCATCTTGATCCCCTCGGTCAGTATATTCTCACCTTGTTGCAAATCAAATCTTCTTGTCATGCATAGTGTGTCGATATCAGATTGTTGTCATAGATTATGCTCGTATGTGATGTTTTGTGTATTACTCGTGTGCATGATAAAAGTGGACAACCTTGATCAATGTGTATTTGGATAACCTTGAATAAGAAAGTGGCGGCCATGTGAATAAGAATATATAATTGCTGACTAATAATCATAGTTAGGTTGTGGGTTGAGTAACATGCTGATGATTTGTGTTGTTTGTAAATAATTAGAACGATGATTGCCGGATTCATTATTGTATGATAATGTCTAGTTTTGATATCATATGATTGATTCGAATAATGGGTCTTGTATTAATTGGTGATTATAAGTAGAGGTTCATGTGTATCAAGAGGAATTATGCATATGATAAGGATTATCCAGCTACATGATGAGATCATAGGTTGATTTAAAATATGGAACGGTAATATGCAATGGTTGGAATAATAAGAATTACTTGATCCTTTACTTGATCCGAATTGTTTAACCAGGGGTGAATGCATGAACTGTGAGTTGAATTTTTAGGGTGTATATATATGATATATAAAATGAAACTATATGTTGAGTATGCTGACAATTGCATGTGCAATATGTGTGTGTGAAGGTGTGCATAGGTTTAAGGAAATGATATGTGTGCATGTCATTAATGCTAGATTTGAAACTCACGTGTTTTTGTTTGTTGGTTGTCATCATGGCTGATGTTGATAGATCATGCAATCATTCGATGGTTTTGGCGGTCCATGTAAGTACCAAAAGTCAATTCAAGTAGCCATTTAGATAAGCACTAATTAGAATGACATGGTTGTGCATGTTGGCTGTTACATGATTAGCCGAACAAGAACTAGTAAATTCAGAATTATTTGATGATAGTAGGTATAGATTATCAAAATAAAGATTGATTGATAATGATAAACGTAATTGGGCTGCGATAAAAACAAATATAATGGGCTGACAAAGAAAGAGCAGGTAACGAAAATCTGGATATTGGACTGCGAGATGTCTTGGGCCAGCCGCATGTTATGCGGGTTGGGCTTTAAAAAGGGATATTGGGCCGGTAACCACTGGATCAGACAGCATTTGTGACGGGCCTCGCGTGGTTGTTGGGCCGCACATCTCTTGATGACATTAGACCACTTGATTAAAGATAGTAACGGTTGGGCAGTTAACTCGGTCGGGCCGCACTCTAGTGGGACCATCGAATTAGTTAATATAAGTTTTGTGAAGGATAAATTAATAACATGGATTGCATGTAAATCAAACATTTACTATAGGATGATACGGTGTGTGGTGGTACGAATATTGTGTTGCATGATAATTGGTTATAACTTGCATGAATACATGAACGGGAACCGAACTATTTGACATGTGCTGTGGGGTAATATGAACTTGTGTTGTGATTGTTAGTAGGACTTGAACAGTGGCCATGACTTGCTTTATGATATGTGTTTTGTTTATTTGTATTCTGTGTGATAAATGCAAAGAACACACGCGTTACGTGTACACGAAACTAACTATTATTGATAACCACACTAGGGTTTGGTTGACCAACTTGGAACGGGTAACATAACATACCGAGCAACCTAAGGTGAGTTCACTGCTCTTTTCCAAGCATGCATCCCGGGAAGGGATATCGGGTAACGTTACAGGGAGGAATGCAGGTTAATGGGATGTTTGTTATTACTTAGTTTCTATTATGTAAGACCCCCTACATCTACCGATTGTTGCTAGGAAGGCAACGAGGTATTTAGTTGATAGCGCTATTAGGTTTGGCACCCTCACACCGTGCCGAAAGGACGGGCGTGAACTAATTACCTTGACCACTTGACCAATGCCTAGATAGACGCATTGGGGTTGGGCATTCACATCGTGTATATATAAGACCCCTTACATCTACTCGAGGTTGTTAGTTGAACTAATTACCTTGACCACTTGACCAATGCCTGGATAGAGGCATTGGGGTTGGGCATTCACATCTAGTAGCCACATACGGTAATCGAGTTAATAACATCATCAAAACATAACGTTGAACTGTTTTATACACACATCTGGTAACTAGACGCGTTAACAAAACTTTGAACTCACCAGCGTCGTCTGACACCCTTGTCTGCATGCTTGCAGGTCTATAGGGTTATATCTTGTGGAACATGCTGTCTGGATGGCTGGAGTGGTCATGGGTCGTTATATTTGGAATCTCAATACGAGCTTAATGGTTATGCACACACGGTTTATGATACACTTAACAAATGAGATATGCTTCCGCTGTATACAATGAATGATATGTATCGTTTGTAACTCTTTATATTAATGAATGAAAGTTTTATTTAAACCTATCTAAGAGTTCAATGTGATTGGTGGCTTGGATCCTGGTACGTCACACGCCTCGCGGAGGTTTCCGCGTGTGGTATTTTGGGGGTGTGACAAACGCTTTTCATGATCGTTTCTAACACAATTGTTAGAAGACAAATGATTACAAAAATCATTATAAGACTTATTTGTTCATATCAATCCATGGGTGGATGAAAAGTCTATTTTAAATAGAGACTTAATTAGATACATAAAACTCTAATCAAGTAACATAAAACTCTTATTTAAAGACATAAAAAACTCTACTTAAGAGAATTTAACGTTTACAAAAAACGTATGGTTTACACCAATAATTCTGGTCTAACACACATGTTAGAGAATTTAACGTTTACAAAAAACGTATGGTTTACACTAATAAACCCGATCTAACACAAAAGTTAGAAAAATTAACGATTCCCAAAATCGTTTTATAACCAAATGTTGGAACCAAAACTATTCGTTTTGTACCACGGTATAGGATTTAAGATTGTATCTCAATCTCAAAAAATCCAAACACAACAAGTTGTACTACATACATATTTCCAAAAAAAAAAAATATTTATAAGATCATAACCTCTAACAATATATATATTTTTTTTAATTCTATTATAAATCCTTTCGTAAACCCAAAATCCTTATAAATAAGGTTTTTAAGATTGTACCAACAATCTCATGAAATCTGTTTTAAGTTTGTAGGAATTAGGTTCACCTTTTGTAAAATATAATTACAAAATATATCATAACGAGACTCTCGTTATTCGTAGGAAATATCATAGTACAATACCGGTTGCAATAACTAAATAAAAAGAATATAAATATAATTATATATACCAATCTTGATTCAAGCCGCATCTCTAATGGGTCCTTCACGCGCACTTGATAGCATCCTAGACTCGAGTATTCATCATCTTGAGTCTTGAAAAATACTCATTGACTGCAACAAAGAGCACACTAAAACGTTGACGATTTTGGTTGAGGCACGTGTTCAACACGCTTCCCTTAAAACAGATTTCGCGCCTCTACTAAAGACGACGTGTCTGTCTCCCAGGGTACAACAGCCGAAGCAGTCTGTACTGCCGGAGATGGCTCACCGGCCCAAGGTTACATCCGGTAATTGTAGTGTTTGAACTCATGTGGTGGAAAACAAGTAGAGAATACTCATCTCTCTAGTTGGTCTTCAAGTGTTTTTCCAACTTCTAGTATTCTTCATGTATAAAACAATACCTTATTATCTTGTCACAAAAGAAAGCACAAAGTCTACTATATGTACAAGACTAGTGAAAAGTTTCACTTAATTATTCACTTAATTAGTCACTTAATTAGAGACTTAAAAACTCTAATAAAACTAATTAAATACTCAAAAGTTACTCTTTAACTTACCACATGAATATTCTAATTAATATTTATAATTACATTAAATTATAAATATATTTAATATCCATTCACCAAAATTCCAACACTTAATCCATAATGTTGCAATTTTAATAAATCACTGAACACTGGACCATCAAATTCATAAAAAAAGCACAAATATAACTTATTATCGTAATGTTTAAATTATCAACCCCTAATATTATTTTTATTATTGTGTATCTTTTAAATATAACTTTTATTCAGTGAAAATAAAGTTATTAGTATGTCGTAAATTAGATTTGTTATTCTTATTAATAGTTGTTATGCAAATTTATTTAATAATTAGTTATTATCAAATCATGAAATAAGTTAATGGTGTATATTTGACGAATAAAATATTTTCATAATTAATTATCGGTTGATTTACTATGTAACAAATGGTAAAATAAGAGATTAATAATATTAAAATAGGATTAAGATACTTTTTCCTCCTTTGTAGAACATTTATTTTAGAGTTAAATGCCATTTTAGTCCCCGTGGTTTGAGCCATTTTGCCAGTTTAGTCCAAAGGTTTCACTTTTAACCTATGGGTCCAAAAAGGTTTCACAGTTGCCATTTTAGTCCACTTGGTTAACTTCATCTATTTTTTTCTGTTAACGAGAAGGCCAATTTGGTCATTTTGTATGTAATTCTGTTAACTAAAATGGCAATTCAGCCATATAAAATGACTGAATTGGCCTTCTCGTTAACAGAAAAAATGGATGAAGTTAACCCAGTGGACTAAAATGGCAACTGTGAAACCTTTTTGGACCCACAGGTTAAAAATGAAACCTTTGGACTAAACTGGCAAAATGGCCCAAACCACAGGGACTAAAATGGAATTTAACTCTTTATTTTATTTAAGGTCATGGAGGGATAGGAACAAAAAAATGGTGAGGTGAAATATGGTGTCCAACTTTATAATAATTTCTTGAAGAATGTTAATGGCTTTACTTAAATCAAAAGGCAATGACTACAGGTAAAATTTATATACATAGTTTATACATCATCTAAAGGGACTCAAACGCCATAAAGTTTAATAGATTCCCACCAAACAAAATGTTGCTTCAAGAAAGTGTTTCAATTTTGGAGGCTTGCGGTGGCAAATAAACCAAAGCCACAACACTTGGGTTGGCAGCCGAAAACGTTGATCATATTATACCTTCGAAAACAGATTATTAAGGAATCTTTTCAGTACATCATATATATATATTATAGGGTGAAGTTATTCTACAAAGGCTTCTAATTATAAGAAGTGTAAGAAGGATTTATAGAGTGACAAGTGTCCAATAACCTAAAACTAAACCCACTACATCACCACCAAAAACCTAAACACCCACCCCCACCCCACCCCCACCACCACCCAAAAACCTAAACCCCCCCCCCCCCCCCCCCCCACCCAAAAACCTAACCCCCCCCCCCCCCCCCCCCCCCGCAAAAAAAACAAAAAAAAAACTATACCTCACCAAAAAAACTAACCCCCCCCCCCACCACCCAAAAACCTAAACCCCCACCCCCCACCCCCTCGGGAAAAAAAAATGTTTTTTTTTATTTTTTATTTTTTTTGGGGTGGGTGATGTGGGGGGTGGGTGTTTTTGGTGGTGGTGGATGTTTAAGTTTTTTTTTTTTTTTAGTGGGTTTTTTTGTGTAATGGGTTTTTTTAGGTTATTGGACACTTGTCACTCTATAAATCCTTCTTACACTTCTTACAATTAGGATCCTTTGTATTTGATCCTAATCCATATATTATATAAGACTTATAATATGTGGATGGATAAATGATAAACACTTAAAGTATAACACATGGATATAAGAATCGGATTCCATAACTCCTTCTACGCAAACTTTCACAAACTCCATATATAAATACGCGTTATGAGTTCAACATAACCTCATACAATCCATCAACCAACCATTTACAACGAAACACCATCGATATGTCGAATTACCACAACTCAACCACCCATCACCACCATAACAAACACGATCCTCGCTACTATAATGACTCGTCAAAGAAGATAGTGAATGAGATGTCACACAAGTTACATGACACACCACCTTATTCTGACATCTTCTTTAGTGGAAACGGGTTTGAGAGATACTCAAACCAACCTCAAACAAACACTAGAATCGCAAACCATGATCATACATTATCAAAACACCGGTACATGTTTATGCAAAAGCAAGAGGATATTGATGCACAAGCTGCGGATTTCATCGAGTCTAGGCACAAAAAGTTTGAAATTAGCAAAACAATGCCTACAATAGATGGCTAGGCTATATATATGTATATTACATATCTGTGTTTATTATTTGTGTATTTCGAATAATCTTTGTCAAATAACGTTGCATCATCCATTGGAATATATGTTTTTGTGGTTTGAAGTTAAAAAAACTCATAGTTTTTGTTTCATCTTTTTATATAGTTTCATTTGTCAGAGGAAGATTGGATTTTACAAATCACAACCTAATGCAATGTCAGAATGTTAAATAGTAATTAATGTGTAATCATAATTCTACTCTTGATTAGACCATGTGTAGTGGTGAGTGAAACAAATGCCTCACCTTTGGGCATGAAGCGACACATGGCTCCTAGTCAGCAGGCTTGAAGTTAAAAATGGGTGTAGCGGTGAGTTAAACAAATGTCCCTTGCAATGATTACACATTGTAATTGAATTTAAATAAAAAAACCCATCAAAAAATTTCATTGGCTAAAAGTTTAACATTCTGGCGTTTTTTTGGCCACGCCCAACAATTTTTTTTCGAAAAAACGCCCAGGGGGCGGTGCTGGGACGTTTTTGGGCGTGAAATAGGGCAAAAAGCGCCCAATCCCCTCCCACTATATACTTATCAATTATATATCAAAAAACCACAATACGGCGATTTGGGTAAGTTAACATTAGGTAAATAGGAGTTTTTTTTAGCCTTTTATTATACATAATATATAACAACTTTTAAAGATTTGTTGGGCCTTGGATTTTTGGGGCTCGGGCCATCACCTGACTTGGCCGGCCCAATAGCCCCTCCGGGCAAGTTCATAACTTAATACTAAGGTGGTGTCTTCAGTAGAAAGTAGGTTACTACTTAAGAGTAAAAACTTGATGAACATTAGTAACAATGCTAAGTACTAAATACTAATTCAGAGCAATAATATCTCACTGATGAGGTTTCAACAAAGGTTTTAATTTATTTAGTTAAATTGTCGTATCCTTTCACGAAGAGTCGCAATGTTTCAACAAAATTGTTGTGATGCTCAATCCCAACATAAAGGAACTCGTTTGGTTTGTTTAACATACGAATTTATAACTTCGTTTTCTCACAAGGAATACATTCTCGTTATTTGTAGAGAGCTCCCGGGGTTCACGTACCGACATGATTTGGTTAGGGATGTCATTTTTGAAATATTTAGGCGTGCTGGTATTTCTGCTAACAAAGAGGCACCCGTTAATTTCTTAACTGACCTATTGGAAGGGAGATCTACCCTTAGACCAGCTGACATTTTGGTCTTTGGATGGGTATGAGGAAAACATGCATGTGTGGATCTAACAGGGGTTCCCCGCTTGTGGGCTTAGGGGGTACTGCTTTCATAGTTTCATGGTGGGTCAGGCTGCTTTAAAGACTGCTTCGGGTAAAGTGACAAACACGAGAAAGCGTGCCTTGACAACTAGCACGTGTTTATTTCATTTGCTTTTGATACTTTTGGTTTCCTGGCGCCAGAGGCTGTGGACCAACTTAGACGAATTCAAAAGGTCATGCATAGTAATGTTATGACATCAAGATCTATGGACATAGTATTTAAAAGACTTAGTTTTGCTATTCAAAAAGAGATAGCGACGCATCTTGTTACCCGTTTACCATCTATCTAGATGTAAATTCATAACAAGTTGGGTTTTAATACCAACAAGAAATTATTGATCTCGTACACACAAAGTACTATAATCTAGAAGTGACTCCCACATGATTAAGAAAATATCTATGATAGTTAAGAAATATGAAATACAATACTATAATATGCAATAATTTCTCCAAAAATCTTAAGAGCTTTACAAATACTTAAGAAAAAAAAATAGACAACCAATTACTAAAATTTACACATACCAATGATCTCTTGGCCTAATAGTTAAGTGGGAGGTGGGAAGCTTTGCTTCTCTTGGAGGTCCCGGGTTCAAGTCTAGGCAAGGAGGGTTTTAATACTAAGTTGATGATGCTAATCCGGTTAGCAATATCCTAGCCGTACGCTGTTAAAAAAAACTAAAATTTACACATAGTTTATACAAAGTCTAAAGACTTCTAATAATTCAAAGGTAATAGATTCCTGCCAAACTAAAATTTTGTTTCCAAAAAGAGTTATAATGCCATTTTAGTCCATGTGGTTTGGCTATTGTGTCAGTTTAGTCCAAAGGTTTGAAACGTTGTCATTTTAGTCCAAATAGTTTCAAACGTTGCCATTTTAGTCCACTGGGTTAAAGTCATCCATTTGTTCTGTTAATGAGAAAGGCAATTTGGTCATTTTATATGGTCGAATTGCCCTTCTAGTTAACGTAACTACATATAAAATGACCGAATTGTCCTTCTCGTTAACAGAAAAAATGGATAAAGTTAACCTAGTGGACTAAAATGACATCGTTTGAAACTAATAGGACACTACAAAAAAAATGTCATTTAGTGACATACAAAAAGTGCCACAAAACAACAAAATAGTGCTACTAAAAACACCTATAGAAATGGGTGGCACACACAAAAAGTGCCACTAGAAGCGCTCACGCTAAAGCCTTTTAGTGGCACTTTTTCAATCTGCCGCACAAAGTATATAGGCTTTTAGTGGCACTATTTTTTCTGCCACTACAAACTTTTGGGTTTTTAGTGGCATATATTTTTTGCCACAAAAATCACATCAAATTATTTGTCATTAATTTTTATTGATTACAATTATTATTTATTAAAATTAAAAAATAAAAATAAAATTGTAAAATGTAGAAATCATAATAATATAATCAATTCAATTAAAAAGTTCAATCAATCATCTTCCAAAGATTCCAAATGTTTGCAAAAAAATAACTAATAAGTGCTAACCTAAGTCTAAATATCAAACATACAAAACAAATATTTAAAAAATGTTTGAACAAAAACTCAAAACTCCATTGCGTTCATGAATCTCTTTCACAATCTTCATGCGAGTTAAATATTCATTGTGTTAACTCTTTCTTAGCGATCGTATTTCCCACTTCATAGTTGTTCCCTGCACATACTCCTTATTGTCGCCACATCAGCCAATTCACTATATTCAACCTGAAATTTCACAATTCATGTTCAAATGATTAGATCTCATAACCGTAGCCATTAAAGATGTAAGAGCAATTAATAAAAGACGAATTTACTTCTTTTGACATCACTTTAAGCTATCTTCAGCCAAAGATTGGGTGGTTCAATACATCTAGTTATCTATATTGCCATCACCTAACGAAAAGAGGGTTCACGATGAGAATCTTTCCCATTAGTTTATAATGGGTCAACTGAGTTATCTTCTATCTTAAACGGGTCAATTGGTAAACTGACAAAATGACCCAAACGTTTCAAACCTTTAAACTAAACTGACAAAATGACCCAAACCACATGAACTAAAGTTGTGTTTAACTCATCCAAAAATGTTTCAACTTTGGAGGGTTGACTTGTGCCAAACAAAATAAGGCACGAGATTTATAATATTTTATTCAATGGTTGGAAGCCGAAAACTTTAATCATATTAAGGAATCTTTATAATATATTAGATATAAGACTTATATAATCTTTATAATATATTAGAGATAAGACTTATAATAAGCAAAAGGGCATGAGATTATGAGAATCGGATTCTGTGACTCCTTTTACCATTCATCTACATAAACCTTCACAAACTCATATATAAATAGGTGCTATGAGTTTCATGTAACTTCATTCAATCCATCAACCAACCATTTACAACTAAACACCATCAATATGTCGAATACCTACAACTCAACCACCCATCACTACCACAACAAACACAATCTTCACCATCATCATGACTCGGCAAAGAAAATATTGAACGAAATACCACACAAGCTACATGACACACCTCCTTATTCCGACATCTTCTTCAACGGTAATGGGTTTGAGAGATACTCAAACCAACCTCAAACAAACACTACAGTCGCAAACTACCATGATCATAAGCCCAAGTACGGGTTTATGCAAAATGAGGAGGATATAGATGCGCAAGCTACGGATTTCATCATCTCTCGGCACAAAAAGTTTGAACTTAGCAATACAATGTCTATGATGGAAGGCTAGGCCACACACACACACACACACACACACACACACACATATATATATATATATATATATATATATATATATATCTTACATTATCTATGTTTATTATTTGTATGGCAATATTTGTTAAATAACTTTGTATCATTCATTTGGATATATGTTTTTATGGTGTGAAATCAAATAGTTAGTTTGTTTTTATTTCATCTTTACATAGTGTAATTCACTAATTTGTCAAGTAGATTGGATTTTACAAAAATCACAACCTAATTGAGTTTACGTTGTAAAGTCAAAAATGTTGAATGGTAATTGCGGTGCAACCATAATTCTACTCTTAACTTACATTTACCTTCAGACACCCAAATGTGGCCTAACTCATTTGTAACTAGCTCGAAAAAACACTCGAGTGTATTGGGTTTGGGTTAGTTTGGTTTGGTTTTAGCCAATTGGCTCATATGAACTTTCAATCCAAGTGCAACTTGATATGAGCTTGCTCATTGAGCTGATCATGGAAAAAGCACATCTAAATAACCCTAGAGAGGCTTACCACTGCATTGGTGTCGGTGTTTGTCATTTCACACATTGGCGGATCTTGAACTTAGTTTTTTTTTTTTAGAAAATCAGGAGGGTCGGACTTAATACATTTAAAATTTTTCATAAATTTTTGGTAAAACTTACACCTATCTAAACGAAAATACAGGGGTCAGGGACCCACCTGGCCCAAGAAAAGCTCCACCCCTGGTTTCACACCACTTAACATAATAGGTGATATGTGTATCCATGTGAGGGACCATAGGTGTTACGTCCAAGTATAATTTGGGACCAACAATGTACCTCTCATACTTAAGGAACAAATACAAAATTTTAACAAACCACAAAACCATTTGAGTACTTTTTTCTAAGCTAATACATGATAATTTAAGTTATTTTACTTATAAAACAAAAATCAAATTATTCTATTACAGTATTAGTATTAGACACACTATGTAGTAAACGAATAAAAATAAGCACATATCATTAATACGGTTGCAACATTAAATAAAAACCATGTATCAAATATCAAAATTATAAGCTTAATCTCTTTAACTTTTAAAATCATCTTCTCACTCTCATTAATGTTCAATTACTGAATTACGGTGTTTATGATGAGCATCTTTATATCTACTTTTGATATTAAAATCCGGTTATTTCCATACTATACATATTATCTGATGGTACACATTGAATATGACCGTATGTGTCATGTACATTGCGTAAGCACAAGTGGTCAAAACTCGCCTTATAAGCTTTATCTGCGAACCTTTTTAACAACTCAGACGTTGGCAATAGAAACGTTGAATCGTATTAATTTCAAAGTGACTAAAAATATACTTACCGTGACCGCAATAGAGGACCGAATATATCATATGTCAATTCTCAATTGATAACCTTCAATACAATCAAAAGGAGGTGGGAATCTGATTCCATGACTTATAAGAATACAAAATTGAAGGTTCCAAAGATGGGTTTGAACTCGTGTTCAGTCTTACTAAAACTAAACAAGTCAATCCATTTTAAATAAAGAGAGCCGTTCATCACCCCCAAAACTCTCTTACGACCTGTTACAAGTTGAATACAACCCGTCAACTAGTTTTACCTGTTTAGATGAGTGGGTTATACAGGTCGTATCCGGGTGACATAATTTTAAGTTTATTCGAGTTATGGTTGATGTTTTTAACACAAATAAAATATCGGCCTAGATATATATTAAATATCAAAATATTTTATTTTTGTAAATATCAAAATAATATAGTTTAAACATATATGGATAGGAATATGTAATATTTCTTCAAGAATATTAATGGCTTTACATGTATCAAAACCTAAAACACTTCAAGATAAAAAAAAGGCAATGACTAAAACTTATACATAGTATATACATGATCTAAAGTAGATTGTCGCAACAGTTCGTTGCTCTTCGTTCGCTCTGAAATTGATCGTTCGATTTTCAGTTCGGATTCGGTTTTATAAACGAGCCAAGTACGTGCAAAGATACGCTCGGCTCGGTTCAGCTCAAATGATGTTTTAATTATATATATATATATATATATATATATAGGGGAGAGTTCATTGGGGAACACTAAAAAAGTGGGGAACGGGGGAACACTTTTAAAAATTATACTTAACATGTTAAAAAAAATATTTTTCTAAATTTTTTTCGGCGCTTTTTCTTATAAATACAAGTAGAAACATTTTTGATAAAAAAAATCAAAAACTAAAAATATAAAAAATGTTTAAAAAACAGTTATATCTTATAGAATTAACTTAACATGTTAAAAATATTTTTTTTTAAAAACTTTTTCAGCGCTTTTCTTTATAAAAAGGAGGAGAAACTAGTCGAGTAAAAAAACAAATTTTCTAAAAAAAAAAAATTTTAGCCTTTTTTTAATTGATTTTTTTAATATTTTTAGTTTTTGATTTTTTTTATTAAAAATGCTTCTACAAGTATATATAAGGAGAAGCGCCGAAAAAGATGTTTAAAAAATTTATTTTTAACATGTTAAGTTAAATTTTTAAGAGTGTTCCCCGGTTCCCCACTTTTTTAGTGTTCACCAATGAACCTCACACTATATATATATATATATATATATATATATATATATATATATATATATAGGGTAAGGTTCCAGCGTGAACAACCTCCCAAGAGTGAACTGCGTGAACAAATCTTGACCGCTGATTAATATGATCTTGATTATTTAAAGGGGTGGCATGATTGTAATTAATAGGTTAGATTTTATTGTTTTATTAAAATTAAAAGGGTAGAAGTGTAATTATATTATTTTGCTTATTTAAAACTAGGAAAGAAAATTATTTCCAATAATAAGAGAGTAAATCCCGTAAATATACCATGTATTATACACATGTGTACTATCGTGTTGGAATGTATATAACAATAGAACACAACAGTACACATGTGTACTACAGAGCTAAGACAACAATGTTGCGGGTCACATGTGTACTATATCATGTATTATACACATGTGTACTATCGTGTTGGAATGTATAGAACACAGTAGTACACATCTGTAATACGGAGCTAAGAGTTATACACAATAAAAAAGATGACTGAAAACTCTAGTTCAACCAAAAAAAGACTAAAACTATAATTCGAATCTTGCTACTATGACCAAAAACAATGACAATATTAAAATAAGTTAAGATTATCCTAACATATTTAAAATAAGTAATTGTTTTGTAAATGTCGAAAATTTTGGTAACTGATGATGATTTAAATATGTTAGGATTTTGAAATTAATAAGACAATAATTTAAATTCAATATTTATATAAAGTTACAATCTTACCCTTGTTAAATGTATATGGAATCAATGGTTCAGACCAGTTCACGCGGTTCACTCTTGGAAATTTGTTCACGTTTGAACCTAATGCTATATATATATATATTGTACAATCATATTTATACATAATAGCCTAATAGATTACACTAAATCTGAAAGTAAAACCCTAAGCCACTAAGCGGCAGTCTTTGACTTGGACAGTGTGCTTATAGCCTCATTGTCTCCCGCTCTCACCCTAATTTAATCGCCTCTCACTCTCCTCATCATCGTTCTCTACCGTCTGTTCATCGACTCATTAGCCACAACATTGTCATTCATGAAAAATGTTATGCTATGAAATTTGGCTACTTTTTAAGTCATAAAAACTTCACACCCAACATCATTAGTGTCTCTTTCTACA
The DNA here is from genome assembly GCA_030545235.1 of Helianthus tuberosus. Lineage (NCBI taxonomy): Eukaryota > Viridiplantae > Streptophyta > Magnoliopsida > Asterales > Asteraceae > Helianthus > Helianthus tuberosus. The sequence continues at coordinate 3,137,327 of CM060396.1, read as the reverse complement.
AATTTAAACCGAATGGCACTTTCTCATAATTTTAATGCTTGGAATAGTAAGGTTGTCCAAATTACTCGCCGTTCGCTTGACACTTTCTCAGAATTTTCATGCTTGGAAAACGCTCGTTAGAACTTCGGCTCGGCTCGGCTGTAAAACGAACCAATTGGCTAGACTTTACTTGGTTTGTAAACGAGCCAAACACTCTGCTTAGTTTGACTTTTCTCGTCTCGTGAAGAACCCTAATATAAAGAGATTCAAAACACCAAAAAGTTGATAGATTTCCACCAAACTAAATGTTGTTCCCAAACGTGTTTCAATTTTGGAGGCTTGACGTGTGGCAAACAAACCAAAGCCATAACACTTGTAAATAATTCAAAGGTTGGCAGCCGAAAACATCAATCGTATAATACCTTCCAAAACGGATTGTTAAGGAATCTTTTTAGTACATCAAATATAAGACTTATAATATGTGGATTGATAAATGATAAACACCTAAAATATAACAAATGGATATAAGAATCAGATTCCATAACTCCTTTTCACCATTCATCTACGCAAACCTTCTCAAACTCGTATATAAATACACGCGTGTTATGAGTTCAAAATAACCTCATACAATCCATCAACCAACTATTTACAACTAAACACCATCGATATGTCGAATTCCCACAACTCAACCAACCATCACCACCATAACAAACACGATCCTCGCTACTATTATGACCCGACAAAGAAGATAGTGAATGAGAAGCCACACAAGTTACATGACACACCACCTTATTCTGACATCTTCATAAGTGGAAATGGGTTTGAGAGATACTCAAACCAACCTCAAACAAACACTAGGATCACAAACTACCATGATCATAAGCATCAACACCATCATGACACGTCAAAGAAGATATTGAATGAAATGCCGCACAAGTTACATGACACACCACCTTATTCTGACATCTTCTTCAATGGGAATGGGTTTGAGAGATACTCAAACCAACCTCAAACAAACACTAGAGTCGCAAACTACCATGATCATAAGCACCAATATAGGTTTTTGCAAAAGCAAGAGGATATTGATACGCAAGCTGCGAATTTCATTGAGTTTAGGCACAAAAGGTTTGAACTTAGCAAAACAATCCCTACGAGAGGAGACTAGGCTATATATATGTATGTTACACTATCTACGTTTATAATTTGTATATTTTGCACAATCTTGAATAATGCTGTACCTTTCATTTAAATAAATAAATTGTTTTTGTTTCATATTTTTATATAGTTTCATTTATCAATACATAGATTGGATTTTACAAATCACAACCTAATCGAGTTTAAGAATATAATGTTGAAATGTTAAGTGATAGTTCATGAGAAGTTATAATTCTACTCTTAATTAATACAATTACATTTTATCTTAAGAAACCAATATGTTGCTCTTCAAGGAAATCAAGACTCTAGTTTGTAACTAGCTCGAAAAAACTCAAGCAAAGTCGGTTATGGTTAGTTTGGTTTTAGCCAGTTGGCTTGTATAAATTTCCCAGCTAAGTTTGAGCCGATATAAGCTAGCTCATTGAGTGGGGTAAATGTTGTTACACCAAACTTGGTGTCCAGATTCAGGATAACATCAAATTTAGTGTTTTGATACATATGCTGAATATGACATTATGGTCATGAATGTTACGTAAGCTCGACTAGTGGTCAAACCGCCTTATAAGCTTTATCTGCAAACCTTTTTAACCACTCAAAAGGTTGCAAAAGAAAAACTATTAGAATTTCAGAATTGGCTACAAAAAGATACTTGCCAAGACCACAAAAGAAGACCATATATATCACCTGTCAACTCTCAGTTGATAACCTCCAATATAATCAAAACAAGGTGGGAATCAGATTCCATGAATTATAAGTGGAGTCGGGCCTAACCCAATAGCCAAGAATATAGCCCATTGAGTATAACAGACTGAACCCGCCCAACCTTATTACGGAACCAATTTGTCCTTTACTGGACCTAACCCAACCCGACCTGACCCAACGCAGTCAAATTGAAAGCCTAATCAATTACCTTTTTTCCCTTGAATATTTGCAATATAGCAAAGATCTGTCTCTAAATCATATACTATGTGGATCTATAACAAGTAACCATACTACTGAACTTTATCCATATTCACCCAATTCGCTTCAGGAACCATATTTTCAACACCAATCGATTTGTAATAATCTTCTTCTGCTTTGTATACGCGGTCCTGAAACATTTTCCACTCGTTTTTGCACCTCTCCCTCACCTGTCACAAATAAAGATTTGACCACCAAAAGTTAACATTTGCTAAAAAAGACTAGTGCATGTAATAAAAAGAGATCCATTTCATACCCCTCTCCATCTAGCTTTCCCATCATCTTCATTTCCCTATCAAACAACACAAGAAAGATTAGAGCATCATGGTAAACAAAAATATTACAAGGACAATTTGGGAACTTTCGCTCATTACCTGGTTTCCGAGTGAAGGCACGCCTTGATGAACAATCCATTGTGCATCTACTACTCCAATTCTTTCGTATGCGGGCTATTAAGAAGGAAAAAAAACATTCTCTTGTTAACACTTCGAGCTTCTTTCGAAAGACAAGTAACAATGGAATTTAAATGCCCGTGTGATTAAGCTGATTTGCGTTACGTTTTTATCTCTATCGGGTCCCATTAAAATTTAAAAAGTAGTTGAAAAAGAAACGAGCAGAAGTCACAGAATTGTTTTAATGCATAAAACCTCGTAAATCACTTTATTAGATAAATGTACGTTTTTGAAATAATATAACTTCTCAAATCATATTTTGACCAATTGACATACCAAATTGTGACTAAGAAAGTTCAACTTTTGGACAAAGTGTTATAACTTATGGTAAACAGCATGAACATGAATTACCTCAACACATTTTTGTAGGGCAAAGTCAAGACCCCATCCATGGACCAAATCATTCTGCATTTATAACCAACTGAAGCATTGAATAACAGAAATAACACATTTTTTTAATAATTTGATCATGGTATATGCAATACCTGGATTAAGTACCATACACAACGCCAAGTCTCTCTAGAAAACACAGGAGCCATGATCTCCACAAATCTGTACCCGTATCCGTACTTGGTAAAGTCAACATTATAACTTGTTTTTTCTGCGAGAAAAGGTCTGCAGTCTGCGGACCACATCTGCAGACATCTGCAGGTGAAGAGGTGGACCAAATGTCTGCAGTCTGCAAGGAGAAGAGGGTTTGTTTTTTTTTTTGTTTTTACATAAACCTCTTCACACAAAAAAACACACGCAATACACACACACTCTTCACTCTCTCTCTCTCTGCTTTCACCACCGCCACCACGACACCACCGCCACCACCGTCACCACCTCGCTGCCACCTCCACAACCACCCACCCCGTCACTTCCACCTCCTCCACCGAACAACCACCCACCTCCTCCTTCCACCCCGTCGCGATCGATGATGATGATGATGATTCGGTTTGGGGGTTTTGGGAGCCGCACCGATTAGGGTTTCGATTTGGGGGTTTTGGGATCGATTAGGGTTTCAGAGAGGGGTGTGTAGCAGAGATCGATTTGGGGGTTTTGTTCGATTTGGGGTTTTTGTTCGATGATGATGCAGAGATCGATTCAGGTATGTGTGTTTTTGGTGGGGGTTTTGTTTGGGATCGATGATGATGATGAAACGAGCGGAGGTGGAGGTCGTTGGTTCCGGTCTGTTCAAAGTGGGGGTGGAGGTGGGCGGCGGAGGAGGTGGTGTCTCGGAGGAGATGGTGGCGGAGTGGAGGTGGGCGGCGGAGGAGGTGGTGTCGGAGGTGGAGGTGGTGTCGGCAGAGGAGGTGGTGTCGGCTGGAGATGGAGGTGAGAAGAGGTGTGCAGACATGAACCCAAGTCTGCGTGGGGAAGACGTCGCGCAGACGTTTTTGGTGAGAAGCTCTTCCGGAAAACAAACGAGCTGCAGACCTCCAATGTCTGCGCGCGTCTGCGCGGCGCAGACATAAGTGGCCAGAAGTGCTTCTGGCCAAAAAAACAAACACCACCTTAATCTAAGCTATAGTGGATAGCCATGCTCAAATGGGCAGGTTGGATAACTGATGAAAATGGTCAATTTAGTAAGGGTTAGCACGGGCCGGGTCGGTTTGGATTGACCCATAAGCCTTTTTGCCCATTGTTTTGGAATTTTATAAACAACTAATATGTTAAGTGTAGGTTGACCCATAAGCTCTTTTGCCTAATGTTGACTTCCAACCCATTTGACCCGATTTACTTCTAGCTAAACTTTTTAGCTTCAACCATTTGACCTTTGAGCAGTTGGAGATGAAATATAACCCAAATTGACCCATTTTTCGGTAAAAGTGTAAATTGTCCCCCGCAATCTCGAATTTCATATGAGCCCTTTTGACCTCAAAGTCAAATTGTATGTAAAAGTTATAATATGAAACAAAATATGTTCATACGCTGCGCATGGAGGCAAATGTGGGTAAGTGCACCAGCGCGGTTTCCCCTTTATTTTTCTGCCGGACCATAAAAAATGAAACAAACATAAAAACACCACTTCATTGATTAAAAGACATACAAAACGGTTTAATGTTTAACGACTGAACAGAAGGTCGAAATGTCGACTTACTTATGAACTTCAAGGTCTTCTTGTCTCTTGGTCATATGCCATGTCAAACCCTTACTTTTTAGATCCAATCCGGGCTGTGATATCTCCAGTTTGTGCTTCTTCACAAGTTTAATATATCTGAAAATGTAAAGATTCAAAGATCATGTCAAAGTCAAACTTGACTATTTAAAAAGTCTTCATAGACACTCACTCTTCAGCATCAAAATTCTCAACTCCCAGATCTTCATCCCATATAAATATGAAGTCGTACGGTGCAACAATATCTGGATGCAGGAATCTTTTAGCATACCACCTATGAAATTAACTTAAGGTCAAAGATACCACCTGAATCTTAACCAATAAAAGTATAAAGTGGTCAAGTTCCTTTACCATTTAGTTTGCTTTGGAACACTTATGTGAATGGCTCGTTTTGACCACTCAAATTCATCCCATTCGGTTGTTCGGCCATCATAGTGGAACAAAAGGATAGTGAAGTTGTCCGAAAACTGTAGAGTCAATTCTCAAACACCATTAGAGGCGGAGATATAAGGTGGCAAAAGGCGGAGAATCCGGAGATAATGGAATAAAGTTTGACCTTTTTGACTGCCTGGTCAATGTTATCTTTCTGATCATAACCAACAGTGAAAGTCACAAGATACTTTGGTTTGAATGTTGGGTCCTGCAAATCACAAGGAGATTAAATGTCTTAAAATTTAACAAGTCTCCAAGAGAGTCAAACCAAAATAGCAAGTTTGACCACATATTTTCTGACCTCACTTGGTCTACCATATAATCTTCTAGGATAAAAGTCTGATTCAGACGCAACTATAGCTGGTGGTAATCTTTCTGCACCGCGAGGGTTAGTTGGGACGAAAATCTGCATAAATGACAAATTATGATGAAAGAATAATAGCTTGAGTAAAAGAATCATAGTTTAACCAATTTAAGGAGCCCTATAAACAACACTAAATTGTCAAACAATAGTACCTGTGATGGATCATCAAGTTTTCGAGCTTTGGTTGAGACATTGTCCCTTGAGACAGAAATGACATTTAAGATTGTTTGCGTAGAACGCCCCGAATTTTTGTCACTAAGGTATGTATCAATGGAGGATACTATTTTGAGCTATCAAATTAAAACCATAATATAAATGTCATAACATAATGCTTTAATTCAAATATGATACAAACAATTCAACTTAGTCCTCGACTCGTGTATACAAAGTAAATTTAGAAGTCTAATGACTCGTTTTCAGGATATATGCTGAAAATAATGCATACCTTTGGTGGTGAAATATCCGGAAACAATACTCCAATGAAGAAACCAAAAACAATACTGACTGTGATTGTTACAACAGCCCTCATCCATTCATTTGGTTTTCTGAAACTTGCATCATGAACAAAGAAGTATCACAACATAATATTCCAAAAAAATAAGTTAATATCAAATTTAAGGAAAATGAAAAGAAAAAGAAACAAACCTACGGCAACTTCCCCTTCTTTTATATCCTTCAATTTTCATGGTGACAAGCCAAATTAAACTTCAATTGTAACTTGCATTCTATAGTTCCACAAACTGTTTTGAAAGTTATAAAAGATTTTTAATGCAAACAATATATCAACAAAAAGACAAACAATGGTAGTTTGAGGATCAAATTATAGTTTGCCAAAAGTTTATCGTTTTCGCAGCATATTAACACATTTAAAACGCGTTTAACCAATTGATATTTGCCCGAATGCAATGACTTCAACTTGTTATTTTCCTCTTTATTTTTGAAACAATTTCTTACTTCAATAGACAACACAAAGATTGAGCACTAAATATCATTGCACCAAAATTAAAGAGATTCAAGAACAACAAAGAATCCTACAAAATTCTAGGAATTCCACACACACACACACACAAAAAAAAAGAAAAAAAAAACCCAAGTCACATACAGTTTGGGAATTAAGATTAGAATGTTCCCCAACCCCAGAATAAAAAAAAAACTCAGAAACAAAAAAAAATGTAATATAATATTATATATTAATATAAAAAATAGTATTCCACATATACATATAAAAAAACCTTAACTACAGTATATATTGCTTGTTTCATCAACTGACTTATATAGCAACAAAAAAAACCACAAAAAGTAATTGCCTTTTCCTAAAAAGATTACCTAAAAACTGGTTTTTAGGATGAACCCACAACTATTTTTGAGGAAAACAATGTGGGTTTAACGACTTTAACCTTAAAGATTTCGTGAATGAAAAGGTTTTGCATGAGAATTGTGAGTTGGTTCAGCAAGAATAATGTGGGTTTCATTGAGTATTCTGTATAGAGTGATTTTAATTTTTAAGGTGTTCATGATAAAGACATTATGGTCTTTGGTTTGAATTATAAAGGCAAAATATTAACATTGAGTACATAGAATCCATTGATTAAATATAGAAATATTGGATTTTAATAATTCTAACTATTCACCGTTGGCCGCCAACAGTCCCAAGTTTAAAAATAACCACTGTCCCAACTATTAACATGTTGGTCTTCAATGGACCCTGACTAACAGAACCCTAACGTCATTAGTATCCAGTCGCCGGAAAAACGTTTACGGACCTTTAGTAACTTTTTTCTAGTAAAAACCCCAATTATTGAAGTCGCCAGAAAACTCTTTTTTCGCCGGAAAACATCTTTTTGGCCGGAAAACTCAAGATTTTCATCCCAAACCTGTTTGTAACCTTCGATCGGACTTTTAGAAATCTTTGTCCGGCCAAAAATGGTTTTCTGACGACTGGAGACTAACGGCGTTAGGATTCTGTTAGTCAGGGCCCATTGGTGGCCAATATGTCAATAGTTGGGACTGCCAGTAATTATTTTTGAAGTGGGAACTGTTGGCGGCCAATGGCGAATAATTGTGATTATTAAAATCCAATATTCCTTATATATTATTTTACTCGATTTAGACGAGTTCAAACTCAATAGTTAATCAAAGTCAATTTGTATATTAAAATGTTTATTACAAGTCTATGGCCCAATATTTGATGGTAATTGACCTTAATTTTATAAATGACATGCCTCTAAACTTTTTAAAAATGTCAATTAGCAACATAATTTTATTTTACATGGATGTCATGTTAACTTTGTGACGTTGAATTTTAATTGCCTTAATTACAAAGGCATATCATCTTATATAATCAAAAATTTATCGAGGACAACATTCTTAATACTTACTAACGTCACTTCATCGAATCATGACATGTTTACTAATAGAAGTTATTTTTCATAAAGCTTTGACGAGTACATGTATGTTAAAGTTAAATAATTTTAATATACAAAAATTGGGTTAGATGATATAGATGTTAACTAGTCACTAATTCATATATATGTTACTTCTAGAGAAGAATCAAGTACATAACGAAAGAGAAAAATGTGCAACAACCAGGATCCCTATGCAATAGACAGAATCGTGATGACGTGTTTAGATGGAATGTGAATCCCTATTTAATAGGTGATTTTATTTCATTGACCAACCAAATACTCTCTCTGTTTTTATTACCCTTCAGTGTGTTATTTCATTCCCACACTTTCACACCCTCTATCTCTTTCACAATAGCATACTTACTTTCCCTTCCTTAAAGCATTGTGATGGTCCTAACTTCTCAATTTTTTTTAAATAAATAAAAGTATTTAATAATGGGTCATGCTAATTGCACACGGCCAAAATTATTTTCACACCTCAAAGCGCCGCGCTTTGGCCATAGCGCGGCGCTATGCTCGACAAAAGGTGCTTCGATTGACGTTTGAGACATTCGCTACTGTTTGAGAGACATAAAGCTGATTATGATGTTTTGTCGTTAACCCTAAGCGTCGCGCTTTGGCCATAGCGCGGCGCTTCGACCCCAAATTTCACCCATTTTACCTTTTAAAAGCAACCTCTGAGACAGACACTTCGATATACATTTTCATTCACAGACACTTCGTCCCCCATTTTCATTCATTTCAGATCAAAGGTCTGTATTGCCTTTATTCCCCATCCGTTGTGTTTCTTCAAAATAACGCGCGGTTTTGCTGTATTAGTTACATCTCTTGAAAAAACGATGTCGTGGTTAAACAACTATATTTTCGGTCAATATTCTGACGAGGCAGTTGTTCCTGATTCTTACGATGGGACCGCTATTTCTGACTCGTATGAGAAACCGGTCTCGTCCAACTTGAGGGAGGCAGAGGTTGTATCTGGCATTCGTTATCGTGATAACACGGTGACGCTGGATTTGAATACCCCTGTGGAGGACCCTTACGCACAACAAGGTTATTCGAATTTTGGTTACGGTGGCGAGTACAGCTTTGTACAGCAGGAGTGTGGTCCAAACGACAGTTACGGTTGTCAACAGAGCTTACAAGGTTATTCGAATTTCGGTTACGGTGGCGAGCACAACTTTGAACATCAAGTATATTCGGACCTCGGTGACGATGGTGAGCCGGGGGATGTGTCTGTTGACGAGGAAGGCTGTTACCCGGTTACGTTTTCGTTTGATACGACGCAGACCTTTTCGTCACGTAAAGAGTTGGTGCGTTGGGTACAAGACACGGCAAAAGACAACGGTTACCTCATTGTGACTAAGATGTCGAATAAAAGAGGAGAGAATTACAAGATTTGGTTTCAATGTACTTTTGGTGGGGAGCATAAGAGTATAGCTACACAGAGGAAAACGGGTAGCAAGAAAATAGGCTGCCCGTTCGAGATGATCGGGTTTTCGGAATCATCCGGAAGTGTTTGGAGGATCGAGGTGACGAAGGCGAAGCATAACCACACTCCTATTGAAAACTTAGAGGGTCACGCGTATGCGAGAAGGCTTTCTTCGGAGGATACAAAACTGGTTAAGGAGCTGGCAGAGCAAGACATTCCCAACCAAAGTATCTGGCGAACGCTGACAAAAAACAATCCGGCTAGAAAGCTTATTCCGAAAGATATACACAACGCTGTTCAGAAGATCAACGCCGAAAAAAATGTCGGTAAGTCTCCGATGCAAAAACTTGAAAGCATTCTTCTCGAAAAAAATTACACTTATTACATGCGCACGAATGAGATATCAAACGAAGTTGAAGATGTCTTCTTTGTTCACGAAAGATCATTCAATATGTGGTGTGCCTTCCCGCATGTGCTAATGATTGACGCCACCTACAAAACGAACATGTACAACCTGCCATTTGTTCAGGTCGTAGGCATGACGTCGACAAACAAATCGTTTACGGCTGCTTGTGCGGTAATTTTCGCTGAGAAGTCAGAGAACTACCTATGGGTGTTGCAGAGGACTGACAAAGTCAGTCCTTGTCTGTTGACCATGGCCAAAGCGCCCCGCTATGGCCAAAGCGGGGCGCTTTGAGTGTGCAAAAAGACAAAGGCCGTGTGCGAATAGACCAGGCCTTAATAATAAAAGATATAACTTAAAACAAAAATGCATTACTATAATAATTATATATATATATATATATTAAACCCATTAAGTGTAACTGTTTTTCAAATCATTCTCTGCCATTGGATCATGCTGAAATGAAATCTTGACCATTTAAACTCCATATTTTGACTGTTAACATAGCAGTTCACGGCAGTTTCCTAGCCTCCGCCTTTTCCTACCCATGTTTTCCACGAATCACGTTTCCCCCAAAATTGGATCGTGGGTTCAATGCAGTTGCGGATGGGTAGAAAGCAGTTGCCGAGCAGCCTTATATAATGTAAACCCTTGAATCAAAAAGGTCATACCTTCAATCGTTTGATTTATGGGTTAATATTGATTTGAAGTCTTGAAGGTAATATGTCTATAATCCTATTTATTGCTCACTTGATTGATTCCCTCGAACAAACTTCTGAAATCTGGTGAGTTGCTTCTAATTGAATCCTTCAATAATATCTTCTAAAATCCATTGTGTTAATTACTTGATGGAAGTGTTGAAGGTAATTTTTCTGTCATAAATAGTTTCTGCCCTAAATCGATTTGCCCTAATTATGCTCTGGTCTATTCTATTAGTTTGTTCAATAAACATTGATAGATGTCAAGTATGTTGAAAGTTTAAATTTATAAGTGTTTTTTTTTTCAGTGCTAATTTTGTTGTTCAGTGTGTACTCACTGTAGTTGGTTTTTTGGTTAGGATGATGAAGAAGAATCCTTAGGCACGAAAAGAACATGCGGCCACATTGGGAGGTGTTTTGTAAGCATTAAGTATTCATGCAAAGATGGTGAATCTGAAAATTTTGATTGCTGTAGGCCTGTAGTGATGTTTCTAATAATAATCTTTGTGGTAAGATACCCTTTGATGGCCCTTTCACAAGCTTCCCAATCGACGGAATTCAAACTTAAGGGTTATAAAGACAAACTTCAAAAGTTGAGTGGGATGGCATGTTAAGTGGGTTCAAGCAATTCGAAAAGGTGAATCTTCTGGTCTTGAAATCGCAGGTTGAAATCCATTTGTCAAAATCAAATTTGACTATTTGAAGCATATCCAAAGTAATTGAGAATGAGTATTGATATATATTGAATTTCTGATATAGAGTATTGGACATGTGTTATTTATGTTTAATTATCATACAAGTTTTTTATTGATTATTTAACCTAACTTATTTATGTGCTTTGGGCTGAATTATTTGTGAGAGCTTCCTTTATTTGGAATCCCTTGCTTACACACTTGTGTTTCTTTCTCATGGTCGGTTGCCATGGCACAGATTCAGGTTGCATTTCGTCTTTGAATATTCTTTTTATTGTTTGATTTGTATATTTTTGGTATACTTACATACTGACTTAACTGTTGTAGGGATAAAGTGGAAGTAATTCAAGGAATATCAATAATACATAATCATCATACACTTTAATGTTTTAGGACTTTATATGTTTAATTAGCTGTTTATATGTCAAAATTTTCATGTGTTTACAGTATGTTTATACATATAGTTTAACACCTAAAAGTTTTATAAAAATGAAAATGGTTTTATTTATGTTTATTTGTCTCTAAATATTCTTGAAAAAAATTGAATTTTGCAGGGTTCAGCAGCTACAGATGCAAGCTGTGAATTTGTGATCACCACTCCACAGCAGTCTCTAAGAGATGCAAATAACCCGACTGGGTAATTCTGCTTTCGTATTCGATTATTATTTGTGTTATTTGTTAATTGTGATCTGATTATTGTTCGTTATTTTCGGCAGACTCCTCTCGATTGCAGAAGAGACCTTGGCAGAGTTCCTTTCAAAGGCCACAGGAACTGCTGTCGATTGGGTCCAGATGCCTGGGATGAAGGTATGTGATATATATAGAGAAGGGGGGGGGGGGGGGGTTAAGGTAAAATGAAAACTTCTATGAGTTGTGAGAACTTAAGAGAACTCGGCCAAAGCGAAATTTAAAAAAAAATTAACTAAAAAATCTTTAAAAATCAACTTTTTTAACAAAAAAAAATTAGTTTTTGTCACATTATTGTTCACTTGGGCCAATAATTTTAAGTGCTTTTGAGCTGCTGTATTAGTAGCCCTTGCCAGTCAAAACAGGTACATTGTTCTACTATCCACCCATAGTTATTGATGCATTTGTTTTAAAGCTCGAGACATCATAATTTTCATTTCATTTCAAAGTGTTTATGAGTTTTTCTGTAACAATCATAAGACCATTGGATGCACGTGGGATCCACAAAGTATGGGTGCTAAACGGGTCGTGTTCGCGGGTTGGCAAGTTTAACCCGACCCGAACCCGAAAACTTTATACGGACTCGAACCGACCCGAACCCGAAAATCGTGCCATATATATGAACCCAAACCCGACCCGAATATTCGCATACTGACCCGAAACCAACCCGTTCAACCCGAATTTTTTATTTTTTTATTTTTTTTCAGCAAATTAATATATTAAAATTATATAATAAAATTACATTAAAATCATAAAAATTTATGTCAACTTTCATTTTTAAGTTATATTTATAGCATAAAATACACACCCAATTTAATTTATCACAATAAACATATTTTAAAAAATTTATAATATAATAGAAATGAGTTAAACGGGTCAACCTGTCAACCCGACTGGGTTGACCCGAACCTGACCTATTTAGCTAAACGGGTTCGCGGGTTCAAACTGAAACTGACCCGAACCCGTTTAGACTAAACCCAAACCCACGAATTTCGTGTTAGGTTCGTGTCGTGTTTTCGGGTCGTGTCAGAAATTCACACCCCTACCACAAAGGCAAAGTTTCTTTCGCTTTCAGTTTGCATAAATGCAAGTGTCACTTCACCAGAATTTATAATCAGAAGAGAATTTGTAAGAGTTCTATAAATAGAAGACATGAACAAAATCAGACTAGAGAGATGGTTGTATGAAGTTGCAGTTGAAAGGTGTTGGTGGAAAGCAAAATCCCTATTGAAATCCATATGCCTTGGTGTTAGCTTCCAACACCAGGATTTATTCAGGAGATAATTTTTAAAGATGGATTCTACAAATCATGGGAGTCTATCAGATCATATCATGAGTTACGATGGTGATTCTTTAAGGGAAATGGTAAGCAGATCCTGTGAAAGTATAATTTTTTTTTATAAAATTGTCACTTATGTCATGAAAACTTTGATTTAATTTCACAGGTTGAATCTGCATTTGAGTCTGCAAGAATTTGTAGCATATTAGACTACCACAATTTTGAATTTTTCTGTGAAAGTAAGCAATCCCGTAATGATGGTTCAAGCATATCATCTTCTTGTGGCTAAAATGTATGTTTAGTATAGGGATTGTGCCAATATATATATTAAGCCCACGCAGCCTAACTGTCATTGACATCAATCTCCACCGTTAGATATTGCTGAAACTAAATCCTGACCGTTTAAACTCCACTTTTTAACTGCTGTTGTGGCAGTTGTGGGCGGTTTATTTCTCATCGTCGGTTAACCCACTCTCCTTTTTCTCATCCTAAATCCTTGCTACCATAACCGCACCTCCCGTAGGTTATTTAATGGTTCGTCCCCAAACCTTCCATTCTCATTCTTAGATTTACATTCTTCAACTGTTCCCCCTAACCCTGCAGCGATTCAAAGTTCATCCAACTTTACAATCCCATCTGCCTTATTTCTTATACTCTTTATCTTTTTATATTTCTGGGAAATTAGTGTGGATCAAGCAAGCATGACTTCAGTTGCAAAAGTATTGAAGGTTAGTTGTTTATTAAGTATGTTGTTTAGAGCATTACCTTTATTATTTTCAATGTCTTTTTTATCATATTATTTGTAACCTTGAAGCCTCCTACATATGGAATTTAATGTAATTGATTCCCTTGATGCTTGGTTATTTTGCAGGTTTGACCTGACCGGGTCTTTAAGTACATCTTACAAGTTATCATAATCTTGGTTAACTCGATTTCAGGTACAATGCATGTTGGCTTCCTTTGATTGCTAAGCATTCGAAATCCCGGATCTTTGAAAGAGCTATAGTTGTTCCTCTGGATGAATACCCAAAAGAGGATCCACAGCAAGGTGGTGAGGGTGAGTCTACTGAATCAATTTTAAATGTTTCTGTTTATTTGAAGTTCAGTTTCATATTATCTTTTGAATTTGAGATAGTAGACTGTAGGTTTTGTGAAGTTATCTTGATCATATATTCACATAATCGCATTAGTGTAGTATAAGAAACAACTATCATAGTAATTTATAATAATTATATGTTGGCATATTGCTTGTGGCTTAGAATATTCTTCATAAATATATGATTTAATACAAATGCATGCTCTTAAAACCCACCATGCATATTATAATGTCGTGTTACTTGGTTTTCTCTTCAATTGTGGTTGTGGGTAATACTAAATTAAGAAAAAAAATGAGTAGAGAAGAACCTCATAGTGATTAGGACAAAGGGCTTCTCTCTAATTTAGGACATGCAGCTGCTGGATAGGCACACAACCATCAACAACATTTGCGCAGGTTGGATAATGGGTTGCAATAGATTCCTGTCAAATTGGGTGATCTTTTACTGGTCAAAACAGGTTGGGTCATGTTAGGTCGGTCGTCGCCGACCTGTTAACACCTTTTGTCCATTCGATTTTTTATAATTTTGACTTAGGTTGGTTTTGCGTGATGTTTGGATGTTGGACTTGTGTTGTTTGTAGGATCGATACTCGGCAAGAAGTGTCCAGGTTTCAGATATTCAAAACGCTTATGAGCTAGCTTAGGATTTTACACATACCGGCTAAACCTGTCATCAAACATTTAGAAGATTTCTTGTCAAAGGTGGGATTGTTGCAGAATCTTCTATTGGTTGTGTCTTTTATTTTTCTTTAAGAATAAATAGTAATATATTTTCACTTTATTTTTTATTTGGTCATCTGGGAAATGATGTTGCTTTGTCTTTATTTATAGTGTGGTCAATTATTTTTTCCTAATTAGTTGTACTTTGATATTAAACATTGTTTTTGTTTAGAATACAAAGAAAATACCGGGCTACTGGAAAGGTCCTTGGATATTGCTTTTAAGTAATAAATTTTATTATAAGTTTATTGGTTAATAATGGTTTCATGCTCAGTGTCCTACTTTAAGGAGTCCTAATCAAGGAAGTAAATAGATTCCTTTGCTTTTGATTCATTACTTAATTCTCAATCTTCACAATTTGAAGATATAAATCTATTTGAATATATGGGTTCAGCAAAAACCTTGCTAAATCTATATGTTACTTTTCTGATGGGCTTTAATAGTAAAATAGTATATAGGACTGTATAGGTGTTTTCTATTCATATTATCCTTTTGTAATTCACATATAACATCGCAAAACCGGTGGCCTGGATGCCTAGATCAGGTAAATTGTGGTTTTAAAAAGGTTCAACTTGGTTTGGGTTAAAAGGAGACACACTTTAGAAAACTAAGAAGCAAAAATTGGGTTCATCCACTACATTTGTTTTTGTGTAAGTGGTGGCGAAAGTGATAGGGGATTGTGGTGGTTGTGTCAAGGTCTCAAGGATGACCGGTAAATAGTGGCAGCAAACATTGGTGGTGGTTCGGTGGTGCTCTCCGATTTGGACCCATTCTAAACTAGCAAGTTTTATAGGAGTGACCTGTTTTTACCAATTGTATAATTTAAGTGACCCAAGTTAACTCTTATATTCTTTTGACAAACAAAAATTACCTAAATCAACCCTTTTCTTAATGAATGGGTCATGAGTGTTAGGTGCATTCACACCAACTCTACTTTTCTTAGACTATACGGAAGGGGGGGGGGGGGCATGAAAGAGTTGCGTTATTCGACATGTGACTTCCACGTCAGCACACGTAAGAAAAAAGTGGTGTGGTGCAAAAAAGGGAGGAGTGGAAGCGGCGTGGTTAGTGACGTTTTTATAAAAAAAAACTAATAATAAACATCAACCAAAACACATCCGATATCCACCCACCAATCAAGAGCCTCCACCTCACAACCCAAATACACCCTACGCCGGTGGAAAACTCCCCTCCCTCACTACCACGCCACCACAAGAGGTGGTGTTCTCGGTTAAAAGGGCCATTACGCCACCATTCCACGCCCACACCGTGTGGTCTCAAGAATTAAATATTCTCATATTACTCTTGAAACACTGAAAAGTTGATTGCACATCAAAAGTTAAAGGTCAAAAACTAATTGACACAATTAATTGTAATAAAAATCAGTTTTAATCCGTATTGGAGATATTTAAATGTTTCATCGTGGGGTAATGTGTTTGGATAATGTGTTTTGAGAATGAGTTTTAGTGGTTTGAACCGAAGAAAAGGAAAAGTTAGATGGTTGTAATTTTTTCAAATAGGAGATGGAAAAGAGGAAAAGGAGAAGCAAACCGAAATACCATTAATATACATTATCTTTGTTTGTTACGTTAGCGTAACCCGTCCAACGGACGGGTATTAAACTAGTTATAATTATAATTACAAAATAAAAGAAAAGTACATGATATAACAAAAACATAACAAAAGTTGGTAAATTAAACCAACTCCAACCTATAACTTCTGCGATCTCCTCCTTCTTTTGATGTATATCTTAATTGGATTAACCCGTATTTAGTAGACGACATATTAGGATGTGATATTTGTTTCCGTTAATTTACAGAGAACCAATAAAAATTATGATTGAATGCGTACCCTTTCTCATTCCTCAATCAAGATAATATATAACAGTACATGATCTCCTATTGTTAGTAAATTTACGAATGTAAATGAGATTACATGGAAACAAATATCACATCCTAATATGTCGTCTATTATACCCATGTAGTCGAAGCAGGAGGTGAGCGAATGCTGAGACTGGAACGAAAGTCGTCAAATAGGACGAGGAAGCGGTCGAAACTCTTGGGGACGTGACCGTGGAAACTACAGTGGAGGTAATAAGCCTACTGTTTAAGGCTACCAGGTATGTGGAACAAGCAATCCGTGGGCCGACCCACAATGGCCCGGTCCACCACCACCATTGTCCACTCTAAGGTGACATTTTAATATTGAACAATCTGTAAATTACAAGACAAAGAAGATAGTGAATGAGATGCCACACAAGTTACATGACACACCACCTTATTCTGACATCTTCTTCAACGGAAATGGGTTTAAGAGATACTAAAACCAACCTCAAACAAAAACTAGGATCGCAAACCATGACATAAACACCGATACAGGTTTATGCAAAAGCAAGAGGATATTGATGCGGAAGCTACGGATTTTATCGAGTCTAGGCACAAGAAGTTGGAACTTAGCAAAACAATGTAATGTTAAAAGGTAATAATTCCACTCTTAATTATTAATATAAGTAAATTATATCTTAAGAAACCTAAATGTTGCTCTTAAGTAATCGGGACTCTCATTGTAACTAGCTCGATAAAACTCAAGTAAGCTATGGTATAAACCAGTTGGCCTGTATAATGTTACTAGCTAAGTTTGAGCTGATATAAGCTCGCTCGTTGAGTTGGGGTAAATTTTATACCAAACTTGGTGTATAGATTCGGGATAACTATAATACATCAAATTCAGTGTTTTGATATGTTGAATATGACCTAATAGTCATGTATGTTACTAAAGCTCAACTAGTGGTGAAACCTCGCCTTATAAGCTTTATTTGCGAACCTTTTTAGCGACTCAAATATTGCAATAGAAAAACCGAATAGTGTTAGAATTTTGAAAAGTAGCTAAGAAAATATACTTACCAAGAGTCCAAGACCACAAAAGAAGACCTAATATTTCACATGTCAACTCTCAATTGATAACCTTCAATACAATCAAAATAAGGTGAGAATCAGATTCTGACTTATTGAAGTATGAAACTAGAGCTTCCAAAGACCGGCTTGGACCCTGCGAATTACTAACCCGTCATAAGTGGAGTCGGGGCTAATTCAACAACCCAACCCAACCCTACCCAACACAGTCAAGTTGCAACCCTAATCAACTACCTTTTTACTGTTGAATATGCTTAACATACTCTCAATAATGACCTTAAACTTTTAGAAACAGTGAAGATCTGCCTCAAAAATCATATACTATGTGGATCTATAACAAGTAACAATACTACTTATTTTTATCCATATTCACCCAATTCACTTCAGGAACCGTATTTTCAACACCAAGCAATTTGTAATAATCTTCTTCTGCTTTGAATAGGCGGTCGTGAAACATTTTCCACTCGTTTTGGGACCTCTTCCTCACCTGTCACAAAAAAAATGACCACCAAAAGTTAACGGTTGCCAAAAAACGACAGGTGCATGTAATAAAAAGAGATCCATTACATACCCCTTTCCATCTAGTTTCCCCATCATCTCCATTTCCCTATCAAACAAAACAAGAAAGATTAGAGCATGATGGTAAAACAAAGATATTACAAGGACAATTTGGGAAAATTTGCTCATTACCTGGTTCCCGAGTGAAGGCACGCCTTGATGAACAATCCATTGTGCATCTACTACTCCAATTCTTTCGTATGCGGGCTATTAAGAAGGAAAAAAACATTCTCTTGTTAACACTTCGAGGTTTCTTGAAAGACAAACAACAATGGAAATTTAATGCCCATATGATTAGATTGATTTGGGTTATGTTTTTATCACTACCGGGTCAAACTGCAAAAAAAATAATAAGTAGCTGAAAAGGAAACGGTCTGAAGTCACGATGCATAAAGCCTAGTAAATCAGTTTTTTAGAAAAATAGACGATATAACTTCTCTAATCATATTTTGACAATTTGACATACAGAATTGTTATTTAAAACAGTTCAAATTTTGGGCAAAAAGTGTTAATGGAATTTATGGTAAAGAACCAAAAAGTGTTAATGAATATGAATTACCTCAACACATTTTTGTAGGGCAAAGTCAAGACCCCATCCATGGACCAAATCATTCTGCATTTACAACCAACTAAGCATTGAATTACATACAAATAACAAGGATTTTTTTTTTTAATAATTTGATCATGGTGTATGCAATACCTGGATTAAGTACCATACGCAACGCCAAGCTTCTCTTGAAAACACGGGAGCCATGATCTCCACAAATCTGTACCCATAACCGTACTTGGTAAGTCAACACTTACACTATTTGGTAACACTTATATTTTTGTAAAGTTATCATAATCAAGTTACATATTTTCCCTTGGCATTTAATTCAAATCGCACAAGTAAAACACTTGAACTAAACTATAGCGGATAGCCCAAATGGGTAGGTTGGATAACCGATTAAAAAAGTTCAATTTAGTAAGGTTTAACATGGGTCAGGTCAGTTTGGATTGACCCATAAGCTTTTTTGCCCAATGATATGGAATTTTATAAACAACTACTTATGTGTGGGTTAACCCATAAGCGTTTTTGCCCATTGTTGACTTCCAACCAATTTGACCCGATTTACTTTTAGCTAAACGTTTTAGCTTCAGCCATTTAACCTTTTAACCGTTGAGTAGTTGGAGATGAAATATAACCCAAATTGACCCATTTTTAGGTAAATGTGTAAATTGTCCCCTACAATCTCGAATTTCATATGAGCCCGTTTAACCTCGAAAGACAAACTATATGTAAAAGTTATATATGAATATGTTCATACGCTGCGCATGGAGGCAAATGTGGGTAAGTGCACCATCCCGGATTTCCCTTTACTTTTCTGCCAAACCATAACAAATGAAACAACAAACATAAAAACTCACTTCATTGATTAAAATACATAGAAAAAGGTTTGATGTTGAACAACTAGACATAAGGTAAAGTGTTGAATTACTTGTGAACTTCAAGATCTTCTTGTCTCTGGGTCATATCCCATGTCAAACCCTCACTTTTTAAATCCAAGCCGGGCTGTGATATCTCCAATTTGTACTTCTTCACAAGTTTGATGTATCTGAAAATGTAAAGAATCAAAGATCATGTCAAAGTCAAACATTGACTATTTAAAAAGTCTTCATAGACACTCACTCTTCAGCATCAAAATTCTCAACTCCAAGATCTTCATCCCATATAAATATGAAGTCATACGGTGCAACAATATCCGGATGCAAGAATCTTTTAGCATACCACCTATGTATTCAACTAAAAGTCATAGATTTTACATACCCAATAATAAGTATAAATTGAATTTGTTTCTTTACCATTTTGTTTGCTTTGGAACACTTATGTGAATGGCTCTTTTTGACCACTCAAATTCATTCCATTCGTTTGTTCGGCCATCATAGTGGAACAGAAGGATAGTGAAGTTGTTTGAAAACTGTAGAATCAAACACCATTAGAGGCGGAGATATAAGGTGGCAAAGAGCGGAGAATCCGGGGATAAAGAAAAAAGTTTGACCTTTCTGACTGCTTGGTCAATGTTATCTTTCTGATCATAACCAACAGTGAAAGTTACAAGATACTTTGGTTTGAATGTTAGGTCCTGCAAATCAAAAGAAGATTAAATCTACAAAAAGATTCAACATGTATCCAAGAAAGTCAATCCAAAATAGCAAGTTTGATCACAAATTTGCTGACCTCACTAGGTCTACCATATAATCTTCTAGGATACAAGTCTGATTCAGAAGCAATTATAGCTGGAGGTAATCTTTCAGCACCGCGTGGATTAGTTGAGACGAAAATCTGCATAAATGACAAATTATCAATAATCATCATTTCATATTTTTAGTTATTATTGATGCTATGATCATATAATTGGATGATTATCCACAGATGGATAACTTGAGTAAGAGAATCATAATATAACCTTGTCAAACAATATTACCTGTGATTGATCACCGAGTTTTTGAGCTTTGGTTGAGACATTGTCCCTTGAGACAGAGATCACATTTAAGATAGTTTGTGTAGAACGCCCCGAATTTTTGTCAACAATGTATGTATCAATTGAGGGTACGAGTTTAAGCTATCGAATTCATAAAATAAGTGGCCTTAACATAATGCTTTAATTCAAATATGATACAAACAATTCAATTAGTTATCGGTCTCATGTATACAAAGTAAATTTAGAAGCCAACTATAGCTACTTTCAGTGGCGGATTTAGCCACATTTTATGGGTTCCTAAGAACCCAGTCACTTTGGAAAAAAAATAGTGAGAATTAATAAAAACCTTGTATTATTTGGGAAAAATAGTGATAAAAGGAACCCATTAATTAGAAAAACTTCTGAATCCGCCACTGGCTACTTTGACTCTCAAAAGTCAAGAACAGACTTTTTTGGATATAATTTGAAATATCAAATGTGTACCTTTGGTGGTGAAATATCCCTAAATGATACTCCAATGGAGAAACCAAAAACAATACTGATTATGATCTTTACATCAGCCCTCATCCATTCATTTCGTTTTCTGAAAGTCGCATCATGAACAAAGAAGTATCACAACATAATATTCCAAAAAAATAAGATAATATCAAATTTAAGGAAAAATAAAATAAAAAGAAACGAACCTACGACAACTTCCCCTTCTTTTATAGTCTTCAAACTTCATGGTGACAAGCCAAATTAAACTCCAAAAGTAACTTGCATTCTATGATATCTAGCAACCAAATATTTATTAATATTCAAGAAACTGTTTTGAAAGTTACTAAAGATTTTCAAAGCAAACAATATATCAAGAACAAAAAGATGAACAATATATTGTTTGTTTCATTAACCGACTGATATAGCAAAAGAACTTAAAAAAGTAGGGTAAAGTTCTTGTACAAATAATCTTAACATACTAAACATACAAATTGAAGGAAAACTCAAAAAGACAAGGTGGCATTTTTGTAATTATCAATAACTATCAAAGTTACTCTACAAATATAACTAAAAAAACCTAACCACTCCCCCCACCCCCCAAAAACCTAAAAAAACCTAACCCCCCCCCCCCCCCCCACCCCCCAAAAACCTAAAAAAACCTAACCCCCCCCCCCCACCCTAAAAAAACCTAACCCCCCCCCCCCCCCCCCCAAAAACCTAAAAAAAACCTAACCCCCCCCCCCCCCACCCCCCCAAGCTAAAATGCTAAAAACTAAACCCCCCAAAAAACCTAAAAAAATCTAAAAAAAAAAAAAAAAACACACAAATTATTTTATTTTATTTTTTTAACATTTTTTATTAAAAAATCGCTACTTTTAGTAGCAGCAAAAAAAAAAAAAAAAATGTAGCGATTTTTTAATAAAAATTGTTAAAAAAAAAAAATTTGTGTTTTTTTAGGTATTTTTTATTGTAACTTTGATAGTTGGTGGTAATTACAAAAATGCCACCTTGTCTTTTTGGGTTTTCCTTCAATGTGTATGTTTAGTATGTTAAGATTATTTGTATTTGATCTTTTGCCTAAAAAAGTAATCGAAATTGCATCAAAGATTACCTAAGAACTTGTTTTTAGGATGAACCCACAACTATTTCGAGGAAAACAATGTGGGTTTAATGACTTTAATCTTAAAGATTTCGTGAATGAAAAGGTTGCATGAGAAATGTGAGTTGGTTCAGCAAGAATCATGTGGGTTTGAGGTTTCAACGAGTAATGATTTCAAGGTGCTCATGATAAAAGACATTATGGTATTTGGTTTGAATTAATAAAGGTAAAACATTAATAGTTGAGTACATAGAATCCATTAATTAAAGTTGAGTACATAGAATCCATTAATTAAATATATTATTTTACCCGATTTAGACGATTTCAAAAACAATAGTGATGACTTTCTTGTATTAGGTTACTGCACTCCCCAAATTTAACATTGTATTGTTTTTTTTAACTGCACAAGTCTATCAATGTAAATCATAAATTCTGATAAAAACTTGTTTACATGGAAAATATCTTATCAAATTATATTAAAGTAATTGACCTTTTATAAATGACATACTTCTAAACTTTTTAAAAATGTCTACTAGTTTATAAATGACATACTTCTAAACTTTTTTTAAAATGTCTCTTAGTAACACAATTTTTTTTCGTAGATGTCATGTTGACTCTTTTTGTGACGTTAAATTTTTACTACTTTAATTACAATGGCATGTCATCATCTTATATAATCAAAAATTTATCGATGACAACATTCTTAATACTTACTAACGTCACTTCATCAAATCTTAACATGTTTACGGATAAAAGAGATTTTTAATAAAGCTTTCACAAGTACACGTATATGAAACAAGTTAAATGATTTTAATAATGATACAAATGTTAATTAGCCACTAAACAACCCTTCATATGTTACTTCTAGAGAAGAATCAAGTGCACAACGAAAGAGAAAAATGGGCAACAACCAGGATCTTAATTTGGTTAAGTCAATTGGCTCTTATAATTTTCCTAGATAAGTTTGAGCCGATATAAGCTCACTCGCTGAGTTGGGGTAAAATTTACACCCAACTTGGTGTTTAGATTCGGGATAACTATATAACATCAAATTCAGTGTTATGATACGTTGAATACGACCTTATAGTCATGTATGTTACCTACTAGTTGTCAAACCTCGCCTTATAAGCTTTATATGTGAACCTTTTTAACGACCCAAAGATTACAATAGAAAAACCGAATAGTGTTAGTGTTAGAATTTCAAAGTGTCTATAAAAAATAAACTTACCAAGAGTCCAAGACCACAAAGAAGACCGAATATATCACATGTCAACTCTCAATTGATAACATCTAATGTAATCAAAATAAGGTGGGAATTAGATTCTATGACTTATTGAAGTATGAAGTTAAAGGTTCCAAAGACAGGCTTGGACCATGCGAATTAGTGACCCGTCATAAGTAGAGTCGGGCCTAATTCAATAGCCCCCCTACCCTACCCAACACAGTCAAGTTGCAAGCCTAATCAACTACCTTTTTACCATTGAATATGTTTAACATACACTCAATAATGACCATAAACTTTTAAATATAGTAAAGATCTTCCTCAAAAATCATATACTATGTGGATCTATAACAAGTAACCATACTACTTAGTTTTATTCTTATTCACCCAATTCGCTTTAGGAACCCTATTTTCAACACCAATCGATTTGTAATAATCTTCTTCTGCTTTGGATAGACGGTCGCGAAACATTTTCCACTCCTTTTGGGACCTCTTCCTCACCTGTTACAAAAAAAAAATATTTAACCACCAAATGTTAACATTTACTAAAAAAGACTAGTGCATGTAATTAAAAGAGATCCATTTCATACCCCTTTCCATCTAGCTTTCCCATCATCTTCATTTCCCTATCAAATAAAACAAGAAAGATTACAGCATGATGGTAAACAAAAATATTAGAATTTACAATGGCAATTGGGAAATTTTGCTCATTACCTGGTTCCCGAGTGAAGGCACGCCTTGATGAACAATCCATTGTGCATCTACAACTCCAATTTTTTCGTTTGCGGGCTATTAAGAAGGGAAAAAACATTCTCTTGTTAACACTTCGAGCTTTCTTGAAAGCATGCAATAATGGAATTTAAATGCCCATATGAATAGATTGATTTGGGTTATGTTTTTATCTCTATCGGGTCAAACTGCAAAAATTTTAAAAAGTGTTGAAAGGGAAACCGTCTGAAGTCACGAATTTGTGTTAATGCATAAAGCCTAGTAAATCACTTTATTAGAAAAATAGATGATATAACTTCTCTAATCATATTTTGACAATTTGACATACCCAATTGTTATTTAAAAAAGTTCAAATTTATGGTAAAGAACAACATGAACATGGATTACCTGGACACATTTTTGTAGGGCAAAGTCAAGACCCCATCCATGGACCAAATCATTCTGCATTTACAACCAATTGAAGCATTGAATTACATAAATAACAATGAACTTTTTTTAATAATTTGATCATGGTGTATGCAATACCTGGATTAAGTACCATACGCAACGCCAAGCCTCTCTAGAAAACACGGGAGCCATGATCTCCACAAATCTGTACCCATAACCGTACTTGGTAAGTCAACACTATTACACTATTTGGTAACACTTGTATTTTTGTAAAGTTATCATAAGCAAGTTACATATTTTCTCTTGCCATTTAATTCATACCGCACAAGTAAAACACTTGAACTAAACTATAGCGGATAGCCATGCTCAAATGGGCAGGTTGGATAACTGATTAAAAAGGGTTAATTTAGTAAGGTTTAACATGGGCCGGGTCAACTTGGATTGACCCATAAGCCTTTTTGCCCATTGTTATGGAATTTTATAAACAATTATTACATTATGTGTGGGTTGCCCATTGTTGACTTCCAACCAATTTGACCCGATTTACTCTTTTTGACCTTTGAGTAATTGGAGATAAAATATAACCCGAATTGACCCATTTTCAGGTAAATGAGTAAATCGTCCCCTGCAATCTCTAATTTCATATGATCCCGTTTGACCTCAAAAGTCAAACTATGAGTAAAAGTTTAATATGAAATAAAATGTGTTCATACGCTGCGCATGGAGGCAAATGCGGGTAAGTGCACCAGCCTGGTTCCTCTTTTATCTCTTTTATTTTTCTGCCAAACCATAACAAATGATACAAAAAGGTTTAATGTTTAACAACTAAACAGAAGGTCAAAGTGTTACTTACTTGTGAACTTCAACATCTTCTTGTCTCCTGGTCATATGCCATGCTAAACCCTTACTTTTTAGATCCAATCCGGGCTGCGATATCTCCAATTTGTGCTTCTTCACAAGTTTAATGTATCTGAAAATGTAAAGATTCAAAGATCATGTCAAAGTCAAAGTCAAACATTGACTATTTAAAAAAGTCTTCATAGACACTCACTCTTCAGCATCAAAATGCTCAACTCCCAGATCTTCATCCCATATAAATATGAAGTCGTATGGTGCGACAATATCCGGATGCAGGAATCTTTTAGCATACCACCTATGTATTCAACTAAAAGTCAAAGATACCACATAACCAATAAAAAGTACAAATCGATTTCGTTTCTTTACCATTTAGTTTGCTTTAGAACACTTATGTGAATGGCCCGTTTTGCCCACTCGAATTCATCCCATTCAGTTGTTCGGCCATCATAGTGGAACAGAAGGATAGTGAAGTTGTCTGAAAACTATAGAATCAAACACCATTATAAACGAAGATATAATGAGGCAGTGGACGGATATAAAGGAAAAAGTTTGACCTTTCTGACTGCTTGGTCAATGTTATCTTTCTGATTATAACCAACAGTGAAAGTTACAAGATACTTTGGTTTGAATGTTAGGTCCTGCAAATCACAATTAGATTAACTATATTAAAATTTAACAAGTCTCTAAAAAGTCAAACAAAATAGCAAGTTTGACCACAGATTTGCTGACCTCACTAGGTCTACCATATAATCTTCTAAGATAAAAGTCTGATTCAGCAGCAATTATAGCTGGAGGTAATCTTTCCGCACCGCGAGGGTTAGTTGAGACGAAAATCTACATAAATGACAAATTAAGATGGATAACTTGAGTAAGAGAATCATAGTATAACATAGTTAAGGAAACCTATAAACAACATTAGTTTGTCAAACAATATTACCTGTGATGGATCATCAAGTTTTTGAGCTTTGGTTGAGATATTGTCCCTTGAGACAGAAATCGCATTCAAGATTGTTTGTGTAGAACGTCCCGAATTTTTGTCACCAAGGTATGTATCAATCGAGGGTACGAGTTTGAGCTATCAAATTAAAACCATAAAAATAAGTGTCATTAACACAATGCTTTAATTCAAATATGTACCTTTGGTGGTGAAATATCCGGAAACAATACTCCAATGAAGAAACCAAAAACAATACTGACTGTGATCGTTACAGCAGCCCGCATCCATTCATTTGGTTTTCTGAAAGTTGCATCATGAACAAAGAAGTATCACAAAATAATATTCCAAAAAAAAAAGTTCATATTAAATTTAAGAGTTAATTAGTGTTTACGTCCCTGTGGTTTGTCAAAAATCACTATTTCAGTCCATTAGTTTAAAAATTGCAAATTCAGTCCCTGTGGTTTCACTTTCGTAACCATTTCAGTCCACCTCGTAACCATTTCAGTCCCTGTACTAACAGAATAAATGGATTCAAATGGTTACGAAAGTGGAACCACAGGGAGTGAAATCGCAATTTTTAAACTAATTGACTGAAATAGTGATTTTTGAAAAACCACAGGGACGAAAACAGTAATTAACTCTAAATTTAAGGAAAAAGAAACAAACCTATGACAACTTCCAGGTAGCCTTAATATGCCCCTTCTTTTATAATCTTCAGTTTTCATGGTGACAATCCAAATTAAACTCCAAAAGTGCCTTGCATTCTATTATTCCACAAACTGTTTAGAAAGTTATAAAGATTTTCAATGCAAACTACATATTAACAACAAAAAGACAAACAATGGTATTTTGAGGATCATATTATAGTTTGGACAAAAGTTTATCGTTTTCGCAGAAAATTAACACATTAAAAGCGCGTTTAACGAACTGATCTTTACCCGAATGCAATGACTTCAACTTGTTCTTTTTCCTCTTTGTTTTGAAAAAAATTATCACTTCAATAGACAACACAAAGATTGAGCACTAAATATCAATTCACCAAATATAAAGAAATAAAGAATCCTACAAAATCCTAATTGCAATATGAGATTCCAAAATAAAATAATAAATAAAAAATAAAAAAAACCCAACAACTCATATACATTTTGGGTATCAAGATTAGACTGTTCCCCAAAACCCAGAATAAAAAAAACTCAGAAACAAAATTAAATAAAAATTGCTCAAATAAATTGATGAAGCACAAAATCAAACAACAAACTCAAATGTTTACATTCAATTTATAATAGCATTCCACATAAACATATAAAAACTTTACCTGCAGAAAAAAAAAAAAAAAAAAAAAAAAACACAAAAAGTAATCAACTTCGCATTTAAGATTACCTAAAAACTGGTTTGTAGGATGAACCCACAACTATTTTGAGGAAAACAATGTGGGTTTAACGACTTTAATCTTAAGGATTTCGTGAATGAAAAGGTTGCATGAGAATTGTGAGTTGGTTCAGCAAGAATAATGTGTGTTTCAATGAGTATTCTGTTTAGAATGATTTCAAGGTGTTCATGATAAAGACATTATGGTCTTTGGTTTGAATTATAAATTCAAAATATTAACAATTAAGTACATAGAATCCATTAATTAAATGGTAAATCATTAATAAATTGAGTACATAGAATCATTTAATTAAATATATTATTTTACCCGATTTAGACGATTTCATTGTAAATCATAAATTCCGATAAAACTTCTTTACATGGAAAATATCTTATCTAATCATATTAGTCACAATGAACTTTTATAAAGTACATCTAAACTTTTTAAAATTATCAATTAGTATTTACTTTTTTTAGGAAAAATTACAAGTTTTGTCATTTATCTTTATATCACTTTTCAGGCGGTGTCTTTTTTAACGAATGTTGACAGGCGGTGTCCTTTACTAGGTATTTTGTTGCAAGTTTAGTCCTTTACACCCAACCCAGTTAAAAAACCCTGTTAATTGTTGACAGACGGTGTCCTTTACTAGGTATTTTGTTGCAAGTTTAGTCCTTTACCTAGGTATTTTGTTGCAAGTTTAGTCATTTACACCCAACAATTAACAGGGTTTTTTTAACTGAGTTGGGTGTAAAGGACTAAACTTGCAATAAAATACCTAGTAAAGGACACCGTCTATCAACATTCGTTAAAAAGGACACCGCCTGAAAAATGGTATAAAGATAAAGGACAAAACTTGTAATTTTTCCTTTTTTTATATTAATGTCATTATGTACAAGCTCACATCATCTTATATAATAAAATTATGTACAAGTAGTGGTGGACTCATAAATTATTTACTAGGGGGTACGGATGAAACGTTCAACCTATTTTCAAGGGGTTCGGTCAGATTTTTTGCCTAAAATATACACTAAGGGGACATATTCTCTGAACTACAGTGTCCACTCTAAGGGGACATATTAATGTCGAATAATCTTTAAATTACAGGTCAATGGTTATGTTATGATTTTTATGAAATATGATTATTTGTATATATATTTGTGAATTAAATGTATTGTTATTGAATGCCATACTATTAAAAAACTTTTTCATTTATATGATTAGGTACCCTATTTACTAAGGTGCTGTTTGTTTTTTCTGTAGGAAAAGGTCTGCAGTCTGCGGACCACATCTGCAGACATCTGCAGAAGAAGATGTGGACCAAATGTCTGCAGTCTGCAAGGAGAAGAGGGTTTGTTTTTTTTTTATATATAAAACCTCTTCTAGTTTAAAACACACACAAAACTCTCTCTACTCTCTCTCTACTCTCTCTCTCTAATCTGAACCACCGCCATCATCACCACCGCCACCACTTCACCACCGCCATCATCACCACCACCGTCACCACCTCCGCCTTCACACCGTCACCACCCTAACCTAGGGTTCCATCGAGTCGGAAGATTTCGAGATGATGATGATGGTCTGAACGACATGTCGACGGCTCCGGCCACCGTTCTCGGTCTCCTGCTGCTCCCTATCTTTCTCTCTCTCTCTCTCTCTCTCTCTCTCTCGATTTGGGGGTTTGTTCGATTTAGGGTTTTGGTTCGATTTGGGGTCGGAGCAGGGGTTCGATTTGGGGGTTTTGATGATGATGATTTGGGGGTTTTGATGATGATGATGGTGGCGGAGCAGGGGTGGTGGTGGCGGAGCAGTGGTGTCGGAGCAGGGGTGGTGGTGTCGGAGCAGGGGTGGAGGTGATGATGATGGTGGCGGAGCAGGGGTGGTGATGATGATGATGATGGTGGTGGCGGAGCAGGGGTGGTGGTGGCGGAGCAGTGGTGTCGGAGCAGGGGTGGTGGTGGCGGAGCAGGGGTGGAGGTGGAGGTGGTGCCAAGAAGAGGTAAACGTCTGCGAGAAGAATACTTGGGTCCATGTCTGCTCCAAGAAGAGGTCTCGCAGACCTTTTTTAATGAAAGGTCTGCGAGAAAACAAACAAGCTGCAGACATCAAACGTTTGCGCGCGTCTGCGTCGCGCAGACATAAGTGGCCAGAAGTACTTCTGGCCAAAAAACAAACAGCACCTAAATGGGTGTGGCTAAATGCACCTCCATTTTTACTGTTTACACCCCTCTTTCTAAAAATATCATTTTTATATTTTTTAAAATTTCACCCTTTACCTTTTATATATTATTGTTTAATTTGTCCATTTTTTTTGTTCATTCCATGTTTGTTCTTTATCAATTCTTGCATGACTAATACTAACATACAAATTATCGAAATCAAGCCTTAATTACAAATTCTAACATCATGTCATTTGAAAAATTAGTGGAGGTAATAATCGCTGATTAATCACGGTAAGGTTAGACTCATATTGTTGGATGATTAATCACAGCAAGGTCCGTGTTTACCAATTTGTTGCAGCAAACATGTTGAGATAAAAAAAAATGGTTACTTCAAATGTAGAAAACAAATATTGTTGGAAGCTTGAGGTATTTGGAATTGGCATCAGTTTCTGTTGTTTACCAACTTGCTTTAGCAAACATGTTAAGATAAACCAAAATAATAAACCGAATATGCAAAACAATTTTTGGTTGTGCAATGCCGCCTCAGATGAAGTGTCAACTTATCTAGTTATTACATTTAATGGCATAAACGAAATATAATATATATTAATATAAGGTCTCTGGTAACATGAAGTATTAACCAATTAGAGTTAACATATACATAAATTAATATTTGGCAGAAACCAAATAAGAGTTGACATATAAAGAAAACAATCAAATTGAAAGAATTGTATAAATATCGAGAAGGCTCCACAAATTAAAAGTTTGATGAAACTAAAAAATGCACAAAATTGTTTCTTCAAATACTTTCAATCGGTGTGGAATTTTTTAATGTAAATTGATAAAATTTATGGAAAGTGGATAACCTTAGAAACGTTACGGATGTTTCCGGATGCAAATTTTAAATAAATAGAAAATATAAGATTTGATTGTATTTATTTAAAAACTTGAAGGGGGGAGTGCATCCGGTAAAAATAGGAAAAATGGGAGTGCATTTAGCAACACCCTTACTAAATTAAGTAAGTTTCTCGGTGAGTGGTTGTACAACAATATGGCGAATCTTAGAAGAATCCTTAGATGTTTCTATCTAACTTCTGGGCTCAAAGTTAATCTAGTAAAATGTAATGTCTATGGTTTTGGGGTAAGTGATCCGGAAATCTAAAGTATGGCCAACATTATGAACTGTAAGAAAGGTGCGGTTCCATTTAAGCATTTAGGGTTGTTCGTTGGTGCTAACATGAATCTGTCTCGAAATTGGGAGCCAGTGATCGATATATTCAGAAACCGATTGTCGATTTGGAAGGCCAAGCATCTTTCATATGGAGGCAGAATTACATTAATAAAATCGGTACTAAATTCCCTCCCGACATATTATTTCTCCTTATTCAAGGCACCGGCACAGGTCATTGACTCACTTGAGAGAATTAGACGGGTTTTCTTTTGGGGTGGTAATGAAGAGATAGCGAAGATGAATTGGGTTGCTTGGGAAAAAACGATAGCTCCAGTCAAATATGGGGGTCTTGGGTTTGGATCACTTAAGGATGCTAATCTTGCTATGCTAGCAAAGTGGTGGTGGCGTTTTAAAATGCAGAGAGATGGCTTATGGAGAAACGTAATATGGGCTTTTCATCATAATAATAGATCCTGGATGGCGATTCCAGCTAAAGTTACTATAGCTGGTCCGTGGAAGCAGATTGTAAGCATAAATGACACCTTAGTAAGAAGAGGCATAGATCTAAAGAAGGTTATCAAGGCAGAAATATCTAACGGCTCAAATACGGCATTTTGGCTAGATAATTGGTTGGGTGATATACCATTACACATGAGGTTCCCGAATACTTTTTCTCTTGAAAATAATAAGCTCTGCAAGGTCAATGAACGTTTTTCTCCAAACAGCTCCGATCCACAGGTTACATGGGATTGGGCTAGGCCCATTTTAGTAGGGATTGAAAGCACAGAACTTCAAAATCTTTTGGATTTATTACTTGTTGTTGTTGTTTCACAAGGTATAGACAAACAGATTTGGAAGCTGGATTCCTCGAGTCTATTTACAGTTTCGAGCATCAAAAAATTTCTAAGCTCGGTTGACAGAGCACAGCCAAGCCGGGTTTTCTCATGGAATAACTAGACGCCGAAAAAGGTGGGTATGGTGGCTTGGAGAGCGGAGAAGGATAGGCTTCCAACTAGAGACGCGTTGCATAGAAGACAAATTGGTATTACCGATGCGGCTTGTGTGTTGTGTGGAGACTATGTGGAATCGAGTGAACATTTATTCGTCGCATGCCATTTCGCTCAATTAGTGTGGCAGAATATTGCCTCCTGGTGCAAAATTCCACCCATTGTTGCTTTCGAGTTTAAAAAGATTTGCTGGATCTTCACGGTTACAGTCCGGGGTCGCGGAAAAGAAAAAAAATCGCTGCAAGCAATCATCCATATAGTGATTTGGTGCATTTGGAAGACACGTAATGAGGTAATCTTTAATAATGCTCAACCAAACGTGATCAAGGTATTGGAAGAAGTAAAATCTCTTGGCTATCTGTGGGTTAAAAATAGGTCAAAGGAATCAAATCTTTCATGGGAAGATTGGAGTCGTTCTTCGGTGTTTGAGTAGATTAGTATGTCTTGGCTTTGGCCATACTTGGTGTACTTTGATATTGTATATTTGGTGTCTAGCATCTTGCTAGTTGAATTAATAAAAATTTTCTGTCGGTCGTTCAAAAAAAAATTAGGTTATTCTAAATGCATCATACTTTTTAAAACTTAAATAATTGGTCCAGTAAAATTGATTCTCTTTCATATTACTTATCGTCTTTATTTTTTTTATTTTCCTTTTTTAATATACAACCTTTTTTTTAAATTAACTTCATTAACAAAACGCCTCCGACCCAAAAGGGCAAAATGCCACTACAAAAGCCGACCTCGACCCAAACGTGCAAAGGACAAGACAATTACAACATGTACAACGGACATTTACACCACTACATCCAACTTATTGATTTAAATGAAGACCTATTCTTCAACCATGCGTAACTTCTAGATTTGACTTCTACCATGATATCTTGTGTGGTAACTCTCTTGTTATCGAACGACATTTCATTCCTACCTTTCAAAATGCACCAGCAGGTAACCATTATAAGGCCATGAATTATCTTTTTTTCCTTTAGATCGTAAGTTAAGAAAACTGTGAGCCTCCATAAGATCTCGAAATGCAAAAACATACAACAGGGGTATGTTGCACCAATCATTAATTGTCATCCATATTCTATTCGTAAAAAGACAAGCCGTAAACAAATGTTCACATGACTCTTCTTCCTCCTCACAGAATAAGCATGAAGCCGAAGTAATATACAACTAATATAAGTTGAAGAGGTATGGTCCCAATTCCTTGCCCACATGGCAAGGACCACACCACTTTTCCATCCTATGTGGCGCTGACATCAACGAGACCATCCAGAAGCTTCTGGAAAATATCAAGGTGGCACCAAAGATGCTCCATCCGACATAAAGGACAAAACGTGTCACCAGTCATCAGGCGCCAGGTAGGCCTGCAACGGATCAAGGAGCAGTCCGACAACACCAGTACGACGTCTCCAAAATAGGCAAATGTAGGCGCGCCACATGTACCACTACACTGACCACAGCAGAGGAGACCAAAGGGATATTCCCCTTGGTCGAACAGCTGGCTCGCAACCACAGCTGGCACTGTTGCTCCTCCCTCTTTCACCCTCCGGCTATAAATAGGACCCTTCATCATCCAGGTTGAATCACCTTGCTCTATATACTCTCACACTTAACACACACTGTTTATTCTTCCTCGGAACAGTACTTATTCTCACGCCGGAGCCTGGTTAAGAGGGAAACCCCCATATTCCCCTCTTAGCGAGACTAACGGTGTTGCTGTTTTGCAGGATCCAAGTCATTTCCACGAGTAAGAAAGGAGATTGAACCCACAGAAGAAATAACCCCACAGATTAACCCTGGTGTTAGCCTGTGGTTCATCATTGGCGCCATCCGCTTTTAGCAAAAACCACTCTCATCTCTTTTCTTTTCGAAAAACACTCGTCAAAATGGCCGAACAAAACCCTTCTCACCCGGTAGATGGAGACGTTTCTTCTTTTGAACTCGTTTCGGACAATGTACACGTCCAAAGGGGTCAAAGGAACGAAATTATCCAAGAAGGGCCGATGAACAACGATTTTCCTAGTATCTTTGGAGTACATCCAGGGTTGTTACCCAAAACACAACTGGTGCTACTTTCCAAACTCCACCTAGGATCATCACCCAAACTCCAAACGGAGCTACTTTCCAACCTCCGTCGGAGGTAGTCCAACAAACACCTCCACCAGTGCAAACACAGAGCCATGGAGCTGGCCCCTCAGCTCCATCGGACCAAACACAACTGAACTTCTCTGCACTACTAGGGCTACCCGAAGGAAAAACTCTGGCTTCCTGGTATGCCGAACAAGTGGCGTCTATAAACCTTGTTTACACACAGCTCAGTGCGCAGCAAGCTCTGCTTCAAGCACAAGCCAACCAGTCCGCATTTGTCACCCCACTGCAAAGGCCTTTGAGCACTCCCATGCCTCAACAGACCAATGCATTCAATTTACGCCCTGAATCATTACCTCCACCACACATCAGAAGGCCGAGCGCGCACGACACGCGCGATACTTACGGTGAAACAAAAAGCAATTATGTGCAGTACTCCCACCAACCAAAAAAGCCAATACAAAGTCGTTTAGGCCCGCGCAACATAAACGAAGAGCTCGATAACTATGAAGAAAACGAAGACGAGACATACAAAGAAAGTACAGTGTTCAGTAGGTTGCCGCCAGAGCATGAAGCATACAAACCTCGCAAGCGCGCAGGTTATAACCCAAAAGCAGAGCACGATTACACTTTGAGCTATCGTCCAGACGACATGGCTGAGAATTCAAAATTCATTATAGAGATCGCCACGGCTGCTATCGATAAAACGAAATTGCCACACAACGTGGGCAAATACAACGGGTTGACAGACCCAGACGACCACCTTCAAGTTTTTAACGGTGCTGGAGCAACAGGCGGATGGAATTTACCAACTTGGTGTCATCTCTTCGCTCAAACCTTCGTCGGCGCAGCGCGCGTCTGGTTTGACAGCCTGCCAGCAGGAAAAATCAAATCATGGGTCGATTTCCGAGAGAAGTTCCTTGCACACTTCTCTCAGCAACGAAGACACACCAGAGACCCAGCTGATTGTTTAAACATATGGCGCAGAGACCACGAGAGCGTGGAAGACTTCATCACTAGGTACAACAAAGAATGTCTGGAAATAGGAGACGTAGGCGAAAAGATGATGCGCGCACACTTCATGCGGGCAGTTAAGTGCGATGATCTAATCAAACGTGTAAAGGGACGAGACGGAGGACCTAAAGATTGGGAAACCTTCATTGAAGCAGCAAAAACCATTGCATAGTCTGATAGGCAGTTGACCGGTGATGACAACCGTCAGCGCGGATACAACCACAACGACCGGCATAACAAGAAAGGCAGAAGCCAACCATGGAAAACATCCGGTCACAGAGAAAGAAGCCCAGTAAGGGAGGATGTGCGCCACACAATCAATCAGATAGCTCACCGGAAAGAGGTGAAAAGAGAAAACAAGGAGAAACAGTGGACGTCACTAACAAAAACCCCTTCCGAGGTCTTGGCCACTGAAAATCACCAGTTCAAACCACCCCTACAAATGCGGAACAAGAGGGGTCAAGACCCGAATCTTTTCTGCGAGTTTCACAAAGACACGGGTCACTTAACCGACGACTGCTTCAGTCTAAAGCAAGAGATAGAAAGGGCCTTGAGAGATGGAAAACTCACTCATTTGGTAAAGGGCGAAAAGCGCGATTACCGCCAAATACAAAGAAGAGACGAAGGACCAGATAACAAAAAACTCCAGAAATTAGAAACCCATATGATTCAAGGAGGTCAGCGGAGACCAAAGAAAAACTACAACAAGCGCACACAGGACGATTCGTGG
This sequence comes from Helianthus tuberosus, assembly GCA_030545235.1. Classification (NCBI taxonomy): domain Eukaryota; kingdom Viridiplantae; phylum Streptophyta; class Magnoliopsida; order Asterales; family Asteraceae; genus Helianthus; species Helianthus tuberosus. Next base: position 3,101,290 of record CM060396.1, on the reverse strand, counting down.
CGCGAAAAGCAGGTTGTTTTTCCGGTCGTAAGAGGAGGCCCAAGAGAAAGAAGACCCATAGTCATCCCTGGAGTAATCGGTCACTACCAGACAGATTACATTTTCATCGACCCAGGGAGCACTGCGGATATCATCTATGAACAATGTTTTAACCAATTCGACCAAGAGGACAAAGCGCGCTTGGAACCGGTAGATTACCCACTGACCGGTTTCTGCAACGAAGCCGTTTTTCCTCTAGGACAGATATCATTCCCAGTGTTGCTCTCGGACGGAAGAAACTCATGAACAGAAGAGGTCACATTCATGGTGCTACCAGCACATTCAAGGCACGATATTCTGCTGGGAAGAGAATCCCAAGGCGACTTCAGCATGATCTGCTCCGGCCCACATTCAGCTGTGGGATTCCCAACAGAAACGGGAGTAGCAATAATATACGCAAGCAAGGAAGTCTTAGCAACAGACGAACTCAGACCCGCAAAGGCAAGCAAACCAGCACCACGCCGGGAGGCAGAAAAATGGGTGTTAAACAGCGCGTACCCAGAACAGACAATAAATTAGGACCTGCAATGTCTGATCTAACGCGCGCGGCGCTAAAAAAGCTGTTGTTCCAAAATATGGATGTGTTCACATGGACACCTGCAGACATGGTAGGCGTTCCACGACACATAGCGGAACATCGACTAAATGTCTCTGAAGAAGCAAAACCGGTGGTGCATGCCAAGCGCCACTTGGGAGACATAAAGCACGACGCTATGAAAGAGCAGGTGATGGAGTTGTTAAATGCAGGAATCATCAGAGAAGTCAGATACCAAACATGGGTAGCAAGCCCAGTGATGGTCCAAAAGAACAACGGTAGCTGGAGAATTTGCGTAGATTACAAGGATCTGAACAAGGCATGTCCACGCGACTGTTACGCCTTACCATACATTGATGAAAAGATCGATTCGCTAGCAACATTCCGATGGAAATGTTTCCTTGATTGTTACAAGGGGTACCACCAGGTACAGATGGCTGTGCAAGACGAAGACAAAACCGCGTTCCGCACACCGACAGGGCTATACTGCTACACCAAGATGCCTTTCGGTTTAAAGAATGCGGGCGCGACTTATCAGAGGCTCATGAATGAAACTTTCCACGATGCTATCGGCAAGTACATCAAGTGTATATGGACGATCTAGTCATTATGAGCAAAGAAGAGAATACAATGCTGATGAACATCCAAAAAACGTTCGACACATTGCGCGGAGTAAGTATCAAGTTAAACCCAGCGAAATGCTCTTTCGGCATGGAGGAGGGAAAATTCCTGGGTTTCATCGTCACAAGAGATGGTTTCAAAGTAAACCCTGACAAGATACAAGCAATCGAACGCATGCCTTCACCTTCGACGATCAAGGAGATGCAAAAATTGGCAGGGCGGTTGGCAGCACTAAACCGTTTCCTGGCCAATCACGCCGCTAAATCCTTCCCATTTATCAAAACACTCCGCAACTGCATGAAGAAGAGCCAATTTCAGTGGACTCCGGAAGCCGAGAACGCATTCCGCGAGATGAAAGATTGCCTCATCAAGTTACTAACATTAACTGCACCGGTCAAGGGAGAACCTTTAGTGTTATACTTGTCAGCCTCCGACAGAGCAGTAGGAGCAGTGTTACTTGTCGATCAACAAGGTATCCAAACTCCAGTTTACTATGTGTCACGAACCTTGATCGACCCAGAGACTCGGTATGCCATCATGGAGAAACTAGTACTCGCATTGATCCATGCATCAAGAAGGCTGCGCCGGTACTTTGCCAACCACGTCATTCACGTATTAACAAACTACAATATTAGCAACATCCTCGCAAGGCCAGAGATTTCAGGAAGACTAGCAAAGTGGGCGATAGAGCTCGGGGGCCATAATGTGGTTTTCAGGCCAAGACCGGCAATCAAGGGCCAAGTACTAGCAGACTTCATGACGGAAGTACCTGACGACAAGGATCGAGAATGTAAAGCAATGGAAAAAGCCGAAAAACAGCAAGTCGAAGAACCATGGTTGTTGTATACAGACGGCGCGTCTAACGAAGATGGCGCAGGCGCAGGGCTTCGGCTGGTGAGCCCAGACAAACATGAATTCACCTACGCCATACGTCTGGATTTCAAGAGCACGAATAATGAAGCTGAGTATGAAGCTTTCCTTGCTGGTTTAAGATTGGCGATCAAAATGGGAGTTAGACACATCGAAGCGCATGTAGACTCCATGTTAGTGGCCGGACAAATCAACGGATAATACGAAGCCACGGGAGATACAATGGCACTCTACCTGAGTCAAGCAAAGACGTTGCTACAAACCTTCTATTCCTACAAGGTGCACCACATTAATAGAAGCGAGAATAAACCAGCAGACGCGCTGAGTAAACTCGCCTCTACAAGTTTCCAACACCTGGCGAAAGATGTGCGCATAGAAGTTTTAAGCAACCTGTCAGTGCCACTGAGAGAAGTAAGCGTTGTTCAAGTAGGAACAACGTCTTGGATGACTCCGATAATTGCGTACCTTCAATCTGGAGTACTCCCGGAGAACAAAGCGGAAGCGAGAAAAATCCAGTACAAGGCAGAACATTATCAGATGGCTGATGGAATTTTATACCGAAAATCATACCTCGGGCCTTTGTTAAGATGTGTTGATCCAGAAGACGCAAATTATTTGATCAGAGAAGTGCACGAAGGAATCTGCGGCATCCATGCCGGACCGAGAATGGTTGTAGCAAAAGTGATGAATGCCGGGTACTACTGGCCCGGAATGCATTTAGACGCGGTGAAAGCTCTGAGGAAATGCAGCGGGTGTCAGAGACACGCCCCAAAGACAATGCGTCCCAAGAACGAACTAGTACCTGTGACAACGGCGTGGCCGTTTCAACAATGGGGAATAGATATGGTTGGTCCCTTTCCTGAAGCCCTAGGAGCTGTAAAATTCATAATAGTCGCAGTCGACTATTTCACAAAATGGGTAGAGGCAAAGGCGCTTGCATCAACCACAGCCACCGTCGTCAAAAGATTTATATGGGAACAAATCATATGCCGTTTCGGATTACCACTCAGGATCATCACCGACAACGGAACAAACTTTGCCGCAGACAATCTTCAACAGTGGTTTCAAGAACTACACATTGAGCACACCTTCTCCTCGGTAGCACACCCGCAGGGGAATGGTCAAGTTGAAGCCGTCAACAAGAGTATTGTCGACGGAATCAAGGCAAGGTTGGGAGACAAAAGAAGAGGTTGGGTCGATGAACTGCCCAGCATCTTGTGGGCCCACAGAACGATGCCCAAGACAAGCAACGGAGAAACACCGTTTAGCCTAGTTTACGGGTTCGAGGCAGTAATACCAGCAGAAATAGGATTGCTGTCACCACGGATGCTCTCAATGAACCTGATCAACAACGAAGAAGAGGGGAGGATCGACCTTGACCTCCTAGAAGAAAGGAGAGAAATGGCGGCAATAAATGAAGCAAAGTACAAAACGAAGCTGGAAAAGTATTACAACTCCAAAGTCCGAGTCTGCACCTTCAATCCGGGAGAATACGTCCTCAGAGACAACGAGGCCTCAAATGCTGAAAAACCCGGAAAATTGGCTCCCAAGTGGGAGGGCCCATATGTCGTAGACGCAGTACTCGGAAAAGGAGCCTATAAGCTACGCACCATTGACAACAAGGAGGTTCCAAGAACTTGGAACGCTCAACAGCTGAGAAAATGTTATATGTAGAAAGGTTATGTAATCGCAATGGCCGAATCGCCAACACATTAATAGTAATACAAGAAGTGTTTGGCTATCTCTATATCATGCAAATTTCTTGTCACAACTGCATATATTACTTTGGGCATACACTAAAACATCAATGGCTCGACCATTAGGAAACGTTGTAGACTTCCAAGGCCTGTCACAAACAAAGTGCACAGCCTGGTCAAATACACAACGAAAGCCTAACAAACGCCAAATAAATACTTCGTGCCCACATAAACACGAAAGCATCGAACACAGGACAAACAAACATTGTAAGCACCCCAAGGCTGAGCACAGCTGGGTCCACACAATAACCTGTAATTCGATCACTTCGTATTCACGAACCAACCTGCACACATAAACGACAGAATAAAACGTTGTAATAGACACAACACAACCTGTCAGCGCCATCATTCATTCGTGATACCCGAATCAAAGTAATTATACATGCACATATTATGACGTTAACAAAATTCGCAATAAAACGAAGGCAAATATTAACATAACAAACGTCAAGCATACCCAATTGGTCAGAAGCACGACAGCTAAGCAAAAATTAAAATTGTTCACAAACTTGTCAAATGATTACAAGGCCGTCTAAGGCCATACGCGGCACGCAGGCCGAAATCCTTCATTGGGGACGACTGGTCCCAGCATCTTCATCACCAAGAGCCTTCTTCAACAAGGAAACACCATCGGGTTTCCGAGCCAATTTTTGAGCGGCTTTGACAACCGCAAACTCGAGGGACTCAAATCCTTGACGTTTTTCAGCATACCGAGCGACGCAGTCAGTCTTGTACAACTCAAAATTCTTCAATGGTTCTTTCGATTCAGCCGCAGCTCTCCCTTCCGCATACCCTTCCTTTCGACCAAGATCGCGCGCAACTTCACCAAGCTCATACATGTACTTCGCCAATTCCTCAGAACCGGCAATGCGCTGGGCGATCTGCAAGGCAGTACACGCATGAAGCAACAAAATAACGAAAACAAACAACACAAGAAACAAAGGAAGTTACCAAAGGTACAGCACGCGATAGAAACCACTTGCTATCAGCAGAAACCTCTTCAACCAGAAATTCAGAGGCCTTGCACTCAGCAGTCTTCTCCTCAAGAAGGCGTTCAGCAGCTTCACAATCAGCAATCTTCTGCTTAGCAAGGTTTTCCAGGTTGGCAAGACGATCAACATACTTCTTTTCTTTCTTCTCAAACGCAACACGCGCCTTCTGAGCCTCCTCAGCAATCTCCGTCTTTTCACCAGACAAACGCACAATAGCGTCACGTTGAGATTTCAGCTCGGCATTAGTACGCTCACACGCGGCTTCCCAATTTTTCTGCTTGTCAACATTGACTTGCTTTTCTTGGGCAGGTTTCTCTTCTGCATCAGGTACCCTCCACATCAACCCCTTCTTCTCAACAGTAAATTTTTCTCTCCCTTACGCTAATAGCTTCTTTTCATTTTCAAACTCAAGAGTGTCCTCTCCCATCAGCTTCCACTCACGGACAATCTCCTGAGAAGTAGACAGAAGTTAACCCCGGCACGAACGTGATCATCCAACAGTTCTAACCGGCGGCGCCTCTTCTGAAATAACCTTTCAGCTGGGGGGAGAGACAGAGAGAAAAACTCATGACAGTTGTCCAGATCATTCATCCTGGAACCTTGGGTTAGATTCCAGCGGGGGGCATGAGGAAGATCATCACAAGCGGGATTCTGTGTATCAAAAGAATCAGCATGCACATTCTCAAACTGAGGGCTGCGGACAGCACCTGAAGTAGCCCCGCCATCGCCACCCGGAGGGCGTTTAGTATAAATGGTTTGACGTGGAGCAGTCTAACTGGACTCCACTGTAACATCAACGCCCTTACCTCTACCATCGCCACCAGCAGCATCACCACCACCCTCACCCACATGCTCAACGTTTACGTCATCTTCCTTATTCTTCTCCCCCAGATCATCACGAGGCGGAGTCAACCCAAACGTCCTCGAAGGTGGAGATTCTGGTGGGGTGATTCTTGAAAGGTCAGTTTTGTGTGAAGTCTTGGCTGGCTTGGCACCTAAACGAACAAGACATTTAGAGAAAAGAACGAAAAATAAGCAAACAGGAAAAGCCAAACAAAAAATGAATGATAAACCAAGTACCAGAATCTTCAAAAATTTTCTCCAAAAGATTCCCGTGTTTCTGAGTAAAAACACCCAGATCCACCTCCGATTCCGAAGGAGCCGGAGGAGTCTCCTTCTGAAGTTTAACCCTTTTCGACGCAAGCATAGCAGCGGCCTGCTCGTCAAGTTTCCGTTTTTTATCATCAAACATCTTATTCTTCATTATCTCTGTTAAGGTAGCGTGGTCTTCAGGATCAGATTCTTGTTGTTTTTCTCCGGCCCCTAAACCGGACAATGTATCAGAAACTACAACGTAATATAGGACAGGAAGAGCAGAAGGTCGCTTACGAGGGGTCTCAGTGGCATGTTCCTCAGCCTTCTTTCCTTTTCCTTCTGGTTTTTCAGCTCTTGTTTTCCTCCTCGTTTCCAGCTGCTCAGCGGTCTCAACAGGAATCTCCACATCATCATCGATAGGTTCATTGACAGGCTCGCGCGCAATCCCCTGTGCCGGACCTGCACGCGGGGAATGAGAAGTTAGGCCTTTACAAGATCCGTCAGAACCATCACTCGAAAGAACAACAACTTCATCCCGAGCAGGATTAACAGAATCATCATCATCCTCACTATCTTCACCTAAGACAGTGTTGGCATAGGAGGTAAAACTCTCGTTCGTGGGATGCAGGAAACGACCACGAATCTGATCCAACCAAGGTTGTCTATCAGCCTTTTGAATCGCTTCAACCATAGCACCACCAGCTTTCAAGTCAAGAACATTCAACAAGGTGTAACCCACTGCAAAAAACACGAAGATGAAGAGTAGTGACAAAAATAATATATATATACAATGTATACAAAGAAGAGACAAAAGGGTACGGAACAACACATACACTTGCCATTATAACCGTAAACTGGAACCCCCAAAGGATGCTTTGGAATCCACAACATACTCATCCCAGCACCCACCAACGCCATTTCTTCAAGCTGAAGAATAGGAGTGGCTTTATGAGTCAACTTCTTGTACCAAGCTTGCTCAGAAAAATCCGCAACCACATCGACCTTGGGGATCCCCTCATTCCCTGCCCGGTAATGCAGATCCACCGGGATAACCCCTCATCGAATATAGAAAAATTTTTGCTTCCAGTCGTGCAGACTCTTCAACGGAATAGAACAAACCGGAGCAACACCGGTCCGAGCGTTAAAAGAATAAAACCCACTAGTGTACGAGACAGTGTAGAAGACGTTGAACATCGCAAACGTCGGATCTAGACGGTTAGCCATACAAATAAACTCAAAATGAGTAATACGGGGAAGCCCGATAGCATTAATCTGAGAAATGTGAAGCCCATAATTCCTTAACACATCAGCAGTAAACCTAGTCATCGGGAGCCTGAAGTTGCCTTCCAGGAAGAATGCAGCATACAAAGTGATATACCCGGGAGGTGCGTCCATGGCAGTAGAACCTGGGGTGGGGAACTGAGCACCCCACTCGGGAAGGAAACCCATATCCCTCACCAAGTTATGAAACTCCTCCTCCTTCCAAGATATTATCGCCTGATCCGGGCGTGGCGGAGTCTTACCCTTGTTCCTTTTCTTCCGTGACGAGGGATTTGCCCCAGACATGACGAAGATACTCAGAGGTTCACCGGAAACTCTCAAAGAAATAGAAGAGAAAAAATGGAGAAACAAGAGAGAACCAAATTTCAAATTTTGAAAAAGTGAAGAAGAAAGAGGAACCGCCTTGATATTTATACCCATCGCATTTAATGCGATGGGTAGTGGGCCGTCAGAATCCAGAAAAGTATTCAATGGGGAAGGGACACGTCAGAAGAGAGAGAAGACGCCATCTCTTTTCTCGGAGCAGGTGAACAGACGCCTGACACTTTTGACAAAAAGTAACTGTCGTTCATCTCCGATAAGACAGGAGACACCAGACCGTTACGTCAGTCGCCCCTTCCCAAGATAACCAAACTTCCTTCAGAAGAAAACGACAGTACTATTCCGCCATGCGCCATGCGTCCATTTGGCTCAACCTTTTTAAGTGTCCAAAACCCATGCGTCATGCGTCCATTTGGCTCAACTTTTTAAGTTGCCAAAACCCATGCGCCATGCGTCCATTTGGCTCAACCTTTTTAAGTGGCCAAAACCCATGCACCATGCGTCCATTTGGCTCAACTTTTTAAGCTGCCAAAACCCATGCGCCATGTGTCCATTTGGCTCAACTTGTTAAGTGTGCCAAAACCCATGCTTCATGCGTCCATTTGGCTCAACCTTTTTAAGTTGCCAAAACCCATGCGCCATGCGTCCATTTGGCTCAATTTTTTAAGTTGCCAAAACCCATGCGCCGTGCGTCCATGAAGTTCAACTTCCCAAATCGCCAAAACCCATGCGCCATACAAACCACTACCTTCATAAGTCCAGAATCCCTCCTAGACGATCAACTCAACTAGAAGGCACACTGGACTGGGGGGACTTGAAGAGGTATGGTCCCAATTCCTTGCCCACATGGCAAGGACCACACAACTTTTCCATCCTATGTGGCGCTGACATCAACGAGACCATCCAGAAGCTTCTGAAAAATATCAAGGTGGCACCAAAGATGCTCCATCCGACATAAAGGACAAAACGTGTCACCAGTCATCAGGCGCCAGGTAGGCCTGCAACGGATCAAGGAGCAGTCCGACAACACCAGTACGACGTCTCCAAAATAGGCAAATGTAGGCGCGCCACGTGTACCACTACATTGACCACAGCAGAGGAGACCAAAGGGATATTCCCCTTGGTCGGACAGCTGGCGCGCAACCACAGCTGGCACTGCTGCTCCTCCCTCTTTCACCCTCCGGCTATAAATAGGACCCTTCATCATCCAGGTTGAATCACCTTGCTCTATATACTCTCACACTTAACACACACTGTTTATTCTTCCTCGGAACAGTACTTATTCTCACGCCGGAGCCTGGTTAAGAGGGAAACCCCCATATTTCCCTCTTAGCGAGACTAACGGTGTTGCTGTTTTGCAGGATCCAAGTCATTTCCACGAGTAAGAAAGGAGATTGAACCCACAGAAGAAATAACGCCACAGATTAACCCTGGTGTTAGCATGTGTTTCATCATAAGTTTACATGAAATTCACTGTTAAAAAAAACTAATATAGATTTTCATTCTCTCTATCATTCTTAAAATGAATTATTAATCCTTCAGAAACTTATATATATTTTTAAAAATTAACTTGAATATTCATTAAAGTTATTGTGCTGTTATAAATTAATTATTATATCATTAATTTAGGTTTTATTCAATAAGATTATAAGAAGAGAAACAACCAACTACTTAGCAAAAAAATATTTTATAATTTTATTGTTATACGTTTTTCTTTTATTTTTCGTTCGGTCTTAGCAAAAATATTTCATTAACTTTTATATTTTCTTTTTTTCGTTGAGATTGGTCTTAGCAAATATATTTCAATAACTTTTTCAGTTTTGAAAAAAAAAAAAAAAACAAACATTCACTTTTGAAAATGGATTTTAGAAAATAAACATTAAAACCTTTTCAACTACTTAGCAAAAATATTTCATTAACTTTCTCCGTTTTGATAAAAAAAATAAATAAATAAAAAAAATAAAAAACATTTACTGTTTTCTAAACTTTTTAAGTATGTATTATTGAAAGTCAAATGGTTAAAAAAAGTTTTTTTTTTTTTTTCATTTATATGATTAGGTACCCTATTTACTAAATTAATTAAGTTTCTTATGTAAATTTTATTTTACTACTTTCCATTTAAAATCGAAATTGAAATGATGAATCAGGTTGTTCAAACTGGAAAAAGGAAAATATTAACAAACAAGAGGGATTTGGATTTTTACTATGGGGCTGTTTGGCAACATCTGAATGGTTAAGTGCTGAACCAGTAAGGGGTCTGAACCATTAAGTGCTGAACCAGTAAGAGGTCTAAACCATTAAGAGCCTGTATAATGCTTAACCGTTCGGAGGCAAATGTCTGACCAATTCAGATTAGAAGTCTTAACCATTCAGACTCTGTATAAATCTTAACCATTCAGAGGCAAATGTCTGAACCATTCAGACATCTGCTCGTGAAACAAACAGTCTGAACCATTAAGTGCTGAACCAGTAAGAGGTCTGAACCATTAAGAGCCTCATTAAGAGGTAAACAAACAGCCCCTATGTTTTAACTCTCCAAAATAAGAGTAAATTACAATTTTTGTTTTTTATGTTTACATCAAATTGCAGGCTGTCCTTTTGGCAAAAAGTTTACAGGCGATGTCCTTAACCTTTCAAAATCTTGCACATTTTGTCCTTTAGGCCAAACCTGGTTAGAAATCTCAGTTATGTGCAATGCTCATGAGGGTAAAATAGTAATTTCCCTCTCAACCCTTTCAAACTCAACACTCACTCCATCATTTTCCTCAAATTTCTAGGGTTTAAGTCGCCATATACAGCTAAACAAAGTTAATTTCTTTTTAGAGTCCTGTAGACAAGGAGTTAGACACTTGAAGGAAGTTGTTATGGACCGTAGAGATGGAGAAGCCAAGGTTAAATTCGACCCAGATATACATATTGAGGATCACATACCGGTTCGGGTGAATGAGCAGAGAGTAACAAATCTACTGCAGTCCTTTTTAGTGGGCTTTGTGGTCTTTGCTATGCCCGCTATTAAAATGATACCCACATCTGTTTTCTAGGGATATTTTGCCTACATGTTGTTAGATAGCCTTCCTGGTAATCAGTTTTGAGAAAGATTGTTGCTCCTTTTTGTTCCTTCTGGCAGGCGTTTCAAGTAAGTCAAACAACATAAATCAAATTCACATTTGAGTCAAGTACTAGTTCATATCAACCTTATTGTGGCAAATTTTGGATAGACTCTATGAAGGGCCTCATGCTTCATATGTGGAATCCATACCGTTCAAATACATAATGATGTTTACACTGTTCCAGCTTGTGTATTTCTTGCTTTGCTATGGGATCACATGGATACCAATAGGTGGTATACTATTTCCGTTACCATTCTTCTTGCTAATATCCATAAGAGAGCACGTTCTTCCCAAAATGTTCCCTGTTACCATTCTTCTTGCTTAAACCCTAGAAATTTGGGGAAGATGATGAGTGAGTGCTGAGTTTGAAAGGGTTGAGAGGGAAATTACCATTTTACCCTCATGTGCATTGCACATGACAATTTTTAACTGAGATTTCTAACCAGGTTTGGCCTAAAGGACAAAACGTGCAAGATTTTGAAAGGTTAAGGACACCGCCTGTAAACTTTTTGCCAAAAGGACAGCGCCTGCAATTTGATATAAACATAAAGGACAAAACTTGTAATTTACTCCCAAAATAACTAAACCGCCCATGCATATAGTTTAAGTACATACTAGATAGATAATAGCTTGGCAATGACCAAGTACAATTCATGGTATCAAGAAACAATGCCGGGCCTTGAGGTTTCATGTACCATGTATAAGCTGAAAAAGGTGTCCTAACCATTATATAAATTATTATTTTTTAAACAACGATTCATATTATAGCAATAAAAATAGCAAAATCATAGTATTGAAATTACATACCCTATAATGTATGGCATATTTTGCAGCGTATGTTCCACGAAACTAAGGCATTTGAAGATGAAGAAATCAAGCGTCGATGATGGAAACTCTTGACATAGTTATGACAAGATTGAAAAGAGTGAAAGCAGAGAATCGAAATAAGAAGCAAGAAAGCACGTAAACTTATCAAAGAAACCCTCATGGTAGCCGATCATTCTACGAAATCAACCAAAACCTACTCCTTTTGAAACCCGAAATTCTTCATCGTGGTTCATAATTTCTTTGTATAAATTTAAGTTGTAACTAGTATGTTGCTCGCCGCGCGTTGCGGCGGCGCACGGCGGGTAGAACCGTGCAGTCACACATGAAGTGTAAAACACAGTTCGTAGGACGCATTGCACTACACATAATTCGTAAAACACAATGACTAAAAGACAATTAGTTAAAGGTGTATAATACAAAGCTTTTAACGATGTGCATAAAACATTTACTACATATAATTGTCAAGTTGAGGGAATAGTGTCAGGCAGCTTGCCTGACACTTCCCTATTAGACCAACCAATTTTTAATTTAATTTTATTCCAGTTTAAAATTAGGGTTTCGTCATTTGTTTAAAATTACGTTTTTGCCCCCAGTTTAAAGTAAAATTATATTTTTGCCTCTAGCTTAAAATTGCGTTTTTACCCTCAATTCAAAAACCCATTTTTTTATTCCCAGTTTAAAATTACGGCTTCGCCCTCCGTTTAAAATTACGTTTTTACACCCAGTTCAAAATAAAATTGTGTTCTTCCCTTAGCTAAAAATTATGATTTTGCCATCAGCTCAAAATTACGTTTTTGCACACAGTTCAAAATAAAATTCTGTTTCCCCCTAGCTCAAAATTATGATTTTTCCCTCAGTTTAAAATTATAATTTCGCGCCCAGTTCAAAATATATTTACACTTTTGCCCTTTGTTCAAAAATATGATTTTGTTCCCATTTCAAAAATTACGATTTTGTTCCCACAGCTGCTTGGCAATTTACAGTTTTGCCCCGTTTAAATATACAGTTTTGCCATTGGTTTTGTTTTTCCCCGTCAATCCTAATTACGATTTTCCCTCGGTTTAACATTTATAGGTTTGCCATTGTTTTTGTTTTTTTTATGTCAAATTATGATTTTGCCCACAGTGTAAAATTACAGTCATGCTATCGTTTTAGTTTTTTTTTTTTTTTTTTTTTTGACAAATCTATGGTAGTGTTTTGTTTTAATTGTTGACTCGGTGTAATTTTTATTCGTGTCAGGCGGTTGCGTGACACACGCTTATTTGTCCTCAAAAATTACAATTTTGCTCAAGTTAAAAATTATAGTCTTTCTATCATTTTAGTTTTTTTTAGCAAAAGTAATTGATAGTGTTTTGTTTTAATTGGTTTTCTCGATGTAATGTATTTTGAGATCGTGTTATAAGTAGTATATACAAGTAACCGAAACACAGACGTATATGAAAGAGAAATATTTGGCTTAGTGCCCCCAACGCGGGCGGGGCAAAACCTAGTTAAAATACAAATATGCGGGTGAATAAAAATTATAAGTTTGAGACCTTGATGATGACACGTGTGGTGTTACATGTGGAAGCAGAAGGAGAGAGGGCATATGTACGTGTCAAAATGAGCCAGATCCTACGTGAAATGTGTCATATTATTGTGGATCTCATATTCAAAATTGGCTAAAGGCATCTCATCCTTTAAATTTTAGACGGCAGTATCGTAATTAAGTCACTTTTTAAGACATGTATATAAGACAAATACGGAGAAAATGTCGGTGGCATTTGCCACCGACTTTGTAATTTAAGATAGTATATAATAGCATGATCATAAATCTATAACTATGGTAGCCAATCATCGGTCACTTTTGTTGGTATAGGGTTCCATTTCTTATCTTAAATTCATGGTTGTTGTTATGTGTAGATTAACCAACCAATCGGCCATTAATGTGAATCAAGTAGATTTGCAAACGAGCCAAGCCGCTCGTTAGCTACTTGAAATTGGCTCGTTTAAAGCTTGAATTATATATATCTATGGTTCCCATTAAGTCTAACCGCCGGTGAAATCAATATCCACCGTTAGATCTTGCTGAAATAAAATCTGAGCCGTTTAAACTCACATAAATAACCGCTCTCATGGCGGTTAATTGGCAGTTTTCTAGCTGGTGGTTTTACTCCAAAATTTTCGGCCCATGACCTCCATGTCAGTGGTGGTTATCTCCTTATTTCCAGCGGCAGTTGAATTACAATCCCTCCCCCATTATCGCCCTTTCCTATCCCCTATTTGTAACCCCTATCACACTTCAAGTCGGTGCCCTCCTTCTATTTGCGAATCTCTGCTTCTATATTCAGTTCTTTCATCTCTGCATCCCAACGCAAGTAACCCAATTTCAGTCATTTTATCTAGATTCAACAGTAACTTTCCCTAAATTTCTCATCCTATTCTGGATCCAATTGTTGATTGTCAATCATTTTTCTCGTAACCCTAATGGTTCTTTGCCAACAAATTCGAAGACTTCGGAGGTGCGTATCTCTCTGTAGCCCACGTTATTGATCAAGATCTGATGGTTTGCTTTTCGATTTTCTGATTTTATTTAAGTATCAAGGTTGAAGTTACTCTTTTTAAGTTGATTTCGTATTTGAGACGTGATTATATTGCAGTTGATTTCGATGGATTTTTCTATTGGTTTTCTCACTCTTCGTGTAGGTTTTTTCCAGTTTGGAATGTTTACGTGGAGGAAATGGTTGTTGAAAGATGTTTATAATGATATGATGTTGGATTGAGTGAAACCAGAAAAGAATTGATTTATGTTTTTCATTATTTAAATTAGGTTGATTATGTTGTTGCCTTTGTTTTCCTTACAGTTGGTGTAGGTGGACAATTGGATTGCATCTAGAATTCGATTGTTGGTTCTTTGAGGCTTTTAATTCATTACAATTAAATGCAACTATATTTTTTTTTTTTATCATCAGGCATAAGTGATTGATGCGTCTGTAGTAAGGAGTGGAATGTTGAAGTTGCACTTTCGCTGGTTGATTATGATCCTGAAATCCGGGTTTGCGTTCTTATGGCTTTTTTGTGCCTACTTTTGATAAGAATAATATAACTTTCGTATTGTACTATTATGTTCATTTTTGTTTGTGTTTACAAAATATTTAAAAACAACATTATGATGTTTCACATCATTATTTGCCATGCTCTTTTATTACTTGGTTAAGGGTTACTTGCTTTTGCTTTTTGGAGAGTTATCTCTATTGCAAAGTGCAATTGAATATGTGTTTGGTTCAACTTTGTCCGGAAGAACATTGATGCTTCGAAAAAGGTATGCCATTGTTAGAAAAGCATGACGAGCTTGCTATTCCACCACATGGTTCTGATATTTTCATTGTTGGGCTTCCTAGGGATGTGGTTGAAGAAGATATGACTGAACTTTGTCAACCTTTTGGGGATGTTGTTGAGGTTAGCCAGCTTTAACTGTAGTTATTTTGGAAAAAAAATGTTTTTTTGTATTGTTTTGGATTTAATCTTTATATGTGTGTTTGTTCAGGTAAGGTTGGTGAGAAATAGAGACACCAATGAAAGTAAGGGTTTTGCATTTGTGGCATTCATAACTACATAACAAAGATTTTAAGGTATAAAATTATTAGCTTTTCGCTTATTTATTATAAATACAATGGATCTGACACTCATTTTTGATGCTCTTTATATGGGTTTTTTTTTCCAATTTTTAGTTAAAAAAGAAATTTAGCATAACTATATGATTGGAAACTGAGGATTTTTTGTTTGATTTGTTACAGCAAATTGAGCTAGAGATAGATACCCATAAAACATGAAGTTCCACTTTTAGAGATCAATAAAGCTTTTAATTTGATGCTTAAATGTGAAGGTCTTCGTTGCATCATCCGTATGTAGATTGAAAGCCATCACCAATTTGCGATAGATTGGTATTCAACAAAATAAAGGCAAAAGTGGGAGGTCGTGTTCGTTTCCTGGGCTAAGGCTACACGGTATGGACGACGGAGGGATGGACGGCGACGGGGGTGGCGGCACGGGGGTGACGGAGCGGCGCGAGAAGAAAGAGGGGGGCCCACATGTTTTGCTCCGTCCTGAACAGCCAAAGTCCGACGGAGAGGACGATGACTGGACGGCGACGGACCGGGCGGCACGGTGTTCCCTCCGTCGCCGACCCACGACGACCCGGGGCCGAACCCCATACCGACTAGCCTAAGACGCTTCAACTTTATCTTCTGATATCATGGACTTTTCAGAAGTGTAAGTTAATCATCTATTGATAACAATAATAACACACTGATGCAAGATGTTCTACTTTTTCATTGAATTTAGAAAAGTCAAAGCTGGCTCTGTTTTCCATATGGCTAACAGGAGGGCCTGGGTGCGGTAGTGAGTTGACTTTGTTTTATGTCAATCAGCAGGTACGTATTTTATTTTGTTAATTGTTTTAATACTATGTGCTTGTGATTTTTTTTTTCAAAAACACAATTTCATATTCAATCACTATTTTAAGAATACCATTGGTTAACACTTAGGTTTAAAGTAATCTGAAATCTTTAATATTGAATAGTTGGTTTAAAGTAATCTTTTATCTTTAATATCTTACTAACAAGGAATAGTTGCAAAATCAAGCTGCATTTGAGTAGAAGGCCCAAGCAAAGCATTTGACACCTGTACGCATGCATTTTGAAATGT
The DNA here is from genome assembly GCA_030545235.1 of Helianthus tuberosus. NCBI lineage: Eukaryota > Viridiplantae > Streptophyta > Magnoliopsida > Asterales > Asteraceae > Helianthus > Helianthus tuberosus. The sequence continues at coordinate 3,085,155 of CM060396.1, read as the reverse complement.
TAAACTTGATATGGTTTTATTACTTTATATAATTTATTGATCAATCAATCATATTTATTATATAAAAGTTGCCCACTTGCCCATTGGTAAAAGTTGATTCAGTTTTCGTTATATGCAGGGAAATTAGTGCAGATAACTATCATGTAAAAGTTTGAAGTAGAAAGAAAAAACATCAGCAAACACTTCACGCTCTTACGTTTCAGTAGTTGAGCGATTACTTCTTTTCATTGCTTTGTGATTCTTTTACTCATTAGTTAAACGAGTTGTACTTTGAAATAGATTATTATTGAAATATATTGCAATGAGTTATTGAAATTGTCCCCAACTTTGCTTTTTCGTTTTTAAGCGTATCATACATGTCATTGTCAACTCATTTGATGAGTTCATATTATACATGTGTCATTACAACACTAAAAAAACACCGGACATGTCTACTACTGGTGGCTATAGACAGTGTAGTTTGTAACAGCTATTTGATTAAATCCTGACCCTTCAAACTCTTCAAAATCCTGACCCTTCAAACTCTTCATCTTTAAATCTAAGCCCTCTAAACTCAATAAAAAAAACTGTAAAAGTGGTGGTTTAGGGCAGTTCGATACCCTCTCTCCTAATCATGAGTAGTTAGCGACAATTTCTTTATCCCTTAAGTAATCCCTCCCCTATTTTCTCCCCCACGTCGCTACTCCACCCTCTTTGACAACCCTTCCTCCTCATCGCCACCCTCACCTCTTTCTTCTCCGCCTCTTTCTACTCCCCTTCCGGCCTCCTCGACCCCCTCCCTTCAGAGCAGTTGGGGACGGTTTCCATTAAGAGCAGTATGATAATATGATCAAGAAGAGGAATGGATTGGCTCGGTTGTTGAACAATCTTCGGGGTGGGTTCTTGAACTGGTTAGTTTCTTAGTGTGATCGTGTTTTGATTTTGGCATTGATGAGAGATTTGTGAGTTTTGATAAGGTTTGAGGCAGTTTGAAAGGGGGCAGTCTGTAATACTTATCAAAACACAAAATTACAAAGACTAAAATTCTCTTCCTAGAGAAGTTAATGTCATTTATTTTTATGACAAATACTATTTTTAGATGAATTTAAATACACATAAGATCGCTTTTACATAAAAGAACATTTTAATAGTGTTTTGCAATTCGTGTTGTTACAACATAATACATCAACGTAACCCGTCCACCGGACGGGTATTAAACTAGTTGAGTCTTGCTCAAGCCTAATGTTTGAGCCTAAACATAAACTCGTATAATAAACAAGCCCAAACCTGAGCTTCACTTATCAAGCCCAAGTTGTCTTGTCACTCTCGTGAGTGTAAACGAGCCCTATTATTTTATAATTTTTATTTAATTTATTAAGTACTTACATAATAATTATGGTTATATATAGAATTATGATAAAAACAACTAAATAATATATTGTATATACATTATAATTAAAAAAATATTCAGAAAATAACTATAATTATAGATGTATAAATTAATTAATAAAGAATAAACGGGTCGACCCGAGCCAAGCTCAAAGTTGAGAAACTACTCATGAGCTGCGGTCAGGTCAAGCCGAACTCAAAACAAGTAAACTCATGCTCGAGCTTTCATAAAATTAAGGCAGCCAACCAGCAGGAAATGGGCCGGGTTCATTTATAAAAGCCAGCCAGCCAGCAGAAACTTGCCAATCTGGAACAAAATCTAACCAAAAATTAACAAAAAAAGGGGTTGTGGCTGCTGGGATTCGAGCCCAGGTCTCCACGGCCACAACGTGGAATTCTGACCACTAAACTACAGCCACAAGATGTTTTTTAGTCTCACTGTTAATATTAAAGTAATAAAAATATCAATGTAAGGCATATGAATTTGTTTTGGTTTATAGTGGTTTATTTATCGTTATAAGTTTATTAATTATTGAAATAATGATTGAACTAACCTAACCAAACCATTATTAAAACAACTTTTATAACTTTATTTTTCATAAATACTAAACATTGCATGTTGATACAGTTTGGAATAGTTTTATAGATTATGCTGCAAGAAAGAAAGTGTAAATATGTGTTTCCAGTTGAGTAATACTTTATTATCTATTTTGGATTAGGTATTTTCAAAAAGCTCGCAGCTCCCTCGAAGTTTGTTTGAAAAAAGCTCGGCTCGAAATCGACTCAGATCGGTGTGTAAACAAGTCAAGCCCAAACCAAGCTAGGTTCCGTTTGTGGCTTGCCCGTTAGTTGGCTCGTTCGCTTGACTCGGTTAAATCGAAGCCCAAAGTATACACACATACCATATACATATATACACATATATAAAACTTAAAATTCCAATATATTTTTAAGCAATGGTTTTTAATATATTTTTAAGAAGATGTTCTGAATAAATAAGTTGTGTTCAATGGATTATGATATGTTAGAATTCTATAGTAAGCTCCAAATAATGAATAAGAGGGGGGGGGGGGGGGGGTTCAAGCATGATAAGAGAAGTTAGTTAACCCACACAAATAAACATTTATTCCGTCACATCACATAAACTAAACAATAACATTGTTCCCGCATCTCTACATCTTATTCTCACAAGTCACACCCTTTTTCACTCTATCTCTATATATATGTATGTGTAGAAAGAGATAAAGAGGAGGGAAAATAAAGTTAATATATGCCAACCAAACTAATATGTTGCTTCAAAAACGTGTTTAAAACTTTGTAGGCTTGACTTGTTGTCAAACAAGCCAAAGCCACAAAACTTATACCTTCCAGAGCCAAAGGTTGGCAGCCGAAAACCCTAGCCACATATACCTTCCAAATGGCTACATCAATCATTTCACAAACCGAACAAAAGTCATGATTAGAAGGAGTTAGTATAGAATATGTTGAATAATCAAAGTAAACATATGTTACTTAATAAGTTACTAAAAATGGCTAGAGGAATCCATTGCCAACCCCATAAAAGAAAGCCAAGTGAAACCATATATTTGAGAACTTGATTCCATGTCAGTTAGGCACCTTCCCATCCTCCACAAACTCGTATAAATGTGTTCGGAATTCATCATAACTTCATTGAACCCATCAACCAACAGTATGCAACTAAAAGCCCGTTTGACGTCAGCAATCCACAGTTCAACTTCAATTGTACATCGACAACACCACTATCGCGCTTCCTTGAAGAAAAAACTAAAAGAAATGACACACAAGGTACTTGATACGCCTTCTTATCCTCGCATTGGTAATGGCTTTCAGAGACTTCCAAGCCTCCCACAAGAAATTGTTAGAGCCACGAGCTACAATAACCGCAAGCACATATCTAGTTTCTCCCTAATCGAAAATGATATAGATGTGAAAGTTGATGAAGAAGCTACGGATTTTATCGAGTCGATGCACAAAAAGTTTGAAATTTAGAAAAGAAATATCTATGAAGGGAGGCTAACCATAATATGCATTGTCCACACCTTATACATTTGTATTGAAATTAGGGAGATGGAAGAGTTTGACCCTAGATAGTGTAACACCCCAAAACCCGAATGTTTATAATTATCGTGTGTCCCATATGACTTAGCATGAAATAAATGACTAGGCTATTTAACCTAGTTAAGTGTGTGGTTAGAAGTATGAAAAGACAAGAGTTTTGCCAATATTATGAGTAAGTAATAAACATAGGGACCAAAGTTGAAAAAGTGGAAAGTTATGTTTAAAAACAAAACAAACACACACACGACACACACATCGTGTGTGTTCTAGATCGATCAGGGGAACTCCCCATGAACCAAACCCTAGTTCTAACATAATCATCAAATTGAGGAGTCAAACGAAGCTCAAATTCATAACCGAGCATAGATTAATGATCACCTTCACAAGGGGATCGCAAGGTATGTCTTAAAAGTTAGTTTGGTGATTATGCATGAAGCGAGTTATGATGTAAATCACGAATTTGTATGAAATTGAGTATGAGTATGTGTTAGAATCATCATTTGGAACATGGATTATGCATGAATTAGGTTAATTTGATGTTTAAGGGTGAAACCCACTAGTTATGGTGAGAATGATGATTTGAATCATCATCCATGTCTAATTCTTGTTGAATGTTGATGTATTTTGATTTGTATGATGGATTCTTGTTAGAGGAATTGAAAGAAATGTGATAGTAGTATGTTTGATGTTTATGCATGTATGATTCATGTTGATTAGAAGGAAGAAATTGATGAATTATGTATGACATTTGAAGGATATGCATGAACTAGTTGTACACTATGCTTAGGAGGTAGTACACACATCAAAAGCATGAAGAAATTATGAAGAACTTAAGATTGGATCACTTGTAAGTGATTAGAAAAATAGTTATGAAGTGGGTTTTGATGATATGATGAAAATGATAATATGTTCATATTATTGATGTTTGAAATCGTTTATATGTGTGAATGTTTAAAGAAATTAGATAAGAAATGATGAATTGTTGTTAGATGAATTGAATAAAATGTGATGATAATATGTTTGATGTTTAATTTTAAATACCACCTGTTGATTAGTAGAAGGATTTGATGAACTATGTATGAATTTAGAAGATTGTACATGAATTAGTTGTACGTTATGCTTAAAAGGTGGTACGCACACCAATAGTATGATAAAATGTATATATTGTCGTCCGTATAGTCGATTATGATGTTACGGGTATATAATGATAAGTCGAAAGTTAAAATTAAATGAACCGTTGACTTCTAAAAGTCAACTGTGTATAAGAAGAATGGTTAGACGTGCTGTCATAATTGTAAGATTAGAGTAAGTTATACGGTGCGTGTTAGACTTATGTGTGTTTGATGCGATGACATGATGAATTACATGAGTGCAAATGGATATGGGTATGGCTATATGAGTTACGTTTGTTAGAAATGACTAATGATATGACCGTTAATATGCACAAATGAGTATGCTAATAAGAGCGTGATTTCGATGAAATGGAAGCATAGGAATCACGTCGGGACGAGCTCAAGCACGAGGTGTTAACGGGCCAAGAGGAGGCAAGAGATCGGGTACGATCACGGACGCATAAGGTAAGTGATTCCGTAATCACTTCTTAGTTGTTTATGTAAAGTTATATGCAACTTAATTAAATATGATAATTGAGGTCAAATAGAAATGAATTGTATGATGTCGATGAAGTATTAAACGGATCTTAGTTTTGATCCGAGCAAGGTATGTGTGATTAAGAATTGTAGCTAAGTAGTAGGATTGGTTACTTATATAAGGAATTCCTTTGTTGTTAAGGATAGAGCGAAATTGACAAAAACGCCCTTGATATATATATCGGGCAAACGACCTTAAATGTCTATTGGAAACAAGAGAATCGATTAGAGTAATGTTTTGGTCATGTGTGAAAGCGAGGAGTATGGTTTTGGTATGTCATAAACCATTTAATGCGCAAATACCCATAACGGGTCAAATAATTAGAAAATGATAATAAGCCGATAGGGCGTAAGATAAGAATTTCCTTAATCCGGATGTGGGATTTTAATTTCATACGATAGAATGTGAATTTACAAGCATGTAGGAAGAAACGGGAGGTTAAACGGGTAAACGGTTCAAAAGTTATGCGCGTTTTAGTGCGTACGAACGACAAAACAACACAGCAGAAAACTAATGTTTCTGGAGGCCGTCGCCGACGCCCTAAGGGCCGTCGCCGACGCCCCCTGGAAACACCAGTTTTGCCAGACGCCTTAATTACCTGTCTACGGGTCTTTCTGGCTACGGGTAATTGCAAGGCCCGTCGCCGACGCCCCTAGGGCCGTCGGCGACGGCCTCCTCAAGTCTCAAAAGCTGAAATCTTGTTATTTAAGTTGATTTATGTATCGTGGGCTTCGGTTTGTTATCCGTGGACTACGGCGGGCTTTCTAAACTTGATTTTGATCGATCCTTAGATGTTTTTGGGCTATAAATCAAAGTTTAAGACCCAAGTAGATAACATATGAGTATGTAAGAGGTATGCAAGACGTTGTACGTGTATGTAGATGCGTATTTATGTATATATGAAGATACGTATGATAGCATGTATATATGTAAAGATGTAGGAAAGGTATGTATGTATGCATACGTGTATTTATGTATGTATGAAGATATGTACAAGTGTATGCATGTATGTAAAGATGTAGGAAAGGTATGCACGTATGCAGATGTGTATGTATGTATGCATGAAGATATGTACGAGTGTATGCATGTATGTAAAGCTGTAGGAAAGGTATGCACGTATGCAGATGTGTATGTATGTATGTATGAAGATATATACGAGTGTATGCATGTATGTAAAGCTGTAGGAAAGGTATGTACGTATGCGGATGTGTATGTATGTATGTATGTATAAAGATATGTACGAGTGTATGCATGCATGTAAAGCTGTAGGAAAGGTATGTACGTATGCAGATGTGTATGTATGTATGTATAAAAATATGTATGAGTGTATGCATGTATGTGAAGCTGTAGGAAAGGTATGCACGTATGCAGATGTGTATGTACGTATGTATGAAGATATGTACGAGTGTATGCATGTATGTAAAGCTGTAGGGAAGGTATGTATGTATGCATATGTGTATTTATGTATGTATGAAGATATGTACGAGTGTATGCATGTATGTAAAGATGTAGTAAAGGTGTGTACGTATGTAGTTGTGTATGTATGTATGTATGTATAAAGACATGTATGAGTGTATGCACGTATGTAAAGTTGTAGGAAGGGTATGTACGTATGTAGATGTGTATGTAAGTAGGTATGTAAGTACGTATGTATGCATGAATTAGATACGTTGAGTGTTAACGTTATTAATGGTGTACCTTAAGAATGAAAAGAAATGCAGGTGCATTATTGAAGCCTCACCAAGAAATGGATACGCAGATGAAATGCTTAAAGTTTGAAAAATGACGAAATGTGAAGTGTACGTGAATGAATCTTGTTTATATAATGTGTGTTAATGTTTGGAATGTATGTGGTGAGTGCAGGTTGTGCTGTTCATGGGCGATTATTGCAAGGGGTAGAGATCGAAGACCGAGTCACAAGATAGATTGTACGGGAATAATCGAGTATGTACTTTAGTAAACGGGAGTTATGCTTTTGTTTTGTAAAAGAGATATTTTTAAAACAAACTTTCAAGTAAGTCAAGACGTTAATGAAAGAAATTTTATGGCACGAATTTCCGCTGCGACTTTTGTCAAATACCTGTTAGGGTCTAACAGATAGTGGATGAAATTTGATGTAAACTTGTTTTAAATTTTCCACTGGTGTAATCTTTTGGCTTCTATCATCTTGTTAGTTCGCCTTCTTGTTGATAATAAAGCGTTTCCTGGCCTATTAAAAAAATGGTTTGTAGGTTGGTGGTACCAAGGAGTGTAGTAAGGTGTCTCATCTCCCCCCTAAGTGGTGCGGGTTTTAGTCCCATGGTAGATATTGGTGTAGAATTCGAAAGTAAACTTAGTTTGTGGGTGTGCCGTTAAAAAAATCCCGATTAACCAAAATGACTTGGGTGACGTTAAAATTACCAATATTTAAGCTAATTTCAATTGGTAAATCGAATTGTATGTTTGGTCTAAGAAAATATTAGCAGTCCTTTAAGTTTATAAAGAAAAATAAGGGGCAACTGATAACATAAAAAAATCCAAACAAAACTTTTTTCATATATAATTTATTATTTTCAAAAAAACAAATATGTAATATTTAGTTCTAATGTAGGTTTGATTAAGTTTAGTTAATTCAATTATTTATATACTTATAATCATCATAATTGAACAACAAAAATCAATTATAAGGGGTAGGGGTGGTTATCACTTGTACAAATTCCATCACTCACAACATCCAATCAAGTTCCGCCATGTTATCAACCATTATTTCATCACTCACAACCTTTTTTAATGGAAATGGTCATCACTCATGATGCGGGAATATCAAGTGTCGACTCAATTATGTAACGAAATAAATCCACATTTAGTGTTCATTAAGTTTTGTTTTAATTTATGTCCATTGAGTTGATCATAAAAACTCTATATAAGTTCTCATGTAATTTGTATTGGGAAGTTTTTTGGAGTTTTATAAAATAATTGTTTGACTTTTTTTAAATTCTTGTCTTTTGGGGACGAATTTGGGGGTTTGGGGAAAGATATTCACGGGTATTCTTAGAATCAACGTGTTTGATCTTCATTATTACACTACACGCTACATCAGTTGGTATCAGAGCTAAATTCCTGGCTCAAAATGGCTTGTGAGAGGGATTATCGCTTGTACCACACTCTACCATGTTTTGATAAATACGAGGATGAGCAATGGTATTCTTGGGCATGCGACGATGATTCGGGTGGTACCGGTAGTGTGCTCACCATTAGACATGACCACAAAAAAGAGTCGACGATCATGAGAGCCGGTGATGACGAATCAAGTTTCAAAAGTCATAGTGTTAAGGGTGATGGTCCTACTATGGTAACGGGTGGTCCAGCGGCTACATTTGGAACTCAACCTGTTAGCATGGGGGGCTTGCAAAGAAATTTCATGAGCAAAGCAATGAAGTCGAAGGCATTAAGAAACACAATAGATTTTGGTGCTTCTCAAATTTACTTTTGTACAATTTTAAAAGGTAATTTTCCAACAAATAGTTTTGAGGAAATTATTTTGGATGATGAAAACCATGGTATACAAAATTCTCATGCTGTAAAAATCTGGTACGAGGTACTATTTGAAAATTTGGTTGATGGCCAGATTGTGGAGGTTGGAGAAGCTATGTCGTCAAAAGATGCCCCTCATATTGATCAAAACGAAGAAAAGGTTGTTAAACTTGATGGGTATTTTGTAAAAAATGCAATGAGGTCCATGGTTTACGACTATATGGTTATTTAGTTGGAACTATATTAATTGAGAGGGTCAAGACAATAGTGAACAAGAAATGGTCCTATGCTCCGTTCGACCCAGGTGGTACAGGTTCAGAGTCAAACGAGATGACCCGTGAAGTAGAACTACTTGGGCGGGCCTTGATAATAATCGAAAAGAATCGGATTGATGTTCCTTTCGATCCAGGTGGCTTTAGCCTGGGACAAAACTCGAGGACGAGTTTTTCCAAAGGTGGGGAGAATGATGCGGGAATATCAAGTGTCGACTCAATTATGTAACGAAATAAATCCACATTTAGTGTTCATTAAGTTTTGTTTTAATTTATGTCCATTGAGTTGATCATAAAAACTCTATATAAGTTCTCATGTAATTTGTATTGGGAAGTTTTTTGGAGTTTTATAAAATAATTGTTTGACTTTTTTTAAATTCTTGTCTTTTGGGGACGAATTTGGGGGTTTGGGGAAAGATATTCGCGGGTATTCTTAGAATCAACGCGTTAGATCTTCATTTTCGCTTCACGCTACATCAACTCACCACTACACCCAACAATTTTCCCCAAACCAACAATATCCCTCACATCAATCAAATAATAACGCGTCAAAAATATAACGGGATTTAAGGTTGACGCGTGATGGCAAGGGGGTGGCGGTGGTGTTTTGCAATTGTTCATGCGTTGAAAATATCCATCACGCACAAAAAGGTCTCCACCCCGGGTGGCCTAAGAAACATAATGGAACCCAGGGGCGAAGGTTTGTTGGTGCCCGGGGGTGCACCCGTCCACCCCAATATTTCGGTTAGAAGTGTATAGGTTCCGTTTTTCGTCCGAAAATTTTAAAAATTATATAAGATCGCCTCCCCCAATTATTTTTCCTAAATATTTATACAATATATAAATTAAAGTAAAGTTTGTTACCACTTTGTATATAAGTGATAGGTAGTTTTGTAAATATATTTTAACTCTTATTTGTTTAACCCTAGGTTAGCCACCACACAATAAACTTAATCACAAATTTTTATGTCTAAGAACGGGTCCTTCACCACACAATAAACTTAATCACAAATTTTTATGTCTAAGAACGGGTCCTTTGAATAAATGAAATTTTTAAGTTTTATTTGGAACTATTATTATTTGACTTGACCCGAATCGATAGCCGACCCAGCCCGAGACATAACGATAGGAAAAAAAAATTGGGTCCCATCACTTTACGCCCCCTCGAAACTTTTGGTCAAGCTCCGCCACTGATGGAACCCAATCACTTAGTTTCGCTATCGTTATCGCTCATCGCTTATATTGTAGTCGGCCCAAAATACCTTTATACACTTGCGTCTTATTCATCTATTTCTTTTTTCTTTGAGTTGCGGTAGCTTCCGCGCAAGTGATATAGGGCTCAACCAAAGCAATGCTATTTAATAGAATTTCAATCGTAGGTCCCTTCGTCTACTTGTCCCATGTGAGTCGAGTTAATGATCCCTCTAGGCTATTCCTACGTTAAAAAAATACATCTCATGGTCCCCAAAGATGGCAAAATATTTAAAATACCCTTCTGTAAGTAGGAAGAAACTTTCAATTACTTTGGTTTTGTATATTTTGTTTTGATTTTACTTCGATTTCATTTATTTGGTTATAATTTTTGGGTGTTGCTTTATATTCCTTAATGATGACAAATGTTACTTCTATTTTACTCATTGTTTAGATGCTTCGGACTTCTGAACCCCGGGCTAATAGCTTAGTGGTTGGACAATGATGGTGACAAACCCACCAAGGGGGGTTCGATCCTGAGCCACACCCCGGTTTTAATCCGACTGTTACTTCAGCGAGGCAACTTGTGTGGAAGCAGAATGGTTTCCGGGGGAATGTCGTAACCAAGTCTGACCAATCCACCGCGGGCCTGGTTAAGACAACATAAGTCTGGGCAGATCTTGAATAGAGCCGCCGTTTAGACAGTGTGAGATTGGGTCACTCAAAAGAAAGTCACTGTTCAAAAAAAAGAGACTTCGGACTTCTAGCATTGATGATGCTTTGTATTCTTATCGGTTGTGGCTAGTGTGTGCATTTTTTTTGTTTTTGTAAATATGTGTAAGTGGCTGTTTGGCAACATCTGAATGGTTAAGTACTGAACTAGTAAGAGGTCTGAACCATTAAGTGCTGAATCAGTAAGATGTCTGAACCATTAAGAGACTGTATAATGTTTAACTGTTCAGAGGGAAATGTCTGACCAATTCAGATTAGTGGTCTTAACCATTCAGACTCTGTATAAATCTTAACCATTCAGAGGCAAATGTCTGAACCATTCAGACATCTTCAGACATCTGCTGGTGAAACAAACAGTCTGAACCATTAAGTACTGAACCAGTAAAAGGTCTAAACCATTAAGAGTCTCATTAATAGGTAAACAAACAGCCCCTAAGTAGTCTAATTATAAATTTAAATACACAGTAAAATTATATGTTGAAGCATATATTATTAACAAATTTAGTAATTTTATATACTTATCGCCGTAAACGAGATGAGGTGTGGTTCACTTTAAACCAACAGCTTTTGACTTTTGCCCGTTCAACAATTTCCACTTTTGTTTTTAAAATCAAACGGCTCGGCCGTTCTTTGACTCATCCCAAGTAACCATACATACGACCTGCTCTATCCTTACTTTTTCTTACCTTTTTTCCCCTTTACATCATAAACAATTTGGAAAATATGAAAAAAATACGTAGTCTAAAGTAGTAAAATGATCGGCAAATGATTAAAAAAAAAAAAAAAAAAAAAAAAAAAAAAAAAAAAAAAAAAAAACCTAAACAAAATTTAGAAACTTTGATCTTATTTGGTTTTTTCGGTTCAACCGTTCGACGTGCGCCGATTAGTTGTCTCAAATGAAAATGAATTATAAGAAAAAGTTTAAGACAACTTAACCGGATTGGTTGTATAGACTATTCTCGGTTAGACTATCCAATTCACTGATTCAGTCCGGTCCAATTCTGAAAATATTGGCATGGTACATGGATTTGATTGCTTGTATAGTAAGAATGTTTTTACTTGTATTATAAGCAAGTCTAATGTCTACTTTTTTGTAACTATATGTTGACAAACATTTTTCTATGTATGATGACTTAAGACAATTTACTACTGGGTCAAAAACATACATAAATTATGTAAGTAGATATTTATCATAAAACTTAAATAGTAATTTATATATAAAGAAAAATATTTAAAAAAAAAAGATGAATGTAGATCAAGATCATACATATGTAAATACTAAATATATATAAAAAAAATTGCTAGGTTTTGTCTCTTTGCCCACTCGGTGTGGGGTAACGCCCCAACCACCTTAGCTGGGTGGCGCCTCTAACACTACCCCTCCCTTGTTAAAGAGGGGCGTCATTAAATGACTCGTACCTTAGCTTTGCTATTGGTTGGATTTACTGAGTATGATTACGATGAATCATATTTTTTCTCTTTTTCTTGTTTTTTTAACGAATTGTAGATTATAATAATCTTAACTATTAGCCGTTGGCCAGCGTCGGTCCCAACTTCAAAGTAACCAGCAGTGGTCCCACATTTTCACATATTGTAAACTACTAACAGAAAAAGAAAAATTGGACAAAAAGAAATTAAGATTCTATTAGTAAAAGTCCATTTGTTTACAATATATGAAAAAAGTAGGACCATCACTGATTATTTTTTAAGTTGAAACCGTTACCGGCTAACGGGTAATAGTTGTGTTTATTATAAAAAAACCGAGGGGTAGTTTGGTCATTAAAGACTCCACAAAGTCGTTACTAGCATAGTCCTAACCTAAAAGTAGCCGTTACAACTCTCATCCCTCTTTATTCTTCTTCTTCTTATTCTTCTTCAAACCCTCATCCACTTTCTATGTTAATCGCCGGAGACATTCTCCGGCAACCCTTAATCAACCCAATGCCTCCTTGCACCCTCCGGTTCTCCGACACCAACAACGGAGAGCCTCTCTCCATCTTAACACCTTCTTCGAAGAAGCGAAAACGACCACCCATGATTGAGATCCCAAATATTCTTCAAGTAACCGAATCCGCAGCCGCTAAATTCACTTCCAAAAGCTTTGTCACGAAATCGGACGGTGTGGTATCGTCTAGTGGATTCGGTGTTGGTGTTTGTTCCGTTAAAGGTAGGAAGTCGTTCATGGAAGATGCTCATACTATCGTTTCTTCTTCGAATAGCGAAAAGGTACGGTTAATTCGGTTATAAATGCAACATTTAATTAGTTTGCCTTTTTTTTATTTTATAATGCAAAATTTTATAAAAGGGTTCGGTTTGGTTATTAGCATTAACAGTGTCTCTAACCCAAGTCATCGGTTAATCGGTTCGGTTTATTCGGTTAATTTGTCGGTTTTCGGTTTGGTTCGGTTAATTTCGGTTAATAACATATAATGGAGGTATAAATATATAGATGTATAAATACATGTAATGGATGTATAAATACATGAAATGAATGTATAAATATATGAAATAGAGGTATAAATACATGAAATGGAGGTATAAATAAATGAAATGGAGGTATAAATACATGAAATGAAGGTATAATAAAACATAAAATACATGAAATGTAGGTATAAAAGCTATAAATATATGAAAATATAAATGGTACGGTTCGGTTCGGTTCGGTTAATTTCGGTTAACCAATGGTACAAAAAATAACCGATAACCGACTTTCGGTTAATTTCGGTTCGGTTTAGTCGGTTTTCGGTTCGGTTTCGGTTAATGGTTCGGTTATTGCTCACCCCTACCAGCTAGTAAGAAACTAGACAAGACGAGACAACATTACAGACCGAACTAGAAAAGCGGTCCCTAAATGAAACATTTAATCACTTTTGCTTATTTGAAGTTGTACTTTAACTTATTATGTAATTGAAGATCAGAAGATTAATGATTCTTTAGCTGTGAAATCAGGGATTTTTCGGGGTTTATGACGGACACGGTGGAAGCAAGGCGGCAGAGTACGTAGCGAAGAATCTGCACTCGAATGTGTTGGAGATGTTGGACAAATGTTCTGAGAATGCAACAACTGAAGAAGTTGTTAAAGCTGCATTCATGAAAACAGATGATGAGTTTCTTAAACAGGTTTGGATTTCACTTAAATTTATTTTAGTGTTCTTTGTGTACAAGATAAGTGAACATGTGTCATAGAGTTTTGTTTCTTGTTACAAGCTAGATAGTGTGCATAGACATGGTATTGTTGATTGTGACAACAATGTTAAAAATATGTTTAATAAGTAAGTCTTTGACCAGGTCTTGTATAGACTCTGGTATATATTATAGGTCAAGTTAGTTAAGAGTTGTTCACATGTTTGTTTACTTTTTCAAGGTCTAGACTTGGTCTTACTATCCCATTGACAAAGTCACATTCCAAGGGTTTCAATCTTTTAGTTCCAAGTAGGCAAGTAGGGATGTTCGATGAACCGTTGAAATCAACCGAAACAAGTTGGCCAGTTTGGCTGGTTTGAAATGTATATGGTTTGGGTCATGCTTCGGTTTGACATTAGGGATGAGCGTGGAACCGGTACCCAATATCGCCAAAAATAGGTACCGGTACTAAAAATGTTCGGTACCGGTACTTGAAGGTAATAATCGGTATTTTACAGGTATTGTACTGAACTGGTACCGAACCGAAAGTACCGGTATTGATAATGCCAAAAAGTGGGTACCGAATTAGTACCGAAAATATTTCGGTACGGGAAATTTGGCACCGGTACCCAATACCAAATGCTCATCCCTATTTTATAGTTTATAATTTGGAACTTGGAACTGGCCGTTTAACCTTTGTTAACTTTTTTTTTCATCTTAGGAATATGCAGTTATGTATATGTATTAGATTAATGAACTATCTTTATCATTTTCGAAAATTGATAAAAATTTACGCTTTTGAAAGAAAAAGGTTCAAAACTGGCTGATCCCGCGGTATTGATTTGGTACATCATTTTCGAAAAACATAATTAGTGGTTTGCCCAAAAATTTCATTAAAATGGGTCGAAGCGAACTGTAAACGCCCCTAGATGTCTACAATAACAACCGTGACTAATGCTAATCATAATTCACTTTTTTTATAAACTAAATTCACATCAATGAATCAATGATGAAAATGTGAAGTCAAATGTTTGACCTTAAATGTTAATAGATTTTTGTGGTGATTACTTGCAGGGATTAGAAAGTGGTGCTTGCTGTGTCACTGCTCTTATTAAGGAAAAGGAGCTTTTTGTCTCGAATTTAGGCGATTGCAGAGCGGTTATATCCAAAAAAGGAAAGGCGGAGTCTTTAACCAACGATCACAAAGCATCACATGATGATGAACGTAAACGGATACAAGATAAGGTATAATCAAGTTTGTGAATATCACTAGGGGTGTCATTTTCAGCTATGGGTTGAAATTGAGCCGTGTTTTATCCAAACGGTTTGAATAAAAAATAGCTAAACAATGAACGAATCAATCGAGTTATAAGCTGTCCACATTCTATATTATTGTAATCATATTGGAGGCATTAGTTATTTATAAAATGTTAAAAGGTGTTACTGGGTCAACCAATAATTTGTTTCAACATGAACCCGTCTCTAGCAAGTTAACCAATAATTGTGTGTGTGATTCAGGGCGGATATGTAGAGCTTCATCGCGGGACTTGGAGGGTTCATGGTGTACTAGCTGTGTCAAGAAGCATAGGTGATGCTCATTTGAAAGATTGGGTTTTGGGTGAACCCGAGACCAAGATTTTACCGTTAACAGATGATTTAGAGTATCTAATCTTGGCTTCTGACGGATTGTGGGACGAGGTAACCTAACGATTGCATTGTTTGATACTTTAATTGTATATGGTTTGTCATGGTTTGACCTGCGGTCAAACAAACATGTTTGGTTTCTATTGCTAGAGTGCCTAAGTGATAATTTTAATCCGAGTTAACTGCCATTTTCGTCCTTGTGGTTTGTCCAATTATGCCAGTCCAGGCCAAATTTCAAATTTGTGCCATTTCAGTCCTTGACATTCTTGAAACATGCCACTTGCAGCCAAACAACTAACGTCTGTTAAAACCTGTTGGCATAATTGAAAATGACAGTTAACTCTTTTCATCCACATCACTCCTTACAAAATATCTTATTCAAATATTTACTTATTCTTGTTTTATCTAAATATATATTATATCTGAAACATATTTAACAAGTCCCAAGTTATAGTTTTACCTGTAAAAAATGTTTAACGGGTCAATCCAAACGACCTGGCCCACACCAGAAAATGATCCGTTTCTAGTCAGATAGATTGTTTCAACTTCATAACCAGTGCTACTAAAAGATATGATGTTTCAACTTCACATACAAACATGCATAGATTGACTATTGAGGTCAAACTAATTAAATTCTACCATTGATTGACCGGAACTATATAAATATTGTGACATCACATTCTAGTGACAAAATATTTTATCATTTTGGACTGAAAAGTAATATGTTTGACCTCAAATGTGTTCTTAGGTTGGAAATCAAGAAGCTATTGATGTTGTGACGCGATGCATGACGAACATTTCTCCAAAAGTGAAGAAAGTTTATAGGGTCAAACGAATGAAACACAGAGGAAATAGCGAAAATGATGAACCACAACAAAAGGTTAGACGTGTGGTTAAGACCAGTGATCAGAACCAGAACCAGAACCAGAACCAGGACCATGGCTTGACAGCTGATGGGCTTGTGGGTGCTTGCAAGGAGCTTGTGAACCTTGCTGTAAAGAGAGGTAGTTTAGATGATATTACAGTCATGATACTTGACCTGAAATCTTTCCAATAACCCGGTCACCCGGATAAAGGATTGTGCATTGACTGACTTGTACATTGTGCATTAAGAGTTTTAGATTGCGTTATAATTAGTACTAAGAGCTGTCTATTTTTTTTATCATCGTGAATTCGTGATAGTTGCTTCTGTAGCTTTTCTTATCGAGGACCAATAAGTCCGGTTACTGGTAATCTTGTATTTAACTTCACTTTTGAGGTCGTTTGTTCTGGTACTACTTAAATCGAGTTGGTGAATTTTGAA
Organism: Helianthus tuberosus; assembly: GCA_030545235.1. Lineage (NCBI taxonomy): Eukaryota > Viridiplantae > Streptophyta > Magnoliopsida > Asterales > Asteraceae > Helianthus > Helianthus tuberosus. Next base: position 3,068,280 of record CM060396.1, on the reverse strand, counting down.
GGCATACATATCTTAGAGCATCCGCAATGTAGGGCTATGGACGTCACGTCACAATTGTGTGGTGACGAACAATGAAGCTACATACGCCTCACTGCTTGGGCGGTCCTTGGCCTTTGTTACTCCCTTGTTCGTTGTGACGCACGAACTCACAAGTGCCATGTTTTTAACTAATTAACAACTTATTACCTGTGCTTATGTGGAAATTTGAATGTTAATGCTCTTTATTTATGAATATAATGTGGAAATTAAAAAAGTATTAGATATTTTTCTCTCTCAAAACAGAATATTTAATGCTGTATAAGATATATTTTGGTATAAATCATGAACTGGTTCTTCCCAGCCTTAGCATACTAACACAATGTTGATACACTCTAGATTTCACATGAAACCACAATTGAAATTATTAGAACCGAACCAAACTTAACTGAAACGGCTAACCATATTGCCCGGTATTGTTAGCTTATTTGGTTCCGGAGTTTTTAGTTTTGTGGCTCAATCAATGGACTCACAAATAAAATCGGCGTAAATCATCCTTTCTATAGCAAGCCATATTTAATGGAACAGGTGGATCAGAGTATGCCCCGTCAGCAATCTGACTATAAATCCATCTATTAGCCACCTCAGTAAAGTGAATCCCGTCCCAGATGATCCGCGATGACGGGTCTTCACAAGACTTCGCAATCACGATTTCTGTACCGTTCACAATTTTCGTGCTCCCGCACCTCATTGCATTGTTAAAGTTGTACTTTCCACCGTGACCACAACACACTAAAAACGGGTCACCAAATCCTGCAAGTTTAAACTCAGTTGCTTATAAATGGACCAACTTTAAACGGGTCAAATTACAATATAGTTTTAACTTTTGACCTATACTGTGGGCCCGACTGGCATGGGCCGGAACCCACTGGACTAGGCCCAAAAGTGGGTACAATCTATATAAACGTACCGAGCTTTTCGGATTGGGCTATGAGTGAATATTTGACTGAATAGATATCAACATAGGTGATTGCAGCCAAATGAAGATCCTTTCGGAGTTGGTCTATGGCTTCCTTGAGCTTGCGGTTAAAATACTTTGAAACATCGTTAAATGGGGTGGCACAACCATGTTTATCCACCTGTGCCACCGTGATCACCTGAGTATCCATGATATAAGGCAAGCAACCAACCGGCCCTGTGTTGTGTATCCAAAATGCTCTACCACCAAGATCGTACACGTTCTGTTTTTCGAGAACGCATCACTTAATGTTAGTGTGTAATAAAGATAACAATTACGACTTATTTAGTTTTGAATATGCCTGTTGGGGTTTTGTACCGGGTCAAACGAGTAAAATAAAAAATAGAGTAAATTGCTAAAATCGTCCATGAGGTTTGGGCATATTTGACATTTTCATCAAAAACAACTTTTTTGTACCATATAGTCCTTCACTTTTGGGATTTTTTACCATTTTCATCCAAACATCTAATTTGCTTTATTTTTTCTATTAAACATTTGGATGAAAATGTCAAAAAATCCTAAATCTCAAGGAGGATTTTGGCAAAAAAAAGTCAGACGTTTGGATGAAAATGATAAAAAATCCCAAAAGTGAAGGATTACATGGTACAAAAAAGTTGTTTTGGATGAAAATGGCAAACATGCCCAAACCTCAGTGACGATTTTGGCAATTTACTCTAAAAAGTAAAAAAAAAAAGTTAGCTAAAAGAAAGTTGTAAATTGAGTTGTCTATGATACCTGTGGGTTATATTGGGGTTATATTTGGAGTAAAGTACACGAATACTTCGTGTGGTTTATCAAAATTTTGGGTTTGGTTCTTAGCTTTTCAAAAGTACACAGATGGGCCCTGTAGTTCGCATTTTGTAATGCATTTGGTCCCTAGCCAACAAATCTAAAGGTTTTAGGAGGTCCAAGTTATAGACTAAATGCGTTACAAAGTGCAAATCATAGGGACCGTCCATGTACTTTTGGCAAAAGTTGGGGACTAAATGCGTTACAAAGTGCAAACCACAGAAAGAAAAAGAAAGCTGGTGTAGTGGTAAACCCCCTCTTTACCAACAAGAGGCCATGGGTTCAATCCTTGTAAAGTTTTTTTTTTTTTTTTTAAATCTAGTTCAAACCTCGCTGATCCGACCCTAACAAGGACCGACCCGAAAATTTTAACGTTTTGTTATGAAAATTTTAAATGCCAGGAAAAATGGACCCCATTGCAATAAAATCTTGAGTCCGCCACTGGTTTGACCCATGCCCTTTACCTAATATCTTTCCGGATATTTTTGTAATTTTATTTGACACACTAAATAGTTAATGAAAAGAATTATAAACTGAACAAAAATGTATGTGCCCACACATTTATAAAAAGTTACATGTTTTAACCCGTTATACAATCCGTTATCCCCCGGTTAGCGACATCCTAACCATACGCCATTCAAAAAAAAAATCCTTTGTCCTATGCATTCTCACCTTAATGGTAGTTGTAAACTCTGATATAACATCAGGAACATAAGCTTTAACTTGTTCAGTAGACATATTGAGGTCATACCCCGCCGTAAGATCATTTTGGCCTATATCAAATGTGTACAACGCGCTTGAAAACTTGTACTCTTCTGGGAACAGGTCCTTAAAGACGCCTCCTACACCATAGTCGTATTGTATCACATTTAATGCACTATGTACAAGTCATTTATGTTAGCTAGTAAAAAATGAGTACCTTTTTGACGGATTATTTGGGCCCTTTTTAAGAAATTGGAGAACTGGGCATACTGAATATCCAAGGAAATTGGGCTATACCCGCTTTGAAAAATGGTAGTGTTTTGACGTCGGATTGTGGATCCGATAGTTGCAATATTGGCTCCATGGCTAAAATTTGTACCCATTGAATCCAGAAATGCACTAAGATAAGGTACTTTTAAACCTTCAGCTGCAAATTAAAATAGTTTAAAATAAACTTATAAAAGAAATTGGAATATTGGATTTTAATAATCTCAACTATTCGCCGTTGCCTACCAACAGTTTCAACTTAAAAAATAACCACTGGCAGTCTCAACTATTGACATATTGGCTACCATTGGACTCTGACTAACAGAACCCTAACGTCGTTAGTCTTCGGTCGCCGAAAAATCGTTTTGGCCAGATAAAGGTTTCTAAAGGTCCGATCTAAGGATACAAAGAGGTTTGGGACGAAAATGTTGAGTTTTCCGGCTAAAAAGTTGAGTTTTCCGGCCACAAAGAAGTTTTCTGGTGACATAAATAATTGGGGTTTTTACGACAAAAAAAGTTTCTAAAGGTCCGTAATAAGATTACAAAGAGGTTTGGGATGAAAATGTTGAGTTTTCCAGTCAATATGAGTTTTCCGGACAAAAACGGTTTTCTGGCGACCAGAGACTAACGGCGTTAGGGTTCTGTTAGTCAGAATCCATTGGTGGCCAATATCTCAATAGTTGGGACTGCCAATGGTTATTTTTTAAGTTGGGACTGTTGGCGGCCAACATACAATAAATAGTTGAGATTATTAAAATAAGGATGAAACATACAACATAAAGTTACTATCGTACATTTGGACTGGTTGTTTAGAGATTGGGGCCAACAAAAGAACTTACAGATAAAATCCAAAATATATGGGACAAATATTTGAGTATTGGATCTTGTTTTTTAACTGCTGGTAAGTTACGAATATGGTATTAGGTGATATACTTGTCTGAATACCATTACCCGAACCTATTTACCCACATCGAAACAAAATATATTAATATAATTTATAATCTTAAAAAAATCTAATAAATGGTCTTAAACTTGTCATAAAGTTTTGATTCTTAAACTTATAGATTATTAGAAATGTGGTCGAGAAACCGACATTTCATGTCGGTTTTTAAATGAGTTTAAGATTGAAATATGGGAATCTCAACTGGTAATTGTTAACTACTTAAGATCGACCATAAACAGATATACATGATACTCTGGGAATCCAGTGAGCAACAAGTAAGTGTTACTAGACGGTATTTAGACCGGATATCAAACACAATTTTATGATATTGGGTACGCGATTAAGATTCCCAATGCCTGATCTGTTATAAGAATATGATATTTTATCACTTATGTCTTCATAAGGATAATACAATACTTACGGGCGTTAACAAGTTGAGCTGAGACTGGGTTCGCCTAAGCTCGAGCTTGGATCGTTTAATTCACGAGAGCATGAGTTCTGCTCCTTTTAAACTATATTAATACTAAAGCTCGAGTTTGGCTTGTGAGTAATGTTTCAAGCTTGGTTTCAACTTATTTTTTTATTTATTAATTATCTTATACACATTTATAGTTATTTTTATAGATATTTATAATTATGATCTTTATACATATTATTTTGTTAAGGTGTTGACCGGTTTAGTTGAAATATTTGAGACTTGGCATAGCCCTTTACTAGTTCAAACTTGTGATTTCAAAAACATACAGCGAGATAAAGAAAGGGAATACATATTTTGATTTTTCTACGTTTTCTAGGTGCCTCAAATTCAAATGTGGGCTCATCTTTGCATGTTTACCAAAGCAATATCAAGATACATATTAAAAATGTTCATTTCTAAATGATAGTGTTTTGATCGTATAATAGATATTGATGTAGATTTAAAAAGGTGACGAGGTAGCCGTTAAAATAAATTTAAACAAATTGCATATAAAATGTATCAAAAAAAGAAGATATGCATTTGGAACGAGTAAATTACTTTTTGAGTCCATGTGTTTTAGTGGTTTTAACCACTTGAATTCAAAATCAAAAAGTTTAATGTCCCGAGTCCCTAACCGCTCATTTTATAACGTTTTGAGTCCAATTTTTAACACATGTACTTTTGATATTAGACTCAAGTGTTAAAACCACTAAAACACAGGGACTCAAAATGTTATTAAATGAATTATTATGAACTCCGAGCGTTAAACTTTTTGATTTTGAACTGAAGTGGTTAAAACCACTAAAACGCAAAAGACTCAAAAAGTAATTTACTTCATTTGACTAAAACGTACACATTTACTTCAAAAAGTTTTAGTGGTTTTAACCACTTGAATTCAAAATAAAAAAGTTTAATGTCCCGAGTCCCTAACCGCTCATTTTATAACGTTTTGAGTCCAATTTTTAACACATGTACTTTTGATATTAGACTCAAGTGTTAAAACCACTAAAACACAGGGACTCAAAATGTTATTAAATGAATTATTATGAACTCCGAGCGTTAAACTTTTTGATTTTGAACTGAAGTGGTTAAAACCACTAAAACGCAAAAGACTCAAAAAGTAATTTACTTCATTTGACTAAAACGTACACATTTACTTCAAAAAGTTTTAGTGGTTTTAACCACTTGAATTCAAAATCAAAAAGTTTAATGTCTCAAGTCCCTAACCGCTCATTTTATAACGTTTTGAGTCCAATTTTTAACACCTGTACTTTTGATATTAGACTCAAGTGTTAAAACGCAAAAGACTAAAACGTGTTTTTGATTAGCCTGTACCTTTCAAACATTTTGACGTGTTTTTCTAAACGTACGCATTTGGAATCTCTGTATCTTTAAATGGAAAAATTATCATTACACTAATTCAAAGTTGACCCAGCGTTTTAAAACATAGAAATTGATTTTTAAATTAATTACATGAATAGTACTTGTGGTTTACTTATTTTATCATTTTCATATCTATTTTTCAAAAATTACATCATTGGCATCAACATTTATAAAATGATTCCACCATTTACTCGTCACATGTACTAAGACTGCGAGGTGTGGGGGCTTGGGTTGGGGCCAGGGACGGACCTACGTTACGAGGAACGGGGTCCCCGGACCTCAATCTTTTTTTAAAAAGTAGTAGAAACGGTATATAAAATTGTCTATGGACCCCATAAAATAATTTAGTTGGACACAATAACAATGAAAGTGAGCCTAGTGTAGTGGTAAAACCCCTTGTTTACACACAAAAGGTCATGGGTTCGATACCTGTTTCTTTGTTTTTTTGTGTTTTTTTTTTTTTGGACCTCATTGTCCAAAAATCTTGGGTCCGCCACTGGTTGGGGCATTGCTCGACACGTGACGGGTGTGGGGTTCATAAGGCAATTCTTCAAAAGAAGGGGTGTGGGTGGCGTAGCTTCGACTGGCGTGGCCAGCCATATGGATTTTGATCTTTTTTTTTTGTTTTAACTATTTAAAATTTCATTTAATTAAATTAACACACGGGTTGGGTTCATTTCAGAACTCTAAATAATTACAGAACTTTCAGAACTCCTAATAAACAATCATTTTATATATATATTTTTGTATTTAGGATCTTTTTATCATCTATTATATATATTTTAATGATTACATACATGTTAAAAGTAGTTTACATATGTTTAATAGCCAAATTATATATATGTGTAATAACTAGTTACATATATGTAAAAAAAACTAGTTTACATATGTGTAATTATAAAATTACATCTAAAAAATGACAAAATTACTCTTAACATGTATGTAATCATAAAAATACACATAATAAATGATAAAGTTATCCTAAACATAAAAATATATAAATAAAAAGATTGTTTATTAGAAGTTCTGCGAGTTCTGTAAATATTTATGGTTCTGAAATGATCCTTACCCATTAACACACTAACTAAAATAGAAGATTGTATATAATTTTTTAAAAACTACAAATAAAATTAAGAAAAAACTACATAAAATTAAGAAAAAACTACATAAAATTAAAAAAAAGTTACATAAAATAGAAAAAAAAAATTAAAAACTTCATCATTTTTCCATTTCATATTTTTTTCAAAATTTCTTGTTTTATTTGCAACGTCAATTCCAATTTTGAGCCGGTAAGGTGATTGACGAGCATGGCGAGAAATTTCATATCTTCGCGTTTTTCTTTTAGAGATGTTTTTTATCGTACGACGATTAGATATTTTTCCTCATCTCGATCTTTTGTTGTTGGATGAAATTGAATGCGTCGATTTTCGTCCCAATTTCATTCAACTGGTAAGTGTACAACCCTTTACCCGATAATGTTTAAAAAAGAAATATTTTTTTTACTAAACTAGTCGTTGCCAAACGGCTAGCCCAAACGGTCATATATAACCAGCCTATCCAAGCCAGCCACCTCACCTCCCCCCCCCCCCCAGCCAGGCTTCAAAGCCACGCTAGCGAGGCAACGCCGTGGCCAACGCTGGCCCGGTGTGGTTTAGCCAGCGTTGCCTAGCATCCCCGCCCCAACCAACGCCTCATACCCACTAGTCTAACCATGTAAATAATTCTACAACCACATGTACTAGTGGTGAAAGTGAAACAATTTGTAAAGTTGGTACCATTGATGTAATTTCCAAAAAAATAAGTATGAAAATGGCAAAAGAGGTAAACCACATGCACTAACCATGTAATTGATTCTTAATTTTTTAACCATCTCCAAATGCATGCGCTAAGCTTTAGCCAGCATCGCAAGCTTAGACTACGCTTTCGGTCAAAAGTGCGGGTTCGTCGGCATGCTTTCCTAGGCATCTCAGCCAAAAGTGTAGTCTAAATTCAACCGGTCTTATTAGCATGCAAATTTGATGGGGGTGGTTTTTCGATTGAAGGAACTGAGAGCCAGTGGCGGACCCAAGAATTATTCCCTGAGTGTGATAAGGGGTTTAACTATATTTTCAAGGGGTATAGTCAGGTTTTTTTGCTTAAAATCTACAACAAATAGAGTATATATATTCTGAATATGTACCTATAAAATCGATCAGAAGACGGCCGTCGCAGACACGGCCCGCTGGAGAACCGAAGAAAGCTTCGCCGTTAGGTGGCCGAGCAGCCGCTAGTCCAAACATGGCCACCAAAGCACCAGTATCGGAGTTAGAATCACCGAAGTTAAATACTGCCGGAAAGTTACACTCCGGCAAAGATAATATCGACACCGGAAGTAATAACAACGTAACATAAACTACTAGTTTACAGATTGGCTCCATTTCAATAAGTAGAGAAGAAATGTACAAATAATAAGAAAGAGGAGAAGAAGCTTGGGTTTAAACTTACTTGAGTTCTTCATCTTTATAATATATATAAGAGTTTTATACTAAGTTATACTTAATAGTCTATTAGATTATTCAAAAGTCATGCTTGAACAATATGCAAGAAAGATGATATTTTATTTGTTATTTTTAAATGTATATATGCATTTGAAAAAATAAAATAAAATAAAATGTTAATCACATCCATATAAATAATGAATAGGTGACAAGTCAAATGTTTGACGTTGAATGTTTATAAAAAAAATGATTTTTGTGGGGATGATTTGCAGGAATTCGAAAGCGGTACTTGATGTGTTACTGCTCAAAGAAAAGTAACTGCTTTTGGTCTCGAATTTAAGTGAGTTAAAGAGCATGATGATGATGATGAACGTAAAAGGATACAACTATACAACATTCACTTGTTGTTAATTTTAACTCGTTTACTAGTAAACGAGTTGATTTGGATAGAGTTTTTGTTAACGTTAAACCGAATAATAATAAAATAAGGGAAAGTCACAAAATTGGTCATTGACCAACCCAATGGTGGGGGCAATGTATAAGAGAGGTAGCCCGGGCTATCCCTTCAACTCGGTCTATTTAATGTAAAATTTTTATCTTTTTATACAAAGGATACCTTAATTAAAAAAAATGGGATATCATTGAATTTTTGAGCTAGATCCGCCACTGGACCAACCCACTTTTCCAAAAAAGTCTTCTGAAACCTCTTTGGGAGAGACCTCACTAAAAACGAAGCAGTTGAAGCTTTTTTAGAAGAGGCTTCAATAATTAACCAATTAAAAACGACACGTGACAATTTTGGTTTGATGTCTCTCTAGAGATGCTACACCACCTGCGGTAGCCTCTCAGCCTATTCTCTTTTTATATTATCATGATTTTTAAACGAACATCATTTTTCCATACGATAATATTTATATAAAAAAACAAATTATACAAAGTTAAAGATAATCTTATCGTGGTTACGTATTCCTCATAAACACACCTCCAAAAACTTTGCGAGTTACCGGTATCATGGTTAAGTATTGCTCAGAAACGTCGATCTAAGCTCATCCTAAAGTTGTTTTCTCGATCATTGTTCTTGCACAGGGGCTAGCCGCCATGTAGGCATCGCGCTCCCTTCCCCGCACACTCTCATGATAATTAGCCTGATATCTTTACAATAACCCGAATAAGGAATTGTGCATTGAATGGCTTGTAGGTTATAGAGTTTTACATTTCCATCATATTTGATCACCTTTTTTTTTTGTTGATGTCTATTTTTATTATTGTGATAATTGACTCTAAAGACAATTTTAACTCATCCTTGTGCTTGAACTTTAATGAGCCGGTTTGGCTCGAAAACTCTTAACGAGCTGTAGTTTGAGCTCGAGCACAGATGAAGATCAAGCCAACTCATATATTTTTAAATTTTGTATTTCTTGCACCTATTAAATAAATAAAAACAAAAGGAGTAAATCTTGCACATTATCAATAAATATTAATGAATGGCCTTTTTACCTATAAAAGTTAGGTTCCTTAAATTGCCTACTTAACCTTAATGAGCCAAACGAGAGCCAACCAACCAACCAACTGATTTCGAGCAAGCTTCAAAACATGATATATTTAAACAACCCTACACAAAAATAATCTTACTATATAAACTAAAACATGCATCGGCATCTTGTATCTTATGCATAAAAAGTCGCATGATACATATATTTTTTTTTTTACAAATTGCAATGAATCACTTGTCAAATCTAAACTATTTAAACCAAAACCACCACAGAGCATATGATAATGTTACCAACATACTTTTTTTTAAATTGTTTAACCACTGAAACCATATTGCCTGGTATTGTTAGCTTATTTGGTTCCGGAGTTTTTAGTTTTGTGGCTCAATCAATGAACTCACAAATAAAATCGGCGTAAATCATCCTTTCTATGGCAAGCCATATTTAATGGAACAGGTGGATCAGAGTATGCCACGTCAGCAACCTGACCATAAATCCATCTATTAGCCACCTCAGTAAAGTGAATCCCATCCCAAATGATCCGTGATGACGGGTCTTCACAAGACTTTGCGATCACGATTTCCGTACCATTCACAATTTCCGTGCTCCCGCACCTCATTGCATTGTTAAAGTTGTAATTTCCACCATGACCGCAACACACTAAAAACGGGTCACCAAATCCTGCAAATTCAAACTCATTTTGCTTATAAATGGACCAACTTGAGTTAAACTTTTATATAGTTTTAACTTTTGACCCATACTTTGGGCCCGACTGGCGTGGGCTGGAACCCACTGGACTAGGCCCAAAAGCGGGTACCATTTGTATAAACGTACCGAGCTTTTCGGATTGGGCTATGAGTGAATATTTGACTGAATAGATATCTACATAGGTGATTGCAGCCAAATGAAGATCCTTTCGGAGTTGGACTATGGCTTCCTTGAGTTTCCGGTTAAAGTATTGTGAAACATCATTAAACGGGCCAGCACAACCATATTTATCCACCTGTGCCGCCGTGATCACCTGAGTATCCATGATATAAGGCAAGCAACCAACCGGCCTTGTGTTATGTATCCAAAATGCTCTGCCACCAAGATCGTACACGTTCTGTTTTTCTAAAACGCATCACTTAATGATATCGTGAAATAAAGATGACAATTACGACGTATTTGCTTTTGAATATGTCTGTTGGGGTTTTGTAACGGGCCAAACAAGTAAAAAAATATAAAAATATAAAAGTTAGCTAAAAGAAACTTGTAAAATGAGTTGTCTATGATACCTTTGGGTTATATTTGGAGTAAACTACACGGATAGTCCCTGTGGTTTTCTAAAATTTTGGGTTTGGTCCCTAGTTTTCCAAACGTACACTGATGGTCACGGTAGTTTACACTTTCTAACGCATTTGGTCCCCAGCTAACAAATTTAAAGGTTTCAGGAGGTCCAAGTTATGGACTAATGCGTTACAAAGTGCAAATCACAGGGACCATCCATGTACTTTTGACAAAAGTTGGGGACTAAATGTGTTACAAAGTGCAAACCCCTGGGATCATCCGTGTACTTTTGAAAAGCTAGGAATAACATCCAAAATTCTGGAAAAGCTAGAGATTGGGCTATAAGTATTCATTGTTTGACCCAAACCCTTTAACCTAATATATCTTTCCGGACATCTTTGTAATTTTATTTGACACACTAAATAGTTAATGAAAAGAATTATAAACTAAACAAAAATGTTTGTGCCAAGCATTTATAAAAAAGTTTCATGTTTTGACCTGTTATACAACCTGATGACACTTGCATTCTTACCTTAATGGTAGTTATAAACTCTGATATAACATCGGGAACATAAGCTTTAACTTGTTCGGTAGACATATTAAGGTCATACCCCGCGGTAAGATCGTTTTGGCCTATATCAAATGTGTACAACGCGCTTGAAAACTTGTATTCTTCTGGGAACATGTCCTTAAATACGCCTCCTGCACCATGGTCGTATTGTATCACATTTAATGCACTGTGTACAAGTCATTTATGTAGACGAGTCAAGAGTGAATACCTTTTTGACGAATTATTTGGGCTCCTTTTAAGAAATTGGCGAACTGGGCATATTGAATATCCAAGGAAATTGGGCTATAACCGCTTTGAAAAATGGTAGTGTTTTGACGCCGGATTGTGGATCCGATAGTTGCAAAATTGGCTCCACAGCTAAAATTTGTACCCATTGAATCTAGAAATGCATTAAGATAAGGTACTCCTAAACCTTCAGCTGCAAATTGAAATAGTTTAAAATAAAGTTATAAAAGAAATTAAGGATGATACATACAACATAAAGTTACTATCGTACATTTGTACCGGTAGTTAGAATGTTGGGCCGACAAAAGAACCTAAAGACAAAATCCAAATATATGGGACAAATATTTGAGTATCGGATCTTGTTTTTTAACTTGTGGGTAAGGTACAAATATGGTATTAGGTGATATGAGTAAAGTTCAAGTACAAATAGAATTAACGTACTAAACGTACGAAAGGCATGAAAAAGAAAAAAAAAACGCGGTGGCATTTTCGTAATTATTTGGTCGTAGGGTAATTATCAAAATTACTCTACAAATGACCTTTTAGATTAATTTTGTAAAATGTTCTTGTAGAGTAATTTTGATCTTGTAGAGTAATTTTGTAGAGTATCATAATTACTCTACAAATGATCTTGTATGGTAATTTTGATCTTGTACGGTAATTTTGTAGAGTATCATAATTACTCTACAAATGATTTTGTAGAGTAATTTTGAATTGTATGTTGTTTGATAAACTTGCAGAGTAATTTTGATACACGTGTAGAGTAATTTTGATGCAGAGCGATTTTGATACACTTTAGAGTAAATTTGATAATTACCCTACAAGATCAAAATTACTCTACAAGAACATTTTACAAAATTACTCTACAAAATCAAAATTACTTTACAAGAACATTTTAAAATTACTCTACAAAGATCAAAATTACTCTACAAGATCATCTGTAGAGTAATTTTGATAAAGCAAATAATTACCAAAATGCCACCGCGTTTTTTCAGCAAAATCTTCAATTCGTACGTTTTGTACGTTAAATTTATTTGTATTTGATCTTTTGTCTAGGTGATATATACCTATGTGATTATCCGAACCTATTTACCCACATCGAAACCAAGTATATTAATGTAATTTACAATCTTAAAAAAATATAATATATGGTCTTAAACTTGTCATAAACTTTTTATTCTTAAACTTATAGGTTATTAGAAATGTGGTTGACTAATTGACATTTCAAGTCGGTTTTTAAAAGACAAAATTTTAATTGCATAGGCATCATAAAACAAAACTTGTCAAGTTACATCAAAACAGAAGGTAGACGGGCAACAAGCTGCACCGCCACCCCTTTCTGAATTGCAAACCCTGACCTTCCTAATACAAACCCCTGCCCCCCGGAGGTTGAACAATTGTTGTGAATGACCCGTTGGACCCTGGTCAAGAAGTGAATAGTTTTTAAATGAGTTTAAGACTGAAATATGGGAATCTCAACTGGTAATTGTTAACCACTTAAGACGGACCATCAACGGGTATACCTGTGAATCCAATGAGCAACAAGTAAGTGTTACTAGACGGTATAGACCGGATATCCAACACAATTTTATAACATTGGGTACGCGACCATGATCCCCAATTCCTGATTTGATATAAGAATATGATATTTAATCATTTACGTCCTCGTTAGCATAATACAATACTTACGGAGCTTAATTAGGGGCGTAAACAAGCCGAGTTGTGCCGAGTTCGCGTAAGCTCAGCTCTGATCGTTTAATTCACGAGAGCGCAAGTTCCGCTCCATTTAAACTATATTTCTAAAGCTTAAGTTTAGCTCGTGAGTAATGTTTCAAGCTTGGGTTCAGCTTATTTTTTATTTATTAATTATCTTATACACAATTTATATTTATTTTTATAGATATTTATAATAATGATCTTTGTACATAACCTAATCCATATTATGTTGTTAAGGTGTTGACCGGTTTTGTTGAAATTTTTGAGACTTGGCATAGCCCTTTACTAGTTCAAACTAATGATTTCAAAAATATACGGCGAGAAAAAGGAAAACATAGTTTTCTACGTTTTCTAAGTGCCTCAAATTCAAATGTGGGCTCATCTTTGCATGTTTACCGAAGCGATTATGGACTAGAGATATCAAGACACATATTAAAAATGAACATTTCTAAATGATAGTGTTTTGATCGTATAATAGATATTGATGTAAATATAAAAGGGTGTTGAGTTAGCCATTCAAATAAATAAAAACAAATTGCATATAAAATGTATATAAAAATTGAAAAAAAAAATCTCTGGTGTTTTTAAATGGAAAGAGTAATTAGCCTGTACCTTTCAAACATTTTGACGAGTTTTTCTCTAATAAAAACGTACGCATTTTGAAACTCTGTATTTTTAAATGGGAAAATTATCATTATACTCAAGTCAAAGTTGACCCAACGTTTTAAAACATAGAAATTGATTTTTAAATTAACTACATGAATAGTACTTTGGGTTACCTATTTTGCTATTTTCATATTTTATTTTTTTTAAATTACACCACTGGTACAAACGTTTACAAAATGATTCCACCATTAGTACATCACATGTACTAACCATGTAAGTAATTCTACAACATCATGTACTAGTGGTGAAAGTGAAACATTTGGAAAATTTGGTACCATTGATGTAATTTTCATAAAAATACGGATGAAAATGGCAAAATAGGTAAACCACATGTACGAACCATGTAATTAAGTCTTAATTTGTTAGTCGGCTCCAAATTCCTTTGCTAAGCTTTAGCCGGCATCGCAAGCTTAGCCTACGTTATTCATCAAAAGTGCGGGTTATTTGGCATGCTTTCCTAGCCATCTCAGCCAAAAGTGAAGACTAAATTCAACATGTCTAAATAGCACGCAAAGCTGATGATGGTGATTTTTCGAGTGAAGGAACTGATTCGAGGGGTACGGTCGGGTTTTTTATCTATAAAATACACCAATTTTTTTTCAACAAGTGTGTTCGTCCGTCCACTCACCAAGAAACATAGATCCGCCCCTCTGCTAAGAGCTAATTACTTTGATAAAGACTAAATTTCAATATGTAAATTTTAAAAATATTCGTCAAATAAAAATATTATATATTTATATACTCTTAAAACCAAAGGTCGGTGCCACCTACAAGTTACAATTTTACCCTTTTGTCTTTATTATCTATATATTAAGCCGTGCTTTCTCCTCCATTTTCTTTCTAGCAGTTTCTCCCATTTTCCACCGCCGATTGATTCGTCCCTATTTCATGGTTCACCTGGATTCGCAGACCTTTCCCGAGTGGAATCGCATCGGAGGAGGCGCAATTTCTGGACTCTCCTCCTCAGCAACTACATCTTTTGAACGAGGTACATACATTTTGATCCATTTTTACATCTAACTCATCGTATTTTTGCGTCTCTTTCTTTCCTCTTCTTTCTCTAACGTCGAACCATCTGCGAATGTAGTTTGATTAATTTGTGTTAGTGTGATTTTGGTTTCTAGGGTTTCCATTTGGGTTTAGTGTATCTGTTAAGGGTTTTAACAGATGAACTAACAAAAAGACGCCGGCATCGGTTGATTTACAGAGCGAGGATGGATAAAAAATTAGAGGCGCCTTAATCTTCTTCATCAGTTGATTAATTTCTCAATTAAGGTACATACATAGTTAGGGTTTCGTTTTTCCTTTTTCTGCTTATGTTTTTTACTTTCCGTTACGATGGTGTTAGATCCACGTGGTAGAAGAGGAGCAGAAAATGGACTGATTGCATAACTGGTGGATCCGTTATTCTTCAATCGCCAGAAAATTTGGTGAATCTGTAATTGTTACTTACTACAAGGAGCTTCCTAACTCCAGGTAGAAGGAGACGATGTTAAAACAGAGGAGTATTACGGAAGAGCAATACTAGCGACTCCTGGAGATAGAGAACTTTTGTCTTTGTATGGCAAACTAATTTGGGATGTACAGGCCATTAGCGTCTCTCCTGGTGACTGGTATGTACAAATTTTATTCATTGATGAATCAAACCATTTTATTAATAAAAAAACTAAGGTGTGGGTTCCTGCCGCAAAAGCGATATCATGTTAATTGCAGCTTTTCAGGCTTGGATCAATCTTATTTTGGATGTATTGACTATTGAGGATTAGTTGGTAATGATGTCTAATTATGTGAAGCTAATTACTTAGACTAATAAGTAATGAACAATGTTTGAGTTGTTTGTTTTACGGTTCTGCATTTGACTTAAAAGGCTGATAGTATGAAACCTCAATTTTGTTGTTTGGTATCTATTCAGCATTCATTTTTACAAAATATATATGATTTATGGTTGACTGCTTAGTAACTCATTTAGCATCTTGATCTAACATGAATGATGGAATTTTATAGAGAAAAAATTTGACCTTTGATTGTTGACTTTTTGGAAAATGGGAGATGCGCATGTTATTTGGTATTGATTTTGAGGTTTATTTTTTCTAAACTCTTTGACATTTTCATTTGTTTGAGTTTCTATTGATTGTAATGAGTGAAGTTTTTTTTTTCGGCTTAGATTCTTAAGGTTTTTTTTTTTTTTCTAAACGTAGATGACAGAATTTTTGGTTTTGAGTTTATGTTGATGTAATGAGTATGAAGTTTTCCTTTTTTGCTTAGATTTTTAGTTTTCCGGAAAACATGTGTTATGCTATATGTTTGAGCCAGGGGTGACAATTTTTACTTACGTTAATTGTGTATTTGACAATTTTTAGTTTATTGGAAAACATGAGTGAAGTAACTTTTACGTTGTAAACTACAGTTGGAGCTGATGCAGATGAAGATAAAATCGAATTGCTACTAAAGGAAGTCAAGGGTAAAGATATCACAGAACTAATTGCTTCCGGAAGGGAGAAGCTTGCTTCAGTTCCATCCGGTGGTGGTGGTGTTGCAGTTGCCGCTGCAACTGGTGGTGGTGCCGCACCTGCTGCCGCCGTTGCTGAGACAAAGAAAGAAGAGAGGGTCGAAGAGAAAGAAGAATCTGATGATGTAAGCTTCTTTTACTTCGTCTTTTATCTTGATTCAATTTAGTTGGTTTTTTGGATCATTCGCTTACTTTGTTTGTTTATTTTTTTACACACAATAAGACATGTTTAGAGGCTATGTTGTCAAAGACGCAAGGCGCAGGCGAGGCGCATCGGCCTCGCCCGGAGCCTAGGCGCAAGGCGCAAAAAAAGCGTGGGCTTTTTTAAGAAAAGCGCACATAGAGAAAAAACTTGTCAAGTTACATCAAAACAGAAGGTAGACGGGCAACAAGCTGCACCGCCACCCCTTTCTGAATTGCAAACCCTGACCTTCCTAATACAAACCCCTGCCCCCCGGAGGTTGAACAATTGTTGTGAATGACCCGTTGGACCCTGGTCAAGAAGTGAATAGTTTTTAAATGAGTTTAAGACTGAAATATGGGAATCTCAACTGGTAATTGTTAACCACTTAAGACGGACCATCAACGGGTATACCTGTGAATCCAATGAGCAACAAGTAAGTGTTACTAGACGGTATAGACCGGATATCCAACACAATTTTATAACATTGGGTACGCGACCATGATCCCCAATTCCTGATTTGATATAAGAATATGATATTTAATCATTTACGTCCTCGTTAGCATAATACAATACTTACGGAGCTTAATTAGGGGCGTAAACAAGCCGAGTTGTGCCGAGTTCGCGTAAGCTCAGCTCTGATCGTTTAATTCACGAGAGCGCAAGTTCCGCTCCATTTAAACTATATTTCTAAAGCTTAAGTTTAGCTCGTGAGTAATGTTTCAAGCTTGGGTTCAGCTTATTTTTTATTTATTAATTATCTTATACACAATTTATATTTATTTTTATAGATATTTATAATAATGATCTTTGTACATAACCTAATCCATATTATGTTGTTAAGGTGTTGACCGGTTTTGTTGAAATTTTTGAGACTTGGCATAGCCCTTTACTAGTTCAAACTAATGATTTCAAAAATATACGGCGAGAAAAAGGAAAACATAGTTTTCTACGTTTTCTAAGTGCCTCAAATTCAAATGTGGGCTCATCTTTGCATGTTTACCGAAGCGATTATGGACTAGAGATATCAAGACACATATTAAAAATGAACATTTCTAAATGATAGTGTTTTGATCGTATAATAGATATTGATGTAAATATAAAAGGGTGTTGAGTTAGCCATTCAAATAAATAAAAACAAATTGCATATAAAATGTATATAAAAATTGAAAAAAAAAATCTCTGGTGTTTTTAAATGGAAAGAGTAATTAGCCTGTACCTTTCAAACATTTTGACGAGTTTTTCTCTAATAAAAACGTACGCATTTTGAAACTCTGTATTTTTAAATGGGAAAATTATCATTATACTCAAGTCAAAGTTGACCCAACGTTTTAAAACATAGAAATTGATTTTTAAATTAACTACATGAATAGTACTTTGGGTTACCTATTTTGCTATTTTCATATTTTATTTTTTTTAAATTACACCACTGGTACAAACGTTTACAAAATGATTCAACCATTAGTACATCACATGTACTAACCATGTAAGTAATTCTACATGTACTAGTGGTGAAAGTGAAACATTTGGAAAATTTGGTACCATTGATGTAATTTTCATAAAAATACGGATGAAAATGGCAAAATAGGTAAACCACATGTACGAACCATGTAATTAAGTCTTAATTTGTTAGTCGGCTCCAAATTCCTTTGCTAAGCTTTAGCCGGCATCGCAAGCTTAGCCTACGTTATTCATCAAAAGTGCGGGTTATTTGGCATGCTTTCCTAGCCATCTCAGCTAAATTCAACATGTCTAACTAGCACGCAAAGCTGATGATGGTGATTTTTCGAGTGAAGGAACTGATTCGAGGGGTACAGTCGGGTTTTTTGTCTATAAAATACACCAATTTTTTTTCAACAAGTGTGTTCGTCCGTCCACTCACCAAGAAACATAGATCCGCCCCTCTGCTAAGAGCTAATTACTTTGATAAAGACTAAATTTCAATATGTAAATTTTAAAAATATTCGTCAAATAAAAATATTATATATTACCCTAAAGACTTAAAAGACAAAGTCGGTGGATGTCACATCAATCCACCGACTTTGCTCTTTAATATATACGCGTGAAAACAAAGTTGGAATTAAATGGAATGTAGTCCAGTTGGTAAGTATGTTGCTATTTGATAACAAGACCCTAAGTTCGAATCCGGGTTGCCCTGTTTTCAGTTTTTATTGTATATTCTAATTATTTTTCCCCTTTTCTGTTTTTGCTTTTTTTTTTTTCATTTTCGGTGTTTTTTTTTTCATTTTCGGTGTTTTTTTTTTCTTGGTTACTTTTATTCAATTTTTTATATTAGGAGATCACTTACTTATGGAACCTCTTCATTATCTATACACATATTTTTTTTATTTGAATCAACTGAACGTTTTGTTTTTTTAAGTTAAGATTTAATTCTTTAGTTATATACCTTTTGAGATATTCAATAGAAAAAAAAACTGTTTTTTTTTTTTTTTTTCCCTTTGTTTGCTATGCATCGAAATAGAATGGGTTCACAACCACCGCAACGCATGGGTATTATCCTAATAAAAAAAATCGACTTTGTCTACCTTTGGATGTAATTTTGGTGCACGCTTTCGTGCTTTCTTTTGTACGTTTCCTACGTATGAATCAGGTCGCGTATAATTCACTTTGACTTGACGGTATAAATTCGAGTTAGTCGGGTCACATATAATACGTTATGATTGTATGTTATAAATTCGATTACTTTACGTTTTGATCCAATCACAATGTTTATATAGGTGACAATGAGTTAAATCGGATACGTCGAAACATGCGTGTTTATATGGTTAACACATCACATACTGCTTGGACTAATCCGTTCGACGTTTGCGATATACCCGCACCGCAACGCACACGGGTCTTATTACTAACTATAACTTAAAAGACAAAGTCGGTGGAAACCCAGCCGTCTTTGCCTCCCCCTCCTCCATGCTTTTACGATATTGCAATTTTAGCCCCTTGACTTTGGTACCTTCAAAGTTTCATAAAATGACAAATTTAGTCCCTAAACTACTACTCCATTTTACAAATAATTTGCTTTTGATACCCCAACTTTGTCGTAGTTTCCTTTTCAGTCCCAACTTTGTTATAGTTTCTTTCTTACCTTAAAACTTTCTCAAATTTTATCTTTACCCTTTCTTAGCCCTTAAGTTTAGGAAAATCAATTTTTAACCACTTGACTTTTTATGAACTTTGTAAATGCCACTTTGACCCCCTCGAGAGTTTTTTGCTTGACGATATAAACTCGAGTTAGTCGGGTCGCGTGTTATACATTATAATTGTACGATATAAATTCGATTTACGTTACGTTTTGATCCAATGGCAATGCAACTATAGGATACACTGAGTTCAATCGGATATGTCAAAACGTGCTTCTTCATATGGTTAACACATCACATAACGCTTGAACTAATCTGTTTGATATTTGCGAAGTACCCGCGCCACAACGCGCGCGGGTCTTATTACTAGTTTATATATTAAAGAGCATGGTCGGTGGTGACCATGACTCTTATTTTCGAAAAAACCCCCTCAACTTTTCTAAGTTGATAAAATTCAAGTAACAATTTGACAAAAATAACTTTTCTATTTTCTAACTTCATAAAAAAGCCTTCATACTTTCTAACTTCTCTTTTAACACTCAATACTTTTGTCATGCAACCCATTCTACCCTTAAACTTTGTTATTATGTTAAAGGTAACCCTCTAACTTTATAAATTTCACTTTCTCACCCACTTACATTCTAAAGTTTTGAGCTTACCCTAATACTAATTTGTTACGTTTTTTTATGGATGTGTCGTTGTAAATTCGAGTTCGTATATGCTTTAACGTAGTTTTTGTTCAAAGATGAGTCGGGTAAATTATAAAATGTTTTCTTTTACGTACGCTTTGAGTGGACTGTTTTGACGTAAATTTAATACGTTTTGATTCAACGGTATAAATTTGAGTTATCATACCTTTCTACGTAAATTTAGTTATCAAACGAGTCCGGCCGATTGTAATCTATACGTTATCATTTCGTGTACGGCGCCGCCGCAACGCGCGGCGGGTAAAAAACTAGTTTTCATAGTTTTCCCATTTTTATATGTACATGATAAATTTCAAAAAAAAAAAATTAATTTTTCATGCGTAGCATAGTGCCATGAAAGATGCTGCAACCAAATATTCAAACAACAATATTTTCCGGCACCAGCCAGAGAGAACAAGCACCAAAATGAAACTAAATTTTTTGAAGTAATCTTTACTCACAATGATAAATTGAATTTTCTAGAGCACCGTCACCTTTAATAATAATAAAAAATCTACAACAAATAAGAGTATATTCTGAATATGTACCTATAAAATCGATCAGAAGACGGCCGTCGCAGACGCGGCCCGCAGGAAAACCAAAGAAAGTTTCGCCGTTAGGTGGCCGAGCAGCCGCTTGTCCAAACATCGCCACTAAAGCACCGGTATCGGAGTTAGAATCACCGAAGTTAAATACTGCCGGAAAGTTACACTCCGGCAAAGATAATATCGACACCGGAAGTAATAATGTAACATAAACTAAAACTAGTTGAAGATACATATCCGGAGACGGACATGATCCTTTGGACGGACCGGACTAAAAGATACACATCCAAAGACGGACATGATCGCTTGAACGAACATGTCCGTTCCCCCATATCTCCGAGGACGAACCTCCGTTTAAGTGCGTCTGGACGAATGACGTCATCTCAGTTGACTATTATAAATACCCCATCAAGTACAAAGCCAAGTACGATTTTCTAAACCTTCGTCCCTACTTTCTCTCTCTACTTTCTCTCTCTACCAATACTTATCCTCACGCCGGAGGGTGGTCGCAGAGGGGCCCTCCCATCTCTGCGGCGAGCCTAACGGTTTTCTGTTTTGCAGGACTGTTCACCAAGCTTTACTACAAGATCCAAACCCTCGATTAAAGGCTCCGGCCTCAACTCGATTCTTTGGTTCTTCAATTGGCGCCATCCGATTTCACAGCTCATAGTCCTTCACTTTAGTGAATTTCTTGAGCAACGAACTGAACTATGGCGGCCTCGGGTTCTATGAATTCGGGATCCATAACTGTTAGTACGCAAACTACAGCTTCAGCAAGTGTTGTTTCTACAGTTTCAGCTCCTCTAAGTTCGGGACCAGGAACAACCTTGCCATTTATACTGATTCCCACCTCACAAACAACAGAGTTTGATGCGGAGTTTCTCTCCAAGAATGCAAGTCTTCTACGAAGATTAAAAGCCCAGCAGGCTAGAGATGAGCAAATCCTCGGTTTACGAACCAGGTTATTCCAGGAAGAAACTCCGGTAAGGACTATGGGTCCTACAATGTTTACCCCTCCTACTTTCTCCACAGTTGTTACTTCGGAAACTTATAGTGGATATGTGCAGGGTTCCTCTGGACCATCTCCAGCCATGATGGTGCGAAATGAAACAGAAGCAATCAATGATCCGGAACTCACCAAGCCGTACCACCCAGTTTCCATGACTGCTAAGTCCAAGTTCAGTGCTCGTATCACACACGCCAAGCTCCCTCCGAAGCTCAAAATGCCAACTACAGTAAAAAAGTATGATGGTACAACTGATCCAGATGATCATATGTTTGATTTCGACGGAGCCGCACGAGTAGAGCAATGGCCGATGCCGGCGTGGTGCTTCATGTTCGCACAAACACTAACCGGGGCTGCTCGGGTATGGTTTGATGCAGGAGTAGCAACCTTGCTCTCCGAATCAACAATGTGTGTAGCTGAAATACGCCAAAGCGAGGGTAATGTACAACCTCCGGCTCTTCATACGGAGGAATGGGCCATACATCCACATTTTCCAGAGCAAAAAATTGTCGTTGGGGCCCAGCTTCCCGAACGTACCAAAAAACGGTTGTGGAAACTTCTGTCCAGCTCACTTGATGTATTTGCATGGCAAACCTCTGACATGGTCGGAGTTCCTAGATGTTTGGCCGAACACAAGTTGAAAGTATCGCATTCAGTAAAACCAGTAGCTCAAAGAAAAAGAAACATGGCTCCAGCCCGTAACAAAGCCATCTCCGAAGATGTCCGTAAGCTACTCAGCGCCGGTATTATCAGGGAAGTGCGGTACCAAACATGGGTCTCCAATCCAGTAATGGTAACGAAGAAGGATAAAACTTGGAGGATGTGCGTCGATTTCTCCGATTTAAACGATGCATGTCCGAAGGATTGCTACCCATTGCCGGAGATCGATTTAAAGATTGATTCTTTGTCCAGCTTCCGTCTTAAATGCTTCTTGGACGCATATAAAGGTTACCACCAAATTCAGATGGCTTTGGAAGACGAAGACAAGACCGCTTTCGTAACAAACGAAGGTCTCTTCTGTTATACCAAAATGCCATTTGGATTAAAGAACGCCGGTGCTACGTATCAAAGATTGATGGATAAAGCGTTCAAACACCAGATCGGAAGAAATTTAGAGATCTACGTGGATGATCTGGTCATCAAAAGTCAAGCTGAAGACAACATGATTGACGACATACTCGAAACCTTCACCAGACTTCGGAGTATCAATCTCAAGCTCAATCCCAAAAAATGTTCCTTTGGTTTAGAAGAAGGAAAATTTCTTGGTGTATGGGTAACTCAATCCGGAATCCAGGCACATCCGGATAAAATCAAAGCGGTGATCTCCATGCAGCCTCCTAAAACAGTCAAAGAAATTCAATCTTTGAATGGCAAGTTGGTAGCTCTTCATCGCTTCGTCTCAAAAGCGGCCGACCGCACTATTCCATTCATGAATGTATTGAAAAATCGAACGGGCAAAGGTCAGATAGAGTGGACGTCGGAGGCTGATGCAGCGTTCCAAGAATTGAAAGTTTGTCTTGGGTCATTACCCACTCTGACTGCACCAATCACCGGAGAAACTGTGACTGTTTACCTCTCCGCCTCACATTTCGCTATAAGTGCAGTACTTGTGGTCCACCGAAATCAAGCACAAATACCGGTTTACTATGTTAGCCGCATCTTCAAGGATTATGAAACTCGGTACCCGATGATTGAAAAGCTGGCACTTGCATTGGTACATGCTTCCAGACGCCTCCGAAGGTATTTTCAGGCTTTCAATATAGAAGTACAGACCGATCTCCAAATCCAGCAAATTCTCAGAAAGCCGGAGGTCTCTGGACGTCTCACCAAATGGGCAATTGAGCTCAGTGCTTTCGATATTACCTACCGGACTAGGGGTCCGGTAAAGGGACAGGCTGTGGCAGATTTTCTTACGGAAGTACCAGCCGGAGAAAGCACCAAAGAAAAATCAATCCTCCCAAGAGTATGGAACTTGTATACGGACGGAGCGTCCAGCAAAGAAGGGTCAGGAGCCGGTTTGATTCTGATAGATCCGGAAGGAATAGTGTCACACCCCGATTTCCACGTGTCACCGGTGGGCCCGGTGGGGGAGTATCGTGACGTGGTTGGCAACATAATAGTCAAACAACACAATATCAATATGCACAGCGGAAGCAAATTTAAAATATGATACAACCGAATTTAATATTGTAATATCAAAGTCACAATATCCGGAAGTTTATCCACAGTCGGATCGAAATTTAAAATATGAAACAATAGTTCAACAGACTTCAGGCATCTTAAGCTTGCGAGACTTCTAATGATGCTAAGGAGAAATCCCAGCCAATTACGCTTAGTACCTGCATTTAATCTTTTTGGGAAAATACGTCAGTTTACACTGGTAAATACATTCAACTGACTCATTTTGGAAAATGATTAAAAATTGGTTTGGATGCACATGGCATAAACATTTTATTTAACTTGGGAGAATTATTTAATATTATAATCTTGTGAACGAATTACATGTTCCTTGTGCGTTCAGTAGCCCGGATCTTGTCCGGGTTAAAGATCAATAGACACACCACAATATACTTTTGTGCACTGACGGGTGTACGCCTACACCCCGCGTTTAAGTCGTGGCCATTTCGTAAAATGATGCCAAGGATATCCGGGACATGGTCATTAACCCCCCAAAGGCTTTAAGTAACAAGACTGTTTAAACGAGCCGATCAAATTTATTCAATTACCCACTCAACGGTTGTAACACCTCGAAAATTCACGTCCTATAATGTGTTGACACGTGTCATAAAGTTTGAACGTGTGAAAGAATGTTATAAAAAAAGGACTAAAGTTGACGAACATGGAAAGTATGTGACTATACGGATTCTAAATGTCAACAGTGAATAAATATACTTCATAATAACCCTACATGATGTTTATAACATCAAACGAATAAATCATGGATCATGCGAAGCTAAAAGTGAGAGATTACAAACTACAGGGGTTAAATGTGTCAACATGTTTAAAGATATACCTCTGAGTGACCTTTTGACAAACCCGAAGCTTTGTAACTGTTAATTATTCTCACTAGAATACACGATATAAATTTCGTAAAGTTTCGTTATCGTATGAGAAAGTTATGATCAAATTCGTGTGCGAGGGGTTAAGGCGTAAACATTGAAAATTATGACTTTTCGGGTTAACCGGAAGTGTCCAGGGACTTGGCAAAGTGGGTATAAGTCCTAAAGCCCTTAAGGGTAAATATAAGGGGGTCAAAATGCAAGAAATAACCTTGGTTGCCCTTTCGTGAAGCCAAGGGACAAGTTGCAAAACAACAAAAAAGGAAAAAATCTGATTTTTCAGGCCAGGCGGCCCGCGTGGGAGATGTTAAAACGGGAGGCGGGCCGCGTCAGGCGCCCAGAACCAGAAAAATGTGTTAAGTGGCTGTTCAGCCTTGGAAACGACCCATAAACGATTTTTCTCATTTCCCTTGGCCCCTAAACGACTCCTAGACACTAGGGACATATGTTGGAAGGTTGTGGTCAGTTGGTAGACTTGTGTGTCAAAGATTTATGGTGATTGAATTCACTATATAAGGCCATGAGTTGCAACAATTGATCATACCATTTCATTCTGCAATTGAGGAGCCTTCTGGAGCTTCAAAGCAGACCCAAGTCCTTCCTAATCAAGCTTAGGACTTCAGTAAGTGTTCTAATCCTTTCTTAATTAAGTTTTAGCTTAGTTTTAGCTTAAAAGTCAAACCGTCGTAATTAACGGTTGACTTTAAGATTAATCACTAATGGTCCAGTTATTAGTCGAATCAAAAGTAGTTATAAGTTGGTAATTATGTGGGTAATAAACCCTCAAAAGGGTTCCCCCTGATTACCACTCTAACCAGGTCAAAAGTCGGGTCAAACTTGCTAAGAAAAAATCAACAGGATACTTAAATTGCAATTTATGCATGATTAGCAATGTAGATCATATACAACCTATTTGATCATTGTTATAACTTGGTAATAAGTGTAAGAACATGTCTAAACATGTTCAACCCGACAAATTCCTGTAAATACCCGGTTCGGAACCGAAAGTCACATAGTTTGACTTTCACTTTGACTTTCAGTTCTGACCCGTTAAGGCATGTTTTAGAAATACCTTAGAGCTTCATTTGGACCAGGTTACATGCTAGTATAACCCTCTGTGATTATACATCATGGTTCGTTAGTTAACCAATTAATATGCATGTTTCCGTTAATTGCTCATATGTTGACCATTATGCCCTTATTACCTTAAAACGTGATTTTTGGAAATGTAAAAGAGTAGAAACTTTAAATACTGATATAGAAACTTGTATGCAAAGTTTGACATCAGTTTGAATTGTAGATTAAGAGTTATGCTCATTATCGCAAAATTAAAGCTTTATGTTAATTAAACGGCATAATTAGCGTATAGCCCAGTTAAGCCTACTTTTTGATATCAAACTTATTACCCACTGATATAATATATTATTTTAGGATTTTTAAAGATTTTTAATTAATTTTAGGCTGAGCATAACTAGTAGTCGTAGGCTTAATCCGGTAATTGTCGGTTTTGCCCTTACGGGCCATAAAATGAGTTTTACATATCTAAACGACTCCAAACCTTTTGCTACTGATCACATATGATAAATAAATTATTTTAAGCCTTTTGGAAATATAAAAATATCAGAGTTAAGTATCGAACCCGGAAAGGCCTTTAATCGCCTTATTAAGCTTTTTTAACGCATAGTATGTATTAAAATTATATTGAACATACCCGGGTTGATACCTACTGATATTTTAGGCAAATTAGAATATTTTAACAGTAAGCAAAGGTTGATTAACTCAGACTCCGGTTTTGAGCTTTTCGGCTTATGTGAAATTACCAAAATGCCCCTACGGTGCATAGTTTGGTTATAACTAATAAATTTCACATATATACTTTGTCCTACTGTTATAACTTATAAAAATAAGTATTTTTGCTGATTATATCAGACCTGTAACTCAGGTAAATACTTAAACTCTTTTATAACCTTTTAAATGACCAAACTACCCCTACGGGGCAAAGTTTGTGTTTAAATACGTTTCGGGCATAATGAAAGACATCTTACTGATGTCACAACATATTTGAGGCATAAATTAACTTAGGAAACCTGTATATAGCTCTCATGAATAACCGTCACGCTTATTACGCGTACGGTTAGGTTTATGTAACAAGTTTACATAAATTAGCCGAAACGGGTCAAACCTTATTGGTTTTATCTCAAAATCCAGAATGTGTATGAAATACCCATATAAGACAAGTCTCTGAACATGTCGGGTTTAAATCACATTCTATTCCGGTCTTCGCTTAATCATGCGTTTGAACCGTATATTCCCTTAAGACTAACCGGTCTAAGCTTAGGCTAAATTAAAGACCCGTTAGCAATCTAATTGATTATTTATACCATCATTCCAGACTAGAGCATTTCGGTAAATGGTACCTACGCTTACTTAAGTGAATACGGCTGAGTTATTAGATTCTTGCTAATTAAGACAGGAGCTAGCTCAGGTAAATACTCTTAACTTATTTTCCCTATACGGGCTTGGAATACGGTATAATGATACCGCTTGGTCGGGTATTGAATATTTAATCTTATTATGGTTAAATTATTGAGGTAACCCGGTTTAATCTGTATTGTTTGAAATAAAAGCCTTTAGGGGTTAATGACCATGTCCCGGATATCCTTGACATCATTGTGTTATAAAATGGCCACGTCTTAAGTACGGGGTGTAGGCATACACCTGACAGTTACTTAAGTAATAACGGTATCTCACTTCCATGTGGGCCTATACTTGTGGTGTGTCTGTTAATCTGACTCGGTTTCTACATCGGGCCCTGAACGTATAACGAACATGTAAATCTGTATACAAGGTTATAAATATAATTGTTCCAAGTTAAAAAGGTTAATTTTGCCTCTGTGCATTTTAATCAAATTATAAAAGATATTTTGTGCCACGTGCATTCAAATCAATTTTCTTAAACTCTTTTCAAATGAGTCAGTTGAGTGTATTTACCAGTGAAAACTGACGTATTTTCCAAAAAGGTTAAGTGACAGGTACTGAACGTAATTGGCTGGAAGCTCAGGGCGCTAATAAGGAATCTTGCAAGTTCTAGGCGTCTAAAGTCTGTTGAACAAATGATACGTTATAAGATCCGCCTGTGGATCCTTTACTTTCCGTTGTAATACTGGATATTACTTTATATTCGGAATGTAATAATATTTATCTTTTGCTTCCGCTGTGCATTTATATATTGTGTTGTTTGACTATTATGTTGCCAACTACGTCACGATACTCCCCACCGGGCCCACCGGTGACACGTGGAAAGTCGGGGTGTGACAGGTTGGTATCAGAGCCAACACTGAGTGAATTAAACACTAGTCTTTTGTGTTTAATCTCAGTTACACAATTGCACATTCTTGAGTCTAGACAATAACATAGGACAATTTCCAATTTGTTTCATTGTCTTTTAATTACTTCCTTGATTATTTTTCTGATTAGCCTTAGCATGGGCGAGTCATTTTTATAAGAAGTCCCGTTTAGGACAACCATATACTTGTTTAAATTTTAAAGGAACGATTCTGTTTAAATTATCCTTCCTATATTATGAGATCTACCATTATAATAAAATGGCAAAATCTAAAAAGGGACAAGACTTAGCCTGGTGTCATTATTAAGACCGGCCAAGATGGCAGTTCCTCAATTTAGATTCAGATCCTTATTGGCATTTCAATTTAGGATTGTTCTGCGTTAAATATTAAAAGAATCTTAAAAGTAAAACCTAGCCTAATTGTCAATACAGACATGGCCAAGATGGTAAAACCTAGCCTAAATGTCAATGTAGACATGGCCAAGATGGTAAAACCTAGCCTAAATGTCATTTCAGACATGGCCAAGACGGTACAACTTATCTGAAAAAGATTCCAAACCCTGTTAACATCTGTAAGTATGTTAACATTTGTGGTAAACTGTGAATCGTTAAAGTCACACTGGCCATCCTTAAAAAGGGGGTTAATCTAAATTCCCTTATTTGAAATAATCATCCATTAGTGATGAAGTGCCTACGGGCCAAACTTGTTGTCAGATAAGACAACGACCGTGGTGGTCTCTGACCCCCGTCTAAAGATGTTGGACTACGTCCAAGCATAATAGTTTGTATGATCAATGCGATCCTGACTAATATCATCAAATGAAGATGATCATATTATAAACATCCATAAATGATGAAATGTCTACGGGCCATACTTATTGTCCTAAGCAATGTTGTAGAAGGCGCTAGGCGCTAGTCGGGCGATGAGGTACAGCCTAGGGATTAATCGGGATTAACCGGGATTAATCGGGATTAATCGGAATGGGATTTTTATATGTATTTTTTCAAAATTATATATATATACCCAATAATATAAAAATAATACTTCAAAATTCACATAAATACTTCAAGTTTCAGATAGTATGGTTCGATTTTGACCGATTTTGACCAATTCTGACCGCCTAGGACCGATTTTGTCCGATTTTGACCGATTAATATAGTCCGATTAATCCGATTTTTGACCGCCTAGGACCGATTTTCACCGCCTACGACCGACTTTGACCGATTACCGATTAATTCACCGACTAGCTTAAAATTAATCAGTAGTTGACCGCCTAGCACCTAGGCGCCGATTAATCGGCCGCCTAGGCCGATTTCTGCAACAGTGGTCCTAAGGGACAAAAGACAGTGGTAGCCTACAACTCCCTGTCAAGAAAAAGGTAATGAACTTTGATTCAAACCTAAATGCCTCGATTCTCTGAAATCATGGCTTGTAAATTTAAAACTGTCCTTGTGACTAGGCCCTTTGCGCCACCTTAATATCCTTAATGTTTTATAACTAGGATAAATTATAATGAAAATGCTAATTAGATATAACTAACAAATTAACCAATGTGGTTTATATTACCATGGTTAATAAATCGTTTAAAACGGTAAAACTGTAACAGCTTCCGTATAAACCTTGCCCTTGTTTGATTTTTATGTAGCATTTAAAGCTACATGGCTAGGTCAAAAGAAGATAACAGTCACCCTCTGGAAAACCGCGATGATGAAAGGATTAATATAACCAGAGGAGAGCTTCGTACATTGATTGATTCAGCTGTATCTAAACCTGTAGAGGAGCAATTTAGAGAGTATAGTGAGACAAATAGTAAAGCCTCATCTGTACCCCACTCTAAGTCTGTCCCTAAAACTCATTCAGAGGCTCATAGCAAGCCACCCCCAAAGAAGGATGAGTCAAAGAAAGATGATGATCGACATTCATCTATACCACACAGTGTTCCATCCAAGAGGATAGTGTTCGATAATGAAACAAGTACCAAGTCCTGTACCTATAAATACTTTGTTTCCTGCAAACCTCGGGACTTCACTGGGGAGAAAGGAGCAGTAGATTGTATGACCTGGTTGGATGAAATGGACACGGTGGTTGACATCAGCAGTTGTGCTGAAAGGGATGTAGTAAAGTATGTATCCCAATCGTTCAAGGGAGAGGCACTAGCATGGTGGAAGGCTCTCATTCAAACTGCTGGGAAGATCCCACTTTACAACATGTCCTGGGAACAGTTTGTTGCTCTCATTATGGAGAACTACTGCCCTCAACACGAGGTCGAAAGAATCGAATCAGATTTCTTATCATTGGTGATGACAAACTTAGATTGTCAAGCATACCTCACCAGTTTCAATACTTTGTCCAGACTGGTTCCTTACCTAGTAACACCAGAACCCAAGAGAATTGCTCACTTCATCGGGGGTTTAGCCCCAGAAATCAAAGCCAGTGTGAAGGCTTCAAGACCTACTACATTCAGGTCAGCGGCAGATCTGTTGCTATCTCTTACACTCGATGTGGTCAGAAACAAGGCTGCCAAAGCCACAGAAGATGGAAAGCGTAAAAGGGGTATTTTGGTAATTTCACATAAGCCGAAAAGCTCAAAACTGAAGTCTGAGTTTATCAACCTTTGTTTACTGTTAAAATGTTATAATTTGCCTCATATATCAGTAGGTATCAACCCGGGTATGTCCAATATAATTTTAATACATACTTTTTGTTAAAAACGCTTAATAAGGCGATTAAAGGCCATTTCCGGGTTCGATACTTAAATCAGATATTTTTATATTTCCAGAAGGCTTTAAATAATTTATTTATCATATGTGATCAGTAGCAAAAGGTTTGGAGTCGTTTAGATATGTAAAACTCATTTTATGGCCCGTAAGGGCAAAAACTGACAATTACCGGATTAAGCCTACGACTACTAGTTATGCTCAGCCTAAAATTTATTAAAAATCTTTAAAAATCCCAAAATAATATATTTCATCAGTGGGTAAAAGATTTGATATCAAAAAGTAGGCTTAACTAGTCTATATGCTAATTACGCCGTTTATTTAACATAAAGCTTTAATTTTACGCTAACGAGCATAACTCTTAATCTACACCTCAAACTGATGTCAAATTTTGCATACAAGTTTAAATATCAGTATGTAAGGTTTCTACTCTTTTACATTTCCAAAAATCACGTTTTAAGGTAATAAGGGCATAACGGTCAACATACGAGCAATTAACGGAATCATGCATATTAATTGGATAACTAATGATCGGAGGTGTATAATCACAGAGGGTTATACTAGCATATAACCTGGTCCAAATAAAGCTCTAAGGTATTTCTAAAACATACCATAACGGGTCAGAACTGAAAGTCAAAGTATAAGTCAAACTATGCGACTTTCGGTTCCGAACCGGGTCTAAACAGGAAATTGTCGGGTTGAACATGTTTAGACATGTCCTTACACTAATTACCAAGTTATATAAATGATTAAACAGGTTATAAGTGTTCTACATTGCTAATCATGCATAAATCGCATTTTAAACTTTATGTTGACTTTTTAATTACACGTTTGACCCGACATTTGACCTAGTTAGAGTGGGAATCAGGGGAAACCCTTTTAAGGTTTTATTACCCACATAATTACCTACTTAAAGGTACTTTTGATTCGACTAATCACTGGACCATTAGTGATTAATCTTAAAGTCAACCGTTAATTACGACGGTTTGACTTTTAAGCTAAAACTTAATTAAGAAAGGTTAAGCCAACTTACAAAGGTCCTATGCACGAAATGTGAACACTTGAGAGCAGGATTGAGCTTCAGAAATGATCAGATAGCTTGAAGAAGATGTGAAGAACAATGGTGCAAGTTCAAGCCTTTTTATAGTGAATTTCTCACCATAAATCCTTGACACATGAGTCTACAACCCACCACAACTGATCAACACTTGTTCCTAGTGTTTAGGGGGTGCTTTAGGGGTCAAGAGATGTGGAAAATCGGTTAAAGGTCGCGCACAAAGGCCATGGCAGACAACAGCCATTTTTCTCGGAACTGGGAGTCCCTCGCGTGGCGCGAGGGACCCTCGCGTGGCGCGACGGTCTGCAGAAATCAGCATTCTTGATCTTTTGCGATTTGGTCCTTGGCTCTTCCAAATTCGATTAGGCACTTGCTTCTTGCATTGTAAACCCTCATAATTGATCTATAAAGGCTTTAAAACACATACCCACTTTGCTAAGTCCCCGGTTAACTTTATTGTTACCCGAAAAGTCCTAACTTTCAACGTTTACGCTTTAACTCTTCGCACACGAATTTGATCATAACTTTCTCATACGACAACGAAACTTTACGAAATTTATATCGTGCATTCTAGTGAGCGTAATTAACAGTTACAAAGCTTCGGGTTTGTCGAAAGGTCACTCAGAGGTATAAAATAAACATGTTGACACATTTAGTCCCTGTAGTTTGAAATCTCTCACTTTTAGTTTCATATGATCCATGATTTATTCGTTTGAAGGTATGAGCATCATGTAGGGTTAATGTACATTATATTTATTCACAGTTGACACTTAGAATACGTATATTCACATACTTTCCAAGTTTGTCAACTTTAGACCTTCTATAATATTCTTTCACACGTTTTAAACATATGACACGTGTCAACACATCATAGGACGTGAATTTTCGAGGTGTTACATCCTCACCCCCTTAAAATAAATCTCGACCCGAGATTTACTGAAATAAATAAGGGTACTTTTCTTTCATCGTGGATTCAACCTCCCACGTGTATTCGGGACCTCTACGGGCATCCCATTTGACCTTTACAATAGGTACATGCTTCCTTCGAAGCTTCTTTACCTGTCGATCTTCAATCGACAAAGGTTTTTCCACAAACTTTAAGCTCTCATCTATCTGCACATCTGTATGTGGTATAACCAGTGATTCATCAGCGAAGCACTTCTTCAGATTGCAGATGTGGAACACATTGTGAATTCCACTGAGCTCTTCTGGTAAGTTTAACTTATAGGAAACTGACCCGACACGTTCGATAACCTCGAAAGGTCCTATGTATCTCGGGCTTAGCTTGCCTTTCTTACCAAACCGCATCACTCCCTTCCAGGGTGACACTTTAAGTAGGACTTTGTCACCTACTTCGAAGTGAAAATCCTTACGCTTAGGATCAGCGTAACTCTTCTGCCTATCCCGGGCAGCTTTGAGACGGTCTCGAATCTGGACAATCTTGTCCGTTGTTTCGAACACTATCTCTGGTCCTGATAATTGGACATCTCCAACTTCCGCCCAACAAACGGGCGATCTACACTTTCTACCGTATAATGCCTCGAAAGGCGCAACCTTAATACTGGTATGGTAGCTATTGTTGTAGGAGAATTCGATTAATGGTAGGTTCTTATCCCAACTACCACCCAAATCGATCGCACATGCACGTAGCATGTCTTCCAACGTTTGAATAGTACGCTCACTCTGACCGTCAGTCTGAGGGTGATAAGCCGTACTAAAATTCAAACGTGTGCCCAAAGATTGCTGGAAACTCTTCCAAAAATGTGACGTGTATCTAGTATCTCGGTCAGAGATAATAGACACAGGTATGCCATGTAAGGCTACAATCTTATCAACGTATAACTGGGCTAACATGTCGGAGCTATAAGTCTCCTTGATGGGTAAGAAATGTGCTGACTTAGTCAGTCTATCAACTATAACCCATATTGTGTCATTTCCTTTCCTTGTCTTTGGCAACTTGGTGATAAAATCCATCGTCACCATTTCCCACTTCCACGTAGGAAGTTCAAGCTGTTGTAGCAAACCTGACGGTTTTTGATGCTCGGCTTTGACTTGCGCACATGTCAAGCATTTAGCTACATGGGTGGCTACAGACTTTTTCAAGCCTATCCACCAATAATTTGCCTTTAGATCCTGGAACATCTTATCAGCTCAAGGATGAACGGAGTATTTGGAACTATGGGCTTCCTGGAGGATGACATCTCGAAGTCCTCCATAAATTGGAACCCATATTCGTCCATTCAATCTTAGAATTCCGTCCTTGCTAAGAGTTAACTGATCCTCAGTTACTCCTAACTTTTCATTAGGATAGTTAGCTTCCAACACAGCTTCCTTCTGTGCAGCTAACAACCTTTCAATCAAATTATTCTTTATCTCCATGCGCTTGGCATTGATTCGGATGGGTTTCACCCTTTCCTTTCGACTCAAGGCATCAGCGACTACATTCGCCTTGCCGGGATGATATATGATTTCACAATCATAATCGTTTAAAGTTTCCATCCAGCGGCGCTGCCTCATATTTAATTCCTTCTGATTAAATAGATGTTGGAGGCTCTTGTGATCAGAATAGATCACACACTTGATCCCATATAGATAATGCCTCCACAGTTTTAGTGGGAATACAACGGCACCCAACTCCAAGTCGTGGGTGGTGTAATTCTTTTCATGCACCTTTAACTGTCGTGAAGCATAGGCAATAACCTTGCCTTTCTGCATAAGCACACACCCCATGCCAGTGTGCGATGCATCGCAGTAAACCACGAACTCTTCTATTCCATCTGGCAATGTCAGAACTGGGGCGTTGCTCAACTTTTGCTTCAGAATATCAAAGGATTCTTGCTGCTTAGGACCCCAAACAAACTTAACCTTCTTCTTAGTCAAGGAGGTTAGGGGTGCAGCAATCCTTGAAAATTTTTCAATGAAACGCCTGTAATATCCTGCCAATCCCAGGAAGCTACGAATCTCTGTAGGCGTCTTTGGTTCTTGCCAGTTCATAACTGCTTCAACCTTAGCGGAATCCACTTGTATACCACGCTCACTAACCACGTGCCTAAGGAATTGGACTTCTCGAAGCCAAAATTCACACTTGGAGAATTTGACATAGAGCTTCTCCTGATGCAGGAGCTTGAGAATACAGCGAAGGTGTTTCTCATGGTCAGCTTGATTCTTCGAATAGATAAGAATGTCGTCGATGAAAACGATGACGAATTTATCTAAGTACGGTTTGCAAACGCGATTCATGAGATCCATGAACGCGGCAGGTGCATTAGTGAGCCCAAAAGGCATCACTAGGAACTCGTAATGACCATAACGAGTCCTAAATGCTGTTTTATGCACGTCTTCATCTCTGACCTTCAGCTGGTGGTAGCCTGACCTCAAATCAATCTTCGAGAAATAGCTTGCCCCTTGCAATTGATCGAACAAATCGTCGATTCTGGGCAGAGGATACCTATTCTTTATCGTGACTTTATTAAGCTCACGATAATCGATCCATCCTTCTTCTTCACAAATAGGACTGGCGCTCCCCATGGAGACGAACTAGGTTTAATGAAACCCTTGGCTAGCAATTCGTCTAGCTGTGTCCTCAATTCTTTCATTTCCGTTAGAGCCAACCTATAGGGTGCTCTGGCAACTGGTGCTGCTCCGGGGATGATATCAATCCTGAATTCCACTTGCCTATCTGGTGGCAAACCAGGTAGTTCTTCCCGAAAAACTTCTGGGAATTCAGCGATGACAGGGATGTCTTCTATCTTCGGTTTAGGCTCATCAATAATCACTTGTGCCATGTAGATGACACACCCCTTCTTCAAACATTTGGAAGCCTTGAGCATAGTCACTTGCTCAGGCAATCCATACTGGGTATCTCCCCGAATGGTAAGTGATTCACCAGACGGAGTCTTTATTACCACTTGTTTCTTGTTACAGACAATTTGGGCCTGGTTATGAGATAACCAGTCCATACCCAGAACTATGTCAAAACCGGCCAACTTAAAGGGAAGTAGAGACAAAGGAAAATAATGGTTCTTAATGGATATAACACATCCATCTAACACAGTAGAGACGGTTTCTAGGGTGCCATCTGCTAACTCCACCTCATAGTTTACTTTTAAGGTTTTGACAGGTAATTTCAGCAATTCACAAAACTTATTATCAACGAAAGACTTATCAGCGCCTGAATCGAAAAGTACACTAGCAAAGACGTCATTTACAAGGAAAGTACCTGTAATAACGTTGTCGTCTAGAATCGCTTCCTTTGCGTCCATTCTGAAGACTCTAGCGTTAGTCTTCTTGGCCTCTTCAGGCTTCTTGGCATATTTCGGGCAGTTGGTCTTAATGTGCCCCTTTTCATTGCAACGGTAGCACGTTGCGTCTTTTATCTTCTTGCAATCCAAGGTTTTGTGATCCGTGGACTTGCATATACCACAAGCATAGGTTTTTGACTGAGTCTGTGAGTTCGACTCAAGTCTGCACTTTCCAAAGTGCTGCTTCTTGCAAATTTTGCATTTGGGCTTCTCACCAGAATTATGCCCATCTTTCCTTGACTCCGATCCTTTCTTGTGGTCACCGTTCCCACGGTGTTTCTTGTTCGACCTACGTGAACTATCATCTTCACGCTTTCTCTTCTCAGCCTCCTTATTCCTCAGCGATCTCTGCCTGACCGCATCCAGAGTGAGCGATAAGGAAATGTCAGCTACGGATCTAAAAGTAGCTGGCCGAGAAGCTTTCACGCTTGCCTTGATCTCGGGGGCTAAACCACCGATAAAACGAGCGATTCTTTTTGGTTCCGGGGTTACCAGATATGGAACCAACCGGGACATCGTGTTGAAGCTCGTTAGGTAAGCCTGACAATCAAGGTTTGTCATCACCAATGATAGAAAATCAGATTCTATCTTCTCCACCTCATGCTGAGGGCAGTAATTTTCCCTGATAAGGGCAACAAATTGATCCCACGACATGTTGTACAATGGGATTTTTCCGGTGGCTTGAATCAGAGATCTCCACCATGCTAAAGCTTCACCCTTAAAAGACTGCGACACAAACTTGACCACGTCTCTCTCAGCGCATCCGCTGATGTCTACAACCGTATCCATCTCATCCAGCCACGTCATACAGTCAATGGCTCCCTTCTCCCGAGTGAAATCCCGGGGTTTGCAGGAAACGAAATATTTATACGAGCAACCTTTCTCACGGGGCCCTTGGTTTAGTATAACCTGCTGAGATGGAGCACTGTGGTTCGAGGAGCGTCGATCATCATCTTTCTTCGAGTCGTCATTCTTGGACGGTGGCTTTGAAGGCTGCGTAGATAGGGTCCTACTACGAGTCCCACTATACTCTTCGTACTGCCTTTCCAAGGCTTGTGTAACTGCGCCGTCTATTATTGCTTTCAATTCAGCACCCGTTAAATTAATTCGGGCGTTCTGGTTATTCTCCACTGGATAACTATCACCCTCGTCCGAGTTAGCCATTTTTAATTGAACTGTTGCAGAAAACAAGGACAATAGTTTATTTGGGAGTCTATTATGGAATTGTCTTTTATGGCAATTCATTAACCATGGTAACAGAGACCATATTTGGTTAATTTATAAATTATATTTATTTAGGATTTCTACAATAATTTATCCTAATTATAAAACAATAATAGTTTTATTTGTGGCATAAAAGGCCTAGTCACATGGACAATTTTAATCTAATCTATGATTTCAGAGAATCAAAACATTAAGGTATGCTGGCACAATAGGCCTAGTCACAAGGACGTTTATAAATTATAAGCTATGATTTCAGAGAATCAATGCATGAAGGTTTGAACCTAGTTCATTACCTTTATTGGACAGGGAGTCACCGCTACCACTGTCTTATGGCTCATATGAAAATGAGCAGGGCCCGTAGGCATTGTACTACCAACGTATGGTAAAAATATGATCACCTTAATTGATGATCTTAACCCTTGATTCAGAGATCATTAAATTGGGTTAGGAATCTTCTAAAGAATCCTTATACATATAAAATGACGTGTGATTTTAACAAATCACATCTGCCAGGAGTGTTAACATGTTTTCAGATGTTAACTTAGATTTGAATCTTTTGAACAGGTCTTACCATCTTGGCCTGGTCTTATGATGACCCGAAGGCTAGGTTTCACACTTTAAGATTCTTAATTAATAATTACATAGGCAGATTATTTCAAAAAGGAATGATTTTAATTTATTTATTTCATTTATAATCTATATATGCACACAATGGCAAACATGAAATTTATAAAACAAACATTCCATTAATTTATTATAATATTACATGCTGCCCTAAACGGGTCTTTTCAACAAACAATTACCCACGCAGGGGTCAATTAACATGCTCGTCCACGCAGGGACTTTAAACAAACATAATAGTCCACGCAGGGACCTTAAACAAACAAACTAGTCCATGCAGGGACTTTAAGCAAACATCATACCCTCGCAGGGGTTTATAGAATGATAGGCCCACGCAGGGGCTTAAAGCAAACAAACAAACATACATACCCACGCAGGGGCTTATACAACAAGACTGGCCCACGCAGGGGCTCAACGACAATTGGAAGGATTCAATGATCCTTCTTGTTCTTCCCTTTGATCAAGCTTGCTAATCCTTGGAAGAAGGTCTGTCTCTCCC
Organism: Helianthus tuberosus; assembly: GCA_030545235.1. NCBI lineage: Eukaryota > Viridiplantae > Streptophyta > Magnoliopsida > Asterales > Asteraceae > Helianthus > Helianthus tuberosus. The sequence continues at coordinate 3,029,481 of CM060396.1, read as the reverse complement.
TACGGTCACGGTGGAAGCCTCGCTCTACTTCATCCAACCTTTGTAGGATTTCCTCCCTTTCTGGGGGAGAAAACCGTGGCGGCTGCGATTGTGTTCGAATAGTAGGCCTAGGAGGTATCTGGTACCCAGGTGTTGGGTACCCTACTCCCCATGGATCTCCATAGGGTCCTTGGGTGTTGTAGTTAGCCGCTACCATGTTAGGGTCGGCCTCCGCGTAACCATAGTTGTGGTGAGTCGGCGGTTCAAACGGGTTATACGCCATGGAACCCGTATTTGCCGGAATTGGGTTGTCAAAACCCATTGGCGGTGGCTGTGGTACAGCTGGGTTAGAGGGTCCACCCATTTGTGGGTCCTCCTGATGTGGCGGATAGTGGCTGCCACTGGATTGACGTGGGGAACTGAAATGGAAATCCCCTGCTCGTGACGACATGCGCGCACCTGTTCTCCTTCGCCTTGGCGGTTGCGGAGGTGCCGGCTGCACTGGTGGCGGTGGAGGCGGTGGCGTGACTGCCACGAATCTGGAATCCACAGAGGGATCCTGTTGTTGCTGCGGCTGCTGCTGCTGAGGCGACGAGTGGTGAGAAGGTGTATAGTACCACTCGTGCCGAGTGAACATGGCTTGGAAGCTGTCTGGACCACCGTAGGGTGATCCGTGGAAGGACGATCCGTCGGAGATCTCGATCGGGTGGTTTGGAGTGCCACTTGCAGGTTCGACGGGGTCAGTATCCTCGTCCATGTCGTCCGTGTGATCGCCAGAGAAGTGATCGTCTGGCCCCAGTGGGTTAAAACCCACGGGTTCTTGAATATAATTGGCCGGGTTAAACCGGCCCCTGAAAACTGGTGTAGGATCCCCGATAGAATGATGAGACAGGGATCGTTGTAATGGTATGAAGGAAGGCTGAGGGTTGTTCGGCTCGTAGTCCGGTTGTGGCCCATATGGGTTAGGAGGTGTCGAGCTGTGTGAGACCGACCGTCTAGCCGGCTCAAAGAGGTTTCTCCGGTTTTGCCGGGGATCGTCACTCTCTGTCGTAGATGGAGCTCGAACATTCGAAGGTCCAGCTTCATTATCGTTGGGGGCGGTTACTGGCCCCTTGCCTCTTCCTCTCCTTCGGAAGAATCTTGGCGGCATTTTGTAAATCCTGTCAATATAGCATGAGATAACAAAACAAAAATATACGCAAAATAAAGGACAACACAAATAAAGTGGAATTTGTCCTATGTTATATGTCTAGACTCGAAAGTTTAGAATTGTGCAATTGTGTAACTGAGATTAAACACAAAAGGCTAGTGTTTAATTCACTCAGTGTTGGCTCTGATACCAACCTGTCACACCCCGATTTCCACGTGTCACCGGTGGGCCCGGTGGGGGAGTATCGTGACGTGGTTGGCAACATAATAGTCAAACAACACAATATCAATATGCACCGCGGAAGCAAATTTAAAATATGATACAACCGAATTTAATATTGTAATATCAAAGTCACAATATACGGAAGTTTATCCACAGTCGGATCGAAACTTAAAATATGAAACAATAGTTCAACAGACTTCAGGCATCTTAAGCTTGCGAGACTTCTAATGATGCTAAGGAGAAATCCCAGCCAATTACGCTTAGTACCTGCATTTAATCTTTTTGGGAAAATACGTCAGTTTACACTGGTAAATACATTCAACTGACTCATTTTGGAAAATGATTAAAAATTGGTTTGGATGCACATGGCATAAACATTTTATTTAACTTGGGAGAATTATTTAATATTATAATCTTGTGAACGAATTACATGTTCCTTGTGCGTTCAGTAGCCCGGATCTTGTCCGGGTTAAAGATCAATAGACACACCACAATATACTTTTGTGCACTGACGGGTGTACGCCAACACCCCGCGCTTAAGTCGTGGCCATTTCGTAAAATGATGCCAAGGATATCCGGGACATGGTCATTAACCCCCCAAAGGCTTTAAGTAACAAGACTGTTTAAACGAGCCGATCAAATTTATTCAATTACCCACTCAACGGTGGAGAATTTGATGCCCGATCAAGCGGTATGCTATATACTGTAACCCAAGCCCGTATAGGGAAAATAAGTTAAAAGTATTTACCTGAGCAAAGTATAATTCACAATTAGCAAAATGCACGTAGCTTTTACTGGTCCTCCTAATCTGGAACGAAGGTTTTATAATAACCTATTAGAATCCTAACGGGTCTTTAATTAAGCTTAAGCTTAGACCGGCTAGTTTCAAAGATACGGTTCGCACGCACGATTAAGCGAAGACCGGATAGAATGTGATTTAGACCCGACAAGTTTGAAGACTTGTTTAATATGGGTTTATTATTCACATTCTGGATTTTGAGATAAAACCGTTAAGGTTTGACCCGTTTCGGCTAATTTATGTAAACTTGTTACATAAACCGAACCGTACGCGTAATAAGCGTGACGGGTATTCATGAGAGCTATATACAGGTTTCCTAAGTTAATTATGCCTCAAATATGTTGTGACATCAGTAAGATGTCTTTCATTATGCCCGAAACGTGTTTAAACACAAACTAGGCCCCGTAGGGGTAGTTTGGTCATTTAAAAGTTTATAAAAGAGTTTAAGTAATAACCTGAGTTACAGGTCTGATGTAATCAGCAAAAATACATAATTTGCTAAGTTATATCAGTAGGTTAAAGCATATATGTGAAATTTATCAAATTTAACCAAACTATGCCCCGTAGAGGTATTTTGGTAATTTCACATAAGCCGAAAAGCTCAAAACTGAAGTCTGAGTTTATCAACCTTTGTTTACTGTTAAAATATTATAATTTGCCTCATATATCAGTAGGTATCAACCCGGGTATGTCCAATATAATTTTAATACATACTTTGCGTTAAAAACACTTAATAAGGCGATTAAAGGCCATTTCCGGGTTCGATACTTAAATCTGATATTTTTATATTTCCAGAAGGCTTTAAATAATTTATTTATCATATGTGATCAGTAGCAAAAGGTTTGGAGTCGTTTAGATATGTAAAACTCATTTTATGGCCCGTAAGGGCAAAACCGACAATTACCGGATTAAGCCTACGACTACTAGTTATGCTCAGCCTAAAATTTATTAACAATCTTTAAAAATCCCAAAATAATATATTGCATTCAGTGGGTAAAAGATTTGATATCAAAAAGTAGGCTTAACTAGTCTATATGCTAATTACGCCGTTTATTTAACATAAAGCTTTAATTTTACGCTAACGAGCATAACTCTTAATCTACACCTCAAACTGATGTCAAATTTTGCATACAAGTTTAAATATCAATATGTAAGGTTTCTACTCTTTTACATTTCCAAAAATCACGTTTTAAGGTAATAAGGGCATAACGGTCAACATACGAGCAATTAACGGAATCATGCATATTAATTGGATAACTAATGATCCGAGGTGTATAATCACAGAGGGTTATACTAGCATGTAACCTGGTCCAAATAAAGCTCTAAGGTATTTTTAAAACATACCATAACGGGTCAGAACTGAAAGTCAAAGTATAAGTCAAACTATGCGACTTTCGGTTCCGAACCGGGTCTAAAGAGGAAATTGTCGGGTTGAACATGTTTAGACATGTCCTTACACTAATTACCAAGTTATATAAATGATCAAACAGGTTATAAGTGTTCTACATTGCTAATCATGCATAAATCGCATTTTAAACTTTCTGTTGACTTTTTAATTACACGTTTGACCCGACATTTGACCTAGTTAGAGTGGGAATCAGGGGAAACCCTTTTAAGGTTTTATTACCCACATAAATACCTACTTAAAGGTACTTTTGATTCGACTAATCACTGGACCATTAGTGATTAATCTTAAAGTCAACCGTTAATTACGACGGTTTGACTTTTAAGCTAAAACTTAATTAAGAAAGGTTAAGCCAACTTACAAAGGTCCTATGCACGAAATGTGAACACTTGAGAGCAGGATTGAGCTTCAGAAATGATCAGATAGCTTGAAGAAGATGTGAAGAACAATGGTGCAAGTTCAAGCCTTTTTATAGTGAATTTCTCACCATAAATCCTTGACACATGAGTCTACAACCCACCACAACTGATCAACACTTGTTCCTAGTGTTTAGGGGGTGCTTTAGGGGTCAAGAGATGTGGAAAATCGGTTAAAGGTATCGCACAAAGGCCATGGCAGACAACAGCCATTTTTCTCGGAACTGGGAGTCCCTCGCGTGGCGCGAGGGACCCTCGCGTGGCGCGACGGTCTGCAGAAATCAGCATTCTTGATCTTTTGCGATTTGGTCCTTGGCTCTTCCAAATTCGATTAGGCACTTGCTTCTTGCATTGTAAACCCTCATAATTGATCTATAAAGGCTTTAAAACACATACCCACTTTGCTAAGTCCCCGGTTAACTTTATTGTTACCCGAAAAGTCCTAACTTTCAACGTTTACGCTTTAACTCTTCGCACACGAATTTGATCATAACTTTCTCATACGACAACGAAACTTTACGAAATTTATATCGTGCATTCTAGTGAGCGTAATTAACAGTTACAAAGCTTCAGGTTTGTCGAAAGGTCACTCAGAGGTATAAATTAAACATGTTGACACATTTAGTCCCTGTAGTTTGAAATCTCTCACTTTTAGTTTCGTATGATCTATGATTTATTCGTTTGAAGGTATGAGCATCATGTAGGGTTAATGTACATTATATTTATTCACAGTTGACACTTAGAATACGTATATTCACATACTTTCCAAGTTTGTCAACTTTAGTCCTTCTATAATATTCTTTCACACGTTTTAAACATATGACACGTGTCAACACATCATAGGACGTGAATTTTCGAGGTGTTACAAATAGAATATACTTATGCTCTGGGTTTTGAGTTTAAAACGTCAAACAATGAAGCAGAATATGAGGCCCTCCTTGCAGGACTCCAAACCACAGCTAAAGCAGGTGCGACCTCCGTACTAGCTCATGTTGACTCATTGCTAGTCGCTAATCAGGTCAGCGGGGAGTACGAAGCACGAGAAGAAAACATGGTCCGGTATCTCAATCAAGTTAACAGCTTAATTTCATCATTTGACTCTTGCAAGATAGTGCACATACCGCGGAGCAAGAACAAAAAGGCGGACGCCTTAAGAAAGCTTGCATCCGTAGCATTTTGTCATTTATCCAAGGAAGTCCTAGTCGAAACTTTGCAAACTCCGGCCATCCAGCAAACGGGGTCCGTTATGTCAGTCTCTGTACAGGGGAAATCATGGATGACCCCTATCCTGGAGTATTTGAAGGACGGTACGCTCCCAGAGGACAAGGCTCAGGCTCAGAAATTAAAAGTAAAAGCATTGCAATATCAGATTCACGATGGGCAACTTTAGCGAAAGACCTTTCTAGGTCCGCTCCTAAAATGCCTAACACCGAACGAAGCCAGTTACGTCATTAGAGAAATCCACTGGGGAATATGCGGCATCCACTCCGGACCCAGAATGGTCGTTGCCAAGGCTATGAATGCCGGCTATTTTTGGTCGGGTATGCATCAAAACGCCGTTAATGAGTTGCAAGCATGTGAAGATTGTCAGCGGCACGCTCCTGTTAGCCACCGAGCTAAAAATAACCTCGTCCCCGTAACTTCGGCCTGGCCATTTCAGAAATGGGGGATTGACATCGTCGGGCCTTTCCCTGTCACCACCAGAGGAGTGAGGTTCCTACTAATGGCCATCGATTACTTTACAAAATGGATTGAAGCCAAACCACTCCGGACCATCACCGGGGAACAAGTGCTGAGGTTTGTTTGGGAAAACATAGTGTGCAGATACGGAATGCCGCTCTGTATAGTTAGTGACAATGGGAAGCAGTTTGCAGAAAAACCATTCAAGACGTGGTGCGAAAGAATGCACATTGAGCAAAATTTTGCTTCGGTAGCCCATCCCCAAGCCAATGGGCAAGTTGAAAGAGCCAACCACAGCATTGTGGAGGGCATAAAAAAGCGCCTGGGGAAAGAAGGCGTCTCATGGGCAGATGAACGTCCGCACGTCTTGTGGGCTCACCGGACGATGCCGAAGACAAGCACTAGGGAAACTCCTTTCAGCTTGACGTACGGTACCGAAGCGGTTATTCCTGCCAAGGTAGGGATACCCACCCCTCGTATGCAGCAAAGCCAAGAGGAAAACGAACAAGAGCTCCGTCTAAACCTCGACCTGGTCGAGGAAAGAAGAGAACTTGCGGCCATCCGAGAAGCAAAGTATAAAAAAGAGTTGGAAAAACATTACAACTCAAAAGTGAAGGAGGTCCGGTTCAGGGTTGGAGACTACGTTATGAGGAGCAACTAGGCAAGCTTGGCCGAGGGTACCGGAAAAATGGCTCCGAAGTGGGAGGGTCCTTATCAAATTAACACTGCAGGAAAGGACGGTGCCTACACGCTCAAAAAGATGGATGGAACCCTCATCCCCCGTACTTGGAATGGAACACACCTGAAGAGATGTTTCCTTTGAAAAAATTTCATGTTATTTTGAAATAAATTTGTAAAACGGAGGCTATGACCTCCGTCATCTCTACTTTTCTTTGTAATGCGGATGGTTTTGCCCGCACAAAATGAATTTATTATTCCAAGAACCGTGGAGGGTTTTACCCGCGGAATATTTTAAATGTTTTTACCATGTGTTAAAACCGGAGAAGTATAACTCCGGATAAGATAAATAGAATAATAAAATTTTTCTATCATTAACAAAGTTGCAACACAAGTATATCTTCGGCCGAACTAGGGATGCTAACCCTAAAAGGTAAGAAGGAACTGGTTCCGTTCGTAGTCTTCCCTTCACTTAGAAATTATCCTAGAAAAGTAAATATTAATCGGATCCGCACCTAAAAAAGAACGTTCTTAAAAACAGAAAAAATGTAAACACAAAAAGCATGGACGCGTGCATAATAAAGTGATTACATCAAAATTATCCGGACTGATATAACCGGATAGCATAAAAAAGGAATTTACATGTCAAAAGGATAATTGTCACAAACACAAAGTACGGTAAGAACATCATTTACATTCGTCCTGAATCAAAATAAGGTGCATACCCCAAAGTACCGGGTATGTCCACCTCCTAAAAAGTGTTAAACAAACTAAGAAACTTCCAAGGTGCATACCCCAAGAAGCCGGGCATGTCCACCTCATTCCTTCATAGGACCACCACTTGCAAAAATGAGAGCCTTTTTGATTTCAGAAAGGGGCTCATTAACGAGCTTCGGAAGGTCCTCCACCACCGGAAAGGTAAGGGAATCGAAGCAAGCAACTGCCGCATCCAGCTCCTCCGCGGCATTGCGATTCAATAAAGGAACATCGGCATAAGGGGTCTGCTTCTTCAAAGCATGAACGTAACCGCTGTGAAGACCAGAGTTGATGCCCACGGCACTCATCGCGTTATTAACCGCGGCCACGGCAGCGGTCATCTCCGGACCCTTGTGGATGTTTTTGGCTAGAAGTTTAGCTCCTTCCGAAAGCATCCAAACCTTCGTTGCTTGAAGCTCCTCCACCTTAGCTTTCAGGGAAGCATTCTCCGCTTCAATCTCCTCTTCGTGCCCCTTCATGTCCTCAATCTGTGCCTTCAAATCAGCTTCCCCTGATTTGAGCACATCCCGCTCTGGCAAAAGTGTTAGAAAAAACAGAAAAATAGAAGATTGTTTAAGTCAAAACAAGGTACGTACCAGCCATCATGTTTGCATAAGCTATACGAGCATTCTCGAAAGATGCCTCCATCTTCGCCATAACCTCCTTATGCTGATCATTTTCTGCTTCATGGATTCGGAGAAGCTCTTCAACTCAGCTGACACCCTATCACGGTCCTCCGCAGCAGAAGCGGCGGCCGCTTGGGAGGATTGATTTTGAGCAATCAAAGACTTAACTTTCTCTTGCTGAGCTTGAAGGTCATGAGTAAGCTGAGTAATCCTTTTCTCCGCATCCGGACTCTTTTGAATTTTACGCTTTAAGGAACAAGTTTCCCTCTCCAAATTCTCCCGTACTGACTCCGCCTCTACCCACCTTCGGTAGAGCTCCGTTACAAAAATATTTGACTGCGCTTGGTTGGTCAAAACCGCTGCACCCAGATCAGGGTTCTTCATTCTTCGGCTCCTGGCATGGTCAAGCGGAGTGTTTATGTTGAAAAGAAGAGTTCTCGCAACCAGCTCGTCCATCACTGAGTCCTTGTTCTGAATATCCCAGTCAGGAACGAATTTATCTTCAGCCGTTGCCGGATCGATCTCCATATCGTCCGAGAATACATCTGCATATCGAAAAAATGACATCAACTCAGGTCCGAACCAAGATAAAGGAATAGAAGACACTTAGTCTTCCTCATCTTCAATAAAACGGTCCGGACCCAAAGACGAGTCCAGCATCGTACCTGAAAAAGTCACTACTTTGGGTTCACCATGAGCTTTTCCCTTCTCCTTGCTTGTAATCTCCGGAATCTCTGTCTCCATGTTCTCTACTTCATTACTAGGAAGAAAACCACCGGAAAAGGTAGGGGTCGGTTTATTGCGAGCCAATGCGGCTTCTTCCCTGGAGAACTTACCACCAGTAAGATGCTCATCAAATTCATCCATCACATCACCTTCAGAATGAGAAGACCCTTTCTTATTCTTCTTCATCTTCGGCATTGGAAGAGGGTCAGAGGAACGGATCTGCACAGTCTCATTCTTCCGCTTACGAACAAGAGGCTTCGACTCAGGTCCGGATGCAACACCTTTGCTCTTCAAAGAAGCGGAAGATGGCCGGTATTGAAGTGATTCGTCCAACTCATGCATCTTCGGGTCATCATCCACATCGTCCAAAATAGACCTCTTATCAGCTCGAGATCCGGAGGAACCAGCCGCTTCTTTCGTAATAGCGGGAGCAGAAGAAGTTCCTTCAGCATTAGATGGTTCAGCCGCGCCCTGAGTAACTGGAGGACGAATCTCCTGAGCCGAAGATGCCACTTGCTTCATCAGAGGAACCTCATCCTCGTCCTGATCTTCCAAGTCAAAATCCAAAACATCAAAGCTCGGAACCTTTAGAGCATCCCTCAAAGACATGATAGCTCCTACATTTTTCAAAAAGAACAAGTTAGTAAAACAAGGAAAAAAGTGCCGAAGGGGGGTAAAGGGCCGGAACTTACGATCACGCTTTCTGCGAATAACCGGCCAATCCCTATCCCCTTGGCTCCACCGGAAACAAACTCGACCTAATAAAAGAAAATGCTCGTGAAGGGGACGGATCGGGGACTTGTCCTCAATTAGTGCACGGGCCAGTTCTTCGTCAAATACGAAGTTCTCTCCCAATTCAAAGGACATTGTTTGATCCTTAAGTCGCCACCTCATATCCTCCGGAAGGCAACGATCGTCCAGCCAGAAAAAATTGTCTTTCCAATTCTTCAGGCTGGATCGTTCATCGGAGGAAGGGGAAGGTACGCCCTTCCGATGTGCGAACGTATACCAATCTCCGGCCGTAATAAATTCGTAGAAGTACCGAAAAACATTTAGGTCCGGTCTACGGTTTTGAGCCCTGCAAGATATTTCAAAGTGACTCACACGACTCAGGCCGAACGGGTTCACTTGGCTGATATGGACTCGAAAAAATTGGAGCACCCTTATCAAAAATTTTGAAAACGGAATCCGATAGTTTGCAAAATTACAAACACGGGTGTAAAGAGGGAACTTCCCTTGACGGAAAGGACGAATGGTTTCATCCTTCGAAGGAAGAACCGGATTCAAATCCGATGGAATGTTATATTCACTAACAAACTTGTTTAACTGGCGCTGAGTGAGCACACTCACACTCGCCGACATGTTATCTTTACCAGGAGCCATATTACAGAAAGACGAACTAAAAAACGCACCTTTTTTCTGAAGAAGAAGAAGATCAGAAAGCAAAGGGGATAACAATGAAGAAGAAAACAAGAGAGAAAAAGGTAAAAATGGAAAAGTGAAAAGTGAATTTATAGGGGGGTTAAGTCGGTCAAGGGTGGTCATATCAAACCGTCACCTCCCACGAATTCCAACACGGGGTTTTGCTACCGTCACGGGTGGGTGACTGACGGTCAAATCGCCAAAGTCACCTACGACACCTCAGCACCATTCAGGACGCGACACGTCATCCCACTCGGACCACTCCAGGAACAACACGTCATTTCAACAGAACAACATCGCACAAACATTTTGCCCAGTCCCATACGGAACTTAGCAAACTGGGGGCTTGAAGATACATATCCGGAGACGGACATGATCCTTTGGACGGACCGGACTAAAAGATACACATCCAAAGACGGACATGATCGCTTGAACGAACATGTCCGTTCCCCCATATCTCCGAGGACGAACCTCCGTTTAAGTGCGTCTGGACGAATGACGTCATCTCAGTTGACTATTATAAATACCCCATCAAGTACAAAGCCAAGTACGATTTTCTAAACCTTCGTCCCTACTTTCTCTCTCTACTTTCTCCCTCTACCAATACTTATCCTCACGCCGGAGGGTGGTCGCGGAGGGGCCCTCCCATCTCTGCGGCGAGCCTAACGGTTTTCTGTTTTGCAGGACTGTTCACCAAGCTTTACTACAAGATCCAAACCCTCGATTAAAGGCTCCGGCCTCAACTCGATTCTTTGGTTCTTCACTAGTAATTTAGAAATCGGTTCCATTTCAATCTTTACAAATTTAGAAAGAATAAGAGAAGAAAATGAGGTTTAAACTTGAGTTCTTCGTCTTTATAATATAAGAGTTTTATACTAATAATATAGGTCAATGTTGATTATTCTAATGTCATTCTTGAACAATATGCAAGAAATATATTTATTATTTTTAAATATATATCTATATACTATTATAAAAAGGAGAAGTGATGTACAAGATGGTAATTTTACCATACATACAAGTTATCAAACATCATGTACAAGGTACTTAAAGCGGGTAATTTTGCAAATTCTCCAAACTTTTAAGACACTGTAGGGTAATTGGGGTATTTTCAGTGTATAATTGAATGCTTCACTTTCAGTTTCCGATCGATATCTTTTCCCCTGCTTCTTCTTCTCAAACCCTAAATCGATGGTATTTGCCTCATTACAGGAATGCGATTCGGTCCTCATGAACTTTTGAGACAACATTGGACGCAACTGGGGCCGGATACGACATTTAGGAGGAGGGTATTTGGTCATGTACAAGCTAGGGTAAAGGTTTCGGATCTCAAAAACGTTTTTGATAGCTCTCTTGATCAGTTATCGGACCTTGATGCAGTACGGATTTGTCTGCTGATGTTGCTTGAGGTCGGATTCATGGGCTGCCAGTGGAAGAAGAACTCATGGAGAGATTCGGAGGCGGTGGTGGTGATACTCTACAACTTGATTCGAATTCATCAGGTTTTATGCTATCTTGGTTGATTTTATCGTAGCGTATTTCAGATTTCCTCTTCGTGATTTTTGGTTGCTGAGTTTTTGGATGTGTTTATCAAGTGGTAATATGTATTATACGATTAATCGATTGGTTTTGAATTACGTTTGCAGGTTGCTGAGTTTTTGGATCTGTTTATCTGTGTTTTTGGGTGGATCTGTATCGATTGTGTCGTTGCTCGATGGGTCACGTGTGTGGCGGTTGTACACTTGATCAAACCTCAATCATCGGTCAGTTTCCTAAACCCTAATTTTTCAATTTTATGTTCTAATCTAAGTGTTTTCATCTTTTTAGTTGAAATTGTGTTTTATACATGTATACTTCGTTTTCTCATTAGTTTCAACGTCGCTGGAAACCACTCGTTCGGTTGGGTTGTAAAACATGTTAAGATATCTGAAGTGTTTTCATCTTTTATACATTTTGAAGGTTCATGAGGTAATTTAATTAGGTTAGTTGATATCAGTACCAAGGGGTTACTCATGGTTTGAGTTGTTTGTTGTGGCTTTTAACGGGCGATACTTGATGCTTACAAGGATGAAGTTACGAACCCTAAGTATGCTTTTAAGGTTGGACTTTTTTTCCTCACTGTGTGATCATGTTTATGTATAACTGTGCACATTATATGTACATTTTGTGTTTTCAGAGAATTGTTTGACACTATCACATTGAATAAGTGAAAAGTATTTAGTTATAACATAGAATGAAGGCTTAATTTTGGTTGTTTTTGAACATGAAAGTTCACAAGATATTTTGTTCTGCAGCACTTGCTGGTTAGTGTGAGTGAGCCACAATTTAGGGCAAAGCCTGCTGGTGTATTGGATGTAAGTTTATTGGTATAATTTCTGGTTGGTTTTACATTTTGAATATCTTTAAATATGTTTCTGTTTTTTTGTTCTATAATTTTGTGTTTTGTTAAGACTGACGGATAGTTTATGTTTGTCGGATAATGTGGGCAGAGGCAAGTGGAGGCTTTCGACCGTGAACATCTTTGGCCTCAACTTGTTAAGGGCTTCAAAGATCTTTCTGAACGTCTTAACGTATCTGATATCAATATGAGTATGCTATTATTACCGCAGAACCGGACGATGGGAATTGCATATATGGTTAGACGGTTAGTTGATTAATATTCGATATCGATTTATATAACATAATTTGTCTGGTTAAGTGTTTATGGTGACCCCGTCATCTCAGATAGACGCCCCTTTCACTTGATGGCTGGTCGGTAGGGTGTTCAAGATCGGATTATCCGATTTTCGGATATCCGAAAGTTTCGGATACTAGATTTTGATATCCGAATCCGTATCCGAAATTTCGGATATCCGAATTCGGATATCCAAAATTAAAAAAAAACATCAAAAAATCCATTTCTTAAAGATGGTTTATGTACAAGCAGAATTTATACTGACGGTTCATGTAAAATTGTAAATGATAAAATAGCTTTTGCCTAAAAATATAACTACTTCCAGTGGTAGAAACAAGAAATAAATAAATAACATTTTATCAAATAAATGCAGAGACAAAGTAAACTTAGTAGATCAATATGACGACATTAATTCGGATATTGTTCTTAAAGGATGAATCCATTTCATCCCCTTTGTTGTCTTGGCTGAAATCTGCAAATTGTTGAAAGGATGATGTACACTTGTGAACCAATTAAGAATATGAAAGTATGAAGCGACAGGAAAAATGGAAGACGAATACGAGCAACGAGAAAAATGAGGACGGTGGGGAGGGGTTGAGGAGGGCATAAGAGAATAACGGCTGAATGAGAAAAGGGTAGAATCTGAGAATGAAAAACGGATTGGGCTCAGAGATGAACTTTAGTTCAGTGTTTGAACGTCTAGATGTAGGTTCTTTTATCACAGAATTTTTTTTCTCTGCATGTTGAAGGTTAATTTTTGGTTCAGGTGGTTGAATTGTCGTTTGTTTCTTTGTTAGGTTTTAGCAGCAATCTCAATGAACGTGGGTTATGGGGAGCGTCTAGGTTGCGTGAAATAGGGAGCCCAGGGGTCCGGACTCTCCATTGATTTTGAGTCTCCTTGGTTTACTGTACCAGATTAAAAGATGTTGAGGACTATGGTTCAGATTTTAAGTTTGTTGTAGTGATTACAGCCGCTCGACAAAGCCCACAATTTTTTGGTTAGTGAGCTGATTTTATTTGTTTTCTATAGAGCTTTATACGTTATAAAAATATAATATTAGTATCTTCCTTTAATCTTCAATGTTTGATTTGTCATATAAAAAGTGTATTTTGATGTTTGTTGCCTGTAATGGTAGTTGGGATGAGAGAAAAAAAAATGCAGGCACTTGGTTTTGGTTATCGAAGACAGTGCCTACTAACATCTCTATCTTTACCACGGTAAGTTTTTGTAATTAGGACCTACAGTTGGTGATTGTTGAGTTATTTTGATTATTCATTGATTTAAGTAGTTAATAGCTACTATCTGTTAACCAAACTCTAGGTTGCCTACTGATTGGCTCTATATCATGATCATATGTATCAATTTGGTGATCGATTGTTCAGATAAGTGTACTTAAAGTTGAGAAACTTATTTAGGGTTTAATTCAAAGGCTACCTCTTTCTTAAGGAGAATCATCATCATCTTTCTTAAGGAGAATATAAAGGTTTAACCCAGATTAGGATAATTGAATGATAATAATACTAATATAGTAATATACATCAGAACCGTGGAGGGAGCCAGGATTGAACACCTGACCTCCAAGTATTTGATGAACGGAACTTGTTGGACTAGGCTCAAATTGTTTAAAAATTTATTCTACTTAAAATACCTAGCAGGATTTTATATTTAATTATTATTTAATACGATATGTTGCATAGTTGATGAACTGGTAGAACTTGGTCTGAAAAGGAGGTAAGAGCATAATAGTTAATTTTCTTTAGCAAAATTTTACAATCCCTACAAGATATTAGTATGTCAATTCCAAAATTGTCCAAAAGAAGTCCCAATACTTTGTCAGTTCAGCTTAATTCAAATATCTATGCACATAATCTACCATCAACTTTCACTATTTACACGACACAAGCTACAAAAACTATCATCAACTTTCACTATTTACATAGAGGCTTAATATTGCAAATGTAGAATAAATTGGGGTTTTGGTGGGGATTGGTGTGTTTTGTTTATCTATAATTAGGAGAAAAAAATGTAAATTCATATCGGGTCGGTTTGGTTCGAAACTCACAAAACTGTAACTCGCCTAGAAAAATGAAATTTGCCCAGTCTCTAAACAAATTCAGATGGAAAAGCGAAGTTAAACTTGGTTCCATTCAAGTTTTGGTTATTTCAAGTCTTAATGAAAGGTTATGCATTAAAATTCTTTTAAAATATAGAAACAAAATGTACTCTTACAATCATACGTACTATTTTAATCGAAAATCCTTTTAGAAGTTCGATTTAGGCCCCTAAAGGTCCTGAGTCGCTTGCGCCCCAAAACACTTGTAAATCTGTGCTGGTCTCAGACAACTCACATAATGATTAGTAGTTTTTTTTTCAACAGTTAGTTCAATGAAATGATAACACATTTCTCATAAAATGAGGAAGACGTAGGTGTTCAGTGCAGTTTGATATTTTCTGTCACTTTTCCTCAGGTGAAGGTACAGGACTACTTCGCCTCCAAAGTACGTACTGACATGACCTCAAATTCTATATCTCAGATGAAGGCTATGTGCAGGTATCCATTTTAATACGTATTTGTTTTCTTGTGTTTAGGACTGTTTTAGGCTGGTTCAGGCCAGTTTTTGGATGTTTTAGAACAGGGCTGGTCAGGCATATCCTATCTATTAGAAACTTACCAGAGTGTCTTGATGGCTGCACTTGCAGATCTTTTTTATTACATTTGATCCGTTATCAACAACATAAACACAACTTGACCCGTATTCACCAGATTATAATCGCCACTTACGGTTTCTAACTTTGCCTATTGGCAGACAGATGAGTGCGATATCATAAAACCTCCTTGATTTCTTTAAAGAAAAATAAGATCATACCTTTGCTATTGAGATAATATAAGCTTTGTAATCATCTTTTACGCACTAAGTAATTAAGAGAGGGGGGTCTATCGGTGATGGGGAGTTGGGGACGACCATGAAACTGCGTCTTCAAGCGGCGGCGATGATGGTTTGATGAACACCTGTTACAGGTTCTACTTATTTTGATATCCGTTGATTTTTAGGTTTTGGTCATATCCCTGAACCCCTTTCAGATAAATTCATGCACCAGGACTAATATGGATCTGCTTTGGTTTAAAAAATCTTTCTGCAGATGAAGCGTTGAGTTTCCCTCGATTTTAAGACGCCGCCAGTGATGGTAGCGATGGGTTGCTTTTAGATTGAACATCTGCCCTATTTGATGACGATTATGGTCCAGAGTAGGCGATTTACAACTCTAAGTAATTCCCCCTAAAATTAGGTAAGTATTGCTTAACCGTATTTGATTCAAGTTATTGTGTGCCTGATTTTGAATATATTTTTTCGCATTGAATTCGATTTTAGATTTTTCAGATTTTGTATAACCTAATTCATTTAAAATTCTATTCAGGTTTTATGTGGGTTTGGTTCATTTTGGGTTAATCGATCCCACATTAATGTTTTTCATGGAATTAGCCATGATCATCAAGAAGTTGAATCAAAAGTGGGAAATGTTTCGAATGAAATCCTTTTATATGTTGTAGATGTTGTAGATCGAGGTTTTAATTATGCTTCAACAGATCTTGCAGCTCTGTGGTTAGTTTTTCTATATAAACTCTTGTATCTATTAGCCAACATTAGATTAGGTTTAACTTTTTATTTATGATTTAAGGAGTATTTCATGTCGTATGTAGGTGTTCTCTTAATGAGGAAAATGCTAAGTGGATAATATACGTAGGCTAGAGAGAGCACTTTGAAATGTTTTTCATTGTAAGTCAATTTTACACATTATAACATTTTTTTAAATGAAATTGAATATTAATGGAACTAATCAATTTTTTTTTCAGGCTGCTAAGCGTGCAAGGTGGCTACCAACAAATAAGAATAAATACCCTAAAACAAGTCATGTAGGATTTGGTCTTGTTCTTGGTGATGATGGAAAGAGCTTTAGAACTTGTATTACGGAAGTAGCTAAGTTGGTTAATTGCTTGATAAAGCTAAAACTCGTTCTAAAGCGGCTCTTGTGGAGCGAGGTATAACCATGTTTTGGCTTATTATTAAAACTAATTGAAAAATAAGATGGGTTAACTATTTAAATTATCTTCTAATTCTATTTAGGTAAACTGGCTGAGTGGACTCCTGTGGAGCTTGAACAAACTACTGAAGCTTTTGAATATGGTGCTGTTAAGTAAGATTCACATGCTTTATGATAAATAGTTATGGTTATAGACATTGTCATGCTATCAGTACCAATAAAGTGAGTAGTGTTTGTTTAAATGATGGACCTGCTTTAATATAGTTTTCATTTCTTAACTGAGGTGTCTAAACTTATTTTCCCCTTTGTTACCACTTACTACCACTTTTTTGGTCAAATATAGTATTGAAACTTGACAAAGATCCGTGGTTTATTATCACCACTTTTTGTTTGCTTAAGTCAATTTCATGTCATTTTGGAAGAAGTCAAAAACTACTACAGTACCACAAAAAGTCAACACTACACCTATTTATGCAGTTACACCTCTTTGTGTAAATAAAGCGGAATCATTTTTGGAATGGGTGGCAAATTGCCGGATTGTGTGTCAAACGGGTGTACTGCATTTTGGGTCATTGTTTGATACGGGTCCAAACAAAACGGAACGGATCGAGTTGGTCGAACTTGTCAACACTTTTTAATCATTTCAACTGTTTGTCAAAAAGTATATCGGCTCAACTTAACCTGGCTGTGTTCCCTGCACCAAAATTACTTTTTTTTTAACTCGAATATGCTTTGACATGCTAATTTGGCCATCTAGGTGCCCAACCCTCCTATAAGCATAGCTCAAGTATGCATTGCTCACACATCTCATGTAAACTATTAATATTACACGTGGCTAAATCGGTCGGCTGGGTGAGTCGGGTAACGGACTAACAGGTAAACAATTCTTCAATTCTGATCAAAATAGTTCAAGTGGTATCGAGGTGCCCACATACACTTTCGTTTGTTCATCTCATATGAGCTTTATAAATAGTTTGGGTGCTAACTATGATTCAAAAAACTATATTATAACCACAATTATCTTTCTTCTATTAAATTGATTTATGAGCTTGTTATATGGTCTGTTTGCTTCTAAATGGATCTTTAAGTTTAACCCATTTGCTCGTTTGACACATAGCTAAGAAAAAATATAATATCTTGAAGGAAGATGATATTCGCCAATGCCAAGAGGACGAAATTAACAAAGGCTCTTATATTTGTTAAGATGTAACCACTCCACTTTCTCGAGTATGATTATAGCACACACCATCTTTAGGAAATTGTTACGATAGATCGCTCTTGTAACTATAAAATTCACTTATTTTTGTTGATGTATTAGATTTGTAATATGTGCTTATTTTATAATATTTTTTGTTAGATGTGAACCCATCTTTGTTCAAGTTGTTTGGGTCAGGTACTGTTCTTTTTTGAGCTGAACTTCAACTTGTTTGATTTAGGTAAACCTTCTTTGTTTATCCATATGTCGTCTACAAGTTGCTTATATTGTTAGTTTTTTATGTCAACTTTTTTGTTTATACTCAATTGCTCTTGTCTTAGCTAGCAAACTGGTATAAAAAAATAAATTACGTGAAATCCGTCAACCAACGTGCGCAAAAAAACATAAGTATCCGCGGCAACGCGCGGGCATTCCCACTAGTATACAAAATTACGCATTTGAAAAAACAAAATAAAATGTTGATCACGATTTAGTTATTTATAAGCTAAAACCATATCAATAATGAATATGTGACAAGTCAAATGTTTGACGTTGAGTGATAATAATAATAATAATAATAAAAGATTTTTGTGGTGATGATTTGTTGGAATTAGAACGCGGTACTTGATGTGTTACTACCCTTCTTAAAGAAAAGGATCACTGCTTTTGGTCTCGAATTTACGAGATTTGAAGAGCATGATGATGATGTTGATGATGAACGTAAAAGGATGCAACTATACAAGATAAGGTATTAAGGTATAATCAAGTTTGTAAATATCGCTGTTAATTTCGACGCTTTTACTTATAAATGGGTTGATTCGTGGAGTGTTTTTCTTAACGTCAAACGGGTTAATAATAGATAAGTTAAACAATGAACGAATCAAAGTAACTATAAGCTGTCCAAATTCTATAATAGATAAGCTAAACAATGAACGAATCAAAGTAGTTATAAGCTGTCCACATTCTATATTATAGTGATAATACTGTTTTTTTATTCATTTTGTAATCATATTTTAGGTATTACTTATTTATTGATAAAAGTTAAAAGGTGGACCATAAATGTTATTGGGCCAAACCAACCCAAACTGGTCTCTTGTGGTCCACACTAAAAATGACCCATTACAACATGAGCTCAGAGTAAGTTACATTTTCTTGAGAAAACAATTCAGCTTGAAGATGTTCAATAAACCGGACGAGGAAATGAATAATATGGAAATTGTTAGTGACTTTGGTTGTTTGTTCACATTATTTGTATATATGGTGATGGATAATATGTTGTCCCAAATTTTATTTAATAAAATGAGTTGGCTTCTACTAAAAGTTTTATGGTTTGAGAAATAATGTTCTTTTAAGTTAGTTTACTTTGTAATATAAAAGTAATGCATTAGTTTTTACATAATAAAAAATGATAATTACGATATCTTTTATACAACCCATGTAATACACGGGAACTTAGACTAGTTGGTAGATATAACAAAAAAAAAAGTATTTATTTATTCTTACACATATCAATATTATTAACGAGTGGGAATTTTTAACCTATAAAAGTTGGGATAATTGTCTACTTAACTTGCACGTGCCAAACGAGAACAAACCAACATGCTGATTTCGAACATGTTTCGAACCACAAGCTAGTTAAACAACCCTAGATTTCTATACTAGAACATGAATGCCGTATCTTGTATGTATCTTATGCAGAAAAGTAGTATGATACATATACTTTTTCACACATTACAATGAATCACTTCTCAATACTTAAAAACTATTTGAACATAAACCACTAAAGAGCATATGAGAATGTTAAAACTTACATATGTTTTCAATATGTTTAATCAGTGAAACCATGACAATAATAGAGGCAAGTACACGAGTATGAAAACATACTTACTAAATGCAATAATAATACATGATAAATACTGAATATAATTAAAACTATTTGAACAGAAACCAAATAACATACACCAAATGACCAAAACGAACCAAATGTCCGGCTTAGTTAGGTTCTTTGGTTTCGGTTTGTTTAGCTTTGTGGTTCAATCACAAACACAATCGTCTTAAGTCAAGCTTTCCATGACAAGCCATCTTTAATGGAACAGGTGGATCAGAGTAACCCCCGTCAGCAATCTGACTATACAACCATCTATTAGCCACCTCGTAAAGTGAACCCCATCCCAAACAATCCGTGAAGACGGGTCTTCACAAGACTTTACGATTATCATTTTTGTACCATTCGCCATTTTCATCTTCCCACACCTCACTTCGTTGTTAAAGTTGTACTTTCCTCCGTACCCACAACACACCAAGAACGGATCACCAAATCTTGTAAAATCAATGATGAATGAACCGATTTTGGGTCAATATTTTTATAAACGAGTCAAATAACATAAGCGTACCAAGCTCTTCTGATTGGGCCATAAGTGAATATTTGACTGAATAGATATCAACATAGGTGATCGCAGCCATATGAAGATCCCTTCGGAGTTGGACTATGGCTTCCTTGAGACGGGGTGACACAACCGTATTTATCCACTTGTTCCGCCGTGATCACATGAGTATCCATGATATAAGGCAAGCAACCAACCGGCCATGTGTTGTGTATCCAAAATGTTCGGCCACCAAGATCATTCACCTTCCGTTCTTCGAGAACCCAATCATGTTATCGCTTAATTTAGAGATGACAAATACTATTATTAACTTTTGAATCGGTCGGCTCGGGTTTTATAACGGGCCACATGCAGGGGCGGACCTACCCACTGGCGTGGGTGGGCGGCCGCACCCCTTGAAAAAAAAAAACGGGTTAAATTTCGCGCAAAATCCCGACCGTACCCCTTGGAAATTTTCAACCGCCCCCCTTAGATATGAAATCTTATAAATTTATAAAAAAATTGTAAACATTATTTTTTATTAAAATATAACCTAGTTTATTTAATTAATCTTTAACTATTTTACTTAACAATTTAACCCAATAACTTTCACTTAACAATTTAACCATTAGCCCAATAAACATTACATTATAATTCACGCCCAATTAACGGCGCGGGGCTGACGGGGGATTGTCTTCGACATGAACCCGGTGACCGCTGGTCCAGTACATAGAAAGTCACCTTCAAAAAAAAAAACCTACCCACCTAAATTTGAAGACGATCAGAAGACGGTCGTTGCAGACGCGGCCTGCAGGAGAACCGAAGAATGTTTCGCCATTAGGTGGCCGAGCAGCCGCTTGTCCAAACATCGCCACTAAAGCACCAGTATCGGGATTAGAATCACCGAAGTTAAATACGGCAAGAAAGTTACACCCCGGCGAAGATAATATTGACACCGGAGGTAATAATAACGTGACATAAACTAGTAGGTTATAGATCGGTTCCATTTCAATGTGTAGAGAAATGTACAAATTTAGAAAAAATAAGAGGAGAAATAGGTTGGGTTTAAACTTGAGTTCTTCATATTTATATTATAAGAGTTTTATACTAATAATAATATAAGTTATACTTATACTAATAATTATAAGAGTTTGGTAACGTGTTCGTTTGTGTTCGATAGTTCATTTGTGTTTTTTTGTTTTTATTTTTTATTTAAATACTCCAAAATTCCGACAAATAAAATACTTAATAGTCCCAGTGTATTATATATTTTGTTCATGAACACTTGTTTTGTGTTCATTTGTTTCCATGTGTGCTCATGAACATCAGTTTGTGCTCATTTGTGTTCATCAACATTCGTTTTCGTTCGTTGCCTAAAATTAACAAACAAACACAAACGAACATAAAATCTGGTTTAGTAAGTGTTCATGAACAGTTCGTGAACACATATATTTCTTAACAAACGAACACAAACAAGGTATGCTAGGGTTGGGAAGATCCAGTTAATGGTTTATATACCTAAATATATATTATACAATATCAAGTATTATGTTTTGAGATAGAAAATATCTAATACTTTATGATTTCCACATTAGATTCATAAATAAAGAGTAGCGCTACAAACGAACCGAACAAACACCAACACAGTGTTGATAGTTGATACACACTATATTTCACATGAAACCACCATCAAATTTATTTGAACTGAACTGAACTGAACCCAAACGCTAACATACACTAAAACCAAACATATTATCAGGTTTGGTTAGGTTATTTGGTTCCGGTTCATAAGTTTTGTGGCTCAATCAATGGACTCACAAATAAAATTGTGAATCATCCTTTCTGTGGCAAGCCATCGTTAATGGAACAGGTGGATCAGAGTACGCCCCGTCAACAATCTCATTGTAAATCCATCTATTAGCTGCCTCAGTAAAGTGAACCCCATCCCAATTGACCAGCGATGATGGGTCTTCACAAGACTTCGCAATCACGATTTCCGTACCGTTAACAATTTCCGTGCTCCCGCACCTCATTGCACTGTTGTAGTTGTACTTTCCACCGTGACCGCAACATACCAAAAACGGGACACCAAATCCTGCAATTTTAAACTCATTTACTTATAAATGGACCAACTTTAAACGGGTCAAATTACAATATAGTTTTAACTTCTGATCCATACTGTGGGCCCGAATGGCGTGGGCTGTAACCCACTGGACTAGGCCCAAAAGTGGGTACCATCTTTAAAAACGTACCGAGCTTTTCGGATTGGGTAATGAGTGTATATTTGACCGAATAGATATCAACATAGGTGATTGCAGCCGAATGAAGTTCCTCTCGGAGTTGGACTATGGCTTCCTTGAGTTTCCGGTTAAAGTATTGTGAAACATCGTTAAACGGGGCGACACAACCATGTTTATCCACCTGTGCCTGAGTATTCATGGTATAAGTCAAGCAACCGACCGGCCCTGTGTTGTGTATCCAAAATGC
Source organism: Helianthus tuberosus (assembly GCA_030545235.1). Classification (NCBI taxonomy): domain Eukaryota; kingdom Viridiplantae; phylum Streptophyta; class Magnoliopsida; order Asterales; family Asteraceae; genus Helianthus; species Helianthus tuberosus. Next base: position 3,006,861 of record CM060396.1, on the reverse strand, counting down.
TCTGCCACCAAGATCGTACACGTTCTGTTTTTCGAAAACGCATCACTTAATGTTATCATGAAATAAAGATGACATTTATGACTTATTTACTTTTGAATATGTCTGTTGGGGTTTTGTAACGGGCCAAACGAGTAAAAAATATAAAAATATAAAAGTTAGCTAAAAGAAGCTTGTAAAATGAGTTGTCTATGATACCTTTGGGTCATATTTGGAGTAAACTACATGGATAGTCCTTTTGGTTTTCCAAAATTTTGGGTTTGGTCACTAGTTTTCCAAAAGTACACGGATGGTCACAGTATAAGGATGGTCTAAAAGTATTCATTGTTTGACCCAAAAGTATAAGGATGGTCACAGTAGTTTAGACTTTCTAACGCGTTTGGTCCCTAGCTAACAAATCTAAAGGTTTCAGGAGATCCAAGTTATGGACTAAATGCGTTACAAAGTGCAAATCACAGGGACCATCCATGTACTTTTGGCAAAAGTTGGGGACTAAATGCGTCACAAAGTGCAAACCCCTAAGATCATCCGTGTAGTTTTGAAAAGCTAGGGATAAAATCCAAAATTCTGGAAAGGCTAGGGATTGGGCTATAAGTATTCATTGTTTGACCCAAACCCTTTAACCTAATATATCTTTCCGGACATCTTTGTAATTTTATTTGACACACTAAATAGTTAATAAAAAGAATTATAAACTAAACAAAAAATGTTTGTGCCCACACATTTATAAAAGGTCTCATGTTTTGACCTGTTATACAACCTGATGACTCATGCATTCTTACCTTAATGGTAGTTATAAACTCTGATATAACATCGGGAACATAAGCTTTAACTTGTTCAGTAGACATATTGAGGTCATACCCCGCGGTAAGATCGTTTTGGCCTATATCAAATGTGTACAACGCGCTTGAAAACTTGTACTCTTCTGGGAACATGTCCTTAAAGACGCCTCCTGCGCCATGGTCGCATTGTATCACATTTAATGCATGGTGTACAAGTCATTTTTGTTAACCAGGTCAAGAGTGAGTACCTTTTTGACGGATTATTTGGGCTCTTTTTAAGAAATTGGAGAATTGGGCATATTGAATATCCAAGGAAATTGGGCTATACCCGTATTGAAAAAAGGTAGTGTTACTCTGGATTGTGGATCCGATAGTTGCAAAATTGGCTCCATGGCTAAAATTTGTACCCATTGAATCCAGAAATGCATTAAGATAAGGTACTCCTAAACCTTCAGCTGCAAATTGAAATAGTTTAAAATAAAGTTATAAAAGAAATTAAGGATGATACATACAACATAAGGTTACTATCATACATTTGTACTGGTAGTTAGAATGTTGGGCCGACAAAAGAACCTAAAGATAAAATCCAAAATATATGGGACAAATATTTGAGTATCGGATCTTGTTTTTAATTGTGGGTAAGTTACGAATATGGTATTTGGTGATATACCTGTCTGATTGCCCGAACCTATTTACCCACATCAAAACCAAATATATTAATGTAATTTATAATCTTAAAAAAAATATAATAAATGGTCTTAAGCTTGTCATAAACTTTTGATTCTTAAACTTATAGATAATTAGAAATGTGGTTGAGTGATTGACATTCCAAGTCGGTTTTTAAATGAGTTTAAGATTGAAATATGGGAATCTCAACTGGTAATTGTTAACCACTTAAGACCAACCATCAACGGGTGTACATGATACTCTGCGAATCCAATGAGCAACAAGTAAATGTTACCAGACGGTACAGACCGGATATCAAACATAATTTTATAATATTGGGTACGCGACTAAGTTTCCCAATGCCCGATCTGTTTTAAGAATATGTATGATATTTTATCATTTACATCTTCATAAGCATAATACAATACTTACGGAGCTTAATTAGGGGCGTAAACATGCCGAGCTGAGCTCAAGTTCACCTAAGCTCAAGCTCAGATCGTTTAAATCACGAGAGCGCGAGTTCCGCTCCTTTCAGATTATATTTCTAAAGCTTGAGATGTTTCAAGCTTGGGTTTAGCTTATTTTTTTATTTGTTAATTATCTTATGGACATTTATAGTTATTTTATAGATGTTTATAATTATGATCTTTGTACGTAACCTAATCCATATTATGTTGTTAAGGTGTTAGACCGGTTTTTTTGAAATATTTTAGACTTGGCATAGCCCTTTTCTAGTTCAAACTTGTGATTTCAAAAACATACAGCGAGATAAAGAAATGGAATATGATGAGGATACGTCCTTAGTCGGACCGAGTCGCCCCCAAACATGTTACCGAGTCGTAATGCATCAAGGTCGGACCGTACTACAAGCCATAGACGGAACGATCAAGATGGCTGGTGCGCCATAACTAACTGGGTCCCACAGCCATAACTGCCATGATAGCGACTGGTCCGACCCTAACTAACTCTCCACGTCAGCACACCCAAAGACTATAAATACCATACTTGGACCTCCAAAATGGGTAATCACTACTTTCTCTCTCTAAACTCTCCTCTCTCTCTCCCTGACCTATTTCCTCCTCACAAATACTTATTCTCACGCCCGAGCTTGGTCACAGAGAGGCCCCCCTCCCTGTGACGAGGCTAACGGTGTGCTTGTTTCCTTGTGATCTTGCAGGTTCCTTGCTAGGTCATCTGAAGCTCTGCTCTAACCAGGTCGCACCAACTGGTTTTGAGTCTTCAGTGGCGCCATCCCCTCGAATTCACATAATTCGTTTCTTCGTTTTTTTATTTGAAATCATGGCAGAATCAACGACAGCAGTCTCCACCAGCACTTTCCCATCTTACAATGATATATGGGAAGGAAACGCTAACTCCACAACTACTTCAGCAGCAGTTGCTGCTTCAGCAGCAGTTGCTGCTTCAGCAGCTTCGATAGGATCCGCGTCGGCTCCTCCAGCTGCAAATCTTGTAGGCGGAAGCTCTGTCACCACGCTGTCTGTTACTGCCCTGGTTGCCACGCCATTACCTAACTTCGACAACGTTTTCCTTTTAAGGAATGCCGATCTATTGCGTCAGTTACAGCAGCAACAACAGCGAGATGAGATGCTGCAAAGTCTCCGAGCAAACTTGTTTACCAATGTCTATTCAGGGGGAAACCCCGTCTCCATTGGAACCTTCGCTTCCGGACCTCTGGTAAGTTCTATGATCTCCACTCCTATAACACACGTTACACAATTTTCTTCGGTTACAAGTGCTCCGATGAATAACGGTCTAAACGACCTGTTTCTCCAGGGATCTGTGGGTTTAAACCCCCAAGATCAAGAGCTGCTCATGCCAATACACCCCACGTCTATGACTTCCCAATCAAAGTTTACGTTACGGATCGTCAATGCCCCATTACCAGCTAAGCTGAAGATGCCTCCCACACTGAAGTTTTACGATGGTACGTCTGATCCGGACGACCATATGTTCGCGTTTGCCGGAGCGGCTAAGGTTGAGCAGTGGCCTATGCCGGCTTGGTGTCTTATGTTCGCCCAAACTCTCACCGGATCGGCAAGAGTTTGGTTTGATGGGTTGCCAGAGGGGTCGATCGACCACTTTGAGGATTTCCGGCGTATTTTCTTACAAAATTTCTGTCAGCAGCGACGCTGCAAGAAAGACATTACCGAGGTTCACCATATAAAGCGCCGCGACGGGGAGTCTGTAGAAGATTTTATCGATCGTTTCAATCGAGAAAGCATGCAGATAAGTGGAGCGGTTGACCAGCTCCGAGTCTCTGGGTTCTGCCACGGAGTTCGGAACAATCAGCTTGTGGAGAAGCTCCATGAAGATCTTCCAAAAACTATGGAGATGCTTATGGAGAGAGCTCGAGCCTTCGTTCGGGGAAAGAGTGCCTGCGGTCAGCCGAATGAAACTACAGCAAGAAACGCCAAGGCTCGGACCACTTCGTGGAAACGCAATGCGTCGCCACCAAAAGATAGAAGCAGCAGTTGGAACAGAAATCGTGGCCCGTATCAGAAGTCGGATCGAAGCAGTTTCCGAACAGGAAACGTGCGTTTCAACACTTTTTCCGAGCTCACCAAATCGCCAAGCGAAATTCTCAGTACGGAGACTACTCGGTTCCCTACACCGTCGAAGCAACGACCCACCTCGGACAGGCACTCCAAGAAATATTGTGAATATCACCGAGACAAGGGTCATACAATTGATGAATGTTGGGCTCTGAAGCAAGAAATCGAAAAGGCTGTACGATCCGGTAAACTCTCGCACCTTGTGAAAGAAGTGAAAGATGGGAAGAAGTCAGCAACAGCAATTGATAATCCGAACACCGAGCCCGGAATCAATATGATCCGGTCAACCGAACCAAGAGGGGTAAAGCGGTCGAACCAGCATATGGCAGCATGGATGCATCAACCAACCTACTTCCCTCCGATCGATCCCGATGATGCTCGGGACGGACCAATTACAATCTCGGCTGTCATCGCCGGACACCTGGTCCGACGAATTTACGTGGACGGAGGAAGCGCCTTTGAGATCATGTATCTACAGTGTTTCCAGCAGCTGAACCCCCAAGTAAAGAAGAGGTTGATTGAAGTCTCTACCCCTCTGATCCGTTTCTCCGGGGAGGTGGTCTGTCCTATAGGACAGATTACCCTTCCGACTACATTCAAAGAGGGTGATAAAAGCAGGACTGTCCAACTAACCTTCCTGGTTGTTGGCACTCATTCATCGCATAACATAATACTCGGACGACCTGGGTTGAGAGCCCTCGGGGCGATCAGTTCGACAATACATGGAGCTATTAAATTCCCTACCGAGGCCGGAGTTGCCACTATTTTCTCAGAATCAAACTCGTTTGTTTCCGAAGTAAGACATGCAGCGAAAACGAGCTCCAAAAAGTCCGAAGTACCTACCGAACTTTGGGCAATCAATCCGGATTTTCCCGAACAGCAAGTAGCTATTGGGGCTCAGCTCCCAAAACGAACAAAGAAGCTCCTGTGGGAATTGTTAAGCAACTCGATAGACGTTTTCGCGTGGAAGCACTCCGATATGCAAGGAGTTCCCAGATCTATGGCACAACATCACCTGAACGTAAAAGAATCAATCAAACCAATAGCACAAAGGAAAAGGCACATGGCGCCGGATCGAGCAAAAGCCATCGCAAAAGATGTTAAGAGCCTTTTAGACGCTGGAATCATTCGAGAAGTCCGGTATCAAACATGGGTGTCAAATCCCGTTTTTGTGCGGAAAAAAGATAATTCATGGAGAATGTGCATTGATTTCACCGATTTAAATGATGCGTGCCCGAAAGATTGTTTTCCTCTACCGGAGATTGATGAAAAGATTGACTCCGTCGCCACGTTCAGGTTGAAATGTTTTTTGGATGCCTACAAGGGATACCATCAGATACAAATGGCAGTCGAAGATGAGGATAAGACAGCCTTTGTCATCAATGAAGGAGTGTATTGTTTTACTAAGATGTTGTTTGGTTTAAAAAAACGCCGGTGCTACCTACCAGCGTTTGATGAGCAAAGCCTTTAAAGATCAGATCGAGCGAAACGTAGAAGTATATGTTGATGATATCGTGATCAAAAGTCACGATGAGGCCACCATGCTAAAAGACATACTTGAAACATTTACCCAACTCCGAAGCATCAACATGAAGCTAAACCCCAAAAAATGTACGTTCGGGGTAGAAGAAGGTAAGTTTCTGGGAGTCATGGTTGGGTCAAAAGGCTTGCGGGCCAACCCGGACAAGATTGATGTTGTTCTTACAATGAAGCCTCCGACGTCGGTTAAAGAGATTCAGTCCTTAAATGGACGGTTGGCTGCTCTCCATCGGTTCTTGTCAAAAGCAGCAGACCGATCGCTCCCGTTCATGGATGTTCTCAGAAAAAGCTTCCGATCAGAATTTAAATGGACGGAAGAAGCCGCACGAGCTTTCGAAGAGCTTAAAGCCTGTCTGGGCACTTTGCCAACTCTCACCGTACCGGAAGAAGATGAGGTACTAACGGTATACTTAGCCGCGCCGTTTGGAGCTATCAGTGCGGTGCTAGTTGCTCACCGTACCGGGAAGCAAATCCCCATTTATTACGTAAGCCGAACGTTAAAAGATTACGAAACAAGATACTCAAACTTGGAAAAACTGGCCCTGGCACTAGTCCATGCTTCGAGAAGACTTCGCCGATACTTTCAAGCCCACCCAATCGAGGTACGAACGGATCAGAGAATCCAGCACGTTCTCCGTCGACCTGAAGTTTCAGGACGAATGGCAAAATGGGCGATCGAGTTGGGAGCATTCAATATCACTTTCCGAACCAAAGGTCCGTTGAAATGGCAGGTAATAGCCGATTTCCTAGTTGAAATTCCGGAAGATAAAGGAAGGGAAGAAGTTGAAAAAGCTCCAGAGAAGCCTTGGTCTTTGTATACCGACGGAGCCTCTAGTTCCGAAGGAGCAGGGGGGGCCTAATTCTCACCGACCCAGATGGAACGGATATAACATACGCGCTCCGGCTAGAGTTTAAGAGTTCAAACAACGAAGCCGAGTACGAGGCCCTTTTAGCTGGCCTACGTCTAGCGCTGAAAGTCGAAGCTAAAAATGTTGTAGCCCATGTAGATTCGCTGCTCGTAGCAAATCAGGTAAACGGAGAGTATGAGGCAAGGGAAGCAAACATGATCGAGTATCTCGAACAGGTGAAGCAAGCTATGTCATCATTCGAAGCATGTAAAGTCGAGCATGTTCCCCGTAGCAAGAACAAGAAAGTTGATGCACTGAGCAAGTTGGCATCAGTGTCATTCAGTCACCTAGCCAAAGAAGTAAGAGTGGAAGTTTTAACTGCACCTTCAATTGCAGCTCCGCAGGTAATGCAGGTCGAAGCACCGTCGCAAACGTGGATGACGCCAATAATTAACTACTTGGTGCATGACGTTTTGCCAACCGACAAAGCGGAAGCAAGAAAGGTCCAAATCAACTCTCTTCAATACCAGATGCAAGAAGGCGGCTTATACCGAAAGACTTTTTTGGGACCTCTGTTGAAATGTCTGGACCCGGAGCAAGCCAGTTATATCATCAGGGAAATACACTATGGTATCTGTGGCATCCATGCCGGACCTAAGATGATTGTGAAAAAGGTAAAAAATGCAGGGTATTACTGGCCCGGGATGCACGAAAGCGCAGTAAAAGAGCTCCAGCAGTGTGATGAGTGCCAAAAGCACGCACCAGTCAGCCTCCGAGCCAAGAATGAGATGATACCGGTAACCGCTGCATGGCCCTTCCAAAAGTGGGGCGTTGATATCGTCGGGCCTTTTCCAAGATCAAGCGAAAGCGCTCAGTACCTGCTAGTCGCGGTGGATTATTTCACCAAATGGGTGGAAGCTCGACCATTTACGATCATCTCCGGCTACAACGTGATGCGGTTCTTCTGGGAACAAATCGTATGCCGTTTCGGTCTTCCACTCTACATTATAAGCGACAATGCAAAGCAGTTTGCAGAAAATCCATTTAAGCGCTGGTGTGAAAATCTAAAAATTAACCAAGTTTTTTCCTCGGTTGCCCACCCCCAGGGTAACGGGCAGGTCGAACAGATAAATCGACGAATCGTCGATGGGATAAAGAGGAGGCTCGGTTATGAGGGAAAAGGCTGGGCGGACGAGTTGCCGAATGTTTTATGGGCGCACCGAACACTGCACAAGACTAGCAACGGAGAAACACCGTTTAGTCTTACTTACGGTACCGAGGCAGTGATTCCCGCCGAGATCGGACTCCCAAACCAGAGGTGCAAGAATTGGGAGGAAAATGAGCATGAACTCCGGTCCAACCTTGACCTATTAGAAGAGCGCCGGAACATCGCGGCAATCAAAGAAGCCCGATACAAAAAGAAGATTGAGAAGTACTATAACGCCCGGGCCAAACTCTACAAGTTCAAGGTCGGAGATTACGTGCTCCGAAACAATGATGCGAGCCGTATCGAAGCTCCCGACAAGCTAACCCCTAAGTGGGAGGGACCGTACCGAGTCAAAGAAGCTAGCGACAAGGGCTCGTATGTGTTAGAGAAGATCGATGGAACTCCTGTGCCCCGGACGTGGAACGGGGTGCATTTAAAGAAATGTTTCATGTGAATAGCCTGCTACGGCTAAAAAAGGATCACTATTTTTTGTTTCTTATTTCCAATTTCCGTGTGTAATCCGGGAGGGTAATGCCCCGACAATTTTCCATTTTCTTTGTAACCGGGAGGGTTTTTCCCCGGACCAATGATTAGCAAATCAATGAATAAAGCGATCTATACTTTTATAAGTATAAAAATAGCATATGTATAAGTTCGAACAATTTCTTAAACGTGCACAAACGGGCCTCGACCCATGCCTCGCGCCGATCGAGAAGGCTTAAATAGTTCAAAAAATAACAAAATCTATTAAGCAAAACGGTCCATACTTAAAACGGTCCGATTACAATCAATCAGTTAAGAAAAAAGAAATCAAAGGATTTCCTATTATGCTTCGGTCACCTTAGATGACCGAACCAAAAGCCTGGTCGAACAGTGAAGTTTGGACGCAAACTGAAAACTAAGTAGCCAGGAATGAATAAATATCAAGGTCTGATTCCATACAAAACATGTCAGTTGAATATTTCAAACAAAAAATTGTATTGGTTACATGCCAAAGGAAACAGATATTTAAAATTGTACGGCCACAATGAATAAAAGCCAAAAGTTATATGGCAAGAAAGATCGAATCTCAAGCTTCAAAGTCTTCCTTCACTATAGGGAGTTCACTTTGTTGCTTGATAACGGACAAAGGTTCGTCCACCAAATCGGCAACCTTCCCAAGTACGGAGATGTTAAAATCTTCAAAAGCCTTTATCGCAGCATTTAACTTATCTTGAGCATCTCCGTCATACCCCGGGACTTCTGCAAAGGATCGAACAGGACCCTTAGCAGCTTCGAAGCCGTACTTGATACCTTCGTTCGCCCCAATCGCATTAACACTGTTCACCAAATCCACAACAACTTTCTCCAGTTCCGGGCTTTGATGCACCAGTTTGACTACCCACGCGATCCCGTCTGTTAAGAACCATTGCTTGGTGAGCTTAAGCTCCGACAGTTGGGCATACGATTCAACCATATCACGCTCACAGCGAATCAACATCCCCTTTGCCTCATCGATCGTTGTTTTATGTGACTCAATCTCCCTGTCACGAGCTCTCTCTAATTCATCTTTAACTAAAGAAAAACAAGATTCAATGAGCAGGAAAGGGAAGCAATAAAAGATAAATGGATTATGAACATACCATCAACTAAGCGGTGATAATCGGCCAGAAGCTGATCGTGAGATGTCTGCATTTCCTTCAGTTCGGCCGCATGCTTCTTCTCCACACCAGATAATTTTCTCTCCAAGTCAGTGAATTTTGACTTAAAAATTTCCAAATCTTGAAGAGCTTTGTCTCGAGCCTCATAAGCGGTTGCAGCCGAAGCCTGGGTCGATTTGTTAACCTCTTTTGCCTCTAAGTTTTGCTCCTTTAAACGATTAATCTGAGATCGAAGAGAGCTCAGCTCTTGTTTCTTCTTCGATCGAACATTATCTTCATTTTTCAAGTTAGCAATTTCGCGTCGGAGCTTGTTACAGGTTGATTCCGATTCGATCCAACGTTTATACGACTCCACCACCAATGAATTAGATTGAGCTTGATTTATCATAAGGGCATTCCCAAGCTCCGGGGCCGCTCATCTTCCGATAGTGAGAGTGCTCATCTGGAGTCCCCAAATGAAATAATGTCATTTTCGCCGACAGAGCATCCACTATCCGGTCCTTGTTCGTCAGCGACCACTCCGGAACGTACTTCTCCAATGCTCGAGTTGAATCCATATCCTCAATGCCGCCCGAACCTAACTCCCGTGATAAGAAAACAGCTTCAGTGTTATACCATAAAGGGGACGAAGAGGCACTGTCCCCACCATCAACGGGCTTGGGGCTTGGCCTTGACACGTTAGAAGCAACCCCCGTGGTGAACTTACCCGAAGGAGAAGGTTCGGTCTTCTTGGGATCGGACATGAGAACATCAGCAACAACCTTGGTAGCCCCTCCCCCGAGGATAATGGGCTTGATGGAATGTTTAACGGGTGGTCCCTGGGGGTACGACCCCCATGAAGATGAGCGTCTAAATTCGCTAACACGCCTCCGGCAGCAGAAAATTCAGTAACTTGATCATCATCATCATCTAATGTGATAGTCTTGAGGTCCGTCTTTTTCTTCTTTTGCTTAGGTTTCGGACCAGATTTAGACGGAGGCCTTTTCCTCTTCAAGCTAATCTGAGGTTGCTCCTCTTCGTTTTCCTCTTCCTCATCTTCGTCATCACCACCCTCCTTTAAACCTTCAGCACGTTCTTCTTCATCCCCGACAGACAGGTGGACTCCTTCATCCTCAATAACAAACCTAGAGCTGGATTCTTTCCTCCCGCTCGAACTCGTTGTCTTGCCTTTGTCATCACCAAGCACCACCGCAGTCTGAGCAGGAACAGTAGTCACTGTTTGTGCCGCAGGAACTGAGCCCGAGCCTCCCTGGCCGGCCGAACCTCCTTGATCATCCGGAACCTCAGGTTCCCGGAACTGATAAAGATTCTCCTGCACCACGTTTAGATATGGAGGATCACCCTTCGGCGTTCTAGTAGCTCGGATCTCAAGTTCCTTGGAATCGAAGGACTTCAGCCTTAAAGCTTCTCTCAAGCCCATAACTGCAAAAAAGGCAAGCAAGTAATATCCGAAGTCCGATATAATGAAAAGAAAGATAAAAATAAAAGTAAGATAATTATACGAGCGACGCGACGAGCACCGTATCAAAAGTAAAGGCATGACTAACCCTTTCCATTCCACCTAAGGGTAGGATACCACTCCGGTTCGGCCCAAATCGTGCTGATCCGTCCCATAATAGAATGTGTTCCGGATAACTTTGTATGCGACCTGCTTCTTTAATCAAGTTTGCGTATAAGTCCCTATTAAATTCAAAGTCTTAGGAAGAGAAGACGGAAGCTTCGTCTTTTTTATCCTCCATACCATAAACTCCGGAACGCACCGATCGTCAACATAGAAAAATCGTTCCTTCCAATCCTTTATGCTAGTAGTAATCCATGTATAGCAGCAGGAGTTTTTATCTCTAACCTCAAAGGTATACCAGTTACCGGACCGATTCAATTTGTAAAAAGTCCGGAACACATCCAAGTCCGGGTCGGATCCCAAACTACGACAAGCCAACTCAAAATGACACACCTTGGCAAGGCCGAATGGGTTCATTTGAGAGATATGAACCTCGTGAAATGTAAGGACCCCGATCAAGAACTTCGTCAGAGGAAGACGATAATTGCAATAATCAAACAGACGTGTATAAACTCCTATCTTCCCCGGTGGAAAAAGGATAAATGGGCCTATCCTTCTCGGGGAGAACAGGGTGTATAGACGAAGGAATAGCATATCTCTCGACGTACCAGGCTAAGCCATTTCTAGTCAGAGTATTAAAGCAACCGGACATGTTGTTTTTCGCCATTATATAAGGAAGAAACTAACCTGTTTTGCAAATCGTCTGTCTCAGAGAAAAAGGGGTGAAGAAGATGAAAAGTGAAATCGAAAAATTACTTTTTCTCCTCTTTTATAGGGATATGGAACCGCCTTAAAACCGTCAATCAGATAGTGACACGTCATGATAACTGACGCATGTCAAACGTCACGTCAAGGGAGAACTTAAAATGACTATCAGTCACCCACGAAAGTCACCGCTCAAATTTAAAATTCAAAAAATTAGAAAAACAACAAATCAGGCGGTCAGCCCGCCAAAATCACGCCGTTATAGTTCGAAGCTTTTACTTAAGAAACGCTACGAACTAGGGGGACTTGATGAGGATACGTCCTTAGTCGGACCGAGTCGCCCCCAAACATGTTACCGAATCGTAATGCATCAAGGTCGGACCGTACTACAAGCCATAGACGGAACGATCAAGATGGCTGGTGCGCCATAACTAACTGGGTCCCACAGCCATAACTGCCATGATAGCGACTGGTCCGACCCTAACTAACTCTCCACGTCAGCACACCCAAAGACTATAAATACCATACTTGGACCTCCAAAATGGGTAATCACTACTTTCTCTCTCTAAACTCTCCTCTCTCTCTCCCTGACCTATTTCCTCCTCACAAATACTTATTCTCACGCCCGAGCTTGGTCACAGAGAGCCCCCTCCCTGTGACGAGGCTAACGGTGTGCTTGTTTCCTTGTGATCTTGCAGGTTCCTTGCTAGGTCATCTGAAGCTCTGCTCTAACCAGGTCGCACCAACTGGTTTTAAGTCTTCAGAATACATATTTTTCTACGTTTTCTAAGTGCCTGAAATTCAAATGTGGGCTCAACTTGGCCTGTTTACCAAAGCGATTATCCATAAGCTATATCAAGGTATATATTAAAAGTGTTCATTTCTAAATGATAATGTTTTGATCGCATAATGGATATTGATGTAAATATAATAGGGTGTTCAGTTAGCCATTCAAATAAATAAATAAAAATTGCATATAAAATGTATATAAAAATTAAAAAAAGTCTGTGTTTTTAAATGGAAAGAGTAATTAGCTTGTAACTTTCAAACATTTTGACGAGTTTTTTTTCTTATAAAAACGTACGCATTTGGAATCTCTGTATTTTTTAATGGGAAAATTGTCATTACACTCAAGTCAAAGTTGACGCAACGTTTTAAAACATAGAAATTGATGTTTAAATTAATTACATGAATAGTACTTTTGGTTTACCTATTTTTCCATTTTCATATTTATTTTTTAAAAATTACACCACTAGTACCAACGTTTACAAAATGATTCCACCATTACTACATCACATGTACTAACCATGTAAGTAATTCTACAACCAAAGGTACTAGTAGTGAAAGTGAAACAGTTTGTAAAAATTGGTACCATTTTGATATAATTTCCAAAAAATAGGTATGAAAACGACAAAATAGGTAAACCATAGGTACTAACCTTGTAATTAATTCTTGATTTTTCAGTTGTCTCCAAATGCATGCGCTAAGCCGGCATTGCAAGCTTCGCCGACGCTTCTCGTCAACATTGTGGGTTAGTAAGCATGCTTTCCTAGCCATCTCAGCCAAAAGTGTAGGCTAAATTCAACATGTCTAGTTAGCACGCAAAGTTGATGGGGGTGGTTTTTTGATCGAATGAACTGAGAGCCAGTGGCGGACCCAGTAATTATTTCCTGGGGATGCAAATGAGGGGTTCAACCATATTTTCAATGGGTGCGATCGGATTTTTTTGCCTAAAAAATATACTAAATTTTTTTTTTCAAGAGATGCACCCGTCCGTCCGCCCACCCACCCACTAAGACACATAGGTCCGCCCCTGCTGAGAGCTAATTACTTTGATAAAGACTAAATTTCAATATATATATATATATATATATTTAAATTTTTTTGGTCAAATAATAATATTTTCATAATTTTCCCATTTTTATACATACATGATAAATTTCTAAGTAAGTCTTCATGCATAGTGCCATGAAAGATGCCGCAACCAAATATTCAAACAAAAATATTTTCCGGCAACGGCGGAGAGAACCAACACCAAAATGAAACTAAATTTTCTGAAGTAATCTTAAGTCCCAATGATAAATTGAATTTTTTAGAGCACCATCACCTTTAATAATAATAAAAAAAAATCTACAACAAATAAGAGTATATTCTGAATATGTACCTATAAAATCGATCATAAGACGGCCGTCGCAGTCGCGGTCCGCAGGAGAACCGAAGAAGGTTATGCCGTTAGGTGGCGGAGCAACATCTTGTCCAAACATCGCCACTAAAGCACCGGTATCGGAGTTAGAATCACCGAAGTTAAATACTGCCGGAAAGTTACACTCCGGCAAAGATAATATCGACACCGGAAGTAATAATGTAGCATAAACTAAAACTAGTAGTTTAAAGATGGGTTCCATTTCAATCTTTACAAATTTAGAAAGAATTAGAGGAGAAGAAGGTGAGGTTTAAACTTGAGTTCTTCATCTTTATGATATAAGAGTTTTAATACTTAATAGTCAATGTTGATTATTCTTCTAATGTCATTATACATATATACAAAAATCAACTTAAGTTTCCTTTTAACGTCGCATCAGTTCGGCAGGCATTGTCCCACGATGAAAAAGAACCCAAAACCATCTTACATAGGGCTGCAAACGAACCGAACGAACACGAACAAGACCTTGTTCGTGTTCGTTTGTTAAGAAATATATGTGTTCGCGAACCGTTCACGAACACTTATCGAACGAGATTTTATGTTCGTGTTCGTTTGTTAAGGAAATGAACTTGTTCGTGTTCGTTTGTTAATTTTAGGCAACGAACAAAAACGAACATTGACGAACACAAATGAGCACAAATTAATGTTCATGAACACAAATGGAAACAAATGAACACAAACAATCGTTTCATGAACAGAATATATAATACACTGACACTTATTAGATATTTAATTTGTCGGAATTTTGAAGTATTTAAATAGATATAAAAACTAAAAACACTAATGAACTATCGAACACAAACGGACACGTTACCGAACGTTCACGAACATAAACGAACGAACACGGCCTCTGTTCATGTTTGTTCATTTAACTAAACGAACGAAATTTCTTGTTCGTGTTCGTTTGTTTATTAAACGAATGAACACAAACGAACTTCCCGCCGAACGGTTCACGAACTGTTTGCCGAACGTTTGGTTCGTTTGCAGCCCTAATCTTACAAACGCAAGCCATTCAAAATCCAAACCATAAATTTACAATAAAAAGCAAGGAAAAATGGAATGTTTCCCTTGATACAACCAATCGGAAACCAAGAACATCATAGGGAACCAGATAAATCTATAAAACAAATCCAATAAATTCCAAGAACCATTAAAAGAAATCCACAAATCTCAAAAATGTTACCGGAATCAAAAAATTGGAAATCATGAGGAAACCGTCGCACTGTTTTGCGAAAGCCAGAAGTTAGAGACAATTAGGTTTAATTAAGTTTAAATATATTTTTAACATTTATATTATGAACTTTTATTTAAATAAAACTAGGGTTGTAGTTACCCGCGCTTTGCGTAGGAACGCGGTTGGAATTCAGAACGTATAGCACACCATAATAACCGATAAATAAATTTGTACAACTAATTAAAACTGTATATTAATAGTTAAGGGGTCGTAAGAGTCAATGTTAAAAATTAAAAGCGTAAAACTTGATTATAAGTATTTAGAAAGTTAAGGGGTTGTAAGAGCAAATATTAAAACTTAAAGGTTAAAACTAAAAAAACAAAAGCAAAAAAAAAAAAAAAAGCTGTAGCGGCCCAAAGAAAAAAGTTAAAAAAAGGTATTTGGAAAGTTAAAATGTAAATACGCTTAAGCTTATATCGACACGTAAAAAAAATAAAGACGTAAAACTCGATTAAAAAGTATTTAGAAAGTTAAGGGGTCGTGAGTCAATGTTAAAAATTAAATGTGTAAAACTTGATTATAAGTATTTAGAAAGTTAAGGGGTTGTAACTTGTAAGAGTAAATATTAAAACTTAAAGGTTAAAATTAAAAAAACAAAAGCACAAAAGACAAAAAAAAAAAAAAAAAAAAAAAAAAAAAAACTAGTGTTCCAAACCACTGTAGAAGTTCTTTGTTTTAATATTATTATATGTAATAGGCAAATTGGATTTAAATAATCCCAACTCACTGTTATTGGCCAATAATAATCCCAACTCATTTAATCACCAATAATAATCCGAACTATTCACTTTTGTTTGTAAAATACTCCCAGTTAAAAAAACACTAACTAGGTTAAAAATTTGCTGACGTGGCATGCCACATCAGCAATTTTGCTGACGTGGCAGTTGATGTGGCATTTTTTGATGACGTGGCAGCTGATGTGGCAGTCTACGTGGCATTTTTCGATTACGTGGCAACTGATGTGGCAGGTGACGTGGCATGCCACATCAGCAATTTTTTAACCTAGTTAGTGTTTTTTTAACTGGGAGTATTTTACAAACAAAAGTTAATAGTTCGGATTATTATTGGTGATTAAATGAGTTGGGATTATTATTGGCCAATAACGGTGAGTTGGGATTATTTAAATCCAATTTGCCTATGTAATATTACGAACAGTGACGATTTAATTAAGTTTTATTGACTTATTAATTTAACCTTATAAAACCACTACTATATGGTTAGGGCTGTTCACGAGTCGAACCGAACCGAACCGATCAGACATTTGCTCGTGCTCGGTTCGTTTACAAACCGAACCGAGCCGAGCATTTTTTCAACAGAGCCAAATTCGAACGAGCGCCTTTCGATCCGAGTATTTTTCGAACGAGCGTCGAGCAAGGTATCGAGCGTCACATAACAAATAGAAAAGTACAATAGAGTTGTTAGTTTGTAAAGTGCAGTTTTCGTCCCTAAGGTTTCGTCCAATTTGAACACAAGTATAAATTTACGAAATAACAAGGAATGAAAAAAACACTCAATTGGTTCTACCGAGATCATCTGAGCGAAAGATGAATCGTTGATCGATTGAAACAGACCTTTGATCTATGAGAAGTTTGAAATCGAATGAACGACTGAAGCAAAATCTTAGGGAGTTGCGTCTTGGCGACGGAGAATTTGAACAATGATGGTTGATGTGTGGTTTTAATTAGGATTATGTACTTCTAAATTGAATGGCGGGTTGACACTTGAGTATCAATCGACGCTTCACATTTTGGTATTTTTCACATTTTGACTCGATTACTCTGGATTATTAGACAATGGACTATTGGTATCAGCCTTCAATTCTATAACTAAATGAGCTCTAGTTGGATCTTAAACCAAACATTGTTAATATGCGCCTCTAGTTATTTTATTAATATATACATATATATCTTAAAAAATAATTCGAGCCAACCGAGTCGAATCGAACTGAGCGGACCTTTGCTCATGCTCGGTTCGTTTCAAACCGAACCGATCCGAACCGAGCGCCTTTTTCACTCAATCATAATCGAACGAGCAAATTTTGAACATTTTTCGATCGAGCATCGAACGAGCCTCGAGCGTCAAGCAATTTGAATAGCCCTATATATGGTACACAAGAATCAGTTCTTGGATTATATGTTATTGAACAAAAATGTAATTTTTTAAAACGTATTTTATCGGTTTTTTTTTGTAAATATAATTTCCTGCTTAACCAACATTTTTTTTGTAAAACTTCATTATCAATTTTTTTTAAACAATGTTTGTCAATATTTTCAAATAATTTGATGAATGTGTTAATGGTGCTGATAATGATAAAATTTTGCTTATGTCAACAATTAGGTAAAATAAAGATGATCAATTTGGATTGTACCTACCGTGACAAATTTGAATTGGGTTTTCGCGTCTCACATTATATTGAAACATTCGTAATTAACATCCCGCAGCAACGCACGGGGAGCGTCAACTCGTTCTTGAACAATATGCAAGAAATATATTTTATTTATTATTTTTAAATATATATAGAAAATTACGCATTTGAAAAAACAAAATAAAATGTTGATCACGATTTAGTTATTTATAAGCTAAAACCATATCAATAATGAATATGTGACAAGTCAAATGTTTGACGTTGAGTGATAATAATAATAATAATAATAATAATAATAATAATAATAATAATAATAATAATAATAAAAGATTTTTGTGGTGATGATTTGTTGGAATTAGAACGCGGTACTTGATGTGTTACTACCCTTCTTAAAGAAAAGGATCACTGCTTTTGGTCTCGAATTTACGAGATTTGAAGAGCATGATGATGATGTTGATGATGAACGTAAAAGGATGCAACTATACAAGATAAGGTATTAAGGTATAATCAAGTTTGTAAATATCGCTGTTAATTTCGACGCGTTTACTTATAAATGGGTTGATTCGTGGAGTGTTTTTCTTAACGTCAAACGGGTTAATAATAGATAAGTTAAACAATGAACGAATCAAAGTAACTATAAGCTGTCCAAATTCTATAATAGATAAGCTAAACAATGAACGAATCAAAGTAGTTATAAGCTGTCCACATTCTATATTATAGTGATAATACTGTTTTTTTTTATTCATTTTGTAATCATATTTTAGGTATTACTTATTTATTGATAAAAGTTAAAAGGTGGACCATAAATGTTATTGGGCCAAACCAACCCAAACTGGTCTCTTGTGGTCCACACTAAAAATGACCCATTACAACATGAGCTCATTACTCATAGCGAGTTGCATTTTCTTGAGAAACAATTCAGCTTGAAGATGTTCAATAAACCGGACGAGGAAATGGATAATATGGAAATTGTTAGTGACTTTGGTTGTTTGTTCACATTATTTGTATATATGGTGATGGATAATATGTTGTCCCAATTTTTATTTAATAAAATGAGTTGGCTTCTACGAAAAGTTTTATGGTTTGAGAAATAATGTTCTTTTAAGTTAGTTTACTTTGTAATATAAAAGTAATGCATTAGTTTTTACATAATAAAAAATGATAATTACGATATCTTTTATACAACCCATGTAATACACGGGAACTTAGACTAGTTGGTAGATATAACAAAAAAAAAGTATTTCTTTATTCTTACACATATCAATATTATTAACGAGTGGGAATTTTTAACCTATAAAAGTTGGGATAATTGTCTACTTAACTTGCACGTGCCAAACGAGAACAAACCAACATGCTGATTTCGAACATGTTTCGAACCACAAGCTAGTTAAACAACCCTAGATGCAAGTAGTGTTTTTCTATACTAGAACATGAATGCTGTATCTTGTATGTATCTTATGCAGAAAAGTAGTATGATACATATACTTTTTCACACATTACAATGAATCACTTCTCAATACTTAAAAAATATTTGAACATAAACCACTAAAGAGCATATGAGAATGTTAAAACTTACATATGTTTTCAATATGTTTAATCAGTGAAACTGTTAGGGGAGGATTTCTTAATGACCTGTGATCCTCAAGTGTTATCCTGTTTGGTGATCCTTACTTCTGTGACAATTAGTGATCCTCAGAAGTACTTCAGGATCAGGATCATGGATCATCCTAAGGATCCTTATACTAATGATTGTTCACTTTGAATTCGGTATTGTTTTGCAGGAGTACCGGCTTGGACTTGGTCATGGCGATATTCTTGGAGCATATTCCCTTCAATTCTGCACGTGCTTGACCATTGTGAACGTTATGGAGAACGTGGGGAGAAGGCACGAAATGCGGACAATTAGTTAGGCTAGATATTTTCTAATTTTAAGGGGGTAGCGAGCTATTTTTTAGAACACTTGGCTATTTTTGGCTACACACTCTCGTACAACTGCACTCACTAGCTCTCGGCAAAACACTTACCATTTTTCATACATTTCTACACGATACACTATAGTGATCTTTGTACTTAGCTCGCTATCATCCGAAGTTGTAAAAGGATTATTGTTTAATTTGAGTTGGTGATCGGTAGTTTCCATCACCCGAGGTTTTTTATGCCGGAGATCATTCGTTGATCAAGGGCTTTTTCCTCGTATAAATCTTTGTGTCTCCTGTGCAATTCATTTCTAAGTGATCCTCATTGTTGTCTACCAATTCAAGCATCATACCCCGTAACAGAGAGTTTGGTTGCATCATCTTCGTCTGATTTTTTGACCAAAACAGTTTGGCGCCCACCGTGGGGCAATTGGTGCTTCATTCCTAAGAAATTCTCATTTTTGTGATCATTTCGGTTCGTTACATCCAAGCAGATGGCTTCCTCATCAAAGAACACCTCCAGTACGATGTCTGCAGTCAATTCATCCCAGGGCATTCCACCTTTGCCTCCACCACCTTCTGGACCTCAGAAAAATGCCGAGAAGAAACCAACTCCCATTTTCTCAAAACCTCCAACTTCTTCTGCTTCTTATACTCCCACTACTAGTGACTTGTTTACTTTGATTTTGCAGATGAAGGAGCATATACAGCAGCAGGATAAGACCAATGAAAGGATTCTTAGAGAAATTGGAGACATCAAGAAACAGAAGAGATCGTCAGAGGATCATTCCCCACTGATGCCCAGATCTTTGAATTTCGATACTCCGGTTATAACTTCTCAGCCTTCAGTGATTCCAGACGTTCAATATGTGGGAGGACCAAAAGGAGTGCATTACGGATCATCAGCAATGACTCAGGCTTCAGGCTCATACTTCCAACCAGCAGGATCCCATCCTCAGCATATAGGATCCTTCGTAAGCTCAGGAGGATACTCAGGAGCGCAGCAGATTCAAGGGTTCTGGCCGTTTCAAGGATCCTCCCAGGTTCAAGGATCCTCCTATGTCCAAGGATCCTCCCAGGTTCAAGGATCCTCCTATGTCCCAGGATCCTCCCAGGTTCAAGGATCCTCCTATGTTCCAGGATCCTCCCAGGTTCAAGGATGCTCTCAGTTTCAAGGATCCTCCTAGGTTCAAGGATCCTCCTACGTCCCAGGATCCTCCCAGGTTCAAGGATCCTCCTATGTTCCAGGATCCTCCCAGGTTCAAGGATCCTCTCAGTTTCCAGGATCCTCCCAGGTTCAAGGATCCTCTCAGTTTCAAGGATCCTCCCAGGTTCAAGGATCCTCTCAGTTTCAAGGATCCTCCCAGGTTCAAGGATCTTCCTACGTCCCAGGATCCTCGCAGGTTCAAGGATCCTCTCAGTTTCATGGATCCTTCCAGATTCCGGGATCATTAAGGAGTTTGCAATCAGGGAGTTCCGATATCCATCAGGGAGATTTTATTCCAATGCAGACCATTGCTTCTACTGGTCCATCAGTCATTCCAGAGCCCCAACAATATGGATTCACATCCGCTCTTCCTAATTTGAACCCAACGGGAGGTAACACTTTCAATAATTCTTATACCACTAACCATGGCCTTATGCATGATACAGGTATCAATCATGCCATGGCCAGAGAATTGCAAAAGTTAAAGGATATGATATCAAGTGTCCCAGGAGTGGTCAAGCCTATCCCGGAGATTGCAGATGGGAGCCACAAGATATCTCGTTTTGCACCACCAATCTGTGATGCTGAGATACCCAAGAGGTTCCACGTGCCTACCATGAAGTTGAATGACGGTTCAACAGATCCTGAAGAACACATAGCACAGTACAGGGAAAGGATGGAGATCAATCCCATCCCAGAAAGGTTAAAGGAAGCATGTCTGTGCAAGGGATTTGGATCCACTCTTACTGGATCGGCTCTTAAATGGCTGCTAAGTCTTCCCCCTTACTCTATTACCTCATTTGCTAATCTAGTTAACCTATTTAATAACCAGTTTTCTTGTAGTAGAAAATTTGAGCGTTTAACTAGTGATCTGTATAGGATAACCCAAGGTCATAATGAATCATTAAGGGATTATATCACTAAATTTAGTAAAGAATCCTTAGATATTCCTAACCTGGATATAGCTACGGCTGTTGAAGCCTTTAAAATGGGATTGCTTAGGGATTCATTATTCTATGATGATCTTGTTATGACACCATGCAGGAATCTAGATGAGGTAAGAACCCGGGCCCTTAGGTTCATCCGGCTAGAGGATGACAAAAGGATCCAGGAGAGGTTAGTAGGATCCTCAAAGCAAGAGAAGCAAGGATCCTCATTCAAGAACAAGTTCAGATCCTATAACAAATCTGATAACCAGAATGTGCATGCTGTTGAACAAGAAGAGGATGATGAGGATTATCCTCCAATTTCTTAATATTGTTTTTCTGTTGATAACAATGAACTAATCCTTGCGATGCAGAATTTAGGTGATAAAGCTAGATGGCCCAGGAAAAATGACAGACCAGCTCCAACTAAAGATAAGTCAAAGTGGTGTGCATATTGTTGGGGAGGATTTTCTAACAATTAGTGATCCTTATTCGTTATCCTAATTAATGATCCTTACTTCTGTGACAGATAGTGATCCTCAGAAGAGCTTCAGGATCAGGATCATGGATCACTTTAAGGATCCTCATACTGACGATTGTTTATTTGTGTTTTGTATTACTTCGCAGGAGTAACAAGCTTGACTTGGTCTTGGCAACGTTACTATGGAATATTCCACGGGTATTTCGCACACGTTTGACTGGAAATGGACGTTGTGGAGAACGTGGGAGCTTGGCACAAAAGTCGGATAGTTTGTTATTGTAGCTAACTTCTATTTTTAAAGGGGTGACGAGCTAGAATTTAGAACACTTAGCCATTTTTCAGCTACACACACTCTCATACAATCGCATTCTTGAAGCTCTCGACGAACACTTATTAGTTTTCACTCACTTTTACACATCTCACAATAGTGATCCTTGTACCTAGCTCGTTACTATCCGAAGTTGTAAACATTTATTGATTTATTTGAGCTTGGTGATCGGTAGTTTCCATCACCCGGGGTTTTTTGTGCCGGAGATCAACTCTTGATCAAGGGCTTTTTCCCCGTATAAATCCTTGTGTCGTTTGTGCAATTTACCTTGAAGTGATCCTTATCATTGTTCTACATTTAAAGCATCATACCCCGTAACTAAGAGTTTGGTTGCATTATCCTCATTAGATTTTTTGACCAAAACAGTTTGGCGCCCACCGTGGGGCAATTGGTGCTTCATTCCTAAGAAGTTTTTCTGTTGGTGGTCGTTCCGGTTCATTGCATACAAATACATGGCTTCATCATTGAAGAATACCTCTACTGCAATGTCTGCGGTCAATTCATCTCAGGGCATTCCACCTTTGCCTCCACCACCTTCTGGACCTCAGAAAAATGCCGAGAAGAAACCAACTCCAATTTTCTCCAAACCTCCAACTTCTTCTGCTTCTTACACTCCCACTACTAGTGACATGTTTACTTTGATTTTGCAGATGAAGGATCATATACAGCAACAGGATAAGACCAATGAAAGAATTCTCAAAGAAATCGGAGATCTCAAGAAACAAAAGAAAACGGCAGAGGATCATTCCCCACTGGTGCCCAAATCTTTGAATTTTGATACTTCGGTGATTACTTCTCAGCCATCAGTGGTTCCAGATGTTCAATATGTGGGTGGACCAAAAGGAGTGCACTACGGAACAACAACAGTGACTCAGGCATCGGGTTCCTATTTCCAGCCAGCAGGATCCTATCCTCAGCATATAGGATCCTTCATGAATTCAGGAGGTTACTCAGGAGCGCAGCAGATTCAAGGATTTTCCCTTGTTCCAGGATCATCCCAGGTTCAAGGATCCTCCTTTGTTCCAGGATCATCCCAGGTTCAAGGATCCTCCTTTGTTCCAGGATCATTCCAGGTTCAAGGATCTTCCTTTGTTCCAGGATCATCCCAGGTTCAAGGATCCTCTTTTGTTCCAGGATCATCCCAGGTTCAAGGATCCTCCCTTGTTCCAGGATCATCCCAGTTTCAGGGACCCTTCCAGATGCCAGGATCCTTGAGGAGTTTGCAAACAGGAAGTTCAGATGTCCATCAGGGAGATTTTATTCCAATGCAGACCAATGCTTCTACTGGTCCTTCGATCATTCCAGAGCCCCAACAATATGGATTAACATCCATTCTTCCTAATTTGAATCCAATGGGAGGTAACACTTTTAATAATTCCTATGCTACTAACCATGGCCTTATGCAGGATCCAGGTATCAATCATGCAATGGCCAGAGAATTGCAAAAGTTGAAGGATATGATATCAAGTGTTCCAGGAGTGGTCAAACGTATCCCAGAGATTGCAGATGGGAGCCACAGGATATCTCGTTTTGCACCACCGATCTATGATGCTGAGATACCCAAGATGTTCCATGTTCCAACTATGAAGCTG
Organism: Helianthus tuberosus; assembly: GCA_030545235.1. Taxonomy (NCBI): domain Eukaryota; kingdom Viridiplantae; phylum Streptophyta; class Magnoliopsida; order Asterales; family Asteraceae; genus Helianthus; species Helianthus tuberosus. Next base: position 2,983,091 of record CM060396.1, on the reverse strand, counting down.
TATGATGGTTCGACGGATCCTGAAGAACACATAGCACAATACAGGGAGAGGATGGAGATCAATCCAATCCCAGAAAGGTTAAAGGAAGCATGCCTGTGCAAAGGATTCGGATCCACTCTTACTGGATCAGCTCTCAAATGGCTGCTAAGTCTTCCTCCTTACTCTATTACTTCATTTGCTAATCTAGTTAATTTGTTTAATAGCCAATTCTCATGCAGTAGGAATTTTGAACGATTAACTAGTGATCTATATAGGATAACCCAGGGTCATAATGAATCATTAAGGGATTACATTACCAAATTCAGTAAAGAATCCTTAGACATTCCCAACTTGGATATAGCCACGGCTGTTGAGGCCTTTAAAATGGGATTGCTTAGGGATTCGTCGTTCTATGATGATCTTGTTATGACACCATGCAGGAACTTAGATGAGGTAAGAACCCGGGCCCTTAGGTTCATCCGACTAGAGGATGACAAAAGGATCCAGGAGAGGTTAGCAGGATCCTCAAAGCAAGATAAGCAAGGATCCTCATTCAGGAACAACAAGTTCAGATCCTACAACAGATCTGATAACCAGAACGTGCATGCTGTTGATCAAGAAGAGGATGATGAGGATTATCCTCCAATTTCTGAATATTGTTTTTCTGTTGATAACAATGAACTAATCCTTGCGATGCAGAATCTAGGTGATAAAGCTAGATGGCCCAGAAAAAATGATAGGCCAGCTGCAACTAAGGATAAATCAAAGTGGTGTGCATACCATGAAGATTTTGGGCATCTCACAGAAGAATGCATTGCACTGAGAAAGGAAATTGGATACTTGTTGAGCAAGGGGCATCTAAAAGAATTGTTGGGAAGAAAAAAGTCAAGGACTCAGGATCCTGAAAGGATCCCTGAGAAGGCTCCAGCCCCTCCAGCAGATGCACAAGTAATAAACTTTATTTCTGGAGGATCAGACATTTGTGGCACATCCTTCTCGGCAGCTAAAAGGCATGCAAAGGAAACTAAAATGGATAATGGAGAAAGACCCGTTCGAACATCAAGTGTCTCCGAAGGAAAAGTCATAACCTTTGATGAGGATGATCGTGTTGATATCCAGGATCCTCATCACGATGGTTTAGTTATTACTCTTTTCATTTCTAACCATTTTGTCCGCATGATCCTTATAGACGGAGGAAGTTCAGTGAACATTATCCAGCTTGATGTTCTAAAGAAGATGGGTATCCCTGAATCAGATATCATACCAAGATCCTCCGTGCTCGTGGGATTTAGTGGCGAAACTAAGAATACCCTGGGGGACATTAAACTCCCAATATACATCGAAGGCCTACACTCATATCAAAAATTTTGTGTTATTAACTGTTTATCTTATTGTAATGTTATCCTTGGCAGGCCCTGGATACACGATATGAAGGCAGTCCCATCTACCTACCATCAATGTGTGAAGCTCCCTAGTCCTTGGGGAATAGTGAAGATTGATAGTGATCAGCAGGAGGCTAAGAATTGTTATACTTCATCGATGAAACCAGCCTCGAAGTCAAGGGAGCAATAGCAATCAAAGTATCCTCCAAGGGATGTCTTGGAGGCAAGAGAGCAGGATGTGGTAGAAGTCCTCATGGATCCTGATGATCCTGAATCCAAAATCTATATCGGATCAGGGATCCTTGGCGATATGAAGGAAGACCTTATATCCTTCCTCAAAAGGAGAAAGACTACCTTTGCATGGAAACACGAAGACATGACGGGTATATCTAAAGATGTAATCACTCACAAACTTGGCATTGATAAGTCCTTCAAACCAATCCATCAAAGGAGAAGAAAGTTTGCACCGGAAAGAAATGCCATTATCCAAGAAGAGGTAGAGAAATTGCTCCGGACAGGTATGATTAGAGAGGTCAAGTATCCAAGATGGTTGGCCAATGTGGTTGTTGTTCAAAAGAAAAACGGAAAGTGGAGGGTATGTGTCGATTTTACCGATTTAAATAAGGCATGTCCCAAGGATCCTTTCCCATTACCCCACATTGACTCCATGGTGGATGCAACTGCGGGTCATGAACTGTTAACTTTTATGGATGCTTCATCTGGATTTCAGCAAATCCAAATGGAACCATCTGATCAAGAGGATACAGCATTCATGACTCCAACTGGTATATACTGCTATATTGCTATGCCGTTCGGACTAAGAAATGCAGGTGCAACATATCAAAGGCTGGTGAATATGATGTTCAAGGATCAGATTGGACAAACTATGGAGGTTTACATAGATGATATGGTGGTAAAATCCATAAAAGCTGAGGATCACCTAAGGTACTTGGAGGAAGCATTCGATATCCTTGACAAATATAACATGAAACTTAATCCTTCAAAATGTCACTTTGGTGTTAAAGCAGGTAAATTCTTAGGATATATGGTGACAAAGAGAGGCATTGAAGCTAGCCCAGAACAAATCAAAGCTATAGTGAACATCAAATCTCCGGCCAATGCTAAGGATGTTCAAAGGCTAACAGGCAGGATAGCAGCTTTGAACAGATTCATATCCAAATCCTCAGAGAAGTGCAAAGAATTCTATGATATCCTAAGGAAGAACAAGAAATTTGAGTGGACGGAGAAGCATGAAAATGCCTTAAGAGCTCTCAAGGATTACCTATCCTCAGCCCCGGCCTTGATGAAACCAGAAAAAGGCGATGTGCTATCCTTATATCTGCAGTATCCTCAAAAGCAGTAAGTGCGGTCCTTGTTAAGGATCACGAAGGTACACAACATCCTGTCTATTATGTAAGTAAAAGTTTACTTGATGCCGAATCCAGGTATTCACACCTTGAAAAGCTTATTCTTGCATTAATTATGGCATCCACTAAGTTGAGACATTATTTTGAAACTCATGTTATTGTTGTTAAAACTAATTTCCCAATTAAGAATGTCCTCAGGAAACCAGAGATGTCAGGAAGGATGGCTAAGTGGGCAGTGAAGCTAAGTGCATATGATATAAGATATGAGCCTAGGACAGCCATCAAATCCCAAGCATTAGCTGACTTTGTGGCTGATTTCAGTAGTGATTTACAAAAAGAAGCTGAGTTAGAAGTCCAGCAGCTAGAGGAGATCAAGGATCCTTGGATACTCTATACTGATGGATCCTCAAATGTCAAAGGCACAGGGCTTGGAATACTACTAAAATCGCCACAGGGGGACATAATACCCCACTCTATAGCTTGTGAGTTCCAAACCACTAACAATGAGGCTGAATATGAAGCCTTAATTGCTGGTTTGCAAATTGCAAAGCATATGGGGATCAGGTATCTTGAGGTACATGTAGATTCATTGTTAATTACAAACCACTTTAATGGATCCTATGCTGTCAAAGGTGAAAAGCTAACCAAATATTTAGAGATAGTCAAAAATTTGGCACTCTCTTTTGTTTCCTTTAGTTTGACACAGGTACCAAGGGAAGAAAATACAGAAGCTGATGCATTGGCTAACTTAGGATCATCTTTGAAGATCCCTGAGGATATCAAGATCCCTATTATCCATATCCTGACCCCGGCTATCGAGGATCATGTGGCTATGGAGATAGGAAATGATTCTGCAATTATCCCTAGTGAGGATACTCAATCCCATTCAGGATCAGGATCATGGATCTCACCAATCATGAGATACTTACAACATGGAGAGATTCCTACAGGAGAAAACCCTAGGGCTTTCAAAATTAAGGTATCTCAATTCACAATTTTAAATAATATATTGTATAGACGATCTCTTGCAGGACCATACTTGAGATGCATTGAGGGTCCTGAAATCCAAGAAGTTTTAAAAGACTTCCATGAAGGAGATTGTGGAAACCACACTGGGGGCAGGGCATTATTCTCAAGGATCTTGAGGACAGGATACTACTGGCCAACCATGAAAAGAGATGCTGTGGAGTATGCTAAGAGATGTGATCCTTGTCAGAGACACAACAATATCCTTCATCAACCAGCTGAATTATTGTATCCTATATCCTCCTCTTGGCCATTTATGAGATGGGGTATGGATATAGTTGGTAAGCTCCCTAAGGCACCTTGTGGAAAAGTATTCATGCTTGCTGTTTTGGTCAAAAATCACACAAGGATAATGCAACCAAACTCTTTGTTACGGGGTATGATGCTTGGTTAATTGTATGAACAACAAGTATATGAAATCAATGATGAACACCGAGATTTATACGAGGAAAAAGCCCTTGATCTTTAGAAGATCTCCGGCATAAAAAACCTCGGTGATGGAAACTACCGATCACCAACTATATTGCAAAAACAGCAGTGATCCTTGTACAACTTCGGAAGAAAACAAGCTCGATACAATGAATTTCTAGTGTAAGTGTGTGTTTTTGCTAAGTGTTTGCAGAGAATTCGTGTTTTGTGTGTTGTTTCTCTGGTGTGTACGAATTGTGCCTTCATTGAGCTCGTTTTCCCCTTAGAATGATAAGAAAAATCAACTAACTAACTTCCCGAAAAAGGTGGAAGTCACCCATGACCACCACTAACGGTTATTTCTTCAATATGCACGTGCCTAAAAGCATATTCCACGAGATTCCAGCAAAGAAGTGGTCCACTACGTCCATTACCTGCATTTACACATTAAAAACGTGCAAAACATAAAGGATCCTGATCCTCAGACTCGTGATCCTCAGACGCGTGATCCTCAGACTCTGGATCCTCAGACTATCCGCATCATCCATTAAGGATCCGTGATCCATGCCCAGACTCAGGATAGATGATCCTTAGCATAAAATTCATGCCCTAACAATTGCCCCCAATATGGCAGTTGTGATAAGGATTCACAGCTGTCATATTTCCGTCAGAAGCGGACTAGCCGTTGCTGCTGGTAACTAGTTGTTACACTGCCTGTCGTCACTGATTAGACCTGCTATAATGATCATTGCAAAATATAGAGTTAGAGATAACTCCTCAAGTTCCTTTACAGATCAGAAGATCCTTCCATTCGTGGAGAATGAATCCTTCTACACAGTTTGCTATTAACCTTCCTGCACTTTAATTTCTGCATAGACACTTTAACTGTTAGATAGCCATGTCCGGCCTGGGTGGATGGTCCACGGTTTTGCTGGTGAAATCCAGGCCAGATGATTTGATACATAATGAATGGGTAATAACATTAAACTTTTTTAGCTACATCTATTGTTGTTTCTTCCCTTTTTATTTTTCATGTATGCTTTCTATTTTCAAAAATATCATCACCAAACAACTGGAAAGTTATTGAAAATCTGATGATAATGTTACACTTTTAACAGAAAACTTGAAGTGTTCATATAAATGTGGATCAATGATCCTTAACCAAAAAGGATAAGAGACAACTTACAGCTTCGAAAAAGTTAGAATATAACATACCAGAGAATCTAAGTTAGGATTCTATATCCTTGTAAATTATTGCTGAATAAGCAAACTATGAAAAGTAAAGCTTCTAGTATCAAGGATCCTTATCGTCAGAACTTGTATAACTTTAGATAGTAGTTTCTAGCGTGAAGGATCAGGGATCCTTGAACAACAGGCAGGATAATGGGTGGTGGATGGATCCTCTGTTTGGGGGATGAAGCCACTCGTTATCCTTCCGTCTTTTATTTTCTGCACTACAAAGACCCGTAAACAATGGACACCCTTTGCCAACCCATGTGGACGGGCCACGTTTTGCTGGTAGAAACGTGGGTTGGCAATTTTGACAACCGTAAATGGTTTAACCTTTTGTGAATAAAATAACTTGCACTTTTTGGCTTATTTTGTGTTGATATCCTTGTTAATATCTTACTTTCCAACTGTTGTAATGTTCATTCTGTTTATACTTATCAAGCCTTGAAAAATTAAAAAAGATATCCAAAAAGTTTAGGATATGATCAAGGATCACATATCCCATAACCGATAAGTTCTAAAAAGTGATATAGTTTAAGAATCACAAGTTCAGTTGTCAAGTATAAGGGTTATTCAAATGAATAATGAATAAAATCAAAATAGTTAAGGATCATACCTGAGAATCCAAGTTAGGATCCTAACCTTTATCATTATAAACAGGATAACCATAAGACAAACCTTAATGGAAGGTAAGGATCAAGGATCCTTGGTCGTTTGTCTCCAAAAACCTGAAATAGGATACACCTTGGGACTAAGCCAATATAAGATAAGAGTTAGTAACTAGGGACAAGCCCAACAAACTGGGGACAAGCCCAAATAAACTGGGGACAAGCCCAAATAAACGGATGTAAACTGGGGTCAAGCCCATATAAACGGATGTAAACTGGGGTCAAGCCCATATAAACGGATGTAAACTGGGGTCAAGCCCATATAAACGGATGTAAACTGGAGTATGGCCCTCACTGGCGACTATCCAAACTTGAGCGACATGAAAATGCCGAAACCTTAGCTAACGTGAAAACGTTAGAAACCTTAGGAATGGATGTATGGTACGTCTACCATTATACGTAGGATCCTGGGTACAGCCAGTACAATGAAATTGTCAGCCCCTAAAACGAGTACTGGTCGCACTGCCTTGAACTGCACCAGGATCATCGTGCGCTACTGGCGAAACTGGGGACAGGCCCAAACTGGGGACAAGCCCAAAACTTTGGAGGGTTAGCCAACCACTTTGATCTTCTGTAAAATGATAACAACTCTGTAAAAGCTTAAACTTTGTGAAAATAGATGTTAACTGATTAACATCTTTAACTTATGATAAGTAATAAGTATAAAATGAATGAAATGAAAATGAAAGTAATGTGTTACCAAATGTAGAATCATATATCCTTTGAGGATCCTGGATCCTTAATCAGAATACCGGTATCGCTGAGGATCCCTGATCCTTCTTACTTAAAGTATTTTTTGAGATGAACAGCATTCCAAGCTCTTGGTAGGAGATCACCATCCATTGTTAACAAATGATATGCCCCCTTTCCTGACTCAGCTTCAATTAGATAGGGGTCTTCCCACTTTGGTGCTAGCTTGCCATCAGAAGGATTTGTAGTGTTCTGGAATGCTTTTCTTAGCACAAAATCACCAACTTGAAATCTTCTAATCCTGACATTCTTGTTGTATGCTCCAGCCATTCTTTGTTGATAACTGGCCATTTCCTTTTTTCTGACTTTGAGCAAAAGCTTCTTCTTAGGATGCAGATGTTAGGTTGGTTGGTGTAGAATATTACTGTGTCTTTGACAAGCATCACATTTCTTTGTGTATTCCACAGCATACATCTTCATGGTAGGCCAATAGTGTCCTGTTCTAAGGATCCTTGAGAATAGTGCTCTGCCCCCAGTGTGGTTTCCATAGTCTCCTTGACTTTGAAAGCTTTAGGATTTTGTCCTGTAGGGATCTCTCCATGTTGTATATATCTTAGGATTGGAAGGATCCAAGATCCTGAATTCGACTGTGCAGGATCACCAGGTATGATTGCAGAATCCTCCACTATCTCCATGGCTACGTGATCCTCAATTGCAGGAGTTAAAACATGGGTGATGAGTATTTTTCACATCTTCTGGCATCTTTAGGAATGATCCAAGGTTAGTTAAAGCGTCAGCTTCTGCATTTTCTTCCCTTGGTACCTGTGACAAACTCAAGATACCTGATCCCTATATGCTTAGCAATTTGCAAACCAGCAATTAAGGCTTCGTATTCAGCCTCATTGTTAGTGGTTTGGAACTCACAAGCTATAGAGTGGGGTATTATGTCCCCCTGTGGCGATTTTAGTAGTATTCCAAGCCCTGTGCCTTTGACATTTGAGGATCCATCAGTATAGAGTATCCAAGGATCCTTGGTCTCCTCTAGCTGCTGGACTTCTAACTCAGCTTCTTCCTGTAAATCACTACTGAAATCAGCCACAAAGTCAGCTAATGCTTGGGATTTGATGGTTGTCCTAGGCTCATATCTTATATCATATGCACTCAGCTTCACTGCCCACTTAGCCATCCTTCCTGACATCTCTGGTTTCCTGAGGACATTCTTAATTGGAAAATTAGTTTTAACAATGATAACATGAGTTTCAAAATAATGTCTTAACTTAGTAGATGCCATAATTAATGAGAGAATAAGTTTTTCAAGGTGTGAATACCTGGATTCGGCATCAAGTAAACTTTTACTTACATAATAGACAGGATGTTGTGTACCTTGATGATCCTTAACAAGGACCGCACTTACTGCTTTCGAGGATACTGCAAGATACAAGGATAACACATCACCTTTTTCTGGTTTCATCAAAGCCGGGGCCGAGGATAGGTAATCTTTGAGGGCTCTCAAAGCATTTTCATGCTTCTCCGTCCATTCAAATTTCTTGTTCTTCCTTAGGATATCATAGAATTCTTTACACTTCTCGGAGGATTTGGATATAAATCTGTTCAAGGCTGCTATCCTGCCTGTTAGCCTTTGAACATCCTTAGCATTGGCCGGAGATTTGATGTTCACTATTGCTTTGATTTGTTCCGGGCTAGCTTCAATGCCTCTCTTTGTCACCATATATCCTAAGAATTTACCTGCTTTAACACCAAAGTGACATTTTGAAGGATTAAGTTTCATGTTATATTTGTCAAGGATATCGAATGCTTCCTCCAAGTCTCTTAGGTGATCCTCAGCTTTTAAGGATTTTACCACCATATCATCTATATAAACCTCCATAGTTTGTCCAATCTGATCCTTGAACATCATATTCACCAGCCTTTGATATGTTGCACCTGCATTTCTTAATCCGAACGGCATAGCAATATAGCAGTATATACCAGTTGGAGTCATGAAGGTTGTATCCTCTTGGTCGGATGGTTCCATTTGGATTTGTTGAAATCCAGATGAAGCATCCATAAAAGTTAACAGTTCATGACCCGCGGTTGCATCCACCATGGAGTCAATGTGGGGTAAAGGGAAAGGATCCTTGGGACATGCCTTATTTAAATCGGTAAAATCGACACATACCCTCCACTTTCCGTTTTTCTTTTGAACAACAACCACATTGGCCAGCCATCTTGGATACTTGACCTCTCTAATCATACCTGCCCGGAGCAATTTCTCTACCTCTTCCTGGATAATGGCATTCCTTTCCGGTGCAAACTTTCTTCTCCTTTGATGGATTGGTTTGAAGGATCTGTCAATGCCGAGTTTGTGAGTGATTACATCTTTGGATATACCAGTCATGTCTTCGTGTTTCCATGCAAAGGTAGTCTTTCTCCTTTTTAGGAAGGATACGAGGTCTTCTTTCATTTCGCCAAGGATCCCTGATCCGATATAAACTATAGATTCAGGATCATCCGGATCCATAAGGATTTCTACCACATCCTGTTCACTCGCCTCCAAGACATCCCTTGGAGGATACTTTGATTGCTATTGCTCCCTGGATTTCGAAGCTGGTTTCATCGATGGAGTATAGCAATTCTTAGCCTCCTGCTGATCACTATCAATCTTCACTATTCCCCAAGGACTAGGGAGCTTCACACATTGATGGTAAGTGGATGGGACTGCTTTCATATCGTGTATCCAGGGCCTGCCAAGGATAACATTACAACAAGATAAACAGTCAATAACACAAAATTTTTGATAAGAGTGTAGGCCTTCAATGTATATTGGGAGTTTAATGTCCCCCAGGGTATTCTTAGTTTCACCACTAAATCCCACGAGTACAGAGGATCTTGGTATGATCTCTGATTCAGGAATACCCATCTTCTTTAGGACATCAAGCTGGATAATGTTCACTGAACTTCCTCCGTCTATAAGGATCCTGCGGACAAAATGGTTGGATATGAAAAGAGTAATAACTAAACCATCGTGATGAGGATCCCGGATATCAACACGATCCTCTTCATCAAAGGTTATAACTTTCCCTTCCGAGACACTTGATGTTCGAACAGGTCTTTCTCCGTTATCCATTTTTGTTTCCTTTGCATGCCTTTTAGCTGCTGAGAAGGATGTGCCGCAAATGTCCGATCCTCCCGAAATGAAGTTTATCACTTGTGCATCCGCTGGAGGGGCTGGAGCCTTCTCAGGGATCCTTTCAGGATCCTGAGTCCTTGACTTTTTTCTTCCCAACAATTCTTTTAGATGCCCCTTGCTCAACAAGTATCCAATTTCCTTTCTTAGTGCAATGCATTCTTCTGTGAGATGCCCAAAGTCTTCATGGTATGCACACCACTTTGATTTATCCTTAGTTGCAGCTGGCCTATCATTTTTTCTGGGCCATCTAGCTTTATCACCTAAACTCTGCATCGCAAGGATTAGTTCATTGTTATCAACACTAAAACAATATTCAGACATTGGAGGATAATCCTCATCATCCTCTTCTTGATCAATAGAATGCACTGTTTTGGTCAGAAAATCTGATGAGGAAATTGCAACCAAACTCTTTGTTTAGGGGAATGATGCTTAAAATGTATAACAGCGATGAGGATCACTTCAATGTAAAATGCACAAACAACACAAAGATTTATACGGGGAAAAAGCCCTTGATCAAGAGTTGATCTCCGGCACAAAAAACCCCGGGTGATGGAAACTACCGATCACCAAGCTAAAATAAATGGTTAAATGTTTACAACTTCGGATAGTAACGAGCTAGGTACAAGGATCACTACGGTGAAGTGTGTGTAAAACGTATGAAGTTGCTAAGTGTTTGAATGAGAGCTTGTATGAGCGTGTTTGCGAGTGTGTGTAACTGCCAAAATGACTAAGTGTCACTAACTCCCTAACTCAGCTCGTTACTCCCTTTAAAATAAGAAAAATATCTAGCTAACAAACTCTCCGACTTTCGGGCCAAGCCTCCACGTTCTCCATAACGTCTAGTTTTGAGCTAGCACGTGCAAAATACTTCGGGAATATTCTCCAAGAATGTCGCCAAGACTTGGTCAAGCTTGTTATACCTGCGAGATGTTATAAAACATAAGTAAACAATTGTCAGTACGAGGATCCTCGAAGTGATCCATGATCCTGATCCTAAAGCCCTTCTGAGGATCACCACCTGTCACAGAAGTAAGGATCACCAGTTAGGATAACGAATAAGGATCACTAATTGTTAGAAAATCCTCCCCTAACAATTGCCCCCAAAATATAAGGAGTGAAATTGCAAAATTAGCGAGTTATGTTTTCTTGATCTTATCCGTAACAAACTTAACGGATATATAGCCGTTAATTTTGAACTAGCCGTTGCGATGATGATGTCACGGAAGTGACAACCTGCAAGATCATGATTATAAATAGAGATATAGATAGGATCAAATGCATTTAAATTTTCAGAGAAACTCCCTTTATAATCCACATTCCGAAGACGTTCAGGTATTCTCTCTCTCTATCCTCTTTCCTCTCTTGCTCTGTTTTTATCTTTCCATCAAAGATGTTGCTCCGAAGTTCTCCAGCCAAGGATCACCCAAAGAACAGTCCTCCGAAAAGCCAGGGGATTATCGAAGACTCCATTAAAGAACGTTGTCTATTCAATGATGCTCAGATAGATAGGATCCGCCACTGCTTTCCGGCGAACACCGAATTCAGGCCTTTTGACCCCAATGCCTTGAGCGATCATATCTCCGATAAGTGGGTTGCTTTCCCCGTCACTCCGTTCACCATAGGTTATTCTTATCCTTTTCCAGTCTTCACCCAATCTTTCTTCTCCCTAACCGGCATCTCTTATATCCAAGCCATGCCGATGATTTGGAGGGTTTTGCACACCCTTGAAAGGATCATTGATGAGGAGGGAATAGATCTAGGAATGGCAGAGCTGGGAGAGCTATATGATCTTACCACCTTTGGCTCTCATCGTTACTTGTTCAAACGTAAACCTGGTGAGGAACACCCGATCTTCAAAGCCACCAAGAATGACACTAATTGGAAGCGACGTTTCTTTTTTGTCAAGAGAGATTCTATCCAGGATGGAAAGGATCTTCCTAAAAATTGGGCTACCCATGGTAGGATGGAGGATCCTGATAAGGATCATCAGGAGCTTTCTTTGATTGTAAGGATAACTTATATTTTTGCTTTCTTGTTTTGCAGCTATCACCGTTTCACGCCTCAAACTGTCCCCTGCTGCTAAAGAGAGGCTCCTTGCCTTCAAGAAACTTGACCCTGAGATAAGAACTTTCAAGACAACAACCCAAGATTCACAGGAGGTATCCTCAGGCTCTGTCACAATGTCAAGTAAGTATCCTTGTTTAAAATTAAATATATAGTGAAATATGAACTAGGAAAAGATACTTATCTTGTTTTAATTGTGTAGGTGCTGGAAAATCTGTCAAACCTGTTTCCCAATTCAACACAGCTGACCTTGATCTCGTACGACCCAGGAAGAAGATGTCCACTACCAGTCCTAGCATCTCCATTCCAAGGGCACCCACTAAAGGAAAGGGTGTCAAGAAGAGGAAAACTTCTGATGCTGAGGATCTTCAAGGGCTGCCACTGATCCGCCACCAATTCCTTGAATACTTCAATGAAGTAAGGATCCTTAACTTTGCCTAGGTATCCTGCTCTTATGAGGATCACTTGACCTTGAACTGCCTTATCTTCTTTCTGCAGAAATTTGCTGAGATCGAGGATTACGTGGGCAATATTGAGGAGCTGGACAAGAAAATAGTTGATCTGCAACAGGTTGCCGTGCTCAAAGATCTTGCACTTGCTGATGCTCGGAAGGAACTCCAGGATACCAAGCAGGAAATGGCCAAGGTGCTGGTTAACTTTGATTATGAAAAGCATGACCTCATCGAAAATGCCAAGCTCTCTGCTGCCATCACAATGTATCAGACTAAGTTGAAGATGGCCCAGGAAGCTCAAGACCCTGCTTTTGACAAAGACAACTGGGATGTTGAAGGCTGGAAGGCAAGGTTGGCTGATCTTGAGGATGATGAGGAGGAGGCAGCTGGTATCCTAGCAGTCGAGGCAAGTGGCAGTGGGAAGGATCAGGTGAAGGATACCGCAGCTGGAGGAGAAGAGGATGCAGCAAAGGTGTAGGCTGCACAATTGGGCGATGATGGATATATGTGCCAAGGCCGGAGCCCAATTTTTTAGTTTGATGGTTGTTTTTTGTGGTTGTGATGTTTAAGACAATTTCATGGGTTGTACTTTGAACAATAGGTTTTAGGATTAAGGATCATGTATGATCCTTTGGACAATAGGCAGGATTGCAATTGGTGGAGGGATCCTCTGTTTGGGGGATGAAGCCATTGTGATCCTGCTGCCTTTATATTCCTGCACTACTTTTGAACTCATTATCATGGACACCCTTTACCTACCCCAGCGGACGGGCCACGTTTTGCTGGTAGAAGCTCGGGTAGGTAATTTTGACAACCTTTAAAGGGTTAGCCTTATGTTAATAAATAAAAACTTAACCTTTTGTCGCTTATCTTGTGTCGTTATCCTTTTTAGTATGTTATTTTCCAACTGTTATAATGTTCAATTTGTTTATACTTATCAAGTCTTGAAAAATTAGAAAAGATATCCAAAAAGTTTAAGATATGGACAAGGATCACATATCCCATAACCGATAAGTTTTAAAAAATGGTATAGTTTAAGAAACACAAGTTCAGTTGTCAAGTATAGGGGTTATTCAAATGAATAATGAATAAAACCAAAAAAGTTAAGGATCATACCTGAGGATCCAAGTTAGAATCCTAACCATAATAAGGATAACTATAATATAAACCTTAGAGTGAAATAAGGATCAAGGATCCCTAGCTGCCTATCTTCAAGGACCTGAAATAGAGCATAACTTGGGACTAAGCCAATATAAGAAAAGAGTTAGCAACTGGGGACAAGCCCAAGGATAACTGGGGACAAGCCCAAGGATCGTATGTAAACTGGAGTATGGCCCTAACTGGCGACTATCCAAACTTAGTGACATGAAGATGCCAAAACCTTAGCTAACGTGAAAACGTTAGAAACCTTAGCTAACGTGAAAACGTTAGAAACCTTATGAACGGATGTATGGTACGTCTACCATTATACGTAGGATCCTAAGCATAGCCAGAACAATGGAATTATCAGCCCCTAGAACGAGTACTGGTCCCAAAGCCTTGAACTATACCAGGATCATCGTGCGCTACAGGCGGAATCTGGGGACAAGCCCAAATAACTGGGGTTAAACCCAAAGGACGGATTGCTTCTGTGGATAACCAACGTTGTGCTGAAGATACCTGAGCTTTCAAAACTTGAACTCATGTGAGAGATGGATAAAGGATACATGATCCTTATCCTTATATGAGAAAATTAAGAAATGAAACAGTTCAAGATTAGGATATTACCTGAGTAAGGATCACCGATACTTTGAGGATCCTTTAAGGATATCCCTATCATAGGATGCAATAATTCAGCTGGTTGATGAAGGATATTGCTGTGCCTCTGGCAAGGATCACATCTTCTGGCATACTCCATAGCATCTTTCTTCATGGTTGGCCAGTAGTATCCTGTCCTCAGGATCCTTGAGAATAAAGCCCTGCCCCCAGTGTGGTTTCCACAATCTCCTTCATGGAAGTCTTTTAAAACTTCTTGAACTTCAGGATCCTCAATGCATCTCAAGTATGGTCCTGCAAGAGATCGCCTATACAACATATTATTCATAATTGTGAATTGAGATACCTTAGATTTGAAAGCCCTAGGGTTTTCTCCTGTAGGAATCTCTCCATGTTGTAAGTATCTCATAATTGGTGAGATCCATGATCCGGATCCTGAATAGGATTGAGTATCTTCACTAGGGACAATTGCAGAATTATTCCCTATTTCCATAGTCACATGATCCTCAATAGTTGGGGTCAGGATATGGATAATAGGGATCTTGATATCCTCTGGGATCTTCAAAGATGATCCTAAGTTAGCCAATGCATCAGCTTCTGTATTTTCTTCCCTTGGTACCTGTGACAAACTAAAAGAGACAAAAGAGAGTGCCAAACTTTTGACTATCTCCAAATATTTGGTTAGCTTTTCACCTTTAACAGCATATGATCCATTAAAGTGATTTGTGATTAACAAAGAATCTACGTGTACCTCAAGATACCTGATCCCCATATGCTTTGCGATTTGCAAACCAGCAATTAAGGCTTCATATTCAGCCTCATTATTAGTGGTTTGGAACTCACAAGCTATAGAATGGGGTATTATGTCCCCCTGTGGCGATTTTAGTAGTATTCCAAGCCCTGTGCCTTTGACATTTGAGGATCCATCAGTATAGAGTATCCAAGGATCCTTGGTCTCTTCTAGCTGCTGGACTTCTAGCTCAGCTTCTTCTTGTAAATCACTACTGAAATCAGCCACAAAGTCAGCTAATGCTTGGGATTTGATAGCTGTCCTAGGCTCATATCTTATATCATATGCACTCAATTTCACTGCCCACTTAGCCATCCTTCCTGACATCTCTGGTTTCCTGAGGACATTCTTAATTGGAAAATTAGTTTTAACAATGATAACATGAGTTTCAAAATAATGTCTTAACTTGGTAGATGCCATTATTAATGCAAGGATAAGCTTTTCAAGGTGTGAGTACCTGGATTCGGCATCAAGTAAACTTTTACTTACGTAATAGACAGGATGTTGTGTACCTTGATGATCCTTAACAAGGACCGCACTTACTGCTTTTGAGGATACTGCAAGATACAAGGATAACACATCACCTTTTTCTGGTTTCATCAAAGCCGGGGCCGAGGATAGGTAATCTTTGAGGGCTTTTAAAGCATTTTCATGCTTCTCCGTCCACTCAAATTTCTTGTTCTTCCTTAGGATATCATAGAATTCTTTACACTTCTCGGAGGACTTGGATATGAATCTGTTCAAGGCTGCTATCCTTCCTGTTAACCTTTGAACATCCTTAGCATTGGCCGGAGATTTGATGTTCACTATTGCTTTGATTTGTTCCGGGCTAGCTTCGATGCCTCTCTTAGTCACCATGTATCCTAAGAATTTACCTGCTTTAACACCAAAATGACATTTTGAAGGATTAAGCTTCATGTTATATTTGTCTAGGATATCGAATGCTTCCTCCAAGTCTCTTAGGTGATCCTCAGCTTTTAAGGATTTTACCACCATATCGTCTATGTAAACCTCCATAATTTGTCCAATCTGATCCTTGAACATCATATTCACCAGCCTTTGGTACGTTGCACCTGCATTTCTCAATCCAAACGGCATAGCAATATAGCAATATATACCAGTTGGAGTCATGAAGGCCGTATCCTCTTGGTCGGATGGTTCCATTTGGATTTGTTGAAATCCAGATGAAGCATCCATAAAAGTTAACAGTTCATGACCCGCAGTTGCATCCACCATGGAGTCAATGTGGGGTAAAGGGAAAGGATCCTTGGGACATGCCTTATTTAAATCGGTAAAATCGACACATACCCTCCACTTTCCGTTTTTCTTTTGAACAACAACCACATTGGCCAACCATCTTGGATACTTGACCTCTCTAATCATACCTGCCCGGAGCAATTTCTCTACCTCTTCCTGGATAATGGCATTCCTTTCTGGTGCAAACTTCCTTCTCCTTTGATGGATTGGTTTGAAGGATCTGTCGATGCCGAGCTTATGAGTGATAACATCCTTGGATATACCAGTCATGTCTTCGTGTTTCCATGCAAAGGTAGTCTTTCTCCTTTTGAGGAAGGATATGAGGTCTTCTTTCATTTCGCCAAGGATCCCTGACCCGATATAGATTTTGGATTCAGGATCATCAGGATCCATGAGGATTTCTACCACATCCTGCTCTCTGGCCTCCAAGACACTCCTTGGAGGATACCTTGATTGCTATTGCTCCCTTGACTTCGAAGCTGGTTTCATCGATGAAGTGTAGCAATCCTTAGCTTCCTGCTGATCGCTATCGATCTTTACTATTCCCCAAGGACTAGGGAGCTTCACACATTGATGGTAAGTAGATGGGACTGCTTTCATATCGTGTATCCAGGGCCTGCCAAGGATAACATTACAACAAGATAAACAGTCAATAACACAAAACTTTTGATAAGAGTGTAAGCCTTCAATATATATTGGGAGTTTAATGTCCCCCAGGGTGTTCTTGGTCTCGCCACTAAATCCCACGAGCACGGAGGATCTTGGTATAATCTCTGATTCAGGGATACCCATCTTCTTTAGAACATCAAGCTGGATAATGTTCACTGAACTTCCTCCGTCTATTAGGATCCTGCGGACAAAATAGTTAGATATAAAAAGAGTAATAACTAAACCATCGTGATGAGGGTCCTGGATATCAATACGATCCTCTTCATCAAAGGTTATGACTTTTCCTTCGGAGACACTCGATGTTCGAACCGGCCTTTCTCCGTTATCCATTTTAGTTTCCTTTGCATGCCTCTTAGCTGCTGAGAAGGATGTGCCACAGATGTCAGATCCCCCAGAAATAAAGTTTATCACTTGTGCGTCTGCTGGAGGGGCTGGAGCCTTCCCAGGGATCCTTTCAGGATCCTGAGTCCTTGACTTTTTTCTTCCCAACAACTCTTTTAGATGCCCTTTGCTCAGCAAGTATCCAATTTCCTTTCTTAATGCAATGCATTCTTCTGTGAGGTGCCCAAAATCTTCATGATATGCACACCACTTTGATTTATCCTTAGTTGCAGCTGGCCTGTCATTCTTTCTTGGCCATCTAGCTTTATCACCTAGGTTCTGCATGGCAAGGATTAGTTCATTGTTGTCAACACTAAAGCAATATTCAGAAATTGGAGGATAATCCTCATCATCCTCTTCGTGATCAATAGAATGCACGTTCTGATTATCAGATTTGTTGTAGGATCTGAACTTGTTGTTTCTGAATGAGGATCCTTGCTTATCCTGCTTTGAGGATCCTGTTATCCTCTCCTGAATCCTCTTGTCATCCTCTAGCCGAATAAACCTGAGGGCCCGGGTTCTTACCTCATCTAGGTTCCTGCATGGTGTCATAACAAGATCATCATAAAATAACGAATCCCTAAGCAGTCCCATCTTGAAGGCCTCAACAGCCGTGGCTATATCTAAGTTGGGAATGTCTAAGGATTCTTTACTAAATTTGGTAATGTAATCCCTTAATGATTCATTATGACCCTGGGTTATCCTATATAAATCACTAGTTAATCGTTCAAATTTTCTACTACAGGAAAACTGAGTATTAAATAAGTTAACTAGGTTTGCAAATGAGGTAATAGAATAGGGAGGAAGACCTAGCAGCCATTTGAGAGCTGATCCAGTAAGAGTGGATCCGAATCCTTTGCATAGGCATGCTTCCTTTAATTTTTCTGGGATTGGATTGATCTCCATCCTCTCCCTGTATTGTGCTATGTGTTCTTCAGGATCCGTCGAACCATCATACAGTTTCATTGTAGGCACATGGAACCTCTTGGGTATCTCAGCATCACAGATTGGTGGTGCAAAGCGAGATATCTTGTGGCTCCCATCTGCAATCTCTGGAATAGGTTTGACTACTCCCGGAACACTCGAGATCATATCCTTTAGCTTTTGCAATTCTCTGGCCATGGCATGATTGATACCTGGATCCTGCATAAAACCATGGTTAATAGTATGAGAATTATTAAAAGTGTTACCTCCCATTGGATTCAGGTTAGGAAGTATGGGGGTTAATCCATATCGTTGAGACTCTGGAATGATCGAGGGGCCAGCAGAGGCATTGGTCTGCATTGGAATAAAATCTCCTTGATGGACATCTGAACTTCCTGTTTGCAAACTCCTCAAGGATCCTGGCATCTGGAAGGATCCCTGAAACTGGGATGATCCTGGAACAAAGGAGGATCCTTGAACCTGGGATGATCCCGGAACGAAGGAGGATCCTTAAACCTGGGATGATCCTGGAACGAAGGAGGATCCTTGAACCTGGGATGATCCTGGGACAAAGGAGGATCCTTGAACCTGGGATGATCCTGGGACAAAGGAGGATCCTTGAACCTGGGATGATCCTGGAACGAAGGAGGATCCTTGAACCTGGGATGATCCTGGAACGAAGGAGGATCCTTGAAACTGCTGCATTCCTGAATATCCTCCTGTACTCATGAGGGATCCCGTATGCTGGGGATAGGATCCTGCTGGCTGGAAATATGAACCTAGTGCCTGGGTCATAGCTGTTGTTCCGTAGTGCACTCCTTTTGGTCCACCCGCATATTGAATGTTTGGAACCACTGACGGCTGAGAAGAAACTACCGGAGTGTCAAAATTCAAAGATCTGGGCATCAGTGGAGAATGATCCTCTGCCGTTTTCTTCTGTTTCTTAATTTCATCAATCTCCCGGAGGATCCTTTCGTTGGTCTTATCCTGCTCTTGTGCATGATTCCTCATCTGCAAAATCAAGGCATAGAGATCATTAGTAGTAGGATTAGTTGAAACAGAAGAAGTAGGTGGTTTTGAGAAAATGGGAGTCGGTTTCTTCGCAGCATTCTCTGTATTCTTCTGGGATCCAGAAGGTGGTGGAGGCAAAGGAGGAACGCCTTGTGAGGAAGTGAATGAGGGCATCAAGTTTGAAGCATTCTTCGACGAGGAAGCCATCCGCTTGGTTGTAGTGAGCCGAATTAAGCACAGAAATGCGTATTTTCTTAAGGACGAAGCACCAATTGCCCCACGGTGGGCGCCAAACTGTTTTGGTCAGAAAATCTGATGAGGAAATTGCAACCAAACTCTTTGTTTAGTGGAATGATGCTTAAAATGTATAACAGCGATGAGGATCACTTCAATGTAAAATGCACAAACAACACAAAGATTTATACGGGGAAAAAGCCCTTGATCAAGAGTTGATCTCCGGCACAAAAAAACCCCGGGTGATGGAAACTACCGATCACCAAGCTAAAATAAATGGTTAAATGTTTACAACTTCGGATAGTAACGAGCTAGGTACAAGGATCACTACGGTGAAGTGTGTGTAAAACGTATGAAGTTGCTAAGTGTTTGAATGAGAGCTTGTATGAGCGTGTTTGCGAGTGTGTGTAACTGCCAAAATGACTAAGTGTCACTAACTCCCTAACTCAGCTCGTTACTCCCTTTAAAATAAGAAAAATATCTAGCTAACAAACTCTCCGACTTTCGGGCCAAGCCTCCACGTTCTCCATAACGTCTAGTTTTGAGCTAGCACGTGCAAAATACTTCGGGAATATTCTCCAAGAATGTCGCCAAGACTTGGTCAAGCTTGTTATACCTGCGAGATGTTATAAAACATAAGTAAACAATTGTCAGTACGAGGATCCTCGAAGTGATCCATGATCCTGATCCTAAAGCCCTTCTGAGGATCACCACCTGTCACAGAAGTAAGGATCACCAGTTAGGATAACGAATAAGGATCACTAATTGTTAGAAAATCCTCCCCTAACATGCACGTTCTGGTTATCAGATCTGTTGTAGGATCTGAACTTGTTGTTCCTGAATGAGGATCCTTGCTTATCCTGCTTTGAGGATCCTGTTAACCTCTCATGGATCCTCTTGTCATCCTCTAGCCGGATGTACCTAAGGGCCCGGGTTCTTACCTCATCTAGGTTCCTGCATGGTGTCATAACAAGATCATCATAAAATAGCGAATCCCTAAGCAATCCCATTTTGAAGGCCTCAACAGCCGTGGCTATATCTAAGTTAGGAATGTCTAAGGATTCTTTACTGAATTTGGTAATGTAATCCCTTAATGATTCATTATGACCCTGGGTTATCCTATACAGATCACTAGTTAAACGCTCAAATTTTCTACTACAAGAAAACTGATTATTAAATAGATTAACTAGGTTAGCAAACGAGGTAATAGAGTAAGGGGGAAGACTTAGCAGCCATTTGAGAGCTGATCCAGTAAGAGTAGACCCGAATCCCTTGCACAGGCATGCTTCCTTTAACCTTTCTGGGATCGGATTGATTTCCATCCTCTCCCTATATTGTGCTATGTGTTCTTCAGGATCAGTCGAACCATCATACAGCTTCATTGTAGGCACATGGAACCTCTTGGGTATCTCAGCATCACAGATTGGTGGTGCAAAACGAGATATCTTGTGGCTCCCATCTGCAATCTCTGGGATAGGTTTGACCACTTCCGGAACACTTGATATCATATCCTTTAGCTTTTGCAATTCTCTGGCCATGGCATGATTGATACCTGGATCCTGCATAAGACCATGGTTAGTAGTATGAGAATTATTAAAAGTGTTACCTCCCATTGGATTCAAGTTAGGAAGAATGGATGTTAATCCATATTGTTGAGGCTCTGGAATGATCGAGGGACCAGTAGAGGCATTGGTCTGCATTGGAATAAAATCTCCCTGATGGACATCTGAACTTCCTATTTGCAAACTCCTCAAGGATCCTGGCATCTGGAAGGATCCCTGAAACTGGGACGATCCTGGAACAAAGGAGGATCCTTGAACCTGGGATGATCCTGGAACGAAGGAGGATCCTTGAACCTGGGATGATCCTGGAACGAAGGAGGATCCTTGAACCTGGGATGATCCTGGAACGAAGGAGGATCCTTGAACCTGGGATGATCCTGGAACGAAGGAGGATCCTTGAAACTGGGATGATCCTGGAACGAAGGAGGATCCTTGAAACTGCTGCATTCCTGAATATCCTCCTGAACTCGTGAGGGATCCCATATGCTGAGGATAGGATCCCGCTGGCTGGAAATATGAACCTGATGCCTGGGTCATTGTTGTTGTTCCGTAGTGCACTCCTTTTGGTCCACCTACATATTGAATGTCTGGAACCACTGATGGCTGAGAAGTAATCACCGGAGTATCAAAATTCAAAGATCTGGACATCAGTGGGGAACGATCCTCTGCTGTTTTCTTCTGTTTCTTAATTTCGTCAATCTCCCGGAGGATCCTTTCGTTGGTCTTATCCTGCTCTTGTGCATGATTCCTCATCTGCAAAATCAAGGCATAGAGATCATTAGTAGTAGGATTATTTGAAACAGAAGAAGTAGGTGGTTTTGAGAAAATGGGAGTTGGTTTCTTCGCGGCATTCTCAGTATTCTTCTGGGATCCAGAAGGTGGTGGAGGCAAAGGAGGGACGCCTTGTGAAGAAGTGAATGAGGGCATCAAGTTTGAAGCATTCTTCGCTGAGGAAGCCATTTGCTTGGTTGTAGTGAACCGAAATGAGCACAAAAATGCGTATTTTTCTAAGGACGAAGCACCAATTGCCCCACGGTGGGCGCCAAACTGTTTTGGTCAAAAATCACACAAGGATAATGCAACCAAACTCTTTGTTACGGGGTATGATGCTTGGTTAATTGTATGAACAACAAGTATATGAAATCAATGATGAACACCGAGATTTATACGAGGAAAAAGCCCTTGATCTTTAGAAGATCTCCGGCATAAAAAACCTCGGGTGATGGAAACTACCGATCACCAACTATATTGCAAAAACAGCAGTGATCCTTGTACAACTTCGGAAGAAAACAAGCTCGATACAATGAATTTCTAGTGTAAGTGTGTGTTTTTGCTAAGTGTTTGCAGAGAATTCGTGTTTTGTGTGTTGTTTCTCTGGTGTGTACGAATTGTGCCTTCATTGAGCTCGTTTTCCCCTTAAAATGATAAGAAAAATCAACTAACTAACTTCCCGAAAAAGGTGGAAGTCACCCATGACCACCACTAACGGTTATTTCTTCAATATGCACGTGCCTAAAAGCATATTCCACGAGATTCCAGCAAAGAAGTGGTCCACTACGTCCATTACCTGCATTTACACATTAAAAACGTGCAAAACATAAAGGATCCTGATCCTCAGACTCGTGATCCTCAGACGCGTGATCCTCAGACGCGTGATCCTCAGACTCTGGATCCTCAGACTATCCGCATCATCCATTAAGGATCCGTGATCCATGCCCAGACTCAGGATAGATGATCCTTAGCATAAAATTCATGCCCTAACACTTGTTATGACTGATTACTTCTCCAAGTGGATAGAGGCTGAAGCTTTTGCCCAAGTCAGAGAAAAGGAAGTTATATCCTTCATTAAAAGAAATATTATAACTAGATTTGGAATTCCTTCTGAAATTATATGTGATAATGGTTCCCAATTTATTGGGGGCAGAACCACTAACTTTTGTGACAGTTGGGGGATTAAGATGATAACATCAACACCAGTCCACCCACAAGCTAATGGTCAAGCAGAATCATCCAACAAGATCATCATCAATAATTTGAAGAAGAAGCTTGGATCCAAGAAAGGGAAATGGGCAGAAGAACTACCTTATGTGCTTTGGGCTGATAGGACAACCCCTAAGAATGCTACTGGTTAAACGCCATTCTCTTTGGTATTTGGGGCAGAGTCAGTGATCCCAACAGAAATGGTGGTTCCAACTGCTAGAACAAGTACTCGTGATCCTGAAGAAAATGATGAGAACTTGGCTCAAGACCTGGATACTATTGAAGAAATCAGGGATATGGCTAGGATAAGGATGGCCAGTTATCAACAAAGAATGGCTGGTGCTTACAACAAAAATGTCAGGATCAGGAAGTTTCAAGTTGGAGATATGGTATTAAGGAAAGCATTTCAGAATACCACCAATCCTGCTGATGGAAAATTGGCTCCAAAATGGGAAGGCCCTTATTTGATTGAAGCTGAAGCAGGAAAGGGGGCATATAGATTGCTAACCATGGAAGGTGATTTGCTACCAAGAGCTTGGAATGCTGTCCACTTGAAGAAGTATTTCATGTGAGCAGGATCCTCATAGCACAAATGATCCTTACGTTAGGGATATCCTTAAAGGATCCTTAAAGTATCGGTGATCCTTACTTTGGTAATATCCTAATCTTGAACTATTTCATTTCTTTATTTTCTCATATAAGGATAAGGGTCATGTATCCTTTATCCATCTCTCACGTGATTTTAAGTTTTGAAAGTTCAGGAATCCTTAGCAAAGTATTGGTTATCTGCAGAAGCAATCCGTCCTTTGGGTTTAACCCCAGTTATTTGGGCTTGACCCCAGTTCCGCCTGTAGCGCATGATGATCCTGGTATAGTTCAAGGCAGTGGGACCAGTACTCACTTTAGGGGCTGATAATTCCATTGTACTGGCTATACCTAGGATCCTACGTATAATGGTAGACGTACCATACATCCGTTCCTAAGGTTTCTAACGTTTTCACGTTAGCTAAGGTTTTGACATTTTCGTGTCACTAAGTTTGGATAGTCGCCAGTTAGGGCCATACTCCAGTTTACATACGATCCTTGGGCTTGTCCCCAGTTATCCTTGGGCTTGTCCCCAGTTATCCTTGGGCTTGTCCCCAGTTGCTAACTCTTATCTTATATTGGCTTAGTCCCAAGTTATGATCTATTTCAGGTCCTTGAAGATAAGCAAATAGGGATCCTTGATCCTTACTTCTCTCTAAGGTTTATCTTATAGTTATCCTTATTATGGTTAGGATCCTAACTTGGATCCTCAGGTATGATCCTTAACTATTTTTAATTCTATTCATTATTTATTTGAATAACCCTTAAAATTTGACAACTAGACTTGTGATCCTTAAAATATATTGCTTTTTGGGATTCTTTAACTATAGGATATCTGATCGTGGATCATGTCCTAAACATTTTCAATCTGACTTATTCAAAATTGTTTATTCAATAAATGTGCATCAAAACAAAGGAGAATTAAAGAAACAAAAGGATAACAACACAAGATAAGCGACAAAAGGTTAAGATTTTATTTATTAACAAAAGACTAACCCTTAAAAGGTTGTCAAAATTACCTACCCCGAGCATCTACCAGCAAAACGTGGCCCGTCCGCTGGGGTAGGTAAAGGGTGTCCATGATTGTAACACCTCGAAAATTCGTGTTGAATAAAATAACGACACGTGTCATTAAAGACAAAACGCGTTGTAAACCCGGATTTAATAAAGATGTTTCGGCAGAATTTAAAGTGGCGTCATGTTAAATTTGTACCTCTGAACGACCTCATTTATAAATCCCATGACCCGATTAGATGTTACACACATCTATTATGCCCTCAATTCAGGGAATTATTGTCAATAAAGGAATTCCAAATGCAAGATAGGATCCTACGAAGAAAAAGAATGGTAAACCTTCATTTTCGGGTCTTGTTTATGGATTCAAATGAAACAATACAAAATGGTAGGGTAAGTAACTGTTCTAGATACATTATGGAGGTCCCTAAGTGTTATTTGAGGTCACAAAGTCGGGTATTGAAGTTGACCTTTCGAAATAATGAAGGAACAAACAAAACTGCCCCTGATGGAGCCCTACGCATCGTAGGCATAATACCCCTACGATGCGCAGGAGGTGCCCAGCAACCAGAAAACAGGCAACAGCCTGTTATGCGCGAATGTGACCCTTTAAGCCGGTTTTTCTCACTCATGGGCAACTCCTAAACTATCCTAGAGTACAAGGACACATGTGGGAATGTTGTGGTGTGTCCTAGACTTTGTTGTCAACATGTTATGGTGGATTAAACCACTATATAAGGCATTGGTTGCAACAATTGTTCTTCACACATTCTCCTGCATATTTGGATCATTTCTGGAGCTCTCAAGCAGGTCCAACTGATCTTAAGTCGTGCATAGGACTCTTGTAAGTCTACTAGTCCTTCTTTACTTGAGTTTAGCTTGGTTAATTAGCTAAAAGTTAAACCGTCGTAATTACGGTTTGACTTCGAGATTAGTCAATAATGGCTCAGTCATATCTCGAATTAAAAGTAGTTATGAGTTGTTATTTATGTGGGTGATAAAACCTCAAAAGGGTTTCCCCTGATCACCACTCTAACCAGGTCAAAAGTCGGGTCAAACTTATAATTAAAAAGTCAACAGGATGCTTAAAATGTCATTTATGCATAATTAGCTATCTAGAACATATTCAACCTGTTTGATCATTGTTATAACTTAGTAATTAGTGTAAGAACATGTCTAAACATGTTCAACCCGACTATTTCCTGTTTAGACCCGGTTTGGAACCGAAAGTCACATAGTTTGACTTTCACTTTGACTTTCAGTTCTGACCCGTTAAGGCATGTTTTAGAAATTCCTCAGAGCTTTAATTGTACTAGGTTACTTGTTAGAACAACCCTCTGTGATTACACACCTTGGTTCACTAGTTATCCAATTAATATGCATGTTTCCGTTAATTGCTCATATGTTGACCGTTATGCCCTTATTACCTTAAAACGTGATTTATGAAAATGTAAAAGTGTAGAAACCTTAGTTACTGATATATAAACTTGTATGCAAAGTTTGACATCAGTTTGACTTGTAGATTGAGAGTTATGCTCATTATCGCAAATTTAAAGCTTTATGTTAATAAAATGGCGTAATTAGCGTATAGCCTAGTTAAGCCTACTTTTTGGTATCAAAATTAATACCCACTGATGAAATATAATATTTTGGGATTTTTAAAGATTTTTAATTAATTTTAGGCTGAGCATAACTAGTAGTCTTAGGCTTAACCCGGTAATTGTCGGTTTTGCCCTTACGGGCCATAAAATGAGTTTTACATATCTAAACGACTCCAAACCTTTTGCTACTTATCACATATGATAAATAAATTATTTTAAGCCTTCTTGAAATATAAAAATATCAGATTTAAGTATCGAACCCGGAAATGGCCTTTAATCGCCTTATTTAGCGTTTCTAACGCATAGTATGTATTAAAATCATATTGAACATACCCGGGTTGATACCTACTGATATTTTAGGCAAATTAGAATGTTTTAACAGTAAGCAAAGCTTGATAAACTCAGACTTCAGTTTTGAGCTTTTCGGCTTATGTGAAATTACCAAAATACCCCTACGGGGCATAGTTTGGTTAAAAATGATAAATTTCACATACATGCTTTAACCTACTGATATAACTTAGCAAATTGAGTATATTTGCTGATTACATCAGACCTGTAACTCAGGTTGTCACGTAAACTCTTTTATAAACGTTTAAATGACCAAACTACCCCTACGGGGCCTAGTTTGTGTTTAAATACGTTCGGGCATAATGAAAGACATCTTACTGATGTCACAACATATTTGAGGCATAATTAACTTAGGAAACCTATATATGGCTCTCATGAATACCCGTCACGCTGATTACGCGTACGGTTCGGTTTATGTAACAAGGTTGCATAAATTAGCCGAAACGGGTCAAACCTTAACGGTTTTATCTCAAAATCCAGAATGTGAATAATAAACCCATATTAAACATGTCTTCAAACTTGTCGGGTCTGAATCACATTCTATCCGGTCTTCGCTTAATCATGCGTACGAACCGTATCTTCCTGTAAGACTAACCGGTCTAAGCTTAGGCTTAATTAAAGACCCGTTAGCATTCTAATAAGTTATTTATACAATCATTCCAGACTAGAGCCTTCCGGTAAATGGTACCTACGCTTACTTAAGTGAATACGGCTGAGTTATTAAATTCTTACTATTTAAGACAGGAGCTAGCTCAGGTAAATACTCTTAACTTATTTTCCCTATACGGGCTTGGGATACGGCACTATAAAAGTACCGCTTGGTCGGGTGTGTAATTATTTAAATCGGATGGTGATTGATGTACTTACAACCCGTTTAATATGTATTATTTGGTGTATGGCCTTGGGGGTTAATGACCATGTCCCGGATATCCTTGGCATCATTCGAAGTAATGGCCACGACTTAAGCACGGGGTGTAGGTATACACCTGACAGCTGCATTATGTAAAAACTGGTAATCCACTCCGAGGTATCATCCTTGTGGGCATTATACCGGAACTGGTAATCCACTTAGGGGATGATAGCCTGTGGGCATTATACCTGTGGCGTGTCAGTTAATCTAGTCCGGCCCTACAAACCGGCCGTAACGGACGACAAATAAGTAAAACTGTATACAAGATTATATACAAATAATTTTCCCAAGTTAAAAAGGTTAATTTTGCCTCTGTGCATTTTAATCAAATTATAAAGATATTTTGTACCACGTGCATTCAAACAAATTTTCTTAAACTCTTTTCAAATGACTCGGTTGAGTGTATTTACCAGTGAAAACTGACGTATTTTCCAAAAAGGTTAAGTGACAGGTACTGAACGAAATTGGCTGGAAGCTCAGGGCGCTAATAAGGAATCTTGCAAGTTTTAGGTGTCTAAAGTCTGTTGAACAAATGATATGTTTAAAGATCCGCCTGTGGATCCTTTACTTTCCGTTGTAATACTGGATATTACTTTATATTCGGAATGTAATAATATTTATCTTTTGCTTCCGCTGTGCATTTATATAATTGTGTTGTTTGACTATTATGTTGCCAACCACGTCACGATACTCCCCACCGGGCCCACCGGTGACACGTGGAAAGTCGGGGTGTGACAATGATAATAAGTTCAAAAGTAGTGCAGGAATATAAAGGCGGCAGGATCACAATGGCTTCATCCCCCAAACAGAGGATCCCTCCACCATTTGCAATCCTGCCTATTGTCCAAAGGATCATACATGATCCTTAATCCTAAAAACTATTGTTCAGCACAAACCATCAAATTGTTCAAACAAAACAACCATCAAACTAAAAAAAATTGGGCTCCGGCTATGTCTAGAAGTTTCCATCATCGCCCAATCATGCATCCTAAACCTTCCCTGCATCACCACCTCCGGCTCCACTTGCTTCACCACCTTCACCCTTGCCTCCCGCCTCAATCGCCAAAACTTCCTCAGTCTCCTCATCATCTTCAAGATCAGCCAACCTTGCTTTCCAGCCCTCAACATCCCAGTTGCTTTTGTCAAAGTTAGGATCTTGAGCTTCCTGGGCCATCTTCAGTTTTGTCTGATACATTGTGATGGCAGCAGAGACCTTTGCACCTTCTATGAGATCATGCTTTTCATAGTCAAGGTCAATCAGGAGTTTAGCCGTCTTAGTCTTGGCATCTTGGAGTTCTTTCTGAAGATCAGCAATTTTGAGGTCCTTAAGCACTGCAACCTGTTGGAGGTCAGCAATCTTCTTGTCATGCTCCTCGACGTTCCCCACATAGTCCTCAATCTCAGCGAATTTCTGCAAAAGAGATAAAAGATAAGGTCAGGACCAAGTGATCCTCAAATCAGCAGGATATGTTAGCAGGATATGCCAGCAGGATATACAGGCAGATACAGTGATCCTTACATCATTGAAGTACTCGAGGAATTGGTGACGGATCAGAGGCAGACCTTGCAAATCCTCAGCCTCGGAGGTCTTTCTCTTTTTGCCACCCCTTCCTTTAGTGGGTGCCTTGGGAATGGAGATGCTAGGACTAGTAGTGGACCTTTTCTTCCTGGGTCTAACAGAATCAAGGTCAGCCGTGTCGAATTGAGAAGCAGGCTTGGTGGATTTTCCAGCACCTACACAACCAAAACAAGATAAGTATCTTCACTTAACTTATATTTCACTATTTATTTAAATTTTAAACAAAGATACTTACTTGACATCGTGACAGAGCCTGAGGATACCTCCTGAGAATCTTGGGTTGTTGTCTTGAAAGTTCTTGCTTCAGGATCAAGTTTCTTGAAAGCGATGAGTTTCTCTTTAGCAGCAGGAGACAATCTGAGGTGTGAGACGGTGATAGCTGCATAACAAGAAAGCAAAAATATAAGTGATCCTTACATCAAAAGAAAGTTTCTGGTGATCCTTCTCAGGATCCTCCACCCTACCATGGGTAGCCCATTTCTTGGGTAGATCCTTTCCATCCTCAATAGAATCTCTCTTGACGAAAAAGAAACGCCGCTTCCAATTAGCATCGTTCTTGGTGGCTTTGAAGATCGGGTGTTCCTCGCCAGGCTTACGTTTAAACAAATAACGATGAGAACCAAAGGTAGTAAGATCATACAGCTCTCCCAGCTCTGACATTCCTAGGTCTATCCCTTCCTGCTCGATGATCCTTTCAAGGGTATACAAAACCCTCCAAATCATCGGCATGGCTTGGATATAAGAGATGCCGGTTAGGGAAAAGAAAGATTGGGTGAAGGCTGGAAAAGGATATGTATAGCCTATGGTGAACGGAGTGACAGGAAAAGCAACCCACTTGTCAGAAATATGATCACTCAGGGCATTGGGATCAAAAGGTCTGAACTCGGTGTTCGCCGGGAAGCAGTGGCGGATCCTATCAATCTGTGCATTATTGAAACAGCAGCGTTCTTTTATGGAATCTTCGATGATCCCCTGGCTTTTCGGTGGGCTGTTTTTCGGGTGATCCTTAGCTGGGGAATTCCGGAGCAACATCTTTGATAGAATGGTGAAAAGAAACGGAAAACAGAGCAAGAGAAGGAAGAAGATGAAGAGAGAATACCTGTTTATCTTCGGAATGCAGTTATAAAGGGAGTCTCTCTGAAATTTTAAATGCATTTGATCCTATCTCTATCTCCTATTTATAATCATGATTGTGCAGGGTTGTCACTTCTGTGACGTCATGGTTGCAACGGATAGTTCTACAATAACGGCTATATTTACGATAGTTAGTTGCGGATAAGATCAGGAAAATATAATTCGCTTATTTAACATTTCACTCCTTATATTTTGGGGGCAATTGTTAGGGGAGGATTTTCTAACAATTAGTGATCCTTATTCGTTATCCTAATTAATGATCCTTACTTCTGTGACAGATAGTGATCCTCAGAAGAGCTTCAGGATCAGGATCATGGATCACTTTAAGGATCCTCATACTGACGATTGTTTGTTTGTGTTTTGTATTACTTCGCAGGAGTAACAAGCTTGACTTGGTCTTGGCAACGTTACTATGGAATATTCCACGGGTATTTCGCACACGTTTGACTGGAAATGGACGTTGTGGAGAACGTGGGAGCTTGGCACAAAAGTCGGATAGTTTGTTATTGTAGCTAACTTCTATTTTTAAAGGGGTGACGAGCTAGAATTTAGAACACTTAGCCATTTTTCAGCTACACACACTCTCATACAATCGCATTCTTGAAGCTCTCGACGAACACTTATTAGTTTTCACTCACTTTTACACATCTCACAATAGTGATCCTTGTACCTAGCTCGTTACTATCCGAAGTTGTAAACATTTATTGATTTATTTGAGCTTGGTGATCGGTAGTTTCCATCACCCGGGGTTTTTTGTGCCGGAGATCAACTCTTGATCAAGGGCTTTTTCCCCGTATAAATCCTTGTGTCGTTTGTGCAATTTACCTTGAAGTGATCCTTATCATTGTTCTACATTTAAAGCATCATACCCCGTAACTAAGAGTTTGGTTGCATTATCCTCATTAGATTTTTTGACCAAAACACATATCATGAAGATTTTGGGCATCTCACAGAAGAATGCATCGCACTGAGAAAAGAAATTGGATACTTGTTGAGCAAGGGGCACTTGAAAGAATTATTGGGGAGAAAGAAGTCAAGGACTCAGGATCCTGAAAGGATCCCAGAGAAAGCTCCAGCCCCTCCAGCAGATGCACAAGTTATAAACTTTATTTCGTAACTATATATAGGTGGATACATCAGATCGAATAGGACATCAAAGCTACACTCACTACACTCTCACACTTGTTCTCTCGCATTTGTCACTTTCACAGCAATCATTGTAACACTTAGCGATCCGATCGATATCCTGCACTGTATCCTGACGTTTCAAGTAATAAGAAGAACTAGGCAGCTGCGATTGTCAGCTCCCGAGGTTTTATGCCGGCGATCTAGATTGATCAAGGGCTTTCCTCGTACATCTCGTGTCATTTTGTTTACTTTTTAATCATAGTTTGATCGTAGATACAGCTCAATATCCTGAGCCGTATCCTGACAACTGTTTTTCCAAACAACTTAATCAGCATATTTCCAACACACTCTTTAGCACACTACCTCACTTAACTAATTTGATCACTTAATTGCTTCGGTAATTTTTGACCAAAACAAATAGTACTTTTGGTTTACCTATTTTACGATTTTCATATTTATTTTTCTAAAAATTACACCATTGTTACCAATGTTTACAAAATGATTCCACCATGTAAGCATTGGCGGATCTTAGAAGTGTTGTGCCATGGCCACGGCCCTGGCACGTTTTTCGGCCATAAGTGCAAATTTTGTGGTTCGATCGAAATTTTTTATACCTACTATGTTCGGCACGGGCATGTTTTTAGTGCCGTGGCTTTCGGCCCTGGTACGTTCAACGGGTAAGATCCGCCATTGCATATAAGTAATTCTACAACCACATGTACTAGTGGCGAAGATAATATTGACACCGGAAGTAATAATAACGTGACATAAACTAGTAGGTTATAGATCGGTTCCATTTCAATGTGTAGAGAAATTTACAAATTTAGAAAAAATAAGAGGAGAAATAGGTTGGGTTTAAACTTGAGTTCTTCATATTTATATTATAAGAGTTTTATACTAATAATAATATAAGTTATACTTATACTAATAATTATAAGACTTTGGTAACGTGTTCGTTTATGTTCGATAGTTCATTTGTGTTTTTTGTTTTTATTTTTTATTTAAATACTTCAAAATTCCGATAAATAAAATATTTAATTAGTCTCGGTGTATTATATATTTTGTTCATGAACGCTTGTTTTGTGTTCATTGTTTCCATGTGTGCTCATGAACATCAGTTTGTGCTCATTTGTGTTCATCAACATTCGTTTTCGTTCGTTGCCTAAAATTAACAAACAAACACAAACGAACATAAAATCTGGTTCGGTAAGTGTTCATAAACAGTTCGTGAACACATATATTTCTTAACAAACGAACACGAATAAGGTATGCTAGGGATGGGAAGATCCAGTTTATGGTTTATATACCTAAATATATATTATACAATATCAAGTATTATGTTTTAAGATAGAAAATATCTAATACTTTATGATTTCCACGTTAGATTCATAAATAAAGAGTAGCGCTACAAATGAACCGAACAAACACTAACACAGTGTTGATAGTTGATACACACTAGATTTCACATGAAACCACCATCAAATTTATTTGAACTGAACCGAACCGAACCCAAACGCTAACATACACCAAAACCAAACCATATTATCAGGTTTGGTTAGCTTATTTGGTTCCGGTTCGTAAGTTTTGTGGCTCAATCAATGGACTCACAAATAAAATCGTCAGTCATCCTTTATATGGCAAGCCATCTTTAATGGAACAGGTGGATCAGAGTATGCCCCGTCAACAATCTGACTGTAAATCCATCTATTAGCCTCCTCAGTAAAGTGAATCCCGTCCCAAATGATCCGCGACGATGGGTCTTCACAAGACATCGCAATCACGATTTCTGTACCGTTCACAATTTCGTGCTCCCACACGTCATTGTAGTGTTAAAGTTGTACTTTCCACCGTGACCGCAACACACCAAAAACGGGTCACCAAATCCTGTAAGTTCAAACTCATTTTCTTATAAATGGGCCAACTTGAGTTAAACTTTTATATTAAACAGATCAAATTACAATATAGTTTTAACTTTTGACCCATACTTTGGGACTGACTGGTGTGGGCCGGAACCCAGTGAACCGGGCCTAAAAGTGGGTACCATCTGTATAAACATACCAAGCTTTTTGGATTGGGCTATGAGTGAATATTTGACTGAATAGATATCAACATAGGTGATTGCAGCCAAATGAAGATCCTTTCGGAGTTGGTCTATGGCTTCCTTGAGCTTGCGGTTAAAATACTGTGAAACATCATTAAACAGGGTGGCACAACCATATTTATCCACGTGTGCCACCTTGATCACCTGAGTTTCCATGATATAAGGCAAGCAACCAACCGGCCATGTGTTGTGTATCCAAAATGTTCGGCCACCAAGAGCATACACGTTCTGTTTTTCGAGAACGTATCGTTTAATTCACGAGAGCGTGAGTTCTATTCCTTTTAAACTATATTTCTAAAGTACGAGTTTCGCTTGTGAGGAATGTTTCAAGCTTGGTTTCAACTTATTTTTTTATTTATTAATTATCTTATACACATTTATAGTTATTGTTAAAAGTAAATGATTAAATCTCATTCATATGTTATGTTATTATTTATTGGGCTTATCATAACATGACTGGGCCTGTTGTGTTTTGGGCAGTTTATAAATAATCACAAGAAATGGACTGATCTGTTATCCGGTTGTTAGTTTGTTACATATTTGTTATAACAGCTGGAAGTATAAGGGGTCTATGTGATACATTTGAGGGGCTGCGATCGTCATTAACATATCTTGAGGACTGAAGTGTAATATGTAGAAAAGGTGATATAAAAGACAACTTCTGGACGGTTCCAGTCATCTCTCTCTCTCTTTGTTACGCATACCTGCTTCAGTTCATCAGGGCCTTTCTTCTCTGATTGTATCCTTTGTATTTTTGTATCAGTTCTTGTATAGATCTTTGATAGATCTTGTGATCGCATGTGATCACTGTTTAGATCGTCTGATTGATTGTATCAGTTGATCTCTTCTTTGTAATTGTTCTCAGATCTTACTGTTTGTAAGATCAAGGGTTTTGGTGGGTGTTTTTTTGGTTTGGGTAAATAATAAAAGTTTTGTCGCTTGTTTTCTCGCTATTTTGTGTGTTATCAGTTGTTCTTATACCATTTGACAGTTATTTTTATAGATATTTATAATTTATAATATGATCTTTATACATATTATTTTGTTAAGGTGTTGACCGGTTTAGTTGAAATATTTGAGACTTGGCTATAGCCCTTTACTAGTTCAAACTTGTGATTTCAAAAATATACAGCGAGATAAAGAAAGGGAATACATATTTTTCTAAGTGCCTCAAATTCAAATGTGGGCTCATCTTTGTATGTTTACCAAAGCGATTATGGACTAGCGATATCAAGATACGTATTAAAAATGTTCATTTCTAAATGATAGTGTTTTGATCGTATAATAGATATTTATGTAGATTTAAAAAGGTGACGAGGTAGCCGTTCAAATGAATTTAAACAAATTGCATATAAAATGTATCTAAAAAAAGAAGATACGTTTTTGGATTCGGGTTACTCTCGTAGTACTCCGTTTGTCCAGTAAGGGCCTCAAGAGTGCCCAGGATTGATTCTGTTGACCGTTAAAAAAATTATCATGTACCTTTCAAACATTTTGACGAGTTTTTTCTAATAAAAACCTACGCATTTGGAATCTCTGTATTTTTAAATGGGAAAATTATTATTACACTAAGTCAAAGTTGACCCAGCGTTTTAAAACATAGAAATTGATTTTTAAATTAATTACATGAATAGTATTCCTATTTTATCATTTTCATACCTATTTTTTAAATATTACACCATTGGCACCATCATTTACAAAATGATTTCACCATTAGTACATCATCACATGGATGAACCATGTAAGTAATTCTACAACCACATGTACTAGTGGTGAAAATGAAACAATTTGTAAAGTTGGTACCATTGATGTAATTTCCAAAAAAATAAGTATGAAAATGGCAAAATAGGTAAACACAGATACTAACCATGTAATTAATTTCTTGATTTTTTAGCTGTCTCCAAATGCATGCGCTAAGCTTTAGCCAGCATTTCAAGCTTAGCCTATGCTTTTCGTCAAAAGCACGGGTTAGTCGGCAAGCTTTCCTAGCCATCTCAGCCAAAAGTGTAGACTAAATTCAACATGTCTAATTAGCATGCAAATCTGATGGGGTTGGTTTTTCAATTAAAGGAACTGAGAGCCAGTGACGGACCGAGGAATTATTCCCTGGGTGTGCAAATGAGGGGTTTAACTATATTTTCAAATGACACATTCGGGTTTTTTCTTTAAAAAATACACTATTTTTTTTTTTCAAAAAGTGCGCATGTCTGCCCGCCCACTCACCAAGAAACATAGATCCACCCCTCTGCTAAGAGCTAATTACTTTGATAAAGACTAAATTTCAATATACAAATTTAAAAAAATTTGGTCAAATAAAAATATTTTCATTGTTTCCATTTTTATATGCACATGATAAATTTCAAAAAAAAAATAAAAAACCATTAACAGTCTTCATGCATAGTGCCATGAAAGATGCTGCAACCAAATAATATTCAAACAACAAATAGAGTATATATATTCTGAATATGTACCTATAAAATCGATCAGAAGACGGCCGTCGCAGACGCGGCCAGCAGGAGAACCGAAGAAAGTTTCGCCGTTAGGTGGCCGAGCAGCCGCTTGTCCAAACATGGCCACTAAAGCACCGGAATCGGAGTTAGAATCACCGAAGTTAAATACTGCCGGAAAGTTACACCCCGGCAAAGATAATATCGACACCGGAAGTAATAACAACGTAACATAAACTACTAGTTTACAGATTGGTTCCATTTCAATAAGTAGAAAATAAATGTACAAATTTAGAATTAATAAGAGTAGAAGAAGGTTTGGTTTAAACTTGAGTTCTTCCTCTTTATAATGTAAGAGTTTTATTTTATACTAATAATGATATAACACTTATACTTAATAGTCAATGTTGATTATTCTAATGTCATTCTTGAACAATATGCAACAAAGAAAGACATAGTATTTATTATTTTTAAATATATATATAGGGTTAGGATATAATAGGAAGTTTATTTTACTAAAAAAGCTAGTAAGTAATCTTGATCATCCATTTATTTAATCAATAGCTAAGATTAAATGAGGGAAATTGAAGGGAAGAAAAGAGGCGCGTGAGTTTGTTTATGGGTATTCTAGTCAATCCAAGGCAATAGTTACTCTCTCCTCCAATCCCCCCCCCCCATTTTTTAAATGTTAATAACTCTTTCATACGACATTATTTTTTTTATAAAAATTGCACCAAAAAAACGAGCGTTTTTTTATCTTTAAAACGAGTATACTATTGCTATATTTTGGAAAAAAATTTCTAAAACCCAGTTGCATAAAACGCAATGGAAAAAAAACCTAAAAAATGACATTTTTCTAAAACGTAATGCACAAAAAACACAAATAAAAGTCTTAATTTGTAAAACGCAATGGCTAGAAAACACAAAGAAATGTCTTATTTCTAAAACGCAATAGCATAAAAACACAAAAGAAAGTGTACTTTCTAAAACGCAATGGACTGAAAACACATAAAAATGTGTTTTACCTAAAACGCAATGCACAAAAAACACAAAGAAATGTCTTATTTCTAAAACGCAATGGCCAGAAAACACTTAAAATGTCTGTTTTCTAAAACGCAATGGACTGAAAACACATAAAAATGTGTTTTACCTAAAAGGCAAAGCACCAAAAACACAAAGAAATGTCTTATTTATAAAACGCAATGGCCAGAAAATACTAAAAAAATGTCTCCTTTCTAAAACGCAATGGCCTAAAAAAACAAAAGAAAGTGTTCTCTCTAAAACGCAATGGCCAGAAAACACATAAAAATGTCTTAGTTCTAAAACGCAATGGCCTAAAAACACCAAAGAAACGGTTATCTCTCTAAAACGCATTGAACCAGGACAATAGTTTTGTCTGTGAATTGTCTGAACCAGGAAGTAGAGATCAAAAGGCTGTCTACGAATGCAGTTTTCCAGAGGCAATTTACAGAAAAATAAATGTTCAACCCTAGCCAGGGGCTCTGCCCCTTGGACCCCGCCAGGGGCTGCCGCCACTGGGACTGCCCCCGGACCCCCGCCAAGATCGTAAAACGCAATGACTAAATCAAAAACCCAGATCATAAAAATGAAATTAAAGAATTTCTTACATGGATCGAAGCCGATTTCTTCAACGATTGACGAAATTTGAATGATTCAAACACTTATCAGCGATCGAATCGAACGGATCGAGTGATTATCTTCAAAATCGCCGGAAAAAACGAGATTTTGTATGAAATTAAACTGGGTTTTCTTCAAAAAAAACTGAAGAACACGTTGATCGGTGTTTGAATCATTGATTGGTGCGAAAATCGCACAATAGTGTAGTGATTATTGAGATAGAAAGTGAAGAAATGGTTGAAGATGGTGAGTTTTGAAAATGGTGGGTTTTGAAGTTACTGGGGAGAAGAAGGAAGAAGAAATTATAAGATTGACTAAAATACCATTCATCTTTATTTTAAATTTTGCCACATATTCAAATCATATTGCTTCATATCTTTTCTAGCCAAAATAAACTTTCTATTTGATCCTAACCCTATAAATATACAAAATTACACATTTGAAAAAAAAAATCAAAAATAAATTAAAATGTTGATTACGATGTAGTTATTTATAAGCTAAATCCATATAAATAATGAATATGTGACAAGTCAGTCAAATGTTTGACGTTGAATGTTTATAAAAAAAATGATTTTTGTGGGGATGATTTGCAGGAATTCGAAAGCGGTACTTGATCTGTGTTACTGCTCAAAGAAAAGGAACTGCTTTTGGTCTCGATTTTAGGCGAGTTAAAGAGCATGATGATGGTTTTAACTCGTTTACCTGGACCAACCCACTTTTCCAAAATTGGATATCCTTAAATTTTTGGGCTAGCTCTGCCGTTAGACCAACCCACTTTTCCAAAATAGTCATCTGAAGCCTCTTTTGGAGAGGTCTCACTAAAAACCAAGCAGTTGAAGCTTTTTTAGAAGAGGCTTCAATAATCAACCAATTAAAAACGACACGTGACAATTTTTGTTTGATGTCTCTCTAGAGATGCTACACCTGCTGTAGCCTCTCCGCCTTTTCTCTTTTTTTAGAGTAAATTACAAAAATCGTCCTTTATGTATGTCACTAATTGCAAATTGTGTCCTTTGTATTTTCAATAATTACAGAAAACGTACTCGATGTTTGCAAACCTTTGCAAGTTATATCATTTAGCCCTAACTCAGTTAATTTTTTTAGTTAAATCTGACCAAATGGACCCCTCATGAGGGTATTTTGGTCATTTTACTATCATGTGGGGTCCATTTGGTCAGATTTAACCAAAAAATACCCTCATGTAGGGTCCATTTGGTCAGACTTAACCACAAAAATTAACTGAGTTAGGGCTGAAGGACATAACTTGCAAGGATTTACAAACATCGAGTACGTTTTCTGTAATTATTGAAGACAAAGGACACAATTTGCAATAAGTGACATACATAAAGGACGATTTTTGTAATTTACTCCTTTTTTTATCACCATGATTTTAAACGGTCATAATTTTTTCATACGATAATATTTAAAAAAAAACAAATTACACCAAATTAAAGATAATCTTATCATAGTTACGTATTCCTCATAAACACGCCTCCAAAAACTTTGCGAGTTGCCGGTATCATGGTTAAGTATTCCTTAGAAACGTCGATCTAAGCTCATCCTAAAGCCGCTTCCTCGATCATTGTTCTTGCATAGGGGCTAGCCGCCATGTGGGCATCGCACTCCCTTTCCCACACGCTCTTATGATAAGTAGCCTGATATCTTTACAGTAACCCGAATAAGGAATTATGCATTGAATGGCTTGTAGGTTATAGTGTTTTACATTTCCATCATATCTATTTTTATTTTTGTGATAATTGACTTTAAAGACAATTTTAACTCATCCTTCTGCTTGAACTTAAATGAGCCGGTTTGGCTTGAAAACTCTTAACGAGCTATAGTTTGAGCTCGAGCACGGATGAAGATCAAGCCAACTCAAATATTTTCAAATTTTGTATTTCTTACACCTATTAAATAAATAATAACAAAAAGAGTAAATCTTGCACATTATCAATAAATATTAATGAATGGCCTTTTTACCTATAAAAGTTAGGTTCCTTAAATTGCCTACTTAACCTTAATGAGCCAAACGAGAGCCAACCAACCAACCAACTGATTTCGAGCAAGCTTCAAACATGATATATTTAAACAACCCTACACAAAAATAATGTTTTTTATACTAAAACATGCATCCGCATCTTGTATCTTAATGCATAAAAAGTTGCATGATACATATATATATATTTTTTTTTACAAATTGCAATGAATCACTTGTCAAATCTAAACTATTTAAACCAAAA
This sequence comes from Helianthus tuberosus, assembly GCA_030545235.1. Taxonomy (NCBI): domain Eukaryota; kingdom Viridiplantae; phylum Streptophyta; class Magnoliopsida; order Asterales; family Asteraceae; genus Helianthus; species Helianthus tuberosus. Next base: position 2,943,347 of record CM060396.1, on the reverse strand, counting down.
CCACCAAAGAGCATATGATAATGTTACCAACATACTTTTTTAATTTGTTTAACCACTGAAACCATGATATCTGGGGACAAGTACAATAATATAAAAGAGTAAACTTCCGTTTTGCTTCCTGTGGTTTGGTCACTTTAATGGTTTTGCCCCAAACCTTTAAAAATAGCTATTTTACTCCCTGATCTATCAAGCTTATCTCCATTTCACTCCCCGCCCCTAACGTCATCCAATTCAACTGTTAAATCCTTGTCACATGCCCCTCACATGAGGGACATTTTAGCCTTTTCCCATCCCAATTAATAAAGATTTAATTATTTATTATTAAGTTATGCAGATTCTAAAAACCAAGTCTATCTCTTCCACCCTTACCATCTATATCTCTCTCTCTAAACCCAACATCTTCCTCAAAGATTCCGGTCACCACCACAATAGTTCCGGTAAACCACCGCCACCACAGTTATTCTGTCAAACCGCCACCACCACCTCGTCATTAGAGCAACCACAACTAACACTCGTTCGTCTAGAAAGTGGTTCACACTCAACTCGTTTTGGGCACAATTTGGGGGTTGAAGCCATGTAAAAAAACAGATTTGATGGTGACAGCAGATTCCTTAGGTGGTTGCTACCACCACTCTCTCTCTCTACATCTGCCACCACCACTCTCTGGATTGTTAATATAGATCAATGGCGGATGCTTATGGTGGCTTTGCCTTCAGGGTGGCGCCATGTCTGTCTATGGCAAAGCAAGCCACAGTGTACATCTATAAGCAACTGACTGACTAAATAGAAAAAGGCGAGAATACGTATTACAACTCTTTACTATGAAACAAATCTACATTATACACAAAGCCATTTAGACAAAAACTTCCCTTTCAAGAAATCACACATAAAGGAAAGTAATCTAAAGCATCCGCCGTAGGTTTCAGATCTGGTCGTCGGAGTTTATACACTATGGGTTTCGAGTGATGGAGATGATTTGATGTGGCCGCCAGAAGTTTCAGATCTGGCCTCCGATTTGGTGGCTGGGGTTTGCTCAGATCTAATGAAGAGGATGAAGATGAAGATGACTAGAGTTTCGTGTTATGAAGATGATGCTAATGGTGGTTGTGGTTGGTATTGGTGGTGTTGGTGGTTAATGTTGGTGATAGCGGTAGTTATGACGGATGGTTCTGCACATATATGGTGATATAGGAAAACAAAATTGAATTTGGAATTTGGAATTACTCTGCAGATGGCAATTGGGTACCTGTTAAGACACGATTAGACCTGTTTAACTGAAAAATACACCCTTTGACTTTTTAAATTTTTAAAATAATTAAAATTACAATGTTAGGATCTATCATTTATTCATCTTTGTACATAAAAGATAAAACTGTTTTATAAATATGAGGTAGAAAGTAGTTAAACGAGTCGTAATCATGTTTGGAACTTATGTTGTGCGCGCCGTCAGAAACCTGTTAAACCTGTTAAGACACGATTTGTCAGCCTTAGGTGGTGCTTATCTTTTAGTGTAAAATGTTAATAAATAGAAAATATGTTAAAAAACATAGGATGGGAAAAGACTAAAATGCCCCTCATGTGAGGGGCATGTGACCAGGATTTAACAGTTGAATTGGAAGGCGTTAGGGGCGAGAAGTGAAATAGAGATAAGCTTGATAGATCAAAGAGTAAAATTGCTATTTTAAAGGTTTGAGGCAAAACCATTAAAATGACCAAACCATAAGGAGCAGAACGAAAGTTTACTCAATATAAAAAGACATATTACATGCATTATTAGTACATGATAAATAGGGCAATAGCAATATATGATACATAGTGCAATAATAATCAAAACTACTTGAACCGAAACCAAACAACATACACCAAAACCGGACTCTATTATCCAGCTTGGTTATGTTTTTTGGTTCTTGTTTATTTAGTTTCGTAGTTTATTTAATAGACTCACTAATATAACTCCCTTAAGCTATCCTTTCCATGGAAAGCCATCTTTAATGGAACATTTGGATCAGAGTACGTCCCGTTAACGATTTGACTGTACACCCATCGGTTAGCCGCCTCAGTATAGTGAGTCCCGTCCCAACTGATCCGTGATGACGGGTCTTCACAAGAGTTTGCGATGATTTTTGTACTATTCACTGTTTTTGACCTCCCACACTTCATTGCGTTGTCGAAGTTGTACTTTCCTCCGTACCCACAACACACCAAGAACGGATCACCGAATCCTGTGATTTCGAAGTCAGTACTAAAAGAAGAGATCTATGGTTTTGACTCATTTTGTTACCCAAACCACCCCCATCTTTGTACTATTTATTGTTCTGGGTTTGCTATTTTGTCAATCGAAAAACATTTTTTAGAAAGAGTAAATTGCCAAAATCGTCTCTGAGGTTTGGGTATGTTTGTCATTTTCATCCAAAACAATTTTTTTTTACCATATAGTCCTTCACTTTTGAAATTTTTTGTCACTTTCATCCAAACATCTTACTTTTTTGCCAAAATCGTCCCTGATATTTGAGATTTTCTGTCATTTTCATCCAAATGTTTGATGGAAAAAATAAAGCAAATTAGATTTTTGGATGAAAATGACAAAACATCCCAAAAGTAAAGGACTATATTGTACAAAAAAGTTGTTTTGGATGAAAATGACAAAAATGCCCAAATCTCATGGACGATTTTGGCAATTTACTCTTTTAGAAAAGATTGATTATGCAATTTTTATTAGACAATTAACATCTTATAAAGCAAGAAAAATTCACTAAATGCAAACATACTTATATACACAAAAAATAAATAAGAATTTAATTATTACAATGACACGTAGAAAGCGCCTCAGTTTTTTTTTTCGCTTAGGGGCCCCAAAATGGTTGAGTGCCGCATATAACCACTTTAAAACAAATCATAACACAGGATAAAAACATAAACGTACCGAGCTCTTTTGATCGGGCAATGAGTGAATATTTAACTGAATAGATATCAACATAGGTGATTGCAGCTAAACGAAGATCCTTTCGGAGTTGGATTACGGCTTCCTTGAGTTTCTGGTTAAAATATAGTGAAACATCATTAATCTGGGCGGCACAACCATATTCATCCATTTGTGCTGCCGTGATCGCCTGAGTATCCAAGACATATGGCAAGCAACCAGTCGGCCCTGTGTTGTGTATCCAAAATGCTCTACCACCAAGAGCATACACCTTCTGTTTTTCGAGAACCAAATTACGAGTTATTTACTTTTGAATCAGTCTACCCCGACCAAACGAGGAAAAAAAGCTAGCTAAAAATGAAACTTGTAAAACGGGTTATCTTCTCTTTTTTAAATGACTAACTCACACACCCTTTATTAGGGAGAGACACGTTTACAACACACCTTGATAGCATTAGACTTCAAGCTCTTTAGTAACCTACATAGTGTACAAATTTTTTACTTGTTTGACCTTAACTTGTTACCTTACAAGTATGACCCGTACATTTTTATTTGAGTTAAATGTCATTTTAGTCCCTGTGGTTTGGGTCATTTTGTCAGTTTAGTCCAAAGGTTTCATTTTTCGCCCGTGTGTTAACTTACAAGTATGACCCGTACATTTTTATTTGAATTAAACTGGCAAAATGACCAAAAACCACAGTGGCCAAAATGACATTTAACTCTTTTTATTTTATTTTATTTTAGTTGACACGTTAACCATTTAATATAGACAAGTATAAACATGACCAAAAGTATAATAAAAACATGTTTTGACCAGTTACACAACCATCAATTCTCACCTTAATAATAGTCGTAAATTGTGATATAACATCAGGAACGTAAGCTTTAACTTGTTCACTAGACATACTATCTAGATACCCAGCGATGAGATCGTTTAGGCCTATATCAAACGTGTACAACGCGCTTGAAAACTTGGACTCCTCAGGAAACAAGTCCTTATAGATGTCTCCTGCATCATGGTTAGTGTCACATCAAACGCTCATTTATGTTAATGAGTCAAGAATGAGTACCTTTTTGACGGATTATTTGGGATTTTTGTTTGAAATTGTTGAATTCAGCATATTGAACATCTAAGGAAATCGGGCTAAAACCGCTTTGAAAAATGGTAGTGTTTTGACGCCGGATTGTGGATCCAATAGTTGCAAAATTGGCTCCATGGCTAAAATTTGTACCCATTGAATCCAAAAATGCACTAAGATATGGTATTCCTAAACCTTCAGCTGAAAATTGAAAGAGATTATAAATATAAGAAAATGGATTATGGAGAGTGGGGGCTTAGGTTGGGCTTTGAGCGACAAGTGGCAAGCTGGTGGGGTCACATGCATGGTGCGGTGCGGCGTGGCGAGGCTGCTAGCTGGGTGTGGGTTGGCGTGGGCAGCCATGTGTTATTTGTTTTTTTTTAACTATTTAAATTTTATTTTAACTAAAACAGAATACTAAATATAATTTAAAAAAACTACAAATAAAATTAAAAAAAATTTACATAAAATAATAAAAAAAAGAAAAATAAATACTTCAAGATTTGCTCATATAATATTTCTTTAAGATTTCTTGTTTCATCTTCGACGTCAATTTCAATTCTGGGCGTGATCGACATTCATGGCGAGAAAAAATTGTAGAAAGGGGGCAGTATTTATAGGGTAAAAAAAGATTTTTTTTTTAATTTAACTAGCCGTTTGGCTAACGGCTACCTTAATGAGTGTTTGATGTGACACTAGTCAGCTCACCCTGCCCCCGCCCAACGCCGGGCTTCATAGCGACGACGCTGTCTGGGCAACGCCAAGCTAACGCTGGCACGAAGTGGGCTACGTCCCAACCAACGCCACCACTCCCCGCAGTTAGGTGATTTTTAGTGAAACAATTAAAAGACTTGATTTAATTAATTAATTAATTACTATTGTGTAAAGTTACGACAAGCATGTACCTATGAAATCGATTATAAGACGGCCATCACAAACGCGACCAGCAGGAGAATCGAAGAAGGTATCGCCGTTAGGTGGAAGAGCAGCATTTTGTCCAAACATCGCCACTAAAGCGCCAGTATCGGAATTGGAATCACCGAAGTTAAAAATGGCCGGAAAATTATGCTCCGGCAAAGAAAATGTGGACATTGGAAGTAATATTAATGTAACAGATATTATTAACTTCCAAATCAGTTCCATTCTGTCTGTGAGATCCCAAAGGAAGAAAGTTTGATAATTTATAATATAAAGTGTCGGTGAGATCCCATAAGTAGCAAGTGCAACTCAACAATGGGGTTTTGAGTTTTTGTCTTTTTTCATGCAATAATGGAAATAAAGTTAACTACCTTTCTTTTTACGTTGCGTGTCGCGACGAAACCCAGTAAATGATAATGTAAAACAAATGTGATTTAAAATAAAGTATGTTGTTTAAAAAGTCAAACCATTAGAATGGTTTAGTTTATCGTTGTATCGTTTATAATACCAAATAAACACTTTATTTTGAGTACAACTTCGTTTTTATCAAAACTTAGAACAGAATGTTGTGGAAAAAATCAAGCAGAGTTACGTACTTAAGTTTTTAGAAAAAAAATTATAAACGTAAATTATTAAAGAAGTATCAAATTATTTAATAAATTAATATGTATTCTACAAAAAGAAAAAAAAAGAATTATTAAAAAAAGGTAAAGAAAATATACGGTTTTAAAAAAATAAAAAAAATAAAATATGTTACAGAAAGTAAATATAATAATAAACTAATATAACATATTAAATAAAAAGCCACATATTATTTTAAAAATAAAGTTATTATTCATCATCACTCGTTAACTATATATACTAGTTGATTTCCCCTGCACTTCGCGGCGGGATCTCGATCGGTATTGATTCGGTTTGTTTCCGTACCGACACAATACATGCATTCGGTATAACAATCAACATCTGCTCAACATAGACCGAAAACAATAAAACAAACACGGAGTCAATACCGATGTTGTTCGGTCCGGCTCAATATGGTACAATACATTACAGTAGTGATACAGTATCAGTTTATTTAACTAAAAATATAAATACCGGTACCAAATATATATATAAAATAAAAATATCATTTCGTTGAATTAAAAGATTATAACAAACTAAAATAAACATATTTAGTTTAAATAAATAATATTTTAAGAATTGAACAATTGAAACTTAAATAAAAAATAAAGAATTAAAACACCACTAAAAACTCTATAATAATTATTTATTTATCTTAGTTACTGTTCATCAAGACTTTCTAATAATATGTATAATAATAATATAATATATGAATATAAATATAAAAATATAAAATATAAATAAATATAAACATAAATAAATATAAAATATAAATATAATATAATATTCCATTTACATCATTCCAGAAGACCAGAACATCTTATCTTATCCATTCACGATAAACCAACGTCACTCACGACAATTACAAAATTTCCAAGTTTTTTTTTTTTTTTTACAAATGTGTTAATCCAATCATTGATCAATTATTGTGTTTAAAATGTTAGATTTTACGCCACCACAGTATAAGGGTGAGAGGGGCACTCCCCTCTTAGGGGAGTCCCCTCTCTTACGCACGGCCAATCAACACGCACCACGTCAACTCCCCTCGCACCCTCAATTTGATGGCGGCACTCCCCTCTTAGGGGACTTGTTTTTTTATTTAAAAAAAAGGAAAATAATTGATTGGTTGAAAATGATGGCGGCCCACCATCTCCTCTCTCCTTTATGCGGTGAATACTCCCCGACCCCCCTCCCCAAATTCACTCACCGCAGGGATGGCGGCGGTGTTCCCGCTGGGGGAATTGGGTCACCGAAGCCACTCCCCACTGGTGCCCCGTATACCCTAAGTTTATGCCATTCTAGTTTCAAAATATTTATTAAAAAAACAGTGAGTCTAAAGGTACACTGAAGTGGTGAAGTGGTAAGGTTTCAAAAACCTTGCAAAGGTGCTTGGGACCATACTACAATTTCACCACAACAAGCTCTCTTTAAAAGAACCATGTGCGGCTGCTGATTGGTTCCATTTTGATCGGTATGTTTGCAGTAAAGAAAGTAACATGTATGAGAAGCAGGTGGGGTTTGAAGTTTGAACACTGTTTATAAAATCTAAAAGTCATTATGCGAGAGTTATTTTATTTATTTATGTTAATTTTTAATTAATTACAACAATGAAGTTGATGTCATTCTCTTTCTTTGTCCATGTTAGGTGAAATGTGAATAGAACAAATAGTTGTTTAGTGTATCAATAATACGCGAAATCCATTTATGTCAGGTAAGCCACAGGTATTAATCATACTCTAAAAAAAGGTATACTATACTACACAATAATAAAAATGTACATAATAATAAGACGGTTTGAGGTAAACCTCGGGTAATACCTTACAACATCCAAAGTCGTCATATAAGCAATTGGTGTGCCGTTATTTTTCAAACGGTATTGGCTATTAGCCGTGTTCAAAAGATCAACTTCGTTAGTATCATTTTCCAATTGATTGTAAATGTTGTTGTAGATGATATGAAACATTGTCATCTTCTGTTTCAAAGCCCACCACTTCAAGTTAAGCAGATTGGACGTACGATATGCTTAACGTTGCATTGCGGTGTGAAACATATTCAAGATCCGCCTCCAAAAACTTTGTGATTTACTGTCATAGTGGTCACATAATCCACATAAATGTCGATCTAAGCTCGTCTTTAAGTCGCTTCCTTGATCATTGTCCATGCTAAAGGATTTAAGTTGAGATTGTTTGGATCCATTTTAGATAGAAATAATCCGAGAGAAAAAAAAAAGAGTTGTGTGAAAGTAGAAAGTGGTGTTTATAGGAGATAATTGTGATTTTTTTTTCTAATTACATATATATATATATATAGAGAGAGAGAAAAAGTATATCATACATTACGACTTAACGTACTTCACGTACAACAACGTGCATTATTTGTTATATAACATGCGTGATTAATGTTTTCAATATGCGTGATTATTGTGTTTCAACATGCGTGATTTTGGATTTTTGAGTTATAACGTGCGTGATTTTAAAATGAACGTGCTTAAGTACGTGATGTACGTTAAGCCGTAATGTACGTTAACCTTCCTCTATATATATATATTAATAATAGAAGCTATTATTATATTATACATATTAATTTAAAGTGACGATGAATAGTGTTACAAAATTTTAAACATTCTTTTTAGAGTGAATTGCAAGTTGTGTCCTTTATCTTTAGGCCACTTTGCAAGTTTTGTCCTTTATGTTTAAAGTTGACGAGTTTTGTCCTTTATGTTAAAAATCAAGCACGTTTTACCCTTTGGGTCTTAAAAATCAAGCACGTTTTGTCCTTTATGTTTAAAAATCAAGCACGTTTTGTCCTTTATGTTTAAAAAATCAAGCACGTTTTGTCCTTAAAAATCAGGCACGTTTTGCCCAAAAGGGTAAAACGTGCTTGATTTTTAAACATAAAGGACAAAACTCGTCAACTTTAAACATAAAGGACAAAACTTGCAAAGTGGCCTAAAGATAAAGGACAAAACTTGCAATTCACTCTAAATTATGTTTTCTAATGAAAGGTTATTTATCATTTGGTTTGATTTTTTATAACTTCCTCATGTTAGGTGTTTTTTTTTAAATCTAAACATTGTGATATGAATTTTATTGAAAATGAATATGGTGTTGTTATCGTACCAAATCGAATTGGAACCAACGATGTATAGTGATTTACATTTTTTGTATTAAAAAATTATAAAAATTATTATACATTATACATATCAATTTAAAGTGACGATGAATAGTGTTAAAAAAATTTAAACATTCTTTTTATGTTTTGTAATGAAAGGTTATTTATCATTTGGTTTGATTTTTTATAACTTCCTCATATTAGGTGTTTTTTTTTAAATCTAAACATTGTGATATGAATTTTATTGAAAATGAATATGGTGTTGTTATCGTACCAAATCGAATTGGAACCAACGATGTATAGTGATTTACATTTTTTGTATTCAAAAAAACATAATTTTTTTGAATCATAAATTATACGAGTGCTAATAACAGTATTAAAAAACATATTTTTATTGGAAACTATATGAGTATCGATACATGACGAATTTAATCGATTTCGACTGAATAACATTGGTATTGATATCGGCAATATCAGAAACCGTTATTCGTTTTTATGGTTTTTGATTGATGTAAAAGATGCGTCGACATCCTTTTGAGCATATTAAGACTTTGTTTTTTTAGTTTTCTCTTTCAGTTACAAAAGTGAGTGTCATCGAATCGAACCGATACCAACTGAGTTACCGCCGTATAGCGCGGGAGAAAACCCACTAGTTAATAATAGAAGCTAATGAATATTAACTTTAATATTATAATATTACATATAGTGTTTTTTATACTTTTATTATTTTAATGTTGTAATTATAATTATTTTCTTTACTTTTTAACTTTATTATATTTTACATTTGAGAGTTAGTTCTAAGTTGGGGTCTATTGTTGTGAATCGAAGCTTTGAGGGTGTATGCGTCGGCTATTTGCGTTCATCGGTTAGGTTAACTATTGGTTGATTAGGTTCTGCCAACTGGGCGAGGTTAACGAAGCGACATCTATAAGAATTGCACGTATGTGAGAGTAAGTTTTCTTTGGTTCCCTATTGGGAACAAAGTGTTTTTAGTATAAGAGTATAATGTGAGTGTGTTTTAGTGATTGTATCGATTATAAAGTTTGTGGACAAGAAATTCATTAGACCGACTAGGTTGATAGGTAGCATATTATAAGACTTTAGAAAATGGGGTAAGAAAATATTTAAGGCATGAATGGGATTATCACGCATGTGATTTACTATATAGATGGTATGGTTAAAATACGTTTGGTAAAACAATGAAATTTGTGACTCAAGCATAAGTGGAAAATTTGACATAATGATAAAAGGTTTTAGTATAACGTTTAATCGAGTGGTTATCGTGGAGTTGGTCAAGTTCTGATTTAATCACCCCATTGAGATGTGGACTTTACTCCTAACTCAAGGGTAAGGTCTCTTTAAGGAAAGAGAACTGGAAACGATCACCGAGGTAAGGAAATCACCCCTAGCTCGTTGGTGAAGTCGTTGTAAGATGGGAGGAGCGGAGTTAATCATCAAGATAAAGGAATCACTCCTATCTTGATGATAACACTTCCATTTTTGGGAATGTGAGTAGAGACTTCCTTACGGATAACGTTTTGAGATTTCACACATGGATAGTATGGTAAAAAAAAATAGACGAAAGGGTAACTAAAATAAGTACATAACCGTTGAAAAAGTATAATTTGAATTTTGAAAAAGAGAAGGTTGAATCGTGTTATGCATAAAATTGATACTAGTGGTGGTTTGATTAAAACTTGAATTGTTCCGAAACGGAACTTTGACTAAACAAAAGTGATCGAAAGTTCTTTTGAGTTTGGGAAACATGCTTAGGTCTAATAGGTAGAATACTATCGCTGAAATTTCGGTTAACGGTATTCACTCTTCCGATTACTACATGCCCCTAGTCAATCGAAAGTTCGAGCTGGAGCACGGATGAAGATCAAGCCAACTCATATATTTTAAAATTTTGAATTTCTTGCACCTATTAAATAAATAATAACAAAAAGAGTAAATCTTGCACATTATCAGTAAATATTAATAAATGGCCTTTTTACCTATAAAAGTTAGGTTCCTTAAATTGCCTACTTAACCTTAGTGAGCAAACAAGAGCCAACCAACCAACTGATTTCGAGCAAGCTTCAAAACATGAGATATTTAAACAACCCTACACAAAAATAATGTTTTTTTTATACTAAAACATGCATCGGCATCTTGTATCTTATTCATAAAAAGTTGCATGATACATATGCAGGGGCAGACGTAGGTGAAGCCCAGAGTGGGCGGGCGCACCCCTTGAAAAAAATTTAGTGTATCTTTTAAACAAAAAACCCGACCGCACCCCCTGAAAATATTACTGAACCACTCATCCGCACCCCTAGCAAATGATTTCTGGGTCCGCCACGCCACTGCTATATCTTTTTTACAAATTGCAATGAATCACTTGTCAAATCTAAACTATTTAAAGCAAAACCACCAAAGAGCATATGATAATGTTACCAACATAATTTTAATTTGTTTAACCACTGACACCATATTATCTGGGGACAAGTACAATAATATAAAAAGAAATACTACATGCATTATTAGTACATGATAAATAGGGCAATAACAATACATGATACATAGTGCAATGATAATCAAAACTACTTGAACCGAAACCAAACAACATACAACAAAATCGGACTCTATTATCCGGCTTGGTTATGTTTTTTGGTTCTTGTTTATTTAGTTTCGTAGTTTATTTAATAGACTCACTAATAGAACTCCCTTAAGTTATCCTTTCCATGGAAAGCCATCTTTAATGGAACATTTGGATCAGAGTACGTCCCGTTAACGATTTGAATGTACACCCATCGGTTAGCCGCCTCAGTATAGTGAATCCCATCCCAACTGATCCGTGATGACGGGTCTTCGCAAGACTTTGCGATGATTTTTGTACCATTCACTGTTTTTGACCTCCCACACCTCATTGCGTTCTGAAGTTGTACTTTCCTCCGTACCCACAACACACCAAGAACGGATCACCGAATCATGTGATTTAGAAGTCAGTACTAAAAGTAAAGATCTATGATGAATACTTGAATAGCCTGAATGGTTTTGACTCATTTTGTTACCCAAACCGCCCCATCTTTGTACTATTTATTGTTTTGGGTTTGCTATTTTGTCAATTGAAAAACATTTTTTAGAAAAGATTGATTATGCAATTTTTATTAGACAATTAAACAAACTTATATACACAAAAAATAAATAAGATTTGAATTATTAGAATGACACGTAGAAAGCGCCTCAGTTTTTTTTTTCGCTCAGGGCCCCCAAAATGGTTGAGTGTTGCTGATGAAACAATGGTTAACCTGGCGGGGTTAACTCACTGATCTTGTCAAGTAGGGTTAATCCCTTCTTTCCGATGATCGCTGGCTGGATCGTCCGCTGGTTGATTCCCTGCACAAGGAAACAAGCCGTGACTCGTAACAAGGAGGATGGGGTGGGGGGTGCTCCTTGTTACCACTCTCCGGCGTGAGAATCAGTAGTTTGCTTGGGAAGCAAAGTGTGATAGTAGTAGTAGTGAGAGAGTTGAGAAGTGATACCTCAAACTTGGTTTGGGGTCGGTATTTATAGCCGAGGAGTGAAGGAGGGTAGTTGAGTAGCTAGTCTGACATCACACAGCTACGTGCAGGTGTGTCAGACCTGTCGGTTACGGTGGTGATGGCACGTCCTGCTGTGGTGTCAGACTGTTGCACACATGTGGGCTGATAGGCGACTGTTCCCAGTGCCACTTGCACTGTGGTGTCAGACCCACATGCTTTGTAGGCATGATGCGGTGCCAGGCCGCATCGCTGCTTGCGGTCACTGAAGTTGTTCCCGCATTCTTTGATTTATCCAAGATTCATGCGGGATGTGGTGCCATGCCGCATCGCCGCTTGGTGACTGTTACTGTTGTCCAGATCCCTTGTCGTGACGAAAATGTTCATAGGATGCGGTGCCAGGCCGCATCGCCATGCGTAACATTTGTACTTAAGGTAAGTCTTCTCATCACTGGACAGATTGGACCGCTGTGTTCGCGTGTATCTGCACGGACACAGGTAAGTTCTTGCTGGTGGGGGTTTTTGATAAGGGTAATGGTCATTCACGGTCGTGCTGACGCGAGATCTGGGACCATACCCCTTCAAGTCCCCCCAGTCTAGAAGGTAGAATATGGGCCATGCAAATGGCTCCTACTTTCAGTAGATCAGGCTGCTGACGTAGGTCGTTCGAGTGGATTATTTCTTCCTTTGAGAAGGATGTGTTTGGGTATGATGGTTTCGGTGACGTCTCTTCCGTACCGGTGAGCAAGTTCCGTCTGATGCGGAATTCTCAGCCAAGGATTTGGCTTGGTACTAAGGTGTACCTTTTTCAGATGTCATCAGCCACCTGTTGGTGTTTCGAACCAACCTTTGTAACGGTGACTGAAGATGTTAGCAGAGTTCGAACCAACCTTTGAGATGGTGACAGAATGTGTCCATTATCGCAACTCTAGTTGTAGCCTTTGTGTCAGCTTATGCAATGTTTGTAAGTACTTTGCTCAAGCTCTATGTTCAACTGGACATTCAACGATGATCCCTGCTTTGTGGGGTGTTCGTGTTTTCCAGTTTAACTCTCTAGTAACCGCACGTCCTCTGCGGTTTAGCTCTCAAGTAACCGCACGTCCTTTGCGGTTACCTCGTTGCTGCACCTTGTTGGCCATGTGTGTTTGAGCCACGTGGGGTAGTTGCGTCATTGTTGGCCGTGTTTGGTCGAACAATGTGAATCTGGACTATGGGCAGATAACCATGGTCATAGGCATGGTTGTGCCCACCATTGTTTATTCTATGCGGTCCATAGGTGGGTAACCAGTCATAAGCAGACTTGTTACCACTGTTCTGGAGCTACTTTCCTTCACGCTTTGGTGGAAAGTAGTTTTCTTTCAAGTGGTGTCGCCGGAGGAGATCACCTTAGATACTTGGGAAGTTGGTTGAAACTCTTCCGCATTCATTCTGTAACCACTTTCCTTCACGCTTAGTTGGAAAGCAGTTTTCCTGGAAGTAGCTTTGATCAACCGCGTGGCGGTTTAGTTGTGGCTCTTCCGTAGCTACCGTTAGGGTAATTATATTCTGCCGCAGTTACTCGTGAGTGTCTGCGGTTTGCGTCAAAGAACTCGCTTCTAGAGAGTTTGAAGCTTGGATGTGGCTCTTGAAGGATCAGGAGACAGGGTTGCTGATGTGCGGTTACTTAGCGTACCTGTCCATCAACCTAAGGAGAAGCTGTTTGCGTTCCCTCTGTGGTTGTGAACCGGACACGAGGGATTTGAAACTTGAAGAAGCTTAGATGGAACGCGGTTGGCCGCATCCTGAGAAGCGGTTTTCGCAGTCCAAAGAACCACATTGGTTCTGAGTATTTGACACACCTATGCGGATTCGTGTGTCATCTCCGCATATTTCACGTGTGCTCGTGGGTATATGCGGATATTGGTTATACCCCTTTACATAATGTAGAGATTTATGTTTTCCTTTTTTTTTTTAGGGGTATGTAAAAAACGACATGCGGTATGGGTTATGGTGCGGTGAACCAGAGAAACCGCATGCCGCTTATGTTTGGATAATGTTGTCGCTTTCTGTTGCATACGTCATGATCGCACATGTGGGTTGGTGAAAGTTGGTATGATTCTGTCATGTGCTGAAATGAAAGGACGTTTGCACTGCCCGAGGTCATAAATGCACTGTAGCAAGGAGTGAAAAAATCTCTTTTGTCAGGCGTGTGGACGGCCACGCGCGCGTGGTAACCGTCAGCGGAAACGTCGCTGAACACGTGGCGTCCGTGATTGGCCCATTTTTGAACGTGATAAGTCGGTTTACTGTATCGCATTAATTGCGATGAGTATATAAGGGGAAACCGTTTGATTTCTCCTCACTTTGTTCAAAATTTCAAAAATTATCTATGGTGAAAGAGTGTGGTATCGTTGTCTTCTCCGATAAACTCTATCAGAATTTCCGGTCAAGTTTCTTGGTTTTTCTTTAACCTCATTCTTCTACCTTCTTTATTACTAATGGTTGAACCATCCAGTCCACACAATGTTGAGGGTGAAAACCCTGAACATTCTTCGCCGGTGGCGGCGGAAGAAGAAGACGACGGTGGTAGTGCCCCGGGCGGGGGCCTACCGGTGCTGAAATGGTCAAAGGTGTCATTTAACCACCTGATGACCAGCATACAAATGCCCAAGGAGTTTGGGGGCTCTATATCCCCAGGAGGGTGACACCGGTGCTAATGCTCCGGCCGGTTATGTCACTATGTGGGCTGATTCATTCGGTGATGGTAAGCTTCGTTTACCATTAACCGTGTTTGTTGCCGAAGTTTTGGAGTTTTACAAACTTCATATCTCCCAGATGAGTCCTTTCGGGATGATTCGTATTAGAAACTTTGAGTACACCTTTCGTGCTCTTGGTTTGCCGATTACCGTTGAGAATTTCCGGCGGTTCTACCAGTTAACTGTAAATACTGGGTTTTTTTCTTTTAGCCAACGGTATGGGAGCACCAAGCTGATGACCCCACCGAAGGGTTTTACCACGTGGAAGAGAAAGTTCTTCTACGTTAAGGCAGTGGCGGTTGTTGCGAGGATGACCTTCCGCAACGTGAATGAGGCGATCCTTGTAGAGGATATTGATCTTCCCGGTCCGGAAACGGTGGAATGGTTCCCAAGGTTAAGGACCATTGAGCATCAGAACCTGGACAATACACAGCTGTGGGTGCTGTGGGTGCTGTGGATGATGTTGACCAGGGCTGATAGGCATGCAAGGCCCGTTGTGCGGGAGAAAAGTGGAGGTACGTGTTATACTCTTTTGCGGTTTCCTTCCTTGACCATTGTTACTGATTTGTAAATGTACGTATCAGAGGATGCTGAGCTGTGGAAAATATTTGATCCGACCTTCGAAGGCAAGGTTGAGATTGTTAAGACTGCAGAAGGTGAAGGTTTTAACTTGAGCATTGTTAAGAACTTCCGCGTTCCTGCTCGTGATGTGTTGAACGCACCCCTGCCGCAAGGCGAAGGTATATTATATAATCTTCTTACTTCTTTGTAAAGAAGTTCAGCTTTCTTATTTGCTTATTTTGTGATTTACACGCAGGTACTCTTGGGGCCCTGGGTAAATTTGAGTCGAAGGGGGCCCCTAAGAAGCATGCAGAGAAAAAGCACGTGGAGAAACCCGCGCGGGGTCGTGGCAAGAAAAAACCTGATATTGTCGTTGTTCCTCCGTTAGTGCCGCAGGCGGCAGGTATCTCTCGTTCTTGTTTCCGCAAATATACCGATTACGTGGTAGTATCTGACACCCTTGAGGGCTTGGGTGTTCCAGGTGGTGGTGCGGTTGCAGGTGGGACCTCCGCGGGTTCCAAACCTGCTGATGAGGAGAAGAAGAGAAAGACAGAGAAGGCTGTTGATGCCGGTGAGAAAAAGCGTCCAAGGATACAGACCAAACGGGCAGCTTTTGTGGGACCTGCGAAACCTGTGGTTTCTTGTAAGCGATTCATAACTTGTACAAGTATTTTGTCTTTGTACTTGTAGTTTAAATTGTTTATGCTTCGTTTACAGAACCGCAAGACGAAGGTTTCTCCATTTTTGATGCTCCTCCTTTCCCCCCGCATGACACTGCTGCGGATGTGGGGGTTCATAAAGTTGTTACGCCTGAGCCCTCTGTGCGGGCGGAGGATACTGGGAAGAAGCCTACGGGGCGTATTTTTGATACCGTAGATTCCCATGACAATGTCATCACCCCAGAGGATACTGACGAGCTTCACTTGAAGTTTACTGATGGTGAGAAGAAAAAATCCCCTGCTGCTGAGAAGGTTTCTGGTTCTTCTTCTGGGGGTGCGGGTTATACAAAGACTCCGATTCAGCCTGAAGAGTCTGAATTGGAGTTTTATTACTGCACCTATACTGAAGACCGGGTCATGACCTATCACCGCCCTCCATGGACTGTAATGCAAGGGGATGATATTTCTGCTGACCCCTTCGCGTGTAGGGAGATTTTGGGTGGTTTGGGCACCCCTTTTGAAGTCAATCGGGCCCGTTCTTTGCCAAGTGAGGTCTAGATTAACCAACTTTCCTCCATGCTTGTGTGGGGTTCCATAATGGCAAATGCCATTATGGAAAAGTACAAGGTGCTAGGGCGCAAGGAGGAGGAGAATACGTGCTTGCGGGCTGAGGCCGAAGAGTTGGTGAAGGCTGCTCGTGATGGTGCGGAGCAGCTTGAAAGGGATAGGCCTGCCTTTGAAAAGCGTAATCAGACCGAGGAGTGGGCTGCAACTGCTGAGCTTAAACAAGTTCGTACCCTTGCAAAACTGCTTTCTGGTGAGCGCAAGAGTTGGAAAGAAACTCTTTCTAATGAGCGCAAGACGCTATCTGATGAGCGCAAAACTTGGAAAGAATCTTGGGCCAAACAGAATGAAATTCTCTTTCATGTTCGTCAGGAGCTTACCAATGCCAAGGCAGCGAACGCTGCGTTGGCTAAAGAGAAAGCCGCAGCTGTTGCGGCTGCCCAAGAGGCCAAGGAAGCAGAAGCTCGCCTTGCCAAGGCTCTTGAAGAGGCCAAGGAGGCGGAGGCCCGCGCTGCAAGGGCTCTTGAAGGGGAAAATGTTGACCGTACCAACCTAACCAAAACTATCCTGGGCCTCCAGGTATAAATCTCTTTTGTTTTTGAATTTGTACATGTCTTACAAGTATGTTGATTATATTTGTATACTTGTGTTCCCTTTGTAAAAAAGGCTGAAGTGCGGAGTCGGGTGGCAACTATTGAGGAGGTCTCTGCCCGTGCTGCTGAAGCTGAAGCGCGGGCAAGAGAGGCTGCCGAGGCTAGGGATAGCCTTGTTTCTTCATTCGATCAGCTCAAGGAGGATCGCGAATGGATGCGTATCCGCGGTATCGGGCATGTAAGTACCCGTTTCCTTTGCTATATTTCTGGGCTTGCCATTGACAACCCTGCTGCTTGTTCTTTGCAGATTGTTACGTCCATCCTGGACACACCTGAGAATGTTGCAGGTGTTAATAAGATAAGGTTGCGCGCCCGGGATGCTGGTTTTAAAGCTGGCTACAACCGTTGCATTTCTCATATGAATGTTTTGGGCCAGGGCAAATATACTGACGAAAGGTCTGGTTTCCATGGTGTGGATACCGAAGCACTTCTTGCCGCCGCTCTTACGGCGTATAATGAAACGTCCCTTTCCGCCCTTGAGAAACTTGACGAATGCCTGGACGCAGAAGACTATGTAGACCGCTTGCGGTTATTATATGCTGATGAGGAAGATGAGGAAAAGCCTGCTGTTGAAGGCAAGGATGGTGCGGGTTCCAGCGGTACAAAGAAAGACTAGGCTGGCCTGCGTGCCTTTTTTATGTTCCTCCATGTAAATGTTAAGAACCTTATGTAAATCCCTTGTGCACCGTGTAGGTGTAGGAATTTTTTGAATATAAAGTTTTAACCGTTTGGTCAAGTTGTATAAGTGTTTTTATTACTTGCATGTTTGAACTTGTTTGAATTGATGTTATTGTATATAACACAATCTGTATTTGCCTTTTGCATATCTTGGTGATATGCAAGTATGAAGAACTCTACCCGCTGTAAAGCGCGGTTATGTATACTCTATACCTTTGTCGTATGAGTATTAGTCAAGTCCTGTTTTTATCCCGTTAAGGTTTAGGAATTGTGTAGGCTTTGTGAAAACCGTAGTCGCCTATCCAGCCGGATAGGCGGTTCATGTTTTGCCATTGTTGGCCTATTACAATAGTTGCGTGTGGTCACCACTCTGTGTGGGTATCGCGAATGAAGATTTTGCCAATCTGTTTTTGTAGATACCGCAGAGTGGAACACGCATTTGTAATTGGAGTAAATAAACAATATTGCATTGAATCGTTTATTTATTTATTTGCAAATGACCTGCGGCCCGATAGGTTACATGGTAAATGTAAAAAACATGGCTGTTGTGCATTCCATGTGCGTGCGATAGTTTCGCCTTCTAATGTTTGCAGTTTATATGCGCCTTTGCCCAGGACCTCTTGGATGAGGTAGGGTCCTTCCCACTTGGGGGCGAGTTTCCCTGGGTGTTCCGCGTTAGATGCTTCATTGTCACGAAGGACGTAGTCTCCCGGATTGAAGGTACAAATGCGGACGCGTGTATTGTAGTACTTTTCAAGTTTGGTTTTATACTTGGCCTCATTGATGGCAGTGTTTTCACGCCTTTCTTCCAGAATGTCCAAGTCAACCCTGCGTTCCTCATTGTTGTCTATCTTGTTGATAGCCAACATCCTAGGTGAAGGGAGGCCTACTTCTGCGGGGATCATCGCTTCAGTGCCATAGACCAGGCTGAAGGGTGTCTCATCGTTACTTGTCTTTGGGCTTGTCCTGTGTGCCCATAAGATACTTGGGAGTTCATCAACCCAGCCGCGTCTGGCTGTTCCCAACCGTGCTTTGATGCCTTCAACTAAGCTTTTATTGATACTCTCGACTTGTCCATTCCCTTGCGGATGCGCCACTGAGGAGAATATGTGTTCAATGTTTAGCTCCTTTAGCCATTTTTGAAAGTCATCGGCAGCGAAGTTGGTACTGTTGTCGGTAACAATGCACATTGATAGACCAAAACGGCAGACGATATGTTCCCAGACGAATTTCCTTGTTATCATAGCGGTGGTTGAGGCAAGAGGTTTTGCCTCTACCCATTTTGTAAAGTAATCAACGGCCACTATGATAAATTTCACTGCACCTGGTGCATCTGGAAATGGTCCCACCACATCGATTGCCCATTTCTGGAATGGCCATGCGGTGGTGACGGGGATCAGGTTGTTCTTGGGACGCAAGGTCTTGGGAGCATGTCGCTGACAATTGAAACACTTGCGCAAGACTTTGACTGCATCTAGGTGCATGCCGGGCCAGTAGTACCCGGCGTTCATGATTTTGGCCACCACCATGCGTGGGCCTGCGTGTATGCCACATATTCCCTCGTGAATTTCTCTGATAAGGTATGTGGCATCTTGGGGGTTGACGCATCGTAGTAGTGGCCCCAGGTGTGATTTTCGGTATAAGATACAGTCTCCCATTTGGTAATGACACGCTTTGTATTGCAACTTACGTGCCTCTGCCTTGCTTTCGGGAGTAACACCTGATTGCAAGTATGCAATGATCGGTGTCATCCAAGATGTTGTACCGTACTGGATGACATTGACTTGGCGCAGGGGTACCGAGGGATTTTGCAGGATTTCGATGCGTACCTCTTTTGCCATGTGTTGGAAGCTGGTGGATGCGAGTTTGGATAGTGCATCCGCGGGTTTATTATCACTTCTGTTGATATGGCGAATATTGAAGGAAGTGAACTTTGATTTCAGTTTCAAGGCTTGTTCGAGGTAGAGGATCATGATATCCCCTTTTGCGGTATAGTCGCCGCGTATCTGCCCTGCAACCAATAGTGAGTCGACGTGTGCCTCCAAATGTTGGACGTCGAGTTTTACTGCTAGACGTAGCCCTGCCAGTAGAGCCTCATACTCTGCCTCGTTATTTGTGCTTTTGAAATCGAGGCGGATTGCATAGGTAAGCTCTTGGCCATCGGGGCTGACGAGTCGCAGACCTGCACCTGCACCATCTTCGTTGGATGCACCGTCTGTATATAGTGCCCAAGTTTCTACGGAGGATGGTGGCGATGCAGGGTTTTGCTCTTCTTCGCATTCTTGAATGCGATTTGCTGGTACTTCAGCGACGAAATCAGCCAAGACTTGGCCTTTGATTGCGGGGCGCGGCTTATAGTTCAGTGAAAGTGCGCCCAGCTCAATTGCCCATTTTGCTAATCGACCAGAGATGTCGGGTTTTGATAGGATCGGGCCGATCCTGTAGTTGGTTAGCACCGTAATGGCATGGTTTGCGAAATAACGTCGCAACCGTCTTGACGCGTGTACTAGTGCTAATACCAACTTCTTCATGATGGAGTACCTCGTCTCTGGGTCGTTGAGCATTTTGCTGATGTAGTAGATGGGTGTTTGAACTCCTTCCCGTTCCACTATGAGTACCGCGCCTACCGCGTTGTCCGCGGCGGACGAGTACAAGATAAGTGGCTCATCCTTACGTGGTGCGGTTAGAGTTGGGAGTTGAATCAAACACTCTTTCATCTCCCGGAAAGCTTTTTCGGCATCTGCGGTCCATTGGAATTGTTCCTTTTTTAAGCAGCTCCGCAGGGTCTTGATGAAAGGATAAGACTTAGCTGCATGGTTGGCTAAGAACCTATTCAGTGCGGCTAGCCTGCCGGCTGGTCGTTGCATTTCCTTCATCGTAGAAGGCGATGGCATGCGTTCGATCGCTTGTACTTTTTCCGGGTTCACCTTGAATCCATCTTTGGTTACGATGAATCCAAGGAACTTGCCTTCTTCCATTCCCAACGAGCATTTCCCTGGGTTGAGCTTCATGTTGACGCTTCGCAGAGTTTGGAATGTTCTGTCAATATCATTGAGCATGGTGTCTTCCTCCATGCTCATGACGACCAGGTCGTCCATATAGATTTCGACACTTTTGCTGATTTGACCGCGAAAAGTGTCGTTCATCAACTTTTGATAGGTTGCGCCCGCGTTGCGCAACCCGAACGACATTTTTGTGTAGCTGTAGTTCCCGGTAGGAGTGCGGAATGCCGTTTTATCTTCGTCCTCGATTGCCATCTGCACCTAGTGGTAGCCTTTGTAACAATCGAGGAAACACTTCCATCCAAATGGTGCGAGGTTATCGACCTTTTCGTCGATCTCCGGAAGTGCATAACAGTCCTTGGGGCAGGCTTTGTTGAGATCTTTATAATCGACGCACATGCGCCAGCCCCCGGATGGTTTTTCTACCATGACTGGGTTTGATAACCAAGTCTGGTATTTGACTTCCCGCAGGATACCTGCGGAGAGCAGCTCTTGGACCTGCTCATGCATCGCCTGGTTCTTTGCTGATCCAAGGTGGCGTTGACCTTGGATCACCGGCTTGATACCTGGCATGGTATTCAAGAAGTGCTGCGCAATTTCCCGTGGTACCCCTGTCATATCTGCGGGTGTCCACGCAGAAATATCCTGGTTCCTGAAGAGGAGCCGCTTCAGTGCGCTTGGATAGTAGGGGACAAGGCGTGGCCCAACGTAACTGTTTGCTCTGGGTGTCTTGCGTTAAGAACCCATTTTTCTGGTTGAGTGTTGGGGGTAGGCCTTGCTACCTTGGCCGGACGCAGCTCGTCCGTAGACATAACTTCTCTTCGGGCGTATATTATCGCGACCCCCGTCTCGGTTGGGAAACCGATGGCAGAGTGGGGGACGGATGTGATCATGTTGAAGTCGCCCTGGGACTCTCTCCCGAGAAGTACGTCGTACTTGGAGGTGTGAGGTAAAACCATGAAGTTTACCTCCTCCGTTCTTGTGTGCCTTCCGTTGGTGAGGCGCACAGGAAAAGTAATTTGTCCCAGGGGGAATACGGTTTCCCCTGCAAACCCGGCCAACGGGTAGTCCACCGGCTGCAACCGATCTTTGTCTTCTTGATCGAATTGGTTGAAGCACTGCTCGTATATAATATCAGATGTACTGCCCGGGTCGATGAATAATCGCTCGGTGCAGTAGTGAGCCAGGTGGCCTGTGATGACGACGGCGCGCCTGTCGCGCGGTTCGCCTCGGACTTTTGGAAAGACCACTTGTTCGTCTTTCCAGTCATTGTCCGGTCTTCTTGCCGCCTTGCGCGGTCTTCCTCGTCCTCCGTTGATCATGTGGGTTGAGGCCACGTGCATGGTCCTCTTACCCGTGGAGGTGCCCTCGTTGTGGGGGGTAATGCGCTTGGTAGGTTTTTGCGCGCCTAGCAACAAGTGTTGCAGTTTCCCCTCCTTTAGGGCTCGCTCAATCTCCAGTCGGATACTGATGCAGCTGTTTGTTGTGTGGCCCGAGTCCTTGTGATACTCGCAATAGAGTGCGGGGTCCTGGTTCTTCTTGGACCTCATCGGTTGGACCGGTCGCAGGAATTGTGCGTCCGTGAGGAGGACGTCGCTTGGCGACTGGTTGATCTCGGTCCAGCTACGGTCCCGAGACTCCTTCTTCGACGCCCGGTTTTCGCGTTGGGCGTTTATTGTAGCCCTTGCGTCGGGCTGGTTGTTTCGCGGGAAATATGGTCTGGAATCGCTGCCGCGATTCCATGTGTCCCGGTTGCGCTTGTTGTTGCGCTTGTGTTCTTGGTGGGAGGACTGGCCTTCCGTTTGGGGCTGTGCCTTTGAGACATGCGGTTTGAGGGACCGTTGAGTCTGGGCGTATGTCTTGACCGCAGCCATGACATCTTCCCATTTTTTAGGCAAGCCATCCTTGCCGGAGATAGTCATAACCATTTGTCCGTCCTTTACGGCAACAATGAAATGGTTGCGTGCCATTTGGTCTGCCACGTCGCCTATCTCCAGGCATTCTTTATTGTAACGGACAACGAACGCCTCAATCGATTCGTTGTCTCTGCGCCAGATGTTCATGACGTCCATAGAATCACGTTCATGACGTCGCTGCTAGCAAAAATGTGCGAGGAACTTTGCTTGCAAGTCCTCGAATGAGGTCAGTGACCCCGGTGGTAAAGAATCGAACCATGCCCTGGCCAGACCTGTTAGGGTCTGCGGGAAAAATTGACACCAAGTGGGTTCATCCCACCTGTCGTTGCACCCAGCGCCTGTGATGATGTTCATGTGGTCATCTGGGTCGGCCGAACCGTTGTATTTCCCAATGTTTAATGGGAATTTGGTGGTGGTGACATCAGCGTTTGCGATCTCTGGGACAAACTTGGAGTTTTCGGCCGCATATTTCGGCCTGTAGGGTTGGCTCTGGTGGCGCTTTGCGGCGCGGAGGTATGTGTTGTGGGATTGAGTGGGAGGAACATAGTTTCGTCCTCCCGGTCTACTGCTAGTAGCATGAGAATCCCCGCAGTATGTACCGTCTTCCGGGTCGGTACGGCCCTATCCTTCATGGTAGGACTGAGGTCCTAGCCGGCTTTGGATGCCGGGGCCGTGGTGGGCTGTAGACTGCCGCCTAGTTTCGCCATGGGGTCTAGGCGGCTATGTATATGGCCCCTACGGCGGGACCCATACGAGGAATCGTCTTCCTCAAGCGTGCGGGCGTCGCAGTAAGAAGAACCTCGATCTTCTTGCCTGCTTCTGGAGACTGGGTGTGTTGGGGCCCTGCCATCGTATTGTAAAATTCGACCCGCAGGGGTATGCGGTGCCGGGGTAGGCCCCGCAGATACTTGCGCTTCTGCGCAAGCTCTGTTGTATGTTGCGTCCAGCAGAGCTTGTTGCTGGTCGTACCAGGTATGAAGGTTCATGCCTGGAGGTATCACAGAAGCGTACTGTGATAAATCGTGTCCGAACGTAAGGGACGCGCCCCCTTGCGTTGATGTGCCAATATGTTCAACATCTGGGGCTAGGGGAATGGGCCCCGTAGGCCCTTGGTTTGTGGGGTTTATGTTATCCCCGGTAGTGTTGTTTAGACGATCAGACATAATCTTTGGAGAGAAAGGGATGGTTGAAAAAAGTGCTAAGAGTAGCGGTGGGCGCCAATGATGAAACAATGGTTAACCGGGTGGGGTTAACTCACTGATCTCGTCAAGTAGGGTTAATCCCTTCTTTCCGAGGATCGATGGCTGGATCGTCCGCTGGTTGATTCCCTGCACAAGGAAACAAGCCGTGACTCGTAACAAGGAGGATGGGGTGGGGGGTGCTCCTTGTTACCATTCTCCGGCGTGAGAATCAGTAGTTTGCTTGGGAAGCAAAGTGTGATAGTAGTAGTAGTAGTGAGAGAGTTGAGAAGTGATACCTCAAACCTGGTTTGGGGTCGGTATTTATAGCCGAGGAGTGAAGGAGGATAGTTGAGTAGCTAGTCTGACATCGCACAGCTACTTGCAGGTGTGTCAGACCTGTCGGTTACGGTGGTGATGCCACGTCCTGCTGTGGTGTCAGACTGTTGCACACATGTGGGCTGATAGGCGACTGTTCCCTGTGCCACTTGCACTGTGGTGTCAGACCCACATGCTTTGTAGGCATGATGCGGTGCCAGGCCGCATCGCTGCTTGCGGTCACTGAAGTTGTTCACGCGTTCTTTGATTTATCCAAGATTCATGCGGGATGTGGTGCCATGCCGCATCGCCGCTTGGTGCCTGTTACTGTTGTCCAGGTCCCTTGTCGTGATGAAAATGTTCATAGGATGCGGTGCCAGGCCGCATCGCCATGCGTAACATTTGTACTTAAGGTAAGTCTTCTCATCACTGGACAGATTGGACCGCTGTGTTCGCGTGTATCTGCACGGACCCAGATAAGTTCTTGCTGGTGGGGTTTTTGATAAGGGTAATGGTCATTCGCGGTCGTGCTAACGCGAGATCTAGGACCATACCCCTTCAAGTCCCCCCAGTCTAGTGTTCCTTCTTTATGCAAGTTGCATGTGGGAGGGATACTGGACTATGGTGTCTAGAAGGTAGAATATGGGTCATGCAAATGGCTCATACTTTCAGTAGATCAGGCTGCTGACGTAGGTCGTTCGAGTGGATTATTTCTTCCTTTGAGAAGGATGTGTTTGGGTATGATGGTTTCGGTGACGTCTCTTCCGTACCGGTGAGACGTATAGGCATATCGTGTTATATCGTATAGTATAGTATAAGTCTCGTATAGGCATCATATAATTAATATTAGTGTTATTATAATTAATATGAGTTTTCTTATAATTAATATTAGTGTTATTGCTATTAATATGAGTTTTTTATAGTTAATATTAGTGTTATTGATATTTAAAAAGAGAAAAAAAAAATAGACACCCAGTATAGGGCTATACTGGGCGTCTATATGGACCAAAAGACCATTATACCCCTGAATTAGGCCTATACTGGGGCAAAACATGGTTATAATGGTCTTTTGGAACCCTCGTATAGGCCCACAGTATAGCCCTATACTGGGCGTCTATTTTTATTTTTTTTTGTTTTCTTTTTTTAATATTTAAAAAGAGAAAACAAAAAAATTAAAAATAGACGCCCAGTATAGAGCTATACTGGGGCTATACGAGGGGTCCAAAAGACCATTATAACCCTGTTTTGCCCCCAGTATAGTCCTAATTCAGGGCTATAATGGTCTTTTGGACACCAGTATACGCCCAGTATAGCCCTATACTGGGCGTCTATTTTTATTTGTTTTGGTTTTCTCTTTTTAAATATTTAAAAAGAGAAAACAAAAAAAAAATAAAAATAGACGCCCAGTATAGGGCTATACTGGGCCTATACGAGGGGTCCAAAAGACCATTATAACCATGTTTTGCCCCAGTATAGGCCTAATTCAGGGCTATAATGGTCTTTTGGACACCAGTATACGCCCAGTATAGCCCTATACTGGGCGTCTATTTTTTTCCCTCTTTTTAGATATTTAAAAAGAGAAAACAAAAAAAAATAAAAATAGACGCCCAGTATATGGCTATACTGGGCCTATACGAGGGGTCCAAAAGACCATTATAACCCTGTTTTGCCCCCAGTATAGGCCAAATTCAGGGGTATAATGGTCTTTTGGTCCACATAGACGCCCAGTATAGCCCTATACTGGGCGTCTATTTTTTTTTCTCTTTTTAAATATCAATAACACTAATATTAACTATAAAAAACTCATATTAATATCAATAACACTAATATTAATTATAAAAAACTCATATTAATAATAATAACACTAATATTAATTATACGATGCCTATACGAGACTTATACTATACTATACGATACGATACAACACGATAGGCTTATACAAGACCTATACGAGACTTATACTACACTATACTATACTATACTATACTATACTATACTATACTATACTATACTATACTATACTATACTATACTATACTATACTATACTATACTATACTATACTATACTATACTATACTATACGATACGATGCGATACAACACGATACTATAGGATACGATACTACATCCTTATGCCCATACAATGCCTATACGAGATTTATACTACACTATATGATACAATACAATACGATACTAGACTATTGGATAAGATACAACACTCGTATAGGACTATAGGTGTGGTTTAGGTCCCGTTTAGGCCTATAGGCTTATACAAGACCTATAGGGGACCTATACTAGACTTATACTATACACTATACGATACGATACGATACGATACGAAACTATAGGATATGATACAACACCCGTATACGTCGATAGGCCTATACAAGACCTATAAGGGACCTATACTACACTATAGGATACGATAGTATCGTATTGTATTGTATCATATAGTATGGTATCGTATTGTATTGTATAGTGTATAGTATAAGTCTCGTATAGGTCCCATATAGGTCTATACGAGACTTATACTACACTATACGATACAATACAATACGATACGATACTATAGGATATGATACAACGCCCGTATACGTCGATAGGCCTATACAAGACCTATAAGGGACCTATACGAGACCTATACTACATTATATGTTAAACACAATGTAATATTTCTACGATCGAATATTTTTAAAGGCCGATCTTGAAAACGGTAAAATATTTTTATAAAAAAATAAAACTTTTCTTAAAAAACAACTCAAATTACCCCACCAAAACAACCATTTTTTTACTCAAAAAACATCACCCTCCAAAAACAATCAAATTACCCTACCAAAACATCCATTTTTCAACTCAAAAAAACACCAACGAGGGGTCCTAATATTAATTATTTAAAATAAAAAACTTGTTTTTGTATAAAAGTTTGCTAAAACGATTAATATTGTATAAAATGTTTGTTAAAAAAAAACCCTGATATACGCACAGTATAGGCCTATACCAGGCATATAAGGGGCAAAGGGTCATATATGAGACCTGTACGAGGGGCCCTATACGCCCAATATAGGCCTATACGAGGCATATTGAAGTAGTCAAACCAGAAGTGACATGAGTCAGACACTGACTTTGATGTAACCCTATACGCCTCGTATAGGCCTATACGAGGCATATACGAGGCAAAGGGTGTCTAAATAGGCAGATAGGGTGTAACCGAGCTCTTTTGATTGGGCAATGAGTGAATATTTAACTGAATAGATATCAACATAGGTGATTGAAGCTAAACGAAGATCCTTTCGGAGTTGGATTACGGCTTCCTTGAGTTTCTGGTTAAAATATTGTGAAACATCATTAAACTGGGCGGCACAACCATATTTATCCATTTGTGCCATCGTGATCGCCTGAGTATCCAAGACATATGGCAAGCAACCAGTTGGCCCTGTGTTGTGTATCCAAAATGCTCTACCACCAAGAGCATACACCTTCTGTTTTTCGAGAACCAAATTATGAGTTATTTACTTTTGAATCAGTCTACCCCGACCAAATGAGGATAAAAAGCTAGCTAAAAATGAAACTTGTAAAACGGGTTATCTTCTTTTTTTAAATGACTAACTCACACACTCTTTAAATCTGCTTATAAAGGAGAAACACGTTTACAAACACCTTGATAACATTAGACTTCAAGCCCTTTAGTTACCTTCTAAGTATATAGTGTACATAATTTTTACTTGTTTACGCCCCGGTTGAGGTGTGCGCATATAATGTATATGTGTGTGGGCCCTCGGGGGGGGGGGGGGGGGGGGGAAGTAAAATTACACCAATTTTAACGTTATTTTACTAATTTCGTGAAAATAATGTTAAAAGCAGCGGATGGTTAATCATGCATCATGTGGTGGAGTTGATAGCCGAAAGACAAGGGGTTACATGCACTAATCGGCCTTTGTCCCGATTGCTAAGTGTTATGTGCCTTATGCCCAAGGCTTGATGCAAAACTACTATCGAGCTGGGGGTCTCACTGGAAGCAGCCTCTCTATTCCTACGGGGTAGAGGTAAGGTTGTCTACATCTTACCCTCCTGAGACCCTACCTTAGCTTTGCTATTGGTGGGATTTACTGAGTATGATGATGATGAAGAAGAATTTTTACTTGTTTGACCTTGACTCTGACCGTACATTTTTATTTTATTTTAGTTGACACGTTAACCATTTAATATAGATAAGTATAAACATGACCAAAAGTATAATAAAAAACATGTTTTGACCAGTTACACAAGTATCAATTCTCACCTTAATAATAGTCGTAAATTGTGATATAACATCAGGAACGTAAGCTTTAACTTGTTCAGTAGACATACTAACTAGATACCCGGCGATCAGATCATTTAGACCTATATCAAATGTGTACAGCGCGCTTGAAAACTTGGACTCCTCAGGGAACAGGTCCTTAAAGATGTCTCCTAAAACATGGTTATGAACTTATGTCACATCAAACGCATGGTGTACAAGTCATTTATGTTAATGAGTCAAGAATGAGTACCTTTTTGACGAATTTTTTGGGATTTTTGTTTGAAATTGTTGAATTCGGCATATTGAACATCTAAGGAAATCGGGCTAAAACCGCTTTGAAAAATGGTAGTGTTTTGACGCCGGATTGTGGATCCAATAGTGGCAAAATTGGCTCCAGGGCAAAAATTTGTACCCATTGAATCCAAAAATGCACTAAGATATGGTAATCCTAAACCTTCACCTGAAAATTGAAAGAGTTATAAATATCGGAAAATGAAACTGACTTTCCACAATCTTATTAATTCTTTTAAAAATATAACATTGTTTAAATCAAGCAAGGCAACGAAATATAAATGAATCTTAGTTAGGGGAGGCGGGGCGGTCCGTGATGGCCACCCCATCACGCGTGGAAACAACACGAACACCGCCGCCGCCTACTTTATAACGCGTGGTGAACTTAACGCGTTGTGTATATCACGCATTGAAATTGTTGAATTTTGGAACGATGATGGGACCAGATGGATGGGCTGCAGCAGGAGGTAGAAAAAGACGATGCATGCTTTATTTTTATTTGGTTTTTATATTGGGCCTACATAATTTAATATATTTTCATAAAAAATTATGAAAGGCTCTCTGAATTAAAAACAAAAGATATGATTATGGGCCTACATAATTTAATATATTTTCATAAAAGATAATTTATTTGGTTTTTATATTGGGACCAGAAAACTGTTTTTATGAAAAACAGAAACACAGTTTTTTTATATAAAAACAGAAAAACAATTTTTTTATAAAAACAGAAAACTGTTGTAATTTTAATGAAATTTATAATTTTAGTGTTTTACATATACATTAATTTAAAATAAAAAAATAAAAAAATTTATAATTTATAACTTATTTCTAATTTTAAAATGAAAATTAAAAAAATTTGGGAGTGATAGAATTCCATCACTAGTGATACCACCCCCTACATTTCTATCACTAGTGATAGAATATTGGGTGATGACATGGCATGAGTTGATTGGTGCTTGGTAGTGATAGAAATGTATCACTAGTGACCATCCCTCCTCCCCTTAGTACTTAGTGATAAATATTTTTTTCAATTTAATATACCTCAAGTAGAAGATAATAGCGCATATTTTTTTAAATAATAATCGAGTTTCATAATTATTTACTTTAAGACAAAAAATCATTAAATACTAACTAAATTCATATATATTTCATTCCCCTCCCTAAACATAAAATAATTAACATTTATAAAAAATAAACTAAAAAAATTAAGTGAATATGAACCATAAAAAAAAACTTTAAGTGATTTTAGTGAAAAGGTTAAAAAAATTTGATTTGATTACTTTTGTATAAAGTTTCTCCTTAAAAACCTACACAAACATTAAGTGATTTTAGTGAAACAATTAAAAAACTTGATTTAATTACTATTGTATAAAGTTATTCCTTTGAAAACCTACTACAAATATTAAAGAGGAGTTTGGTTCGTGTAATGTTTTGGAATTTGTATAGGAATTAAAATTTGAAAGAATTGGATTTGGAATTTAAACATTCCAATGGGAATTGGAAATTGTTAGAATTGGAATCTCAATTCCATTTTTGTTGTGTTTGGTTGTCAAATGAATTGGAATCCATCACCTCGGTACCCACAACCCCCGGTTCGGGTGGAAACAATACGGGTCGAAACGGTACGGGTGGAAACAATATTGGTCGAAACGGTTCACGTCGAAACGATTCACGTCGAAACGGGCGTCGAAATGATACGGGTCGAAACGGTTCGCGTCGAAATGGTTCGATTCGAAACGGTTCGATTCGAAACGGTTCGCGTCGAAACGGTACGGGTCGAAATAGTTCGATTCGAAACGGTACGGGTCGGGTCGAAACCAATACAAGTCGAAACGGTACGAGTTGAAACGGTGTGGGTCGAAACAATTTGGGTCGAAACGGTCGAAGATTCCAATGAATTTACTTTAATTCCTTCACAGATAGGAAGAATTTTGAATTCCTTTAGTTCAAGGAATTTGAAGGATTTCATGCTCAATTTCAATTTCAATTCTATTGTCAACCAAACATATGAAGATTGAAATTTAGATTCCAATTCCTCTAAATTTCAATGAATTCCTGCGAACCAAACGCGCCTAACTGATTTTAGTAAAACAATTAAAAGGCTTGATTTAATTAATTAATATTGTGTAAAGTTACTCCTAAAAAACAAAACGTAGGACAAACATGTATGTACCCATGAAATCAATTATAAGACGGACATCACAAACACGACCAGCAGGAGAACCGAAGAAGGTTTCGCCGTTAGGTGGAAGAGCAGCATTTTGTCCAAACATCGCCACTAAAGCGCCAGTATCGGAATTCGAATCACCGAAGTTACGCCACCACAGTGTAAGTTTATGTCATTTTAGTTTCAAAATATTTATTAAAAAATTGTGAGGCTAAACGTACACCCTGGTATACTAAACATATGAAATAGAGAGATGATGTTACTGATTTAGAAGGCGTGGACGGGTACATAAGGTAAAAACATAGGAAAGGGGATACGTTTAGAACACTCAAAAAAAAACTTTATACGCCACAACCACATCAGTGCATAGCTTTATTAGAAAGATAATTTTAATTATTAATTAGAAAAAAACAGGTATCACTCTTTATAAAAACAACTAAACAAGAATGAAAAAAAAGAAAGTTTTTTCTTTAACAACAATCTTTTTAACATCTTAATACCATCTTACCTTAAATTTGCAATAGTTTTAACTCATTTCAGATAAACACCATACTAGTATATCATATATATATAATGGGTAAACCATACTGGTATATCATATATATATAACCGGTAAAAAAATAACAGGAATAGAATATTGCTTTGTATGCACCCGGATTAAAAATAAAGTGACAATGAGCAGAGGCGTAACTTTGTTGGGGCCGAGAGGTACCCGGTCCCCGTCGATGTTTCACTCATTAGTATGAATTTTTCGTTATTTTGTTTGAAAATTTTATACGTATGAGTCAGGCCTCCGCCTATATTTCGCCCATAACTTTCGGCCTCTGCTGAACTTTTCTTTAAGCTCCGCCACTCACTATAAGATTAGTTCTATTTTGGTGAGATCCTTGAGAATTTAGAAATTTCCAAAATGGATTCTAATAATAAAAGTTAATATTCCATTTACATCCATCCAAATGTCATTATTCGAACCATATACAAGAGATATTACTTTTTTGCTTTTTAATTATCTTTTTTTTCTCTTGAACGTTGTGAATTATTTGCGAATGTCGGGAGGTCTAGCATACGTTGTTTTAACTGGCTTCGCGCTAGAGAGCCCCCTCGCACAACAGATCCCCAATTTAAACCACTCAATGAGAAACCGCTATCATCCAGACTCGAACTTGAGACCTAGAAAGGAAAACTCACTCGAACCTACCATAGGTGGAACTTAAATACCCGTAAACACCACTAAAACACCATAAATAGAACCTAAATAATCGTGGCTGTTTTTAATTATCTCATGCTCCATTTTAAGTCATTGTATATTATTATTCTGACACTGTCCAGGAGATATTACTTTATCACTTTTTAATCCAATGTACGATAACACAAGTTTACCAAGAGATATTACTTTATCACTTTTTAATCCAAGTTTAGAAAAAACTTACACATATAAACGCAAGATTATGTTATTCTAGTGCTAAATAATATAAAAGAACAAATAAATATATTGGTTTTTTTTTTAATTTACATAAAAAAGCCTGAATCTTTCTTTATAAAAAAAACTAGATGTATACTCCCGTCGCGTTGCGGCGGGGGCTCAGAAGCGTCGAAAAACCATCAAAGTGTTTCAGCATAAGAAAACATGCAGTTAGTCAAGTCTTTTAGATGGTAATTGAAATCATATTCTTCGAGCAACGTAGGATAAATCTAAGCAATTTTTTCGGTATATAAAAGCATAATTTAAGTTAGCAACCTTAACAATAGTAATTTATTTATTTTTAAGTTTGTAGCGTCCAAACAAAAACGACATGATATCATTTTTTCCTTGAAAGACATATAATACAGAATATCAATATTGATTTGTGTTTGAATACTACAATACTTGTCCTTTTAACACATGGATAGCAAATTTCCAAACCTATCCCTTCGTCTTCCCTACACAGTACCATCTTGCCAACATGTTAATCTTCTTTATTGCTACTCTGCCAACAAACCCGCCTTTTTAAAATTCAATATCAAAAGAAAAAGTGCAAAGTTAATATCTAAGAATTTGCAGTAATCGAAAGTAACTAAACAGAGTTGTAGGTCCCCTTGAGTCGTATGGATCTTTCACAGAATTGTCAATCTAATCAAGAGTGCGGAATCCTCTTGATCAGAATATAGCAGAATGAGTAGAAACAGAAATCACTTTCAAACTGGGTTTCTATTGATTATCAATCACTCAAGAATTACAACCAATCTAAACCCTAACCACCACAATTTCGTCCAAGCCTAAAGCCTCTCACGAAATTGCTCTCACACATTGTTTTGGCTGATCAACCTAAACCCTAAAGCCTAACCTTGTTTATATAACACAAGGTTGCAACTTTAGGCATGGGTTCCTACATGGGCTAGGCCCATTTCGTCCCCCATCACCCAATGTGGGTTTTGTTTAGCCCAAACTCTATAATCAAACTATTACAAAGCTAAACCCGCTAACCGTTTATCGTTTAACTAATTACAAGATATTCAAAGACCAAATCTAAGCTGTTGTCACAAACATGCACCAACAAACTCCCCCTTGACAATAGCTTCATAAAATAACTTTGTCTTCAGTCTTCTTGCAATCTTCATATAATCTTGCACCTTCTTTGGTCTTTGGATAGCTTCAGCTTCAATAGCTTCTGTCAGCAACAGACTCCCCCTAAGCTGATGCATCCAATCACCAAATCTTCAAAAACTTTAGCGTTTGAGGAAACTCCAGTTCAGCATTTGAATAGCAATCTTCAAACTCTTCAACTTTGTCTGCAATGTAGAAAGGAGGTTCTACCATGCATCCAATCAAACTCTCATCTTCACAGCAACTCATCACTTTAACTTATCAGCAACACACTGCTTCAATCTGTTTACTATAAAACAAACATCTCGAGAAACCATAAGAATTTTTCAACAAAGTTAAATAAATTATTATTATTCAAGAGACAGTTAAACTGTACCACAGATTAAGCATTTTCAACTTATCACCAACACGCAAAACTTTTTAATCACACACCCTATAACCCGCATGATATAAAATTTTGAACTCACTTTCTAACACTGTCTCCCCCTATCGGTAACAATTCCTCCAAGAATAACAGTTTTCCGTACGTTAAGAATTTTAAACAGAAAAAGACACTATTTTTTTATTTTTATATTTTTCTGAAAGCAAGTAAATACGAAAAAACAATAAACACTCTGTTTTTGTGAGAATCACTGGTAAGAAGATCATATCAGCATAATCAAACTGTTTCACACAATTAGATAATTCTTTATGTAATTTTTCGTGAAAAGCAGTCCAAGACGATTACCAGTATGTTTGTCCACTTAAACAAAATGCATGAACATTTCAAGTACCATTACCGTATGATACGTTAAGGTAATATTAATTACTGAGATACTAGTGTGTCCCACTTCAGGATATACCCCCGCGATCAAGGTATGCACAAAGATTCATCGTCGTAGGTGAGTATACTGAATTCATCCGTTTTATTTTTCAACGTTTAGATAATTGGTGAACAGGTCAGTACTTCCGTACAGCAAAGAGACCAAAATATCTAACGAGGGCTAAGACAAATACCATTTTTGGTACGATTTATGCTTTTTGCACATTTGAATGACTCTCTATGAGAGCTTCTTCATTTTCAAGGTTTTGGCATTTTTAGCTCTTTTAAGATATCCTGGGTGTGTCTAGGTCAGCATATATCTGGATGCAGCAGAAGAACACCGCTGATATCCCCAAATGAAATAACAGTATAAAGACCCAAAACTTCAGATTTTGGCAATCTATCAACGCAAGATTTAAGGTCATTAAACCATACACCACTGATGTGTTCCCCACTCATATTCAGTTTATTTAGGTTTATATCACATTGGTAAGTTGATTATTTCATGCTTTTTGCCTACTGGTACATCGTATAATGAAGCTGCTAACACACTTAAGCAATTTAATTTCAGTTTCAGTGTGACAGTCTAACCTGCTGATGTACTATCATTTCTCCTTTTTCACACAGTGATAACTCATATTTGATTTTTGATTTTCTATTTTTTTTATTTTTCAAATTTTTTAATGTTTTTGTATTTTTGATTTTTAAGAAAAGCAATAAACTATTTACAAAAATTCTTATGAAAAAACAGTTATTCAGGATTCCTCATCCCGTTGAGTTCGACTAAATGTTCAAAGCGAGCCCTGTCAAAAGCTTTAGTATAAAGATCTGCCAGGTTATCTAGTGTGTCGAATCAGCACTTTGAACTTCAATTTAAATCAATCAATATAAATATATCAACAATCTCACATCCCCCTTTATGTGCCTGAAGCAGCCAGTATCAACATAAGTTGATAATCCTCCTTAGCAGCTCCTGCACACACCAACTAAGAAATTAGTTAGATTGGGGGACCCAAGCCTTAATGGTCTTGGGTCGTCCAAATTCACCAACCACTGGAATATCCATCCAATATCCATTACTCCTAACTGGAGTCTTGAATCTCAGACCTGTTGATGGAATTTGATTTTGATTTCCACTAGGTCTTTGGTCCTGAGGGTTCCTATATGAGTTTGGACTATTTGACCTTTGAAAATTTTGATTCTGATATCTTGAATTTTGATTCCAAGAAGCATTATTGTTGTAATTTCTAAAGCCATTGTTATAAAAAGTTCGACCACCATCATTTTGGTATCGATTTTGATATTGACCTTGACTTCTAAAATTATTTGAATATCCATTAAAATTGTTCATTCTATGTGAACTGCTTCTAGGTCTCTCATATCTGCCTGGTGGAGATCTAGGCTGAAATCTAGGTTGATTTCTTTGAAAACGTGGAACTTGTGGAGTTCCTTTTCCAGCCTTATCTACACCAACAACAACTTTCTCTGGTTGCTTAGGAGCAGATTTCTTAGGAGAATTTGATCCTTTCTCCTCACTATCACCTTTCTTCTCTGGTAATTTCCCTCTCTGTTTTTCACTAAGTTGTGATTCACTCTTTTTGTTAGGACAGCAGCTAGCTACATGTCCTTTGATGTGACACTTGAAGCACGATCTCCTCTTCAAAGACTTCTTAGCTGGAGTCTTTGAGGTAGATCCCTTATCAGATGGTGATGATCCCTTGGATGAACCTTGTTTAGTTTGCTTGAATTCAGTTTTTTCTTTGTTTTTATTTTTAGCAAACTCTACATTTGATTCATTTTCAATAACAGTTGTTTCATTTTTCATATCACTACCTTGAACAAAATTAATATTTTTAACAAAAGCTTAATTTTTATTCTTAGGCGGTGAATTTTTCCTTTTCAAATCATCACTCTCAGATCCATCACCTTGACTTGATGTGGATGCGAAACTACTTGGTGCGGATGCCATAAAGTTTGCTAGCTCATCTTCACTAGGCAGGAATGAATAGTCATGACTAAGAGGAGGTGGGACTTCATTAAAGCCCTGGAAGCCCACACTTGTCTTGTCATTACTCTTCTTTAACCCACCCATCATGTGTTTCATTACAAAAGACGAATCTCTGAATTGACTCAATTTCTTTTCAAGTTCCACAATTTTGAGTTGTGCATCTGACAACTCTTTGCATTTTTCAGAAATCTCTTTTGTTTTCTCAGCCATCATGTCATGAGCTAAGTCTATGACTTGAAGTTTTTCATTTAGTTTGCAAGTTAAAGCATCAATTTCAGCTTCATAACCTTTTATCTTCTTCAAGTATGACGATTCAATTCTTTTAGCAAAAAAAATTGATTCTTTAATGTTAGACATCTCGCTTATCAAAATTTGGTTTTGTGTTGACAACCTGTCAACCTCACCCTGTAGTTCACGACATCTCAAACATACAGAATTAGATTGTACCTCTTTCTCATGAACTTCTGTATTTTCATCAGCAACAACCTGTTCAGCTTCACTTTCTTTCTCTACTTCAGCATCCACTTTTGTTTCAGCATTCTCCACTTTAGATTCAGCATTTTTCACTTCAGATTCAGCATCACTCACAGTAGTTTCAGCCTTATCAACTGGCACTATCTCTGCCATGAATGCCTGAGTGGCACTCTCATTCCCCTGATATCGCTTTTGTAATGCATCCCACATATCCTTTGAATTAGTGTACTTTGTGAAGGTATGCTTGATGCTATCAGGTAAGGACATCTTTATCGCAGCCAAGGCTCTCTTTTCAGCCTCATACGTCTTTTTATCATCCTCTTTCATGTTCACATAGTCTGTTCTACGTGGTCTGCCCTCATAATCGTGTGTTGGGTTTATGTACCCATCTTCAATACAGATCCACATGCGTGCATCCTGAGATTCAATGAAGGATTTGAAGTTGTCCTTCCATGTAAGATAATTCTCCACCTTCATCATCTTAGGTGCATTCAAATTCGTCATTTTTGACATTTTAACGCAACAGACTGGTAAAACCGTACAAAAAATCTCCGAAAACAGTGGTTACCAAATTACACCGTTAGAATCGTCTCGAAAAGACAAATCCAATGATATATAATGTCGAAAACCGAATTCGGGTTTTTTTTTTTTTACCCTAAAAATCCAAGGAATTCAACGGTCCAAACGGTTCTGTCTAACGGGCTACGGATCAATTTCTATTTGCAAAACACTGAAAGTTTATCGACGCTTGCCAACTGAAATTCCACCCTGTTAAATTCGCCGGTTTTTAAATTTGCTGATAATTTCGCTGGTAAATCAGAGAATTTCGCTGGTAAATCAATCAAATTCGCTGGTTTTTAAATTTGCTGATAATTTCGCTGGTAAATCAGATAATTTCGCTGGTAAATCAGTCAAATTCGCTGGTCAAGTATGCTGCTTAATTTCGCTTAATTTCGCTATAACGACGACTGTAAAGTCGCTGAAAACCGTGGTAATTTCGCTGTGGAGAATTACACGGTTACCAAAGTCGCCTTTGGATTTTAGGTTCGCCGGTAAGTTCGCAAGTTAGTTAAATTCGCAGGTCCAGTCTGCGAATTTGTTAATTTCGCCACCCAGAATATGGAAATTCAATCTTTTTCAAATTTATGAGATTTTCCAGATTCTACCAACACCTTCCTGCAGAATCGAAACAGCAAACTAATCAGTAATTTTCGAAAACAATATGATGAACACGAAGAACAGTCTTCGAATTCCAGCCAAATTCTTCAAACAATTAACCAGTACTATCTCCAAAACCTGCAAAAACAGCAAACAAACAATGCAGAAGATCAAAACAGCCAACAAAATTCGAAAATTTTTATCAAACACACAAAAAATTTCGAAACCCTAATGTTTTCAGGTTTCAAAAATTCGAAAATCTCCCTGCTTCTCCAAGAACAATTCTGAACCGAGCCTTCAAGAGCCTAACGCTCTGATACCAATTGTAGGTCCCCTTGAGTCGTATGGATCTTTCACAGAATTGTCAATCTAATCAAGAGTGCGGAATCCTCTTGATCAGAATATAGCAGAATGAGTAGAAACAGAAATCACATTCAAACTGGGTTTCTATTGATTATCAATCACTCAAGAATTACAACCAATCTAAACCCTAACCACCACAATTTCGTCCAAGCCTAAAGTCTCTCACGAAATTGCTCTCACACATTGTTTTGGCTGATCAACCTAAACCCTAAAGCCTAACCTTGTTTATATAACACAAGGTTGCAACTTTAGGCATGGGTTCCTACATGGGCTAGGCCCATTTCGTCCCCCATAACCCAATGTGGGTTTTGTTTAGCCCAAAATCTATAATCAAACTATTACAAAGCTAAACCCGCTAACCGTTTATCGTTTAACTAATTACAAGATATCCAAAGACCAAATCTAAGCTGTTGTCACAAACATGCACCAACAAGAGTAATCAAATCAATTGCAACTGAAGTAAAAAAAACATCAAAACGAACAAAGTAAATCAACTATTCTGGTGGTGTGTCTACACAACAGCAAATTGATCATAAACATTCAGACAAATAAATGAAATTGACATCTCTCTAAAATTTGCAATCCAAAAATTTAATTATGTAAGTCTCAGAACGATGTCATCATAGACTGTACAATAGGGATTCTAAGCAAGCAACGAAACCCTTTCATATCGTCCGAGAAGGAAACCGGCCGGCAGCAAACCCTTGTGTATGAACAAAAGTACCGGACCACTGTACAGACCCAAAACGATAGCGCGTATAATGTCGGCGAAAACGGCCAGCTTTATGGCATCTCTGATGATACCATCATCATCATCGACACCGTACAAACCTACCGCCATCCAATCGACGGCCAGAGCTTTCGAAAACAGAAACCCTCTATGCTTCTCTCTATGGAACCCCCTATTTGTTTCTCTCTTTACAAGAAGAGAGTTAGAGTAACTCCCACTCCTCAATGATGAAAGTATCAAACCTGTCGCCATTGACGGTCGGAAACGCCAGCAACGAAGACGACGAAAACCCCAAAGGGAACCCATTGTCTGCCTCTCTTCTCGATAAATAACACATGGTCGTCGACCGTCGACACCAGAACGACAAACTTTTAGTGCGAGAATGTCACACCCCGATTTCCATGTGTCACCGGTGGGCCCGGTGGGGGAGTATCGTGACGTGGTTGGCAACGTAATAGTCAAACAAGACAATATTATTATGCACAGCGGAAGCAAATTTAAAATATGATACAACCGAATTTAATATTGTTTATCAATGTAACAATATCCGGAAGTTTATCTACAGTAGGATCGAAACAAAATAATATTAATGGGTCAACAGACTTCAGGCATCCTAAGCTTGCGAGACTTTTTATTGATGCTTAGGAGACAATCCAGCCAATTTCGTTTAGTACCTGCATTCAGTCTTTTTGGGAAAATACGTCAGTTTACACTGGTAAATACAATCAACTGACGCATTTTGGAAAATGGTTTAAAATTGGTTTGGATGCACATGGCATAAACATTTTTATAACTTGGGAGAATTATTTAATATTATAATCTTGTGAACGAATTACATGTTACTTGTGCGTTCAGTCGCCCGGATCTTGTCCAGGTTAAAGATCAATAGACACACCACAATCATAGAGTTATACATTGACAGATGTACGCCTACACCCCGTGCTCAAGTCGTGGCCAATCTCGTAAGATGATGCCAAGGATATCCGGGACATGGTCATTAAACCCCCAAAGGCTGTAAAGTAAACAAGACTGTTTAAACGAGCCGATCAAATTATTCAACTACCCACTTTAACGGTGGAGATTTGATGCCCGATCAAGCGGTATGCTATATACCGTAACCCAAGCCCGTATAGGGAAAATAAGTTAAAAGTATTTACCTGAGCAATGTATAAATCACAATAAGCAAACGCAAGTAGCTTTTACTGGTACTCCTAATCTGGAACGAAGGTTTTATAATAACTTATTAGAATCCTAACGGGTCTTTAATTAAGCTTAAGCTTAGACCGGCTAGTTTCAAAGATACGGTTCGTACGCACGATTAAGCGAAGACCGGATAGAATGTGATTTAGACCCGACAAGTTTGAAGACTTGTTTAATATGGGTTTATTATTCACATTCTGGATTTTGAGATAAAACCGTTAAGGTTTGACCCGTTTCGGCTAATTTATGTAAACTTGTTACATAAACCGAACCGTACGCGTAATAAGCGTGACGGGTATTCATGAGAGCTATATACAGGTTTCCTAAGTTAATTATGCCTCAAATATGTTGTGACATCAGTAAGATGTCTTTCATTATGCCCGAAATGTGTTTAAACACAAACTAGGCCCCGTAGGGGTAGTTTGGTCATTTAAAAGTTTATAAAAGAGTTTAAGTAACAAGCTGAGTTACAGGTCTGATGTTATCAGCAAATATACTCAATTTAATGAGTTATAACAGTAGGATAAAATATATATGTGAAATTTATCAACTATAACCAAACTATGCCCCGTAGGGGTATTTTGGTAATTTCACATAAGCCGAAAAGCTCAAAACCGAAGTCTGAGTTTATCAACCTTTGCTTACTGTTAAAATATTATAATTTGCCTCAAATATCAGTAGGTATCAACCCTTGTATGTTTAAAATACTTCTAGTACATACTATGCGTTATAAACACTTAAAAAGGCGATTAAAGGCCATTTCCGGGTTTGATACTTAAATCTGATATTTTTATATTTCCAGAAGGCTTAAAATAATTTATTTATCATATGTGATCAGTAGCAAAAGGTTTGGAGTCGTTTAGATATGTAAAACCCATTTTATGGCCCGTAAGGGCAAAACCGACATTTACCGAATTAAGCCTACGACTATGAGTTATGCTCAGCCTAAAATTAATTAAAAATCTTTAAAATTCCCAAAATAATATATTGCATCAGTGGGTAAAGATTTTGATATCAAAAAGTAGGCTTAACTAAGCTATACGCTAATTACGCCATTTTATTAACATAAAGCTTTAAATTTGTGATAATGAGCATAACTCTCGATCTACACTTCAAATTGATGTCAAACTTTGCATACAAGTTTATATATCAGTAATTAAAGTTTCTACTCTTTTACTTTTCCAAAAATTACGTTTTAAGGTAATAAGGGCATAATGGTCAACATATGGGCAATTAACGGAATCATGCATATTAATTGGATAACTAATGATCCGAGGTGTATAATCACAGAGGGTTATACTAGCATGTTACCTAGTCCAAATAAAGCTCTAAGGCATTTCTAAAACATGCTTAAACGGGTCAGAACTGAAAGTCAAAGTGAAAGTCAAACTATGTGACTTTCGGTTCCGAACCGGGTCTTTATAGTAAATTGTCGGGTTGAACGTGTTTAGACATGTTCTTACACTCATTACTAAGTATATTAATGATTAAACAGGTTATAAGTGTTCTTCATTGTTATTCATGCATAAATCGCATTTTAAACTTTCTGTTGACTTTTTAATTATACGTTTGACCCGACTTTTGACCTAGTTAGAGTGGTGATCAGGGGAAACCCTTTTGGGGTTTTATTACCCACATAAATACCAACTTATAACTACTTTTAATTCGAGATATGACTGAGCCATTGTTGACTAATCTCGAAGTCAAACCGTAATTACGACGGTTTGACTTTTAGCTAAATAACTAAGTTAAACTCAATTTAGAAAGGATTAGAACACTTACTGAAGTCCTAAGCTTGATTAGGGAACACTTGAGAGGAAGTTGAGCTCCAGAAGTGGTCCTCAAATGCAGATGAAGGTGTGAAGAACATGTTGAACACTTGTGGCCTTTTATAGTGGATTCAATCACCACAAGGTGTTGACAACAAGGTCTAGCACACACCACAACCTTCCCACATGTGTCCTAGATGCTTAGGGGGTGTTTTTAGGGGCCAAGAGATGTGGAAAATCGATTGGAATCGGGCAGATTGCACTTCAGCAGGCAAACCCCATTTAATTCTGATCTGGGGACCCCTAGCGTGACGCTAGGCCTCCCTCGCGTCGCGCTAGGCCCTCCCTGATCAGCTTTTTGATTTCTTGCAATTTGATCCTTGGCTCTTCAAAATTCGATTAGGAACTTGTTTTCTTGCATTGTAAACCCTCATAATTGATCTATAAGGGCTTTAAAACATATACCCACTTTGTTAAGTCCCCGGTTAACTTAATTGTTACCCGAAAAGTCCTAACTTCCAACGTTTACGCTTTAACCCCTCGTACACGAATTTGATCATAACTTTCTCATACGATAACGAAACTTTATGAAATTTTAATCGTGCATTCTAGTGAGCATAATTAACCGTTACAAAGCTTCGGGTTTGTCAAAAGGTCACTCAGAGGTATAACTTAAACATGTTGACACATTTAGCCCTGTAGTTTGTAATCTCTCACTTTTAGCTTCGTATGATCCATGATTTATTCGTTTGAAGGTATGAGCACCAAGTAGGGTTAATGTATATTATATTTATTCACTGTTGACATTTAGAATACGTATATTCACATACTTTCCATGATTGTCAACTTTAGTCCTTCTATAATATTTCTTTCACACGTTTAAACATTTGACACGTGTCTACACATTATAGGACGTGAATTTTCGAGGTGTTACAGAGAAGGAGGAAACAGTTTTTCGACGGAGAAAGTGACGATCAAATAAAGGTAACAGGCAAACAAATAACCTATATGACAGCACAAAGTACAATTTGCATAAACAATTCAGAAACCAACCCACAACTTTTATAAACCTCTCAAAAACCACCGTACAACAATGATATGCAAAAGATACAACTACCATTGCAAAGAATGGTTGCTAATGATGTACTAAACTTTAAGCAATGGGTACAACTACTAATGCAACAATATGTTGCAAAATAATAGTATATAAATAGAAAAGAAAACAACAATGGAGTCTCTCTTATGCCCAATTTAATAAAAAAAAATAAGAGTAAATTGCCATAATCGTTCCTAAGATTTAGGTCTATTTGTCAATTTCATCCAAAATGATTTTTTTGTGCCAAATAGCCCTTCACCTTTGGCATTTTTTGCTATTTTCATCTAAACCACTAACTTAGTTTGCTT
The DNA here is from genome assembly GCA_030545235.1 of Helianthus tuberosus. Taxonomy (NCBI): domain Eukaryota; kingdom Viridiplantae; phylum Streptophyta; class Magnoliopsida; order Asterales; family Asteraceae; genus Helianthus; species Helianthus tuberosus. Next base: position 2,899,682 of record CM060396.1, on the reverse strand, counting down.
TTTCTGTTAAGTTGAATAATATTTGAATGAAACTGGCAAATATAAAACCTCAGGGACGATTTTGGCAATTTACTTAAATTATTTTTAATTTCTTTTATTTAATTAATTTTGGGGTAAGTTACATTTTTCGTCCTTTATGTTTGTATCGGATTGCAACGGATAACCTTTAACTTCAATAATTACAGTCACAATCCTTTATTTGGAAAACTCGTTATATCTTTCATCCTTTAGCACTAACAAAGTTAAAAATTTCAATTAAGTTTATTTATATAAGGGCACTTTGGTATTTTTACCAATCTAAATAAAATATTCGTAAGGACCTGCAAAAATGTCTCAAAACGACCAGTAAGTGAAAACCTGGACCCCTGAAACCCTAATGTGCATGAAAAACCAAGAAAACAAGGATTTCTGATTTCAGGCGGGCCGCGTAAATGTAAGCTTAGGCTTACGCGGGCCGCGTCAACTTAAAGTTGACCGGATAAGCGTTCCAGGCCACGTGTCGCACACGTGGCTATAACACCCCGAAAACGGGTTTGGTAATTAAACCCCGTTAATACTAAAGAGCGGGTATAATACCGTTAGCAGAAAAGATTAACCCGGAAATTATTAGGATTCAAATAAATAAGCCTAATAATAAATAAAAAGAGAGCAAACGACTTGAGAAGACAAAGTTCATAAGGAGCCCGAGTTAACGGGACTTAAAATAAAACGGGTTTTTAACTTCTCGAACCTACTAAGTTGGCTAGGAATAATTAACCTAGTTAAGTAATATGAATTTAAATGATAAACTATGAGTTATAGCCCTATATGATTAAAAAATGAAACATGAAGGACTAAAATGGCAAAGTGGGCAAACATGTTTTATTAAACATAATAATAAAACACAACACACACACTCTAAGTGTGTGTGTGCGCGCAGGAACGACCAGGAGCCATGGGGGTTCTATCAAAACCCTAAAACTCATAGAATCCAACCAAATCGAAGGAGAATCAAGCTAAAATTTGGGGCTTTTAATAAATTAGTGATCACCAAGCCTAGGGGATCACAAGGTATGTCAAAATTCGTTGTTTGATTCTATTCAAAATTCTGGATGAACAATTATAATCCGAAATTAGTATTGCATGAATGTTGTTTGGATGAAATAGGAACATTGTAGTGTTTAGGAGTAAACCCTAGACAAGTATATATTGAAATCATGCTTAGCTCAAGTAAATTCAGATTTTTGTTGATGCTAAATTCATGTATGAGATGTTTTTAGGGTTTTGATTGCTAAAAAATAGTGTTATGATGTCAAGAACATGCTTAAATTGAAAGCTGAATTCAAACGGCTCTTGATCAGAATTTACAGCCAACTTGTATTGGCTGTAACCTGGACAAAACGTGATAAAAACATATGTTTCTTAAGTATAAAATGTAATTCCAGGAAATATCTTTAAAACCCCACTGGAATCACATTTTTTCGACGAAAATTGAGCGTTTTATGAATTTTTCCGTATCAAAGGTTCAAGCTGCGTTTTCTGGCAGAATTTGCAGCCCATTACGAATGTCATAACTCAATTTAGGAATTGAGTTATGATCTTAAATTCTTACTGTAGAAAGTTTTAAGTGATTAAAAGAATCTCCAATTGGAATTTCGTCAATCGGATAAACGAGGAATTTTAAATGAATTTTTACGAGTTTTTGGTAAAGAGTTAGATCTTGAAATTTTAACACAAGGTCTAACCCTCCGAGAGGTACGCCACATAAAAAATCATAATTTTTGAAGACTTGTAAACAGGTTAAATAGGTCACCAAAAACAGCCTATTTTCAGTGATACGAAACTTGATTGTTGATGTTATAAATTATGCCCACAATGTTCATATGTTGAAATTATGAATCAAACGCGTAATTTCCTAGTTCGACTAATTACGTGTGATATGGGGTAATACAAAATTTTAATTATGAAGTCGATTTAGCTTATATGCACATATCATATAATTAAGGTTAGTTAACTTTTGAAGAGTTAAACTAACCATGGACGGAGTCGAATAGTAGTTTTGACATGGAAAATACGTAAGGTGGAATAGTCGTGGTTATAATGACTAATCTAACCACCTTGTGAATTATGATGATAGTTTGACTCTTGACAAGCTAGATGGAGGCTTGGGAATGAAGCGGGTTAAACGGAGCAAGTACGAAAAGGAAAGCGTAATTTGGATGCGAGGTAAGTAAAAGCTTACACCCTTTTTAGTATACATCAGTTGTGTGTATTGAAAATGAATAAGGAAAAGTTAGTAATAGAGTTGTAATGTTCCGACGCAAATAATATGAGTCGGAACTAGTGCAATGGTGAGAAATCATAAGCAATGGCAAAAAGAGGTAAATTGGTAAATTAGTCATGTGACGATGAACTAATAAGAAATTTTGAAACATTACGTTATGGTGTAAACCGGAATGGGTAAAAGGGCGAGATGGTAACTAGATATCATCTCATAATGGAAAATGGTCGTTCGGGCTAAACGGGTCAAATGTCATTGGCAAGATCATTTGACAATATTAATTGATGATGGCTTGTTGAGTTTTGTGATTACAGGAAATATCATACGGTTCGCGTTGGTATTAATTAGAAATTAATAGTGAGAGATATTTAAACGGGTCAATCCTATGACTCGAGCCAGGTACGCCTAAATGAATTTAAAGTTAAATGTGCAATTTTGGTCAAATAGATAGTGATGGTCCTTCGCCGTAAAATGAAGGACATAAAATTGACCAAAAAGTCCTTGTTGGGTAAAACGGGGAAACGACCCTTAGAGGTTATTTAGGAATTTGTATTATAATTACGAAGTCCGTAGATATGTATAAAAATTATAGGTAATGACATTCGTGGGGCGAATGTCTAAAAACGGGTCTTATGCGTAAAGCCGTAAAATGTCTAACCGAAGGGTAGAAATTGGGATTTTGGATTCCTTATGTTAAATCCACCACAAAATTGTTGTGGTGGAATAAAATTAGTTGTTTAGTATGTGAATAAAAGATGCGAAGTGAAAAGAGTGACTTTAACGTTTAAATGCTCAAAAGTCCCCTAAACGGGTCAAAATAGACTAAGAAGTAAATTGTGGTTAAATGCTTAGATAGATACAAATGAATCGGTAAATGTAAACGCCTACGTAAACTCTTTGGTGGGAACGAAAACGTTAAGGTTCGACAAGCCCGGGATGGGTAAATATGATAGGAATTAACTATTGATTCTATAGCATGTAGAGTGATGATAATGCCAAACGGGTCGAATAATCACCTAAGAAATTTATGATCCATTCGCGTATAAATCAGATTTTATGCAAACCAAGGTGATAAACGGGTCCGTAATTTAATTACGGACGCGTAGGAAAAAGATTCGTACAAAACGGATAAGTAGATAAAAAGTTATGGCATTTTGAAGTTGTGTTTTTGTAAAAACTTGAGCTGGGCAAAAAAAATGCAGACCCAGAACCAGACCTGCTGGAAAATGGTCTTCCCCGCGCCACACGAAGGGAAACCATCAAACTGGCACGACACGCGGGCGCTGTCGCGGCCCGCGAACGATCTAAGGTAGTCTCTCACGTGGCGCAAGAGACGTAAAACCTGGAAATTTTATTTTATTTTGTTAGTTTGACTATGGAACTTGTTTAAACTCGTTTATAAGTTATCAAAACTAACTTTTTAGTTGGTTTTGATCATAGGTAATGTCAAGGGTTCCCGGATGAAGATTAAGCTCAACGAAAAACCGAACACGATCAAGATACAAGCTTCCGCACTGCGTTTCTTTGAAATTTTTAAACGACAATTTCATTATGTTGTATTATTTCTAAATTGTAAAAGTTTTTAATAAGCCCGTATCTTTATATGAATGTGTATTCGTAAATACACATTTATTTAGCTGTTATTTGTACAAAACCGTTATATAATAGTAAGGGTGTTAGAAGTTGGTAATCAGAGCTCATGGTTAAAGAATAAAGCGTGTTCGGTTCGAGGCTTGATCGCAAATCCGGTAAGTACATGTATGTTAATAGTTTAGTAGGATTAAAGTGTTGTGAACAACACATAGGGTATCGTGTAATACACGTTACACCAACGAAAATGATTAGTATAGTTAACGAAATCACGTTCAGTAAAAAGCCTTGTATTACATTACGTGCATTTATTAATGTTGAAATTACTAACTTTTGTAAATGTTTAGTTGAAGGACACTCGCATCTGAAGATGACGAGAGTTGAACGAATTGTGGATATGACGGTGGAACGGTCCGAGGTATGACAAGCAGAGCATACTCATCAAGGACCTAAATCACGTAACGATCGCGAACAAGGTTAATGACATGGAAAGCCCGATAGGGCAAGCATTTACAGGTGCACATTTTAAATTTATTGCACGAATAGTAATATACAACAAATACGTAGAGACTGACCGTTGCATATGTAATTAAAAACTTGGAAAAAGCCTGAATAGAATACCTATCTAGGATATTATTTCCAAGAAAACTAAATAGAGGCGTTACTTACATGGGATGTAATGTGAAAATTATAAAAGGGCATGTATATCAAGTGTTGAACGCTTACTCTGGGCAAGTAAGTAGTGAACACGTGGTACCATGAACTTTTATGATGGACATACTTACATTCGATGTAGTAAGGACGGGGTGAATGAGATAAATAAAAAAAAGTATCCAAATGAATCAAATGAGCAAAATATTTGATAATAATGTAAACGCACAGCCGGGTGGCGAAAGCGTATTACATTAGGATAATGAGCCTGAGTGAAGGGACAAAGATTAATGTAAAATGATTAAGATATGCATTGGGAGGGGGTGTACTTACACTCGAACCCGAAGAATGAAAAATATGTAAAACGATTAAGATATGCATTGGGAGGGGGTGTATTTACACTCGAACCCGGAGAATGCAAACATGTAAAATGAATTAGATATGCATTGGGAGGGGGTGTACTTACACTCGAACCCGGAGAATGCAAAAATGTCTCTTAACAGGCCATTTTTGTAAAACGTCAAACGTGAGGACAAAGTCGGAATATAAAAGTGAAGCGAAGTCTTAATGCATACCGGAATGGGTTGCAATAACAACGACTTCGGTAAAACACCCGGTTGATGGGTAAGGATTTAAAAACATGCGTAGACCGAGAAACGGGAACTAGGATGGAAAGTTAAAAGACTCGGGTTTTGAGTCAAGACTAAAAGACGACAAGATGATGTAAATAGAAATTTTGATAAATCATGTTCAACTATTTTAAAGTTGAACGGGTCGAACAAAGAATGAAGTTTGACATCCATAAATGATAAAATTTCACATGAATAAGTCAAACGGGTTGAATATAATATAATGTCGGATGGCATGAGTAAGCGCAAGCTGGATAACGGTACCGTTAAATGCAAAAGAATAATGAGCCCGGTAATGGGACATAATCAAATACGAATATATGTTAACCGGATAATGGTGAGCATAAGATGAACCGACGCATAAATGACGTGAAAAGTCATAAAGTCGGAAAATTTGTCCGAAAGAAAACAAATGTAGCCTTAGACTACGGTCAAGGTCAAATGAAATACAAAAGCGAAAATAAATGATTCTAAACATAAAAAGGGTACCTTGACACCCTAATTATATATACAGTTAAAAAATCCTAATAAATAGCCTACGAGGCTAAGAGAAAGAACCTACGGGTCATATGGGTTAAGCGTGGGAAATAGTTATAATTCCCCGCATTAAATAATAATGGAAAGGAATAGATCCTCGGAAGTAGCATTCCTAAAAATGAGAGAAAGAGGTATGACAAAGAGGAAACGTAAACTAAAAGCTTAGTCTTTAGTCAAAAGCAACGTTTTAACAAAACATAAGTGGTATGAGTGGTTTAGAAAATCTTAAAAACACATAAGGCCGATGATGGCGAAATAGTATACCCGGGTGACGGGGTATGAAATGAAGGCGACTAATTAGTCTAGCCGGTAAAACCATTCGAAGTCAAAATAAGATTAGGAATTATGCAAAGCGCTCATCTATATAAGATAAGCGTGAAGTAAAAATATTGAAAGACTTAGTGACCGGGTGATCAAATAACAACTTGGTCAAATAGACAACAAGGATAAGAAATACATGATAAAAGTTACAGCCCATGAGGCCATACACATGAAAGACGCGCACATCAATACAAATGATCACTATAGACCGAAAAGAAGGAAAACCTTGAAAACGAAGCTAAGTTCGTTTGGTTTAATCAACGAACTACATAAAGAAGGTTTCGGGGACGAAACCTCTTTAAGGGGGGTAGACTTGTAACACCCCGAAAACGGGTTTGGTAATTAAACCCCGTTAATACTAAAGAGTGGGTAGAATACCGTTAGCAAAAAAGATTAACCCGGAAATTATTAGGATTCAAATAAATAAGCCTAATAATTAATAAAAAGAGAGCAAACGACTTGAGAAGACAAAGTTCATAAGGAGCCCGAGTTAACGGGACTTAAAATAAAACAGGTTTTTAACTTCTCGAACCTACTAAGTTGGCTAGAAATAATTAACCTAGTTAAGTAATATGAATTTAAATGATAAACTATGAGTTATAGCCCTATATGATTAAAAAATGAAACATGAAGGACTAAAATGGCAAAGTGGGCAAACATGTTTTATTAAACATAATAATAAAACACAACACACACACTCTAAGTGTGTGTGTGTGTGTGCGCAGGAACGACCAGGAGCCATGGGGGTTCTATCAAAACCCTAAAACTCATAGAATCCAACCAAATCAAAGGATAATCAAGCTAAAATTTGGGGCTTTTAATAAATTAGTGATCACCAAGCCTAGGGGATCACAAGGTATGTCAAAATTCGTTGTTTGATTCTATTCAAAATTCTGGATGAACAATTATAATCCGAAATTAGTATTGCATGAATGTTGTTTGGATGAAATAGGAACATTGTAGTGTTTAGGAGTAAACCCGAGACAAGTATATATTGAAATCATGCTTAGCTCAAGTAAACTCAGATTTTTGTTGATGCTAAATTCATGTATGAGATGTTTTTAGGGTTTTGATTGCTAAAAAATAGTGTTATGATGTCAAGAACATGCTTAAATTGAAAGCTGAATTCAAACGACTCTTGATCAGAATTTACAGCCAATTGTATTGGCTGTAACCTGGACAAAACATGATAAAAACATGTGTTTCTTGAGTCTAAAATATAATTCCAGGAAATATCTTTAAAACCCCACTGGAATCGCATTTTTTCGACAAAAATTGAGCGTTTTATGAATTTTTCCGTATCAAAGGTTCAAGCTGCGTTTTCTGGCAGAATTTGCAGCCCATTACGAATGTCATAACTCAATTTAGGAATTGAGTTATGATCTTAAATTTTTACTGTAGAAATTTTTAAGTGATTAAAAGAATCGCCAATTGGAATTTCGTCAATCGGATAAACGAGGAATTTTAAATGAATTTTTCCGTAAGCTGCAGTCAGAAGTGACGAATCTGATTGCAGCTTAGTAAATGAATTTTTACAAGTTTTTGGTAAAGAGTTAGATCTTGAAATTTTAACGCAAGGTCTAACCCTCCGAGAGGTACGCCACATAAAAAAATCATAATTTTTGAAAACTTGTAAATAGGTTAAACAGGTCACCAAAAACAGCCTATTTTTAGTGATACGAAACTTGATTGTTGATGTTATAAATTATGCCCACAATGTTCATATGTTGAAATTATGAATCAAACGCGTAATTTCCTAGTTCGACTAATTACGTGTGATGTGGGGTAATACAAATTTTAATTATGAAGTCGATTTAGCTTATATGCACATATCATATAATTAAGGGTAGTTAAGTTTTGAAGAGTTAAACTAACCATGGACGGAGTCGAATAGTAGTTTTGACATAGAAAATACGTAAGGTGGAATAATCGTGGTTATAATGACTAATCTAACCATCTTGTGAATTATGATGATAGTTTGACTCTTGACAAGCTAGATGGAGGCTTGGGAATGAAGCGGGTCAAACGTAGCAAGTACGAAAAGGAAAGCGTAATTTGGATGCGAGGTAAGTAAAAGCTTACACCCTTTTTAGTATACATCAGTTGTCGGAACTAGTGCAATGGTGAGAAATCATAAGCAATGGCAAAAAGGGGTAAATTGGTAAATTAGTCATGTGACGATGAACTAATAAGAAATTTTGAAACATTACGTTATGGTGTAAACCGGAATGGGTAAAAGAGCGAGATGGTAACTAGATATCATCTCATAATGGAAAATGGTCGTTCAGACTAAACGGGTCAAATGACATTGGCAAGATCATTTGACAATATTAATTGATGATCGCTTGTTGCGTTTTGTGATTACAGGAAATATCATACGGTTCGCGTTGGTATTAATTAGAAATTAATAGTGAGAGATATTTAAACGAGTCAATCCTATGACTCGAGCCAGGTACGCCTAAATGAATTTAAAGTTAAATGTGCAATTTTGGTCAAATAGATAGTGATGGTCCTTCGCCGTAAAATGAAGGACATAAAATTGACCAAAAAGTCCTTGTTGGGTAAAACGGGGAAACGACCCTTAGAGGTTGTTTAGGAATTTGTATTATAATTACGAAGTCCGTAGATATGTATAAAAATTATAGGTAATGACATTCGTGGGGCGAATGTCTAAAAACGGGTCTTATGCGTAAAGCCGTAAAATGTCTAACCGAAGGGTAGAAATTGGGATTTTGGATTCCTTATGCTAAATCCACCACAAAATTGTTGTGGTGGAATAAAATTAGTTGTTTAGTATGTGAATAAAAGATGCGAAGTGAAAAGAGTGACTTTAACGTTTAAATGCTCAAAAGTCCCCTAAACGGGTCAAGATGGACTAAGAAGTAAATTGTGGTTAAATGCTTAGATAGATACAAATGAATCGGTAAATGTAAACGCCTACGTAAACTCTTTGGTGGGAACGAAAACGTTAAGGTTCGACAAGCCCGGGATGGGTAAATATGATAGGAGTTAACTATTGATTCTATAGCATGTAGAGTGATGATAATGCCAAACGGGTCGAATAATCACCTAAGAAATTTATGATCCATTCGCGTATAAATCAGATTTTATGCAAACCAAGGTGATAAAGGGGTCCGTAATTTAATTACAGATGCGTAGGAAAAAGATTCGTACAAAACGGATAAGTAGATAAAAAGTTATGGCATTTTGAAGTTGTGTTTTTGTAAAAACTTGAGCTGGGCAAAAAAAAATGCAGACCCAGAACCAGACCTGCTGGAAAATGGTCTTCCCCGCGCCACGCGAAGGGAAACCATCAAACTGGCGCGACACGCGGGGGCTTTCGCGGCCCGCGAACGATCTAAGGTAGTCTCTCACGTGGCGCAAGATACGTAAAACATGGAAATTTTATTTTATTTTGTTAGTTTGACTAGGGAACTTGTTTAAACTCGTTTATAAGTTATCAAAACTAACTTTTTAGTTGGTTTTGATCATAGGTAATGTCAAGGGTTCCCGGATGAAGATCAAGCTCAACGAAGAACCGAACACGATCAAGATACAAGCTTCCGCACTGCGTTTCTTTGAAATTTTTAAACGACGAACTCAATTTCATTATGTTGTATTATTTTTAAATTGTAAAAGTTTTTAATAAGCCCGTATCTTTATATGAATGTGTATTCGTAAATACACATTTATTTAGCCGTTATTTGTACAAAAACCGTTATATAATAGTAAGGGTGTTACAGTGGCAGACCTACCTGTGACACGCTAGCCCTAGTCGTGGACTAGGTGGCCCTCGCGAGCCGCGTAAGATTCAAGAAAGGGTTTACGCCGGCCGCGTAAAACCCATTTTTTCAGCTATAAATTGCTGGTGCATGGGACTTGCTTCTGTGCTCGAAAATTTCAATCAAAAAACGAAAGAAACTGCTCAAAATCACACTTTCACGTTGGGAAACGCTGCTACGAATACAGGGTATTAACTCGATCACTGCTACGATACAATGTCCGATCGATTGAAACCGATCCGATGGATGTTTAAGTGCAGCCCAAATCAGGGCTATACTTTGTCATTCGTCGTGAGGGTTTTGATTTCGTGAGCTTATCGTAAATGTTGTATTAAGTTACTGACCTAGTTTCGTGTGCATTGGTTGGAATGTTATACTAATTAATTGGCTTGTATATGTGTGACATTTCTATTTTCTATATTAAAATAAAGTATATAAAACTTATATTATTAGACGGGTAGATTACGGGCAGTGTTGTAGAGATCACTAGGCGTCAGTTGGGCGGTGGAGTACTAACTAGGGATTAATCGGGATTAATCAGGATTAATCAGGATAATCGGGATTAATCGGATCGGAATTTATATATATAATTTTTAAATTTATATATATATATATACACATACATTAATATTAATATCAATATAATACTTAAAAATAGTTCAAAATTCAAACAACTATAAGTTTAAAACATAACAAATCAAATATTTAAACATACACACATTAATATCAATATAATACTTAAAAATAGTTCAAAATTTAAACAAAGAAGTTTAAAACATAGCAATTTAAGTATTTATGTGACAACTCGTGTTTTGTAACCTCTCTTTGTACCTTGATGTAACCAGTGAGAACGTTATGTGATTATATGAACTTGGTTGATTAATTGAATGTTATGTTATGTGTTTATGTGTAACGAATTGTATTTTATATTAACGAACCGATCGCACAACACAACCTGGTCGCACAAGCCCAATCGGGCCACACTTATTGTACTCGAACCGAATGGGCAGCCCATGTAAAGGGTTCGGCCCACTCCCTTTTATGCGCATACAAGCACCCATGTGTGGGGGTTGCTTCTCATTTGTTGCAAAACTAGAACACACACAAACCCTAATTCTCTCTTTCTCTCCTCTCAAACTCGACGGCCAACACCCCTCCTTTCCCTCGAAGACTTCCTGGATTCGGATCATCCTTGTGTTATATCGGTTAGTGTTTTTAATCATTAGTTGCATGATAGATGATGTGTTGGCTTACATGATGATCTAGGGAGGTTATGTGTTTGATTATGATTTATGTTCATGAACTCGGCTCACATGTATAATTGATAATGTTCATATAGCTTGGAATTTGCATGATAATAATCAAGAACCCATTGTATATTACTCGGCTGTGATGTGTTTATGTTAGACGATTTGTTGTGTTGTTGTGATAGAATGCAAACTGGTAATTCAAGAACATGAACTATGTTAATATATTTAAGTGTGATGATTATTATTTATGTGTTATTCATAGTTAGGGTTCATGAGAAATCGGTTAGAATATGCTTGTTTGATTGATGATGTGCATGATCTAAAACTGTTAGATTGTTGATTAATTGTGCGCAAATATGGAAACTATGTAACTGATTGCCATGATTTCGGGATAATTAAAACAAATCACACAAGACCCCTAGTCGCACAAGAGCTGAACGCACAAGCTCTTGGATCGCACAAGATCAGATCACACGAGATCTGATCTAATCGCACAAGTTGGGTACAAACACATAAAGCACATGGTACTGTTTTATTATGCATGATCGCACAAGACTTGTGGACCGCACAAGACAGTGCTGATCGCACAAGGCTTGGGCCACACACAACAGTTGGACTTCACTTATGCTGTTGGGCCGATTAGCCCAAAACACAATCGCACAAGCCATCCGGATCGCACAAGGCCATTCGGATCGCACAAGACCAATGTTTATTTGTTTGGGCCGTTGCATGTTTGTTGGGCCGGGTATCTTTGGGCTTTATTGGGTGAGTCGCACAAGGCTGTTAGACTTGTGCGAGCCCAATCTTTTGAATCGTACAAGTATGAGTATGTTATGTACTTGACTGTTAATGTGTTGCCATGATCAATACGTGTTCGTAACCTGTTAGCTTATGTGTAAACATACGTGCACTACTTGAACCTAGACCTGACTTGTATGGTAACCATGTTAGGACGTGGTTGACCACTAGGAGCTCAATCGACCTTTACTTATTTGCCGAGCTAACCTAAGGTGAGTTCACACTTTCTACAAAGCATGGGATTCCCAGGGGTTGGGAATGGGTTAAGGAATATGGATTCCTCGTCCTTCTTGGGTAGGACAATACGGGTTAAGGAATATATTTCCTCGTCCTCTTGGACAGTTTAAATTTCACTAGACCAAAACTCTATCACGAAGTCCCTCCTTTTTATATCGACTTAATCGCCGGGACAATGGCGAGCGGGTCATTAGTTAGATAGCGCTATTTAGGTCTGACAAGCCTCACACCGTGCCGCAGAGGACGGGCGTGAACTAATGGATTTGGGCACGTCAATGATGATAGACATTGACGCTAAGGGCACATAAACATGACTAAAGTCAGTGGTCGATATGGTAACGAGTCTAGTAGTATATACATGGGGTAGCCCCCACGGCCGGAGAGCCAGATAACTAAACATGGGGTATCCCCACGGCTGGATAGCCAGAGTAAACGGGATTTAAACATAACACGTTTTCAACTATGGGGTAACCCCCACGGCAGGGATGCCAGTTAAAGGAAACTGTTTTTGGAACAACTTAAAACGAACACCCAACTGTGAACTCGCTCAACTTTGTTGTTGACTCGTTACTACATGCTTTGCAGGTCACTAGGTTTAGCAGGAGCTTGCATGGGGAAGAGTCGTTGTGGAGCATGGACATTGTGTGTTCATGATAAACTTAAAACATTAATTATTTATGCCTTGGTTTTAGACATTATGCTTCCGCTTGCAACTTAAACTATGTTTTGTATAGACACCAATTTTATTGTGTTCGATTTTACTATAACTTACATGCTTGTTCAATATGATTGGTGGCTTGATCCTGGTCATGTCACGCCTCCAAGCGGTGATACTCCGCATGTGGATTTTGGGGGTGTAACACCTCGAAAATTCATGTCCTATAATGTATTGACACATGTCATAAGCTTGAACGTGTGAAAGTATACTCTAGAGGGACTAAAGTTGACAAACATGAAAAGTATGTGAATATAAGTGTTCAAATTGTCAACAATGGATAAATATACTTTACAATAACCCTACATAATGTTTATACCTTCAAACGAATAAATCATGGATCATACGAGGCTAAATATGAAAGAAAGTGAGAGATTACAAACCACAGGGGTTAAATGTGTCAACATGTTTAAAGTATACCTCTGAGTGACCTTTTAGCAAACCCGAAGCTTTGTAACGATTAATTATGCTCACTAGAATGTGTGATAAAAATTTCATAAAGTTTCGTTATCGTATGAGAAAGTTATGATCAAATTCGTATACGAGGGGTTAAAGCGTCAACGATGAAGTTTATGACTTTTCGGGTGAGCACAAAGTTAACCAAGGACTTTCCAATGTTTAAACAAGTCTTAAGCCCTTATAAGTAAAATTGAGGGGCTCAAAATGCAAAAATAAAGGGTGGATGACCTTTCGAAGGTCCAAGAGCCAAGGGTGCGAAAAGCTAAGGAGTTTTTGTCCCCTGGAAAAGGCTTACGGACCGTAAGCCCCAAGCCTTACGGTCCGTAAGGCATGTGCAGATGCAGAAAATCGGACAGCTTGCTGTTTTGAGCGTTTAACCAACTTATATTCGATTTTCCACATCTTTGGACGACCCCTAACAGTTCCTAGGCCTTAGGGACATGTGTTAATGATCAGGGATCACTCCTAGCATGATTTGTCAATGATCTATGAGATCAAAAACACTATAAAAGGCCACAATGTTGCAACCATTTGATCACTCATTCATTCTGCATTTCTGGAGCTTCCTGGAGCTTAAGAGCAGACCCTAAGCCTTCCTAATCGTGCATAGGACTTTGGTAAGTATGCTTAACCTTTCTTAGTTGAGTTTTTACTTAGTTTTAGCTTAAAAGTCAAACCGTCGTAATTAACGGTTGACTTAGCGATTAATCATTAATGGTCCAGTGATTAGTCGAATTGAAAGTAGTTATAAGTTGGTAATTATGTGGGCATTAAACCCTTAAAAGGGCTCCCTCTGATTCCCACTCTAACTAGATCAAATGTCGGGTCAAAGTTGATTAGAAAAAGTCAACAGAACCTTAATTTGCGAATTAACACCTAATTAACAATGTAGAAGGCATACATCCTATTTTTAACATTCATATAACTTAGTAATAAATGTTAGAACATGTCTAAACATGTTCGACCCGACTATTTTCTGTTTAGACCCGGTTCGGAACCGAAAGTCACAAAACTTTGACTTTTGCTTTGACTTCAGTTCTGACCCGATTTAGTATGATTTGGAAATGCCTTAGAGCTTCCTTAGGACCAGGCTACATGTTAGCATGACCCTCTGTGGTTGGATCGTTGATTGTCCGATTCGTTTACAAGTTCCCGTTAAATGCCTAATGTTGACCAATATGCCCTTTTGACCATAAAACGAGAATTTTGGAAATGTTAAAGGACAATAATCTTTGCTACTAATTTATAAACATGTCCCTAAAATTTCACATCAGTTGGAGGTCTAGATTAGGAGTTATGCTCATTAGCGTAATTATAACGCCTTTTAGTAATTAAAAGGCGCAATTAGCATAAAGCCTATCTAAACACAATTTTTGACACCAAACCTTTTACCCACTGATGTAATATAATATTTTGAGATTTTTAAAGATTTTTAATTATTTTTAAACTGATCAAAACCTAGGGTTATCGCCTTAATTCGGTAAATACCGATTATGCCCTTTTAGGCCATAAAATGAGTTTCACAAGCCCTTTTGATACCAATCCAATTGCTACTGATTTTATATAATAAATAAAGTATTTTGAACTTTATAACCTGATCAGAAAACTCAGATTTCCTGTATAACCCGGAAATCGCTTAAAATAGATTTTTACGCGTATTAAACGCATAGTTTGGGTTTAAAACCATTTTGTCACATAAGACTTATTACCAATTGATATACCCTGTTAAAATAAGTCATTTTACTGATATATTCGGACCCGAATCTCAGAATTTCAATTAACCTCTTTTATAATCTTTAAAATGACCAAAATACCCCTACGGGGCTTAAATTGAGATTAAACTCGTTTTGGGCATAATGGAAGGTATCCTACTGATATCACAACATATTTAAGGCATATTAACTTATGAAACATGTATATGACTCTTTTGGTTACTCGTTACGCACTATGAGGGAAAAAATTTAGCATGAGTCTTGCTATCGACTCGCCGACAAAAATTTAGCATGAGTCTTGCTATCGACTCGCCGATAAAAATTTAGCATGAGTCTTGCTATCGACTCGCCGACAAAAATTTAGCATGAGTCTACGCTGCTGACTCGCCGACAAAAATGCAGCCGGAGCGTCTTTGGCGCTATGAGGGCAAAATTGTCCTTTTATTTGTTTTTGTAGTTTTAGCGTAATTTAGGTTAGTTAGGTAGTTTCCGTTTATCTGTTTAGTTTCCGTACGTGTCGGGCGAAGGTTCTGTATTGTGATATTTTTAGAACAGTTGGTGTGTCGAAAAAACGGCGAAAAACGGCCGAAACGGTTGCTGGAAATAGCTTCTGCAGAAAATCTGTATCTGCAGCTGATGCACGACCGTTCCACCTGTGGAACGACCGTGCAATTCCGAGCAAGCCGGAACGGTAGATCGCACCCTCGGTGCATTTCCGAGAACACGCTGCTGGGTTTGAACGACCTCGGTGACGCACGACCGTTCCATTCCGGAGAACGACCGTGCGACAGGCTGAGGGCAATTTGGTCATTTTGCACACTATATATACCATTATCTGCTGCAAAAACCATCATTCGCGAACCCTAGCAGCTGCAGCTCGTTCCAAGGCGATTTTTCACCGTTTCGCACGATTTTTCGCACGATCAAACACCCAACTTCGCACGGTACGTCTCTAGTGTTAGATTTCTTGTTTTATTTCCTTTCTAGTGTAGTTTTCTTCCGATTTTTCAAGGAATTTTTAGGGTTCTCTTCATAAACAAATCGAAACCCTAACCTTTGTTAAATCGAAGTATCGTGAACACCCGGTTGATTTGCAGACCCCTGTTGACCCAATACTTGTTGAAACTTTGCAAAATCTGATTGTTCTAAGATCAGGGGTCGAAGTCTGCAGATTCGGAAGTGCACGGTCGTTCCTCGGGTGGAACGATCGTGCATCGCCGGCTGATTCACGATATCGTCTGGTCTGGCCTGTTAGTTCTCGGTGACGCACGACCGTGCGACCCGGAGAACGACCGTGCCATATTGCCAGTACAGTTGGACAGTAGCTTCATAATTGTTTGGTTTTTCTTTTTCTGTTATATTTTGGGTGTACACGACATACTTGCAGATTTTATCTATCGGATCTTGGACCGGAGCACGTACCAGTTAGAGCTTCGGAAGTCTCGTGGCACCAACATCATCTTGAGGGGAGTATTTTTTATCCCTTTCTCTATATTTCGGGTCTCGCATTGGGGACAATGCGAAGTTCAAGTGTGGGGAGGGGGTTAACTTTGTTAACAATAGCTTTGTTTGTCCTCATAAAAAAAAAAAAACAGAAAATCTGAAAAAATCATTTAAAAATACTTGTGTTTTGTATATATGTTGGTAAATAAACCGGTTGGTTATGTTTTAGAAAGCATCGGACTTGATAAAAACTCGGCAAGCAAAATATTTTTGAAAAAGGAAACCGGAAAGCGTGACAAACAAAGAAAGACTTACATGATAGTTTTCACACTTTTACCCATTCTTTCCGTTACGTGAGCATATTTGAGCTTAGATGATTATATATTTGTTCATTTCGGATATAGGAGTGAGCCGGATGTTTTGTGCAATTTAGAACTTGTCACTAGTATGCTTGTTAAGACCATGAACGTGCGGATTTGTGTAAACGTGATAGAGGCACTTAGATTACCCCTTTGTTGTGTACCTTGTTCTTTGTGTTGTGCTTCCCGTTCACCTTATATTACCCTTTAGGATTAACCATGTCGAGCCTTCCCGTTCACCTTTGTTTACCCACATTATCGCCTACTTAACCAAATTTAGCCTTTTTATGTTTTTAAACCTTTTTAGTGTTGAAACTCGGTTAAAATAATAGTTTAACTAGCTTGTTAGTATTTATATTTCATTGTATAGTTTGTAAAAAAAAAAAACAGAAAATAAAACACCCTAAAATAGGGTGAAGTTGATAGAAATCGAGCAATTTTGAATGCTTAAATGTTAAAAATCTTGTTGATTAGCTCGATTGCGCTTTAGTCGCCTTTTTAAGGCGTTTGTATGTAAAGTTGTATTGTTTCGTTGCTAGTTAAACGCTACTACCGAGTTTTAACCATTTTCGCCATTTTAAATGTCCACTTCCATACCCTTCGCCTAAGCCTAACGTTACAACCCGTAAAGACCTCTTGATTTACACTTATTTACATGTTAGTTGGTGGAGACGAGATCTTATGACAAGCTTATGATATTGCACATTTCATTGACTAGGCGTTGAGTGTTTACGCATACACATTTTATGTATGATTCATAAATAAAACCGAGTGTGTGTGAACATTGTGAGTTGGGTGAAGATTAACATGTGAGTCAACTAAATGTTTAGTCTCGGCTTTTTGGTTGTCGCTTTTTAAACTTGCATATGCTTGTTGGGTTTGAATCTTTTGATGTTGTCTTTCGACAAACCGGCTAACCGTTTGTATTTTAGTTTTAAATAAAATAGTGTGTAAATTTTCGTTCTTGTTTGTTTATGTCTTTTATTGCTTTTTAGTTCAGCTTGCTTGAGGACAAGCAAGGTTTAAGTGTGGGGAGATTTGATACACTCTAATTTACACATATTTTAGTCCCCCGTTTTACCCCTATTTTATGCGTTTTTGGCCGTAAAACCGTCGTTCGGATACTTATTTATCTACATTTGTGTTTACAGGCCTAAAACTGCATTTCAGACAAGATGATAGCAAAAACGAGGACTTTCCGGACAAAACGACAAATCTGCGGGCTTTCTGTTTAGGATTCTGATCTGGGCCTGTGGAACGGTCGTTCCACCCGATGCACGGTCGTGCATCTCCGACATCGATGATCATCTCGGAACTGAACGGTCGGTGCGACCTGGCGTGCAACATGTAGCTCGGAAGTGAACGGTCGTTCCGTCCCGAAGAACGACCGTGCAATTTCAGATCTGGTCAACGATCCGATGACGTATGCAGTATGGCGACCCATCTTCAAATAATTCAATAAAGTGAACGGTCGTTCCATATGGGGAACGACCGTGCAACAGCAAAAAAGTATAAAAACACAGCAGAAACTTTCTGCTTGATATTCTGGATTTTTGGAGAGCTCTCAGGCGATTTTCAGGCTCCGGAGGCTTTAGCTTTCACCCGGATTCAAGCCACATTATCCCGATTAGCTCGATTACTACCCGGATCCTTAGTCTAGTACTTGTTTATGGTTTGATTTTCTAATCTTTCCAAGTTTTTGTTAATCTTTCAAGTACTTAGATTATGATTTATGTATTATTGTAGCCTTTGGGCAAAAACACAACAATCCCTTGCTAGATTATAGCCATTAGTATGTTAAACTTTGTTTGTAATGACATTTGAAGTATTTTCTATGATTATCTTTGATGATTAGTTTGCAACCTTGTTATTGATATTGAATTCTTGATTATAAGTAATTATGTTGGATGATTGGTGCTTGGTTAGTTAAGATAGTTGAAAAATGAAGCTTAATTAATCTTGTATTAGTAAACTTTGAATTTGGTTAACTAGTTTAACATGGTTTAAATGTATGCATCATGATACTAGAAATGGTTAGTGATTTAATAAAATGTAATTATTGTTAATCAAGAGAGCTTGCCGTCACGTAAGGACCTAAACGGGTTAGATGGTGTCGTTATGAATTCTTGCCATGATTTGTTAGCTTAGTTAGTAGTTTAGGCCAAAATTGCTATCTTAGTGAATTATTGTGTAAGATTTGTAAAATGAACTCGGTTGTGATTTAATCTAGATTATGCTTATCTCGGTGGTTGCATTGTGTTTATCGGTGTCGCTTTCCTTGTTTAAGTGAGGTTAGAATAATCCTAACGGCTGACTAACTTATTTTTAAGAGATTTTCATAGACATTTATCAATTGCACGTTAAAGAACAATTTTAGGTGGTTAAAGTGTGTTTATCGTTTTAGCTTTCCGAATGATTGTCATGTTAGGATTCCCGAAAGGGATACTAATTGTCTTAAATTGGAAAATTGACCGAATGCTTCTAGTGCCAAAACTGACTTAGTTGACATGCTGTGGTTGTGTATTTAGCAAGGCTTTTTATCTACTATCTAGTATGTTTTTATTTTGTATTTGGTTATGTTACTTTAGTTTAGTTTAAATCAACAAAACCTATGTTTTTACCGGTAGTTTAGTGACAAAGGTCTAGTACTAGTTCTCCGCCCATTTCCTTGGATCGATACTTGGTTCTTACCGATACTTTATTACATATATGATGGGGTACACTTGCCTCTTTCGTGTGTGTTTTGATGTAAAAGTAATAATCACTTTTATAAATTTAAAACCCAATCGTGTGTAATTCATTGCAAAAATTATGTATATATACGCACACGTCAAGTTTTTGGCGCCGCTGCCGGGGAAATGGCGAGTTTTAGGAACGACCCGAGTCATTTGGTTATCGGTGTATATACTTGTTAATATTTGTGTATAATTTCTTGATTATTTATTTGTTTATTTATTTGTTAATATTTCTTGTTTTATTCGATTTATTCATTTTTGCGTTATTTTTGTTTCATTTGTTTATTTGATCCGGGTTCATTTATTCGCTTATTCTTTGGGTTTTCGGCACCCTAAAGCCATTTTTGTATTAGTCGATTCATTTATTTATTTTGTTGATTTTTTATAAAATTTCGGGCTATTTTTCGGATTTTTTTATAAAATTTTCAGCCCTTTTATAATAATTTTCTGCTTCTATTCAGCTGAAAAAAAAAAAAAAAAAAAACCTTTATTATAATAATATTATATGCATGTGTGTCAATTTCTCGTTTGCAGGTTGTTGTCCTCAACCCCCCGCTCCCGACGCTGTTGAGCCTTCAGACGAACCCGAGCGTGATCTGAGGAGACGTCTTCGTGAGAGATCCCGCGCGGTTGCGCTGCAACTCGCAGCAGCTGTGGACGAGCCGGTGGTACCCGCTGAAGCCAAGGGCTCAGGGGACGTAGGAACGCAATCATGGCGGACGACGAGCGACCTTTGAATGAATCAAATCAGCCCGGACGGGCAGGCCTGGAGCCGAGTATCCTACGACCTACTATAGATGCACCTGTTTTTGAAATTAAATCTAGTATTATTAATATGGTGCAGAATCCGAAGGGGCGTGGTAATGACCCGCACATGTAACAAGTGCGGGGACATGAGTCTTGCTATCGACTCGCCGACAAAAATTTAGCAGGAGTCTTGCTATCGACTCGCCGACAAAAATTTAGCATGAGTCTTGCTATCGACTCGCCGACAAAAATTTAGCATGAGTCTTGCTATCGACTCGCCGACAAAAATTTAGCATGAGTCTACGCAGCTGACTCGCCGACAAAAATGCAGCCGGAGCGTCTTTGGCGCTATGAGGGCAAAATTGTCCTTTTATTTGTTTTTGTAGTTTTAGCGTAATTTAGGTTAGTTAGGTAGTTTCCGTTTATCTGTTTAGTTTCCGTACGTGCCGGGCGAAGGTTCTGTATTGTGATATTTTTAGAACAGTTGGTGTGTCGAAAAAACGGCGAAAAACGGCCGAAACGGTTGCTGGAAATAGCTTCTGCAGAAAATCTGTATCTGCAGCTGATGCACGACCGTTCCACCTGTGGAACGACCGTGCAATTCCGAGCAAGCCGGAACGGTAGATCGCACCCTCGGTGCATTTTCGAGAACACGCTGCTGGGTTTGAACGACCTCGGTGACGCACGACCGTGCGACAGGCTGAGGGCAATTTGGTCATTTTGCACACTATATATACCATTATCTGCTGCAAAAACCATCATTCGCGAACCCTAGCAGCTGCAGCTCGTTCCAAGGCGATTTTTCACCGTTTCGCACGATTTTTCGCACGATCAAACACCCAACTTCGCACGGTACGTCTCTAGTGTTAGATTTCTTGTTTTATTTCCTTTCTAGTGTAGTTTTCTTCCGATTTTTCAAGGAATTTTTAGGGTTCTCTTCATAAACAAATCGAAACCCTAACCTTTGTTAAATCGAAGTATCGTGAACACCCGGTTGATTTGCAGACCCCTGTTGACCCAATACTTGTTGAAACTTTGCAAAATCTAATTGTTCTAAGATCAGGGGTCGAAGTCTGCAGATTCGGAAGTGCACGGTCGTTCCTCGGGTGGAACGATCGTGCATCGCCGGCTGATTCACGATATCGTCTGGTCTGGCCTGTTAGTTCTCGGAAGTGCACGGTCGTTCCTCGGGTGGAACGAACAAATCATCGCATCAAAGATCAGGGACTGAATTGCAACATTTGGAAACTTGGAAACCTGCTGAACCACTCGTACGCGGCCCGCGAGGGGCCTGTCGCGGCCCGCGACCCAGCGCCCAGCGACCAGAATGCACACGTGCCAGTTTTCTTGTCTGTTCTGAGTTGTTAACAGCTGTTCTCGACTCATGAACCTGACCAATCGATTTTCATGCAATGTTTGGACAATGGAGCACCTGTTATAACATCAGAAACCCTCTGAATCATCCATAAAATCTGATCAAAGTTGCTTTAAAGGCACCAAGTAGTAAACAACCAAGAACACTTGCAACTTCAATATTCACAAGATCCTTCTCTGGAGCTCTCTGAACGTGAAGACCACTTCCTAGTGATATCTAAGCTCTATTAGGACTATTGTAAGTGTTTACATCATTCCCTAATCCATTCTAGCTTAATGTTTTTACTAAAAGTCAAACACATCGTAGATATAGTTTGACTTTATGATTAAACGAAATGTGCTCAGTCATATCTCGAATCAAAAGTATCAACAAGTTGGTATTTATGAGTATAACAAGCCCCTAAAAGGGTATGTTCAGATTCACACTCTAAACATGCTAATTGTCGAGTCAAAGATCGTTTCAAAAAGTCAACAGAATTGTTATTTGCAAAAATAAGCTTGATTAACAATGAAGACTACATGCAACCTGTTTGATCATCAAAATAACTTTGTAAATAATGTAAGAATATGTTCCTTCATGATCAACTCGACAATTCTCTGTATTACACCCGAATCGGAACCAGAAGTCTCATAAATGGACTTTTTCTTTGACTATCGGTTCTGATCCGTACATGCATGTTAAGATCTGCATTAGAGCATATTTTGGACCAACTTTTATATAAGATTAACTCTCTGGAATTTTACAAATTGATTCCATGATTAACCGATTCATATGCATGTTACCGGTTTATGCTTAAAGTTGACTATTTTGCCCTTTTTAATATAAAACGCGATTTTTGAAAAAGTGAAAGAGTAAAATCAATTGTTACTGATTTATAAACATGCACCGAAATTTTGATATCAGTTTGAGGTCTAGATTAACGGTTATGCTCATTATCGTAAATTACAAGCTTTATGTTACATAAATAGCGTAATTAGCGCATAGCCTATTTTAACCCACTTTTTGGTATCAAACCTTTTATACACTGATGTTATATAATATTTTGAGATTTTTAAAGATTTTTATTTAATTTTTGGAAGAGCATAACATAGGTCTTTAAGTTAAATTCGGTAAATACCGATTTTGCCCTTTTTGGCCATAAAACGAGTTTTATAAATCCGATTGACCCCAAACCACTTCCTACTGATTTTATTTATTAAATAAAGTATTTTGGGTCTTCTGGAAATATAAAAATCTCAGCTTTCTTTTACAAACCTGGAAACGGCTCTAAATCGCCTTTTTAGGCATTTTTAACGCATAGTATATACTATAACCATATCAAGCATATAAGAATTATACCTACTGATGTAATTAGCATATTTTCATATAAAAACAGTAAGTACAACTTTATAAACTCAGACTTCCAGTTTTGGCATTTTTAGCCCTTGTGAAATTACCAAAATGCCCCTAGGGTGCATAGTTTGATTTTAAATGATAAGTTTTACATACGGGTCATATCACACTGTTATAACATAATAAGTTAAGTATATTTTCTGTATTAATCAGACCCATAACTCAGATTTACGAATAAACTCTTTTACAACCTCTTTAAATGACCGAAATGCCCTTATAAGGCATAAATTGATTTTAAATCCGTTCCGGGCAAAATAGAAAATAACTTACTGATATTATAACATATTTAGAGCATATTATCTCAGGGAACTTGCATATGACTCTCATGGTCGCCCGTAACGCACTTTTCGCGTTCGGTTCGGTTTATGTAACTAGTTTACATAAATTGGCCGAAACGGGTCAAACGTTATAATTTTCGTCTCAAAATCCAGAATGTGTTTAGTAAACCCATATTATACAAGTTTTCAAACTTGTCGGGTCAAATTCACATTCCATCCGGTCTTCGCTTAATCGTGCGTGAACCGTATCGTCATTTAAAACTAACCGGTCTAGGCTTAGGCTTAAATAAAGACCCGTTAGAAATCTAATAGGTTATTATAAACCTTTGTTCCAGATTAGGAGCACCAGTAAAAGATACTTGCATTTTTCTTGATTGTGATTGATACTTATTCAGGTAAATACTCTTTGGCTTATTTTCCCTATACGGGCTTGGGTTACGGTATATAAAATACCGCTTGATCGGGCATTAAATCCTCCACCGTTGCGTGGGTAGTTGGAATAATTTAATTGGCTCGTTTAAACAGTCTTGTTCACTTAAGGCCTTTGGGGGATTAATTGACCATGTCCCGGATATCCTTGGCATCATCTTGCGAGATGGCCGCGACCTGAGTACGGGGTGTAGGCGTACACCTGTCTGTATATAACTCTTGAATGTGGTGGGTCCATTGATCTTTAGACCGGACTAGATTCGGGCCACTGAACGCAAGTAACATGTAATTCGTTCACATGATTATTATATTAAATAATTGACCCAAGTTAATAAAAATGTTTTGTGCCTTGTGCATTTAAATCAATTTTCAACCTTTTCAAAATGAGTCAGTCGAATTGTATTTACCAGTGTAAACTGACGTATTTTCCCCAAAAAGATTAAGTGCAGGTACTACACGTAATAGGCTGGCAGGCTTCTAGAGTGTCCACAATAGGTCTCGCAGCTTGGACGACAAATAAACTGTTGAACAATTATCCTATTTTATTTTCGATCCGCCTGTGGATCCGTTTCAACTACTTGTGAGAATTAATATTACAATTTTTATTTAAAGTTGAAATGTATCTATCTTTTGCTTCCGCTGTGCATTATTATATTGTGTTGCTTGTCTATAATGATACCAACGACGTCACGATACCCCCACCGGGCCCACCGGTGACACGTGGAAATTAGGGGTGTGACAGGTTGGTATCAGAGCCAACTCTGAGTGAATTAAACACTAGCCTTTTGTGTTTAATCTCAGTTACACAATTGCACAATCCTCGAATTCTCGAGTCTAGACAAAGAACTTAGGAAATTTCCAAAATTTTGTTTACATTTTCTAATTTTGTCTTATAAATATTTTGTTGTATCACTTGTTTGTTTTTGACAGATAACTAAACATGCCGCCAAGAATGA
Source organism: Helianthus tuberosus (assembly GCA_030545235.1). Taxonomy (NCBI): domain Eukaryota; kingdom Viridiplantae; phylum Streptophyta; class Magnoliopsida; order Asterales; family Asteraceae; genus Helianthus; species Helianthus tuberosus. The sequence goes on along the minus strand of CM060396.1, from coordinate 2,875,027 downwards.
GAGGACGAGGAAGGGGACGAGGAGGATACGCAGCTCCAAATGATCACGAAGCCGGGCCTTCGCACCGGCGAACACCTTCGGGCTCTCATAACACAGATGCCCAAAATCTATGGAGGTCCTTCACTGAACCCGCCTCCACACCATCCATTCCCCACTCATTTGGGCCTCATTCAGAGAATGAGCCCCATCACTCACAGCAGTCCTACATTCCTCTAGGACCCTCATCACCTTTTGACAACACGTCACCCGTCTTTCAGGGCCAGTACAACCCTGACGATTACCTTCAAGAACCAGTGGGTTTTAACCCACTGGGACCGGAAGACCACTTTTCGGGTGGCAACCCGATGGATATCGACGAGGATACTGATCCTGTCATGCCACCCTCTGGAACACCAAACCACCCCATCGAGATATCTGATGGGTCACCATTTCTGGGATCACCTTATAATGGTCCCGATAGTTTCGAGGAGAACTTCAGGCAGCACAACTGGGTGTACACTCCCAGTTACCACAACTCTCCTCTCCACCCGTCCTACCACAACTCTCCCCTGCACCACCAGCAGCAGCCAGAGCAGCAGCAGAATCCATCTACGGATTCTCGATTTGTGGCGGTTACTCCACCGCCACCACCACCTCCGACTCATCCTCCCTCGCCCTCGAGGCGAAGGAGAGGAACGAACGCGAGGATGTCCTCACGAGGAGGAGTGCGTATCCGCACCCCTCCACAGTCAAGCAGCAGCCGGTACTCGCCGGTCCACGAAGAATCGGAGACGGGAGAGTCGTCGCATCCCATCTCTGAAGTAGCAACGGCGCCAGTCGCGCCACAGCCACAGCCACAGCCTCAGCCACCATTGGGATTTGGAGAACCAATCCCCGCTTACACTAATGCTGCAGCATTTAACCCCTTCGAGCAGCAGTTTCACACGGGGTATAACTTTACGGAGGATCCATACTGGATAGCAGCGAACTCTAACACCTTCCACCAAGAGGCTCCCTTCGGAGGTCCCTGGGCTACGGGACCCTCGACCTATGGGTATCCATCATATGGGTATCAATAGTCGCAGCCTCTTCAACCTCCACAGTATCAGCAGCCGCAACCGCCCCAACCTCCGATTTACCAGCCTCCTCAGCCGTCATACTACCAGCAACCACCTCAGGCGCCGACAATGTCGCCACCCCAAGTTCAGGAGATCATACAGGAGATTCAAGGGGTGCGTCAAGAATTTCGGCAGGAGTTGGAGAATAATCAGAGGCGTAACCGGGGAATGATTCAGAAGGTGGTAAACTTGCTCAAGGGTAAGAGCAAGAAGGATTACTAAAATCCTTTGTTTATTTTAGTGATAGTCATGTCCCTGCGTGGACATATCTTTATGTACTCTACCCCTGCGTGGGTAATTTTTCATCTGTTTCGCCCCTGCGTGGGCATATCTTTTATTTCGACCCCTGCGAGGGTTTGTTATTTGTTTAGCCCCTGCGTGGGCATGATATTTATGAAAAGTCCCGTTTAGGGCAATTTTGTACTCATTAATTTTAAATTAGAATGGTAATTTCAGCTTTTCATTTTTAAATTATATGCATAAATATAATAAATGAATAAATGGAAAATAGCATTATTATGGTAATTCACCATTTTATTAATAAGAATTTTAAAAGGTAAAACCTAGCTGTTATGCTATCATAATTTAGCCAAGATGGTACAACCTGTTTAAAAAGATTCCAATCTCTGTTAACATCTGTAAATATGTTAACATTCTTGACTAATGTGGTTCGCAAAATCACACATGTCACCCTTTTTAATAAATCATCCAAGATTATATTTTTATATAATTGAAAGTGACATAAAACCTACGGGTTATAATAAATGTCATATAAAACAAAAGGCAGCCGTAGCTTATAGACTCCCTGCCAAAGGAAGGATTAATTCGTTTTGATTATTCAAACCTTAATCCTATAAAAATCTAAATTTATAATTAAGAAACTGTCTACGTGACTAGGTCTATTGTGCCAATATATATATTTCATTTTAGGATAAAATTATTGATAAAAAGTCCTAAATGAAACTACTTAACAAATTAACTAATATGGCTTTTAATTACTATGGTTAATAAATCGTCAAGAACGATAATACTGGTTAGATTTCTAAATAGACTTTGTCCTTGTTTTATGTAGCATTTAAGACTACATGACTAAGTCTGAAGAAATGAATAGTCATCCAGCAAACAACCCTGATAACACGAAGATACTAGTAACTGGTGCCGAATTGAAAGCATTAGTAAATGAAGTTGTTGTCGAAGCAATGAATAGACAGTATAGTGAATCTAACGGGACCTATAGTAGGACCCGATCTGCAACTCATCCCAAGTCAAAACCCAAGGTTCAGTCAGAGGCTCATAGTAAGCCACCCTCTATGAAAGTTATACCTAAGAAAGAGGAACCCAAGAAAGACAATGACAGGCACTCTTCCAACCAGAACAGTGCCCCCTCTAAGAAGATTGTGAGAAATGATGCGCCTCCTGCTAGAGGATGCACGTACAAGTACTTTGTTTCGTGTAAGCCCCGAGACTTTACTGGGGAGAAGGGGGCTGTCGACTGCATAACCTGGTTGGATGAGATTGATACAGTGGTGGACATAAGTGGATGTGCAGAGAGGGACATTGTGAAGTTCGTGTCCCAGTCCTTTAAGGGCGAAGCCCTAGCGTGGTGGAGATCATTGATCCAGGCCACCGGAAAGGTACAATTGTATAGCATGACCTGGGAGCAGTTCGTTGCTCTCATCAAGGAAAATTTCTGTCCACAGCATGAGGTGGAGAAGATAGAGTCCGATTTTGTATCATTGGTGATGACAAACCTGGACTGCCAAGCCTACTTAACGAGCTTCAACACGATGTCTCGATTGGTTCCATATCTAGTAACCCCGGAACCAAGGAGAATCGCTCGTTTTATCGGGGGGTTAGAACCCGCAATAAAGGCAAGTGTGAAGGCCTCTCGGCCAACGACTTTCAGGTCAGTAACTGACCTCTCCTTGTCCCTCACAATGGACGCGGTCCGACTAAGATCGCTGAGGAACAAAGAGGCCGAGAACAAGAGAAAGCGTGAGGATGATACCTCACAAAGGTCAGAGAAGAGACACAGAGGGAATGACGACCACAGGAAAGGGTCGGGATCGAAGAAGAATGGGCAACAATCAGGGGAAAAGCCCAAATGTAAGACTTGTAGGAGGTATCATTTTGGGAAATGTCGATTTGAGTCAAGATCCCAGTCTTTCACAAGACCCTGTGGAATCTGTAAGTCCACAGAACACAAGACTTTGGAATGTAGGAAGTTGAAGGATGCAATCTGTTATGGTTGCAACGAGAAGGGGCATATTAAGTCAAATTGCCCAAAGAACGCTAAGAAAGCCGAAGACGGAAAGAAGACCAATGCGAGGGTCTTCAGGATGGACGCTAAAGAGGCTATCCAGGACGACAACGTGATTACTGGTACGTTTCTTGTAAATGATATTTTTGCTAGAGTCCTGTTTGATTCCGGAGCAGATAAATCATTTGTAGATAATAAGTTTTGTGACTTGTTGAAATTGCCTGTAAAACCCTTAAGTGTGAAGTATGAAGTGGAGTTAGCTGATGGAACCATAGAAACCGCCTCGACTGTTCTAGATGGATGTGTTATATCCATTAGGAATCACTCGTTTCCATTATCCTTACTTCCCTTTAAACTAGCTGGTTTTGACATAGTGATAGGCATGGATTGGTTATCACACAACCAAGCCCAGATTGTGTGCAATAGAAAGCAAGTGGTAGTGAAAACTCCGTCAGGTGAGTCACTCACTATTCAAGGAGATACCCAGCATGGATTGCCTGAGCAAGTGTCCATGCTCAAGGTATCCAGATGTATGCAGAAGGGTTGTGTCATTTATATGGCACAAGTTACTGTTGATGAGCCTAAGCCGAAAATTGAAGACATCCCTGTCATTTCGGAATACCCCGAAGTTTTCCCAGAAGAACTACCTGGTTTACCACCAGATAGGCAAGTGGAATTCCGAATTGACATCATCCCTGGTGCTGCACCAGTAGCGAGAGCACCATATAGGTTGGCTCCAACGGAGATGAAGGAGTTAAGAACGCAGTTAGACGATCTGTTAGCAAAAGGTTTCATTAGACCTAGCTCGTCTCCCTGGGGAGCGCCTATTTTGTTTGTTAAGAAGAAGGATGGATCGATGCGTCTGTGCATCGATTATCGTGAGCTCAATAAAGTCACCATCAAGAATAGGTATCCTTTGCCCAGGATCGACGATCTGTTCGATCAGTTACAAGGGGCAAGCTACTTCTCAAAGATCGACTTAAGGTCAGGCTATCATCAGTTGAAAGTCAAGGATGAGGATGTACACAAGACAGCGTTTAGGACTCGCTATGGACATTACGAGTTCCTAGTGATGCCTTTTGGGCTCACCAACGCACCAGCCGCGTTCATGGATCTCATGAACCGCGTCTGCAAGCCTTATCTAGATAAATTCGTCATAGTCTTTATTGACGACATCCTCATCTACTCAAAGAACAAGGCTGACCACGAGAAACACCTTCGTTGTATTCTCAAGCTTTTACATCAAGAGAAACTCTACGCCAAATTCTCGAAGTGCGAATTTTGGCTTCGAGAAGTCCAATTCCTTGGACATGTAGTGAGCGAGCGTGGTATCCAAGTGGATCCCGCTAAAGTAGAAGCAGTGATGAACTGGCAAGAGCCAAAGACGCCTACTGAAATTCGTAGCTTCCTGGGTTTAGCCGGATACTATAGGCGATTCATCGAAAACTTTTCAAGGATTGCTGCGCCCCTTACTTCATTGACACGCAAGAAAGTTAAGTTTGATTGGGGCCCTAAGCAGCAGGAATCCTTCGATATTCTGAAGAACAAGTTGAGCAATGCACCAGTACTAACACTGCCCGATGGTATAGATGAATTTGTGGTGTATTGTGATGCGTCGCACACTGGTATGGGCTGTGTACTCATGCAGAGAGGCAAGGTCATTGCCTACGCTTCACGACAACTAAAGATTCACGAGAAGAACTACACCACCCACGACTTGGAGTTGGGTGCTGTTGTATTTACATTGAAGCTATGGAGGCATTACCTGTATGGAACCAAGTGTGTGATCTATTCAGATCACAAGAGCCTTCAACATTTGTTTAATCAGAAGGACTTAAACATGCGACAAAGGCGATGGATGGAAACTCTGAATGATTATGACTGTGAAATAAAATACCATCCAGGCAAGGCAAATGTAGTTGCTGACGCCTTGAGTAGGAAGGAAAGAGTTAAGCCAATAAGAATCAATGCCAAGCGCATTGAAATAAGGAATAGTTTGAACGAGAGGGTGTTAGCTGCACAGAAGGAAGCTGTGTTGGAAGCTAATTATCCTGAAGAAAAGCTGGGAGTAACTGAGGAGCAGTTATCCCGTGACAAAGACGGAATGCTTAGATTGAATGGGCGAATATGGGTTCCTGTTTTTGGAGGTCTCCGAGATGTTATCCTCCAGGAAGCCCACAGTTCCAAATATTCTGTCCATCCTGGAGCTGATAAGATGTACCAGGACTTAAAAGCAAACTACTGGTGGATTGGTTTGAAAAAGTCCGTAGTTGCTTATGTAGCTAAATGTTTGACTTGTGCGCAAGTCAAAGCTGAGCATCAGAAGCCGTCAGGTTTGTTACAACAACCTGAAATTCCCACATGGAAATGGGAAATGGTGACGATGGATTTTATCACCAAGTTGCCAAAGACGAGAAAGGGAAATGATACCATATGGGTCATAGTGGATAGACTAACGAAGTCAGCACACTTCCTACCCATTAAGGAAACCTACAGCTCAGATATGTTAGCCCAGTTATATGTTGACAAGATTGTGGCTTTGCATGGAATACCTGTGTCTATTATCTCGGATAGAGATACTAGATACACGTCACATTTTTGGAAGAGTTTCCAACAATCTTTGGGCACTCGTTTAAATTTTAGTACGGCTTATCATCCACAGACTGACGGTCAGAGTGAGCGTACTATTCAAACATTGGAAGACATGCTACGTGCATGTGCGATCGATTTGGGTGGTAGTTGGGATAAGAACCTACCACTAATTGAATTCTCCTACAACAATAGCTACCACACCAGCATAAAAGATGCGCCTTTTGAGGCCTTATACGGTAGAAAGTGTAGATCACCCATTTGTTGGGCGGAAGTTGGAGAAGTCCAACTGTCAGGACCAGAAATTGTTTTTGAGACAACGGACAAGATTGTCCAGATTCGCGATCGTTTGAAAGCTGCCAGGGATAGGCAGAAAAGTTATGCGGATCCGGATCGTAAAGACTTTCATTTCGAAGTAGGTGATAAAGTGTTACTTAAAGTATCACCCTGGAAGGGGGTGATGAGGTTTGGTAAGAAAGGCAAGCTAAGCCCGAGATACATAGGACCTTTCGAGGTTATCGAACGAGTCGGGTCAGTTGCCTATAAGTTAAACCTGCCTGAAGAGCTTAGTGCTATCCATAATGTGTTCCACATCTGTAATTTGAAGAAGTGTTCTGCTAATGAACCACTGGCTATACCGTATACGGATGTACATATAGATGAAGGCTTGAAATTTGTGGAAAAGCCGTTATCGATTGAAGACCGAAAGGTAAAGAAGCTTCAAAGGAAGCACATACCTATTGTTAAGGTCAAATGGGATGCCCGTAGAGGTCCCGAATACACATGGGAGGTAGAATCCACGATGAAAGAAAAATACCCTCATTTGCTTCAATAAATCTCGAGGTCGAGATTTCTTTTAAGGGGGTGAGGATGTAACACCTCAAAAATTTACGTCCAATAATGTAATGACACGTGTCATAAGCTTTGAATATGTGAAAACAAACTTTAGAGGGACTAAAGTTGACAAACGGTGAAACTATGTAAATTCAAGGGTTCAAAGTGTCAACAATGAATAAATAAGCCCTACAATAACCCTACATGATGTTTATAATCTTAAACGGGTAAATTATGGATCATACGAAGCGAAAAATGAAAGAAAGTGAGGAATTACAAACTACGGGGACTAAAAGTGTCAACATGTTGAAATTATACCTCTGAGTGATCTTTTGGCAAACCCGAAGCTTTGTAATGATAAAATTTACTCACGAGAATATGTGATAAAAATTTCATGAAGTTTCGTGAACGTATGAGAAAGTTATGATTAAAACCATACACGAAAGGTTAAATGCGTTATCGTGAATTTCGTGACTTTTCGGGTGAGCGCAAAGTGAACCGAGAACTTTGCCAAGTTTATAAAAGTCCCTAGGTTCTTAAAAACCAGATTTGAGGGTCTAGAGTGCCAAATAAACGAACAAATCATCGCATTAAAGATCAGGGACTGAATTGCAACATTTGGAAACTTGGAAACCTGCTGAACCACTCGTACGCGGCCCGCGAGGGGCCTGTCGCGGCCCGCGACCCAGCGCCCAGCGACCAGAATGCACAGGTGCCAGTTTTCTTGTCTGTTCTGAGTTGTTAACAGCTGTTCTCGACTCATGAACCTGACTAATCGATTTTCATGCAATGTTTGGACAATGGAGCACCTGTTATAACATCAGAAACCCTCTGAATCATCCATAAAATCTGATCAAAGTTGCTTTAAAGGCACCAAGTAGTAAACAACCAAGAACACTTGCAACTTCAATATTCACAAGATCCTTCTCTGGAGCTCTCTGAACGTGAAGATCACTTCCTAGTGATATCTAAGCTCTATTAGGACTATTGTAAGTGTTTACATCATTCCCTAATCCATTCTAGCTTAATGTTTTTACTAAAAGTCAAACACATCGTAGATATAGTTTGACTTTATGATTAAACGAAATGTGCTCAGTCATATCTCGAATCAAAAGTATCAACAAGTTGGTATTTATGAGTATAACAAGCCCCTAAAAGGGTATGTTCAGATTCACACTCTAAACATGCTAATTGTCGAGTCAAAGATCGTTTCAAAAAGTCAACAGAATTGTTATTTGCAAAAATAAGCTTGATTAACAATGAAGACTACATGCAACCTGTTTGATCATCAAAATAACTTTGTAAATAATGTAAGAATATGTTCCTTCATGATCAACTCGACAATTCTCTGTATTACACCCGAATCGGAACCAGAAGTCTCATAAATGGACTTTTTCTTTGACTATCGGTTCTGATCCGTACATGCATGTTAAGATCTGCATTAGAGCATATTTTGGACCAACTTTTATATAAGATTAACTCTCTGGAATTTTACAAATTGATTCCATGATTAACCGATTCATATGCATGTTACCGGTTTATGCTTAAAGTTGACTATTTTGCCCTTTTTAATATAAAACGCGATTTTTGAAAAAGTGAAAGAGTAAAATCAATTGTTACTGATTTATAAACATGCACCGAAATTTTGATATCAGTTTGAGGTCTAGATTAACGGTTATGCTCATTATCGTAAATTACAAGCTTTATGTTACATAAATAGCGTAATTAGCGCATAGCCTATTTTAACCCACTTTTTGGTATCAAACCTTTTATACACTGATGTTATATAATATTTTGAGATTTTTAAAGATTTTTATTTAATTTTTGGAAGAGCATAACATAGGTCTTTAAGTTAAATTCGGTAAATACCGATTTTGCCCTTTTTGGCCATAAAACGAGTTTTATAAATCCGATTGACCCCAAACCACTTCCTACTGATTTTATTTATTAAATAAAGTATTTTGGGTCTTCTGGAAATATAAAAATCTCAGCTTTCTTTTACAAACCCGGAAACGGCTCTAAATCGCCTTTTTAGGCATTTTTAACGCATAGTATATACTATAACCATATCAAGCATATAAGAATTATACCTACTGATGTAATTAGCATATTTTCATATAAAAACAGTAAGTACAACTTTATAAACTCAGACTTCCAGTTTTGGCATTTTTAGCCCTTGTGAAATTACCAAAATGCCCCTAGGGTGCATAGTTTGATTTTAAATGATAAGTTTTACATATGGGTCATATCACACTGTTATAACATAATAATTTAAGTATATTTTCTGTATTAATCAGACCCATAACTCAGATTTACGAATAAACTCTTTTACAACCTCTTTAAATGACCGAAATGCCCTTATAAGGCATAAATTGATTTTAAATCCGTTCCGGGCAAAATAGAAAATAACTTACTGATATTATAACATATTTAGAGCATATTATCTCAGGGAACTTGCATATGACTCTCATGGTCGCCCGTAACGCACTTTTCGCGTTCGGTTCGGTTTATGTAACTAGTTTACATAAATTGGCCGAAACGGGTCAAACATTATCATTTTCGTCTCAAAATCCAGAATGTGTTTAGTAAACCCATATTATACAAGTTTTCAAACTTGTCGGGTCAAATTCACATTCCATCCGTTCTTCGCTTAATCGTGCGTGAACCGTATCGTCATTTAAAACTAACCGGTCTAGGCTTAGGCTTAAATAAAGACCCGTTAGAAATCTAATAGGTTATTATAAACCTTTGTTCCAGATTAGGAGCACCAGTAAAAGATACTTGCATTTTTCTTGATTGTGATTGATACTTATTCAGGTAAATACTCTTTGGCTTATTTTCCCTATACGGGCTTGGGTTACGGTATATAAAATACCGCTTGATCGGGCATTAAATCCTCCACCGTTGCGTGGGTAGTTGGAATAATTTAATTGGCTCGTTTAAACAGTCTTGTTCACTTAAGGCCTTTGGGGGATTAATTGACCATGTCCCGGATATCATTGGCATCATCTTGCGAGATGGCCGCGACCTGAGTACGGGGTGTAGGCGTACAGCTGTCTGTATATAACTCTTGAATGTGGTGGGTCCATTGATCTTTAGACCGGACTAGATTCGGGCCACTGAACGCAAGTAACATGTAATTCGTTCACATGATTATTATATTAAATAATTGACCCAAGTTAATAAAAATGTTTTGTGCCTTGTGCATTTAAATCAATTTTCAACCTTTTCAAAATGAGTCAGTCGAATTGTATTTACCAGTGTAAACTGACGTATTTTTCCCAAAAAGATTAAGTGCAGGTACTACACGTAATAGGCTGGCAGGCTTCTAGAGTGTCCACAATAGGTCTCGCAGCTTGGACGACAAATAAACTGTTGAACAATTATCCTATTTTATTTTCGATCCGCCTGTGGATCCGTTTCAACTACTTGTGATAATTAATATTACAATTTTTATTTAAAGTTGAAATGTATCTATCTTTTGCTTCCGCTGTGCATTATTATATTGTGTTGCTTGTCTATGATGATACCAACGACGTCACGATACCCCCACCGGGCCCACCGGTGACACGTGGAAATTAGGGGTGTGACAGGTTGGTATCAGAGCCAACTCTGAGTGAATTAAACACTAGCCTTTTGTGTTTAATCTCAGTTACACAATTGCACAATCCTCGAATTCTCGAGTCTAGACAAAGAACTTAGGAAATTTCCAAAATTTTGTTTACATTTTCTAATTTTGTCTTATAAATATTTTGTTGTATCACTTGTTTGTTTTTGACAGATAACTAAACATGCCGCCAAGAATGAGAGGACGAGGAAGGGGACGAGGAGGATACGCAGCTCCAAATGATCACGAAGCCGGGCCTTCGCACCGGCGAACACCTTCGGGCTCTCATAACACAGATGCCCAAAATCTATGGAGGTCCTTCACTGAACCCGCCTCCACACCATCCATTCCCCACTCATTTGGGCCTCATTCGGAGAATGAGCCCCATCACTCACAGCAGTCCTACATTCCTCTAGGACCCTCATCACCTTTTGACAACACGTCACCCGTCTTTCAGGGCCAGTACAACCCTGACGATTACCTTCAAGAACCAGTGGGTTTTAACCCACTGGGACCGGAAGACCACTTTTCGGGTGGCAACCCGATGGATATCGACGAGGATACTGATCCTGTCATGCCACCCTCTGGAACACCAAACCACCCCATCGAGATATCTGATGGGTCACCATTTCTGGGATCACCTTATAATGGTCCCGATAGTTTCGAGGAGAACTTCAGGCAGCACAACTGGGTGTACACTCCCAGTTACCACAACTCTCCTCTCCACCCGTCCTACCACAGCTCTCCCCTGCACCACCAGCAGCAGCCAGAGCAGCAGCAGAATCCATCTACGGATTCTCGATTTGTGGCGGTTACTCCACCGCCACCACCACCTCCGACTCATCCTCCCTCGCCCTCGAGGCGAAGGAGAGGAACGAACGCGAGGATGTCCTCACGAGGAGGAGTGCGTATCCGCACCCCTCCACAGTCAAGCAGCAGCCGGTACTCGCCGGTCCACGAAGAATCGGAGACGGGAGAGTCGTCGCATCCCATCTCTGAAGTAGCAACGGCGCCAGTCGCGCCACAGCCACAGCCACAGCCTCAGCCACCATTGGGATTTGGAGAACCAATCCCCGCTTACACTAATGCTGCAGCATTTAACCCCTTCGAGCAGCAGTTTCACACGGGGTATAACTTTACGGAGGATCCATACTGGATAGCAGCGAACTCTAACACCTTCCACCAAGAGGCTCCCTTCGGAGGTCCCTGGGCTACGGGACCCTCGACCTATGGGTATCCATCATATGGGTATCAATAGTCGCAGCCTCTTCAACCTCCACAGTATCAGCAGCCGCAACCGCCCCAACCTCCGATTTACCAGCCTCCTCAGCCGTCATACTACCAGCAACCACCTCAGGCGCCGACAATGTCGCCACCCCAAGTTCAGGAGATCATACAGGAGATTCAAGGGGTGCGTCAAGAATTTCGGCAGGAGTTGGAGAATAATCAGAGGCGTAACCGGGGAATGATTCAGAAGGTGGTAAACTTGCTCAAGGGTAAGAGCAAGAAGGATTACTAAAATCCTTTGTTTATTTTAGTGATAGTCATGTCCCTGCGTGGACATATCTTTATGTACTCTACCCCTGCGTGGGTAATTTTTCATCTGTTTCGCCCCTGCGTGGGCATATCTTTTATTTCGACCCCTGCGAGGGTTTGTTATTTGTTTAGCCCCTGCGTGGGCATGATATTTATGAAAAGTCCCGTTTAGGGCAATTTTGTACTCATTAATTTTAAATTAGAATGGTAATTTCAGCTTTTCATTTTTAAATTATATGCATAAATATAATAAATGAATAAATGGAAAATAGCATTATTATGGTAATTCACCATTTTATTAATAAGAATTTTAAAAGGTAAAACCTAGCTGTTATGCTATCATAATTTAGCCAAGATGGTACAACCTGTTTAAAAAGATTCCAATCTCTGTTAACATCTGTAAATATGTTAACATTCTTGACTAATGTGGTTCGCAAAATCACACATGTCACCCTTTTTAATAAATCATCCAAGATTATATTTTTATATAATTGAAAGTGACATAAAACCTACGGGTTATAATAAATGTCATATAAAACAAAAGGCAGCCGTAGCTTATAGACTCCCTGCCAAAGGAAGGATTAATTCGTTTTGATTATTCAAACCTTAATCCTATAAAAATCTAAATTTATAATTAAGAAACTGTCTACGTGACTAGGTCTATTGTGCCAATATATATATTTCATTTTAGGATAAAATTATTGATAAAAAGTCCTAAATGAAACTACTTAACAAATTAACTAATATGGCTTTTAATTACTATGGTTAATAAATCGTCAAGAACGATAATACTGGTTAGATTTCTAAATAGACTTTGTCCTTGTTTTATGTAGCATTTAAGACTACATGACTAAGTCTGAAGAAATGAATAGTCATCCAGCAAACAACCCTGATAACACGAAGATACTAGTAACTGGTGCCGAATTGAAAGCATTAGTAAATGAAGCTGTTGTCGAAGCAATGAATAGACAGTATAGTGAATCTAACGGGACCTATAGTAGGACCCGATCTGCAACTCATCCCAAGTCAAAACCCAAGGTTCAGTCAGAGGCTCATAGTAAGCCACCCTCTATGAAAGTTATACCTAAGAAAGAGGAACCCAAGAAAGACAATGACAGGCACTCTTCCAACCAGAACAGTGCCCCCTCTAAGAAGATTGTGAGAAATGATGCGCCTCCTGCTAGAGGATGCACGTACAAGTACTTTGTTTCGTGTAAGCCCCGAGACTTTACTGGGGAGAAGGGGGCTGTCGACTGCATAACCTGGTTGGATGAGATTGATACAGTGGTGGACATAAGTGGATGTGCAGAGAGGGACATTGTGAAGTTCGTGTCCCAGTCCTTTAAGGGCGAAGCCCTAGCGTGGTGGAGATCATTGATCCAGGCCACCGGAAAGGTACAATTGTATAGCATGACCTGGGAGCAGTTCGTTGCTCTCATCAAGGAAAATTTCTGTCCACAGCATGAGGTGGAGAAGATAGATGTTGGGTGTCGAATCCAGCAAATAAATATAAAATAAACCTACTTGACACACTAAAAATAGTATGAATGGAAGTCAGGTTCGTGTCCACAGGGATACAGATTAATTAATTGATTATGCCAAAAACGTTTTAGACACAGATACTGTTGTTTTGAAAGGGGGGTTTTTAGTTTAACTAAAATGTAAAAACAATTTATAATTTTTAAATTAAAAAGAAAAGCTAATTAAAGGTGGTTGGAAAATTCAGATGTTAAAACTAATTTCAACACCAGGGCAATTTCTTGATTCGGTTCGACTTACGATCATTAACGGTCACGGTGCAATGATCCTTTTAAAATAATAGTTTGTATCGACACTAGACGTCACGCAGTTCGGACCTCCACTCTATTTAATGTCTAACCAAACGCCGTTCGTTGATTAGAGCCAACCCGCTACTCTAAACTCACGTCGTTCGGATTTTAGCGTGCGGGTTGCGGAATAGAAGTATCAATTACAATCAAACACTCACGCCGTTCGGAGTGTCTAATTATATTGTATGATTCTATAATAATTTTGGGTTCATAGACAAACTCAAAATATTATTTGTTCCTTTTATCAAAACTTAAAATCTGATTAGAGACTAAAATCTTGATGAACTTTATTAGAAAAATTAATAAATTGATCAGGTTTACTAACAATCTAATATTTTTCGGATTGAATCCGTATTAAAAACAAGAATCACACAAACAAACTACTAGAATAGTCGGATCTAACATAACCGTTTCACATAAGATTGTGAACCAAATCAAAGAAAATAAACCCCGATGTTGAAACTATAAAAGACTAGCCGGACATGGTGGCTAAAACAATCAAGTCAAATACAAAACAAAGCATAAACTAACAAACCAAAATCACTTCCCAAAATCTGATTTGTTGCTTCTCTCGAATTTGCAGCCGTCAAAGAAGTCGTCCAGAATATGCGTCCAGGTTGTTTTTTTTTTATTCTTGAAACTTACGGCCCATGATCATAATTTTTGGGCTGCCCTTTTTAATTGTATGTTTTGAAAATAATTATAGCCCAACTAAATCTTGTATTCTCTTTAAATGCTTGCCAGCTCCAACGTCATCAATATCCATCTCAATTTCAATCTTTCTAATTTATTTTAACTCTATGTGGTACATAGAGCCTTCTTCGTAGAATCATCATTGCAATATTTCTTTCATATGTCGATTCATATTCAACCTTAGAACCCGAACATCCTCTTATGGCTTGAAAGCATGGCCATTTTAAGCTTCTTTTATCAACATGAATCCTTCTAAAACTATCGACTATCCATCGCTTTCACTCCACGCCTACAAAAACATTAAAACGTCCAAAGTAGATTCCATTCCACAAAAACAAGTGTTTTTCAAAATAATGAGGTATTACTACGAAATATGCATGATATGTGGTGAAATATTAATATTAATATGCTATAAAAATGTGCCTAAAAATGCAACTAACAAATCTCCCCAAGCTTAAACCTTTCCTTGTCCTCAAGGAAGTCAAGAATAAGAATAAATCGAGAAATAAACACGAAAAATAAAACACATATGCATGCTTAATATTTTTTTTCAACCCGCTTCTTTTATTCCGGAAAACAAACTTGCCAACTCTTGTTACATTCATTCGAACTCGGGAAATACTAACACGTGTAACCGCGATTGTTGATATTTTGTGTCCTTTTAAACTCAAACCCGCTTATTTACAACCAAATGCTTTCTGCTTAATAATATACAAATTTACCAACATGGTTTAATCGTCCCCACGCCCAACACCTATGGCAACATCTACCCAACCTCACGACTTTTTGAAGATATCCAAAACCACACTTGATGCGACCATGCACCCAAATCATGACACGATAGTTATTATTTTTTCCGTTTTTCAAGGGGTCGGGACTTTTCTCCCTAATTTGCTCAAATATATATTTTTTTTATTTCGATTTCGATTTTTTTTCTTTTTCAAATTTTTGGCATACATTGTGCTCTTTTACCCCTTCCTTTTTCTCTTTTTTTTTTTTTTAAACTATAATAACCTATGAGGTCAATTTTTCACCTCTTTATTTATTTTTCAATGAAATTACGGAGGTGTCATGATATGGGGAACATGGTGTGTGATAGAGGATATGCAACTCAACCGATTTTTGGTCGGGATCAATTTTTGACCACAAGCATCAAGATGGGAAACTAAACACATATATAATTAAGGTTATTGCATACAACATTGGCGTTTCTAAGTTAGGGCCGAGCCTATCAACATATCCCAAATTATCTATGTTTTCTTCCCCAAAGTTACTATTTCACGCATAAGCTTTGAAATGCCAGAAATCATATCATTTCTCATTTTTCACAAACCATTTTCAGCGGAACAGAAACGGTTTTTTTTTTTTTTTTTTTTTTTTTTATGGAATTAAAACAAAAGAGAACAATACGAAATCACGGGTTGCCTCCCGCGAAGCGCCTTTCTTTCTCGTCTTTGGCTAGACTTGGACCTTATTTCGTTAATCCGGTGCTAGCTCAATACACGGAAGAAGCTTTTGGATAATGCTTGGTGATTTAAATTTTGGTGCTTTGTGCTTTGCTTTCTTCCGTTTGTCCATCAGGGTCGTGACATCCCTTAGATTCTCCCCAAGCTTGAACTTTTCAGTAAGTTCTTTTGTCGATGCTTCATCAATACTTCCATTTGACACTAATGCTGGAACATCATATTTAGACAACTCAAAACATTCATCAGTTAGTGGTTCAATGACATCTATATAATTCAAAGATGAGACATCACTAGGATAGCGCATCGCATCATCTATGTTGAAATTGATTACCTCCCCATCAAATTCCATAGAAAGGGTGCCGCTATAAACATCGATTTTTGTCCTTGCGGTTTTTAAAAATGGCCTCCCTAATAATATGGAACTTGAATTTGGGGCTTCATCACCCTCCATGTCTAGAACATAAAAATCAGCTGGAAAGACTAATTCATTCACTTGTACCAATATATCTTCTAATACACCTTTTGGGTGTACTATGGATCGATCGGCCAATTGAATGACTACCCCGGTCCTCTTTAACGGTCCTACATTAAGTGTTTTAAAAATCAAGTATGGTAAGACGTTAATAGAGGCTCCAAGGTCCAACATAGCTCTAGGCACAGTGATATTCCCCAATTTACAAGGAACGGTGAAAACACCTGGATCCTTGCACTTTGGAGGTAATTTCTTTTGAAGAACAGCTGAAATATTTTCACTTACCTGGACTGTCTCATTACCTTTAAGTTTCTTCTTTGATGTACAAAATTCTTTGAGGAACTTTGCATACCGTGGGACTTGTTTAATTGCATCAAGAAGTGGAATGTTTACCTCAACCTTACGGAATGTCTCCATGATCTCTTGTTCTTCCCTTTCCTTCTTTGTGCTTCGTAGCCTTGATGGGAATGGAGCTATAGGAGTAAATTTCATTTCACTTCTAACCGGTTCTTGTACTTTCCTCTTATCACGGTCCTTCTTCTCAACAACAATTTCCTCTTCTTCTTGCATACTCGGACCGTCATAGCTCTTTCCACTCCTCAAGGTAATGGCACTCACGTTGTGCTTTGGGTTATTCCCAGTTTGTGCGGGTAATTTACCTTGAGACTCTAATTTACTCACCGAGCTAGCAAGTTGAGCCATTTGTTGTTCCAAGTTCTTAATGCTAGCTTTAGTTTCCTGTTGGAACGTATGTGTGCTGGTTGCCAAACTTTTCACAATATCTTCCAAAGACATTCCCGAGCTACCCGCTTGTTGTTGGGCGGGTTGTTGTTGTTGAGGTTGAAAGTTTGGTGGTTGTTGATTACCTTGGAAGGTTGGGCGTTGTTGATATTGTTGAGGCCTTTGTTGGAAGTTCATGTTGGGTGGATGTCCCCAATTTTGATTGCCCCGGGGTTGTTCGTATTGTCTTGAGTTTTGTCCCGGGTAACCTCCAAGTGCTTGTGCTTGTTCAACATCATCTTGCAGTGTGGGACACATATCAGTGGGGTGTCCAAATTGTAGACAAATTCCACAAGCTCGTGCTTGTGGCTCAGCACACTTATCCTTGGTGAGTTGCATGACTGCTTTTGTCAGCTCAGCGAGTTGAGTTTCGATGTGAGGAGTGCTTACTTCCTTGACTGTTCGTGGAACATCCGTGTACCACTCTTCATCCTGTGCAGAGTGCTTGGTGTCTTCAGCTATGGAGGTAATCAAGGCTCTAATTTGGGTAGGTGTTTTATCGAGTAGAGCCCCTCCACTAGACGCGTTTATCAAACGTCTCTCAATTGGTGCCAATCCTTCACAAAAGTATTGAAGGAGTTGGTGATCAGTTATGCCGTGTTGTGGGCAACGAGCACACAACTTTTTAAGCCTGTCCCAATAAGTGTGCAAGGCTTCTCTTTTTAGTTGCTTGATTCCGATGATCTCCTTGCGTAGGATTGAGGCTTTGACTTCTGGGAAGTATTTGTCTAGAAACAGTTTTGCAAGTTCATTCCAAGTAGTTACCGACCCCGGTGGTAGGTAATATAGCCATTCTTTTGCTGATTCTTGAAGAGCAAAGGGGAATGCCCTTAGCTTGATTTGGTCTTCGGTGACGTTATGTGGCTTCATACCGGAGCACACAACGTGAAACTCTTTGAGGAACTTGTGTGGGTCTTCATTCTCTAGGCCTCGGAAAAGGGGTAATAGATGAATGAGTCCGGATTTCAGCTCAAAGTTCTCCATAGCAGGGTAGTTAATGCAAAGTGGTTGTTGTGGGATATCACGAGTCGCCCACTGTCTAAGGGTTTGTTCAGCTGCCATTGTAACAGTAGGAATTTGCGGTTTAGGTGAGTTTGGTTCTTGGTGGGTATGGGTAGGTGAGTGTGGTGGAGTGGTGGGTGTTTCTTGATGGGATTGTGATTCCGTTTCGGTTTCTGATTCACTTGACAAGAGTATCTCCTGCCAAATGTTGGTGACCGGAGGTGAAGATATAGAGGATGAGGAGCTTGCTAACTTCTTTCGTTGTTTTGCTTGCTTCCTTAATCTCTTTGTTGTTTTCTCGATCTCCGGGTCAATCTCGAGTGGTGTACCTGTACGCAAAGATCTTGGCATAAAACGATTAAATTTGTCGTCTCCCCGGCAACGGCGCCAATTTGTTGGGTGTCGAATCCAGCAAATAAATATAAAATAAACCTACTTGACACACTAAAAATAGTATGAATGGAAGTCAGGTTCGTGTCCACAGGGATACAGATTAATTAATTGATTATGCCAAAAACGTTTTAGACACAGATACTGTTGTTTTGAAAGGGGGGTTTTTAGTTTAACTAAAATGTAAAAACAATTTATAATTTTTAAATTAAAAAGAAAAGCTAATTAAAGGTGGTTGGAAAATTCAGATGTTAAAACTAATTTCAACACCAGGGCAATTTCTTGATTCGGTTCGACTTACGATCATTAACGGTCACGGTGCAATGATCCTTTTAAAATAATAGTTTGTATCGACACTAGACGTCACGCAGTTCGGACCTCCACTCTATTTAATGTCTAACCAAACGCCGTTCGTTGATTAGAGCCAACCCGCTACTCTAAACTCACGCCGTTCGGATTTTAGCGTGCGGGTTGCGGAATAGAAGTATCAATTACAATCAAACACTCACGCCGTTCGGAGTGTCTAATTATATTGTATGATTCTATAATAATTTTGGGTTCATAGACAAACTCAAAATATTATTTGTTCCTTTTATCAAAACTTAAAATCTGATTAGAGACTAAAATCTTGATGAACTTTATTAGAAAAACTAATAAATTGATCAGGTTTACTAACAATCTAATATTTTTCGGATTGAATCCGTATTAAAAACAAGAATCACACAAACAAACTACTAGAATAGTCGGATCTAACATAACCGTTTCACATAAGATTGTGAACCAAATCAAAGAAAATAAACCCCGATGTTGAAACTATAAAAGACTAGCCGGACATGGTGGCTAAAACAATCAAGTCAAATACAAAACAAAGCATAAACTAACAAACCAAAATCACTTCCCAAAATCTGATTTGTTGCTTCTCTCGAATTTGCAGCCGTCAAAGAAGTCGTCCAGAATATGCGTCCAGGTTGTTTTTTTTTTTTATTCTTGAAACTTACGGCCCATGATCATAATTTTTGGGCTGCCCTTTTTAATTGTATGTTTTGAAAATAATTATAGCCCAACTAAATCTTGTATTCTCTTTAAATGCTTGCCAGCTCCAACGTCATCAATATCCATCTCAATTTCAATCTTTCTAATTTATTTTAACTCTATGTGGTACATAGAGCCTTCTTCGTAGAATCATCATTGCAATATTTCTTTCATATGTCGATTCATATTCAACCTTAGAACCCGAACATCCTCTTATGGCTTGAAAGCACGGCCATTTTAAGCTTCTTTTATCAACATGAATCCTTCTAAAACTATCGACTATCCATCGCTTTCACTCCACGCCTACAAAAACATTAAAACGTCCAAAGTAGATTCCGTTCCACAAAAACAAGTGTTTTTCAAAATAATGAGGTATTACTACGAAATATGCATGATATGTGGTGAAATATTAATATTAATATGCTATAAAAATGTGCCTAAAAATGCAACTAACAATAGAGTCCGATTTTGTATCATTGGTGATGACAAACCTGGACTGCCAAGCCTACTTAACGAGCTTCAACACGATGTCTCGATTGGTTCCATATCTAGTAACCCCGGAACCAAGGAGAATCGCTCGTTTTATCGGGGGGTTAGAACCCGCAATAAAGGCAAGTGTGAAGGCCTCTCGGCCAACGACTTTCAGGTCAGTAACTGACCTCTCCTTGTCCCTCACAATGGACGCGGTCCGACTAAGATCGCTGAAGTCATAGCTTATAAATTTAAAACTGTCCTTGTGACTAGGCCTTTTGCGCCACTTTTATATCCTTAATGTTTTATAACTAGGATAAATTATAATGAAAATGCTAATTAAATATAACTAATAAATTAACCAATATGGTTTATATTACCATGGTTGATGAATCGTCAAAAATGATGATTCCATAATAACCTCTGAATAAATAATTGTCAATATGTATGTAGCAATCAAACTACATGGCTGGATCAGATGAGGTCAACAGCCACCTGAGGGAGAATAATGATGCTACCAGAGTTAATATAACTGGTGCGGAACTGCAGGAATTAATAGATAATGCCGTTACACGAGCTCTCGACAGACAGTATGATGAATCAAGTGATCCACACTCTAAGACTCTATCAGTGGCTCATAGTAAGCCCCCTTCTAAATCACATGAGTCAAAGGAAGACGATGTTCATAACTCGTCCAATCAGAGGAGCGTTCCGTCTGGACAGGTTGTGCTTAATCAAGAGCCACATGTTAAAACCTGTTCGTATAAATATTTTGTCTCCTGCAAGCCCAGAGACTTTACAGGAGAAGAGGGAGCCATCGATTGCATGGCATGGCTCGAGGAGATGGACACTGTTGTTGACATCAGCGGTTGTGCGGAACAAGATGTTGTGAAATTTGTTTCACAATCTTTTAAAGGAGAAGCTCTAGCTTGGTGGAGGTCACTGATCCAAGCTACGAGGAAGATCCCTTTGTACAACATGACTTGGGATCAGTTCGTCGCTCTTATCAAAGAAAATTACTGTCCTCAACATGAAGTTGAGAAAATTGAGACTGAATTCTTGACATTAGTCATGGAGAACTTAGATTGTCAAGCATACCTTACAAGTTTCAATACCATGTCTCGATTGGTTCCTTACTTGATCACACCGGAACCAAAGCGAATAGCTCGCTTTATTGGGGGTTTAGCCCCAGAAATAAAGGCCAATGTGAAAGCATCGAGACCTACTTCATTCAGGTCAGCGGCAGATCTGTCGCTATCTCTCACACTCGATGTGGTCAGAAACAAGGCTGCCAAAGCCTCAGAAGATGGAAAGCGTAAAAGGGAGGATGAGAATTCTCATCGCTCCGATAGAAAGAAAAAGAGGAACTCTAAGGATAAGAAGAGCTCCGGATTTGAGAAAGACAGCCAGCAGTCGGGTGAGAAGACCAGGTGCAAAACCTGTAGGAAATACCACCTCGGGAAATGCAGATATGAATCTCAGCCTCTACCTTGTGGGATTTGCAAGTCTAAGGAACATAAAACCTTGAATTGCAAGAAGTTGAAAGACGCAACCTGTTATGGTTGCAACGAGAAGGGGCATATCAGGACCAACTGCCCTAGAAATCAGAAGAAGCCCGAAGAGGCTAAGAAAATAAACGCATGAGTCTTCCAGATGAACGCCCAGGAGATGGTGCAGAATGATAACTATATAGCAGGTACCTTTCCATACCAAGCAGTTTATGCAGAAATTTATTTGATACTGGCACACATATGATTCTATAATAAGCGATAAATGCTGAGAACTGTTGTCTCCGCCTGATTTGGACTCCGGTCATTTAATGCGAGTTAGCAATTGACCGATAATACTTTGGAAAATGCTCCAACAAATCTTAGATTGATATTTTATATCTATTAGGAATCACTCTTTTCTGATATCCTTATGGCAAGCTTTCAAGCTGTCCAAATTCATCAATATAATAAAGACAGATGTGACATTTTGATCCCCTGTCAAAAAGGTGTTGGACTAGGTCCAACCCTTAAATGCCATTGATGGTCTTTTGTGACCTAGGCTAAGTGATATTGATATGTTTTTAAAATAACGTTCATTAAGAATGTTAGTGCCATATTGGCCAGTATAGTTTAATGAAACCGTGGTTAGCACATGTTAAGGCCATCAGGGTGAATAGCAATTGTTGAATTGTAACTAAGTAAATGATCCAATTGCTAATAGGAACCAAATCTTGAGTATGACAAACTCGGATAAGACAACAGTCAATCGTGCCATTGATGATGCGACGCATGCTAATGACGCTACAATTGTAAACCTTAGAATTTCCAAAGATGTTCTTCAAACTACGATAGACGCAGCTGTTGGAAAAGCTGTGAAGAAGGCCGTGAAAAAGTTCAAGGAGCCAAATGCTACGTGCCCCAAATCTGTCAAAGGAAATACGGCTAAGGATAGAAAGCCTAAGAATGATAGCGCTTAAACTCTCCTAAAGAGTGTCAGGAGTAGTCTATATCAATAATAACGTTGGGTACGTTCTTTAAGTGTAAATGTTAAGGATTCTGTTTTAATTCGGATACCAATAAATCCTTCATAAATTGTAAGTATATTAGACTTTTAAAAATCTATCATAAGAGTCCGAGATATTAAGTGTAAGGTAAAGCTTACAGATAGCAAATCATAGAAACCATTTCTTCTGTTTCTGTCAGAAATCTTCAGCCATAAAATTCTAACATACCTTTCTCCAGATGAAGTACATCATCATAAGTAATTAATATCTCCCGATCTCTATCGACTACGAATACCAGATGGTATGACAAAAGCGCCACATGAGGATTGGTGTATCTTAATATGTTCCATAGATTGCTTCCATGCCTGATCAGTATGGAGGTTTAATGCATGGAACCACAAAGATATCCCAATGATCATATGGTACTAAAGTCAGCTAATGGCATTCAAAGAAGATATCTAGAAAATAGATTTTTTTCCAAATAAATGGTTCCTGGTAAAGGAACCTGTAGACTCATAACATAAAAGTGTCACTTATTTGACACAAGCAATGATGGATGAACTGGAGCCTGAGATATGGAAAATCTCTGTAATCTCCTCGTACCCTGATTATCTTCTCCTAAGATTACCTTGTTTACCTCCCGAAAGGCAAGTAGAATTAAGATTTATATCCCATTTAGGGCTGCATTATTATGAAATCTCCAAGACAGCTAGTACCATTATTGGAAGAATCGAAAACCCTGGTTAAGTAAGTTTTAAGATATAGAATTATAAAGCCTAACTCAATATTCTGAGAATTCAGTATTGTTAGTTAAGAAAGACGGTTCATTTTGCTTATGCATTAATTACCGCAACCCTATTTAGGCAACAATTAAGAATTTGCCATCAGCTGCCCAGGATCGTCGATTTATTCGACTAACGACAAGGATTAGCTATTCCTTAAGATTAGTTTCAAGTAGTGGTTGGATTAACCATCTCACCTTAAAATAAGCTTTTCAATAATAGTGGTTATATAAGTATCAAGGTGGCTCCTTTGGAGACCTTGTATAGATGAGATATCAAAACATCCGTTGGATGGACGAGACTTTGGGAAGTCCACTTATCAGGATCTGAAAGTGGCATTTAAAACAACGAATAAGATCATACAAATCCCCTAATTATCTGTAAGTTGCCAGTATTCGACGGGAAATCAAGAATTAATGAAAGTAGCAACCCTCCTAAATTCTTGTTAAGAAATAAGGCTCAACAAAAGATATCACCCAGGAAGGGTGTGCCAAATTTGTTAAATTATCAGGCTAGTCAGGCTCTGAGTATATAGAATCATTCGAAGGATTCGAATGTATCAAGATTAAGTAGCTTACGAGCTAAGACCTAATTAAGGAGCTCGGTGGAACGCTCAATGCACCCCACACTAATGATTTAAGGACGTGTTTCGCCAATAAGTCAAGAAACACTATCACATAATGATATACAGATTTATGATATGATGAGCAACCTGTGTTGATTGAGGATCGACAGGATTAGAAGCTCCAAAATATACATGTACCTATTATAAAGGTCAATTGGAATGCCTTAGAGGCTCAAAGGTACTGGGGAAGATTAAGCCCAATATAAGGCAGAAAGTACTTCCTTTACTTTAACAAATCTCGAGGTCGAGATTTCTTCTAAGGGGGTGAGGATGTAACACCTCGAAAATTCACGTCCTATAATGTATGGACACGTGTCATAAGCTTGAATGTGTGAAAGTATACTCTAGAGGGACTAAAGTTGACAAACATGAAAAGTATGTGAATATAAGGGTTCAAATTATCAACAATGGATAAATATACTTTACAATAACCCTACATAATGTTTATACCTTCAAACGAATAAATCATGGATCATACGAGGCTAAATATGAAAGAAAGTGAGAGATTACAAACCACATGGGTTAAATGTGTCAACATGTTTAAAGTATACCTCTGAGTGACCTTTTAGCAAACCCGAAGCTTTGTAACGATTAATTATGCTCACTAGAATGTGTGATAAAAATTTCATAAAGTTTCGTTATCGTATGAGAAAGTTATGATCAAATTCGTATACGAGGGGTTAAAGCGTCAACGATGAAGTTTATGATTTTTCGGGTGAGCACAAAGTTAACCAAGGACTTGCCAATGTTTAAACAAGTCTTGAAGCCCTTATAAGTAAAATTGAGGGGCTCAAAATGCAAAAATAAAGGTTGGATGACCTTTTGAAGGTCCAAGAGCCAAGGGTGCGAAAAGCTAAGGAGTTTTTGTGCCCTGGAAAAGGCTTACGGATCGTAAGCCCCTAGCCTTACGGTCCGTAAGGCATGTGCAGATGCAGAAAATCGGACAGCTTGCTGTTTTGAGCGTTTAACCGACTTATATTCGATTTTCCACATCTTTGGACGACCCCTAACAGTTCCTAGGCCTTAGGGACATGTGTTAATGATCAGGGATCACTCCTAGCATGATTTGTCAATGATCTATGAGATCAAAAACACTATAAAAGGCCACAATGTTGCAACCATTTGATCACTCATTCATTCTGCATTTCTGGAGCTTCCTGGAGCTTAAGAGCAGACCCTAAGCCTTCCTAATCGTGCATAGGACTTTGGTAAGTATGCTTAACCTTTCTTAGTTGAGTTTTTACTTAGTTTTAGCTTAAAAGTCAAACCGTCGTAATTAACGGTTGACTTAGCGATTAATCATTAATGGTCCAGTGATTAGTCGAATTGAAAGTAGTTATAAGTTGGTAATTATGTGGGCATTAAACCCTTAAAAGGGCTCCCTCTGATTCCCACTTTAACTAGATCAAATGCCGGGTCAAAGTTGATTAGAAAAAGTCAACAGAACCTTAATTTGCGAATTAACGCCTAATTAACAATGTAGAAGGCATACATCCTATTTTTATCATTCATATAACTTAGTAATAAATGTTAGAACATGTCTAAACATGTTCGACCCGACTATTTTCTGTTTAGACCCGGTTCGGAACCGAAAGTCGCAAAACTTTGACTTTTGCTTTGACTTCGGTTCTGACCCGATTTAGTATGATTTGGAAATGCCTTAGAGCTTCCTTAGGACCAGGCTACATGTTAGCATGACCCTCTGTGGTTGGATCGTTGATTGTCCGATTCGTTTACAAGTTCCCGTTAAATGCCTAATGTTGACCAATATGCCCTTTTGACCATAAAACGAGAATTTTGGAAATGTGAAAGGACAATAATCTTTGCTACTGATTTATAAACATGTCCCTAAAATTTCACATCAGTTGGAGGTCTAGATTAGGAGTTATGCTCATTAGCGTAATTATAACGCCTTTTAGTAATTAAAAGGCGCAATTAGCATAAAGCCTATCTAAACCCAATTTTTGACACCAAAAATTTTACCCACTGATGTAATATAATATTTTGAGATTTTTAAAGATTTTTAATTATTTTTAAACTGATCAAAACCTAGGGTTATCGCCTTAATTCGGTAAATACCGATTATGCCCTTTTAGGCCATAAAATGAGTTTCACAAGCCCTTTTGATACCAATCCAATTGCTACTGATTTTATATAATAAATAAAGTATTTTGAACTTTATAACCTGATCAGAAAACTCAGATTTCCTGTATAACCCGGAAATCGCTTAAAATAGATTTTTACGCGTATTAAACGCATAGTTTGGGTTTAAAACCATTTTGTCACATAAGACTTATTACCAATTGATATACCCTGTTAAAATAAGTCATTTTACTGATATATTCGGACCCGAATCTCAGAATTTCAATTAACCTCTTTTATAATCTTTAAAATGACCAAAATACCCCTACGGGGCTTAAATTGAGATTAAACTCGTTTTGGGCATAATGGAAGGTATCCTACTGATATCACAACATATTTAAGGCATATTAACTTATGAAACCTGTATATGACTCTTTTGGTTACTCGTTACGCACTTGCCGCGCTCGGATCGGCTTATGTGACTAGTTTGCATATATTAGCCGAAACGGGTCAAACCATATCCTTTTTGTCTCAACATCCAGAATGTGTTTAAGTTACCCATATTAAACAAGCATACAAGCTTGCCGGGTCGAAACCACATTCTAAACCGGTCTTCGCCTTATCGTGCGTTTGAACCGTATCTTTCTTTAAAACTAACCGGTCTAAGCTTAGGTTTAATTAAAGACCCGTTAGCATTCTAATTGGTTATTTATACCATCATTCCAGACTAGAGCCTTCCGGTAAATTGTACCTACGCTTACTTAAGAGAATACGGCTGGGTTATTATAATTCTTGCTATTTAAGACAGGAGCTAGCTCAGGTAAATACTCTTAACTTATTTTCCCTATACGGGCTTGGGATACGGTATAATAATACCGCTTGGTCGGGTATTGAATGTTTAGTCGGATTGTGATTAAATTATTGAGGTAACCCGCTTTAATCTGGATTGTTTGAAATAAAAGCCTTTAGGGGTTAATGACCATGTCCCGGATATCCTTGACATCATTGTATTATAAAATGGCCACGACTTATGCACGGGGTGTAGGCATACACCTGACAGTGTATAAGGGAAACGGTATCTCACTCTCTTGTTGGCCTATACTGTGGTGTGTCTGTTAATCTTGACTCGGTTTCTACATCGGGCCCTGAACGTACAATGAACATGTAAATCTGTATACAAGATTATAAATATAATTGCCCCAAGTTATAAAAGATTAATTTTGCCTTGTGCATTTTAATCAAAGTGTCAAAATATTTTGTGCCTGGTGCATCTAAATCAATTTTCTTAAACTCTTTTCAAATGAGTCGGTTGAGTGTATTTACTAGTGAAAACTGACGTATTTTCAAAAGTCTAAGTGACAGGTACAAGTACGTAATAGGCTGGAAGCTGCTCAGGACGTTAATAAGGAATCTTGCAAGTTCTAGGCGTCTAAAGTCTGTTGAACAATGTTTATGTTTTAAGATCCGCCTGTGGATCCTTTACTTTCCGTTGTAATACTTGATATTACTTTATATTCGGATTGTAATATATTTATCTTTTGCTTCCGCTGTGCATTGATATATTGGGAGCTGTTGTCTTCGCACTCAAGATATGGAGACATTACCTGTACGGTACCAAGTGCACCATTTACACCGATCACAGGAGTCTCGAGCATATCTTCAAACAGAAGGAGTTAAACATGCGTCAACGTCGATGGGTCGAGCTACTGAATGGTTACGAATGTGCCATCAAGTACCATCCGGGTAAGGCCAATGTTGTGGCTGACGCCCTCAGTCGAAAAGATACCACACCTAGGCGTGTGCGAGCATTACAACTCACCATCCAGTCTAGCCTTCCTTCACAGATACGAGATGCTCAGGTAGAAGCATTAAAACCGGAAAACGTCAGGGCTGAAGCCCTGCGCGGCTCAAGACAGCGGTTAGAACAAAAGGCAGATGGTGCCTACTACGTAACAGGACGCATTTGGGTCCCACTCTATGGCAACCTACGAGAGCTTGTGATGAATGAGGCACACAAGTCTCGTTACTCAGTACATCCTGGTTCGGATAAGATGTACCACGATCTAAAAACTACATACTGGTGGCCTAGCATGAAAGCTCACATAGCAACCTACGTTAGTAAATGTTTGACTTGTGCGAGAGTCAAAGTCGAGTACCAGAAACCTTCAGGCCTACTTCAACAACCAGAGATACCACAATGGAAATGGGAGCAAATTTCCATGGATTTCATTACTGGCCTGCCTAGATCTCAACGTGGAAATGATACTATTTGGGTGATCATGGATCGACTCACAAAGTCTGCACACTTCTTGGCTATCAAGGAAACAGACAAGTTCTCTACTCTAGCAGACATTTATCTGAAGGAAGTGGTTTCGAGGCACGGGGTGCCAACCTCTATTATTTCCGATCGTGATGCACGTTTCACTTCAGAACTTTGGCAAGCGATGCACAAATCCTTTGGCTCACGATAAGACATGAGCACAACTTATCATCCTCAGACGGATGGGCAGTCTGAGCGCACTATTCAAACTTTAGAAGACATGCTTCGGGCGTGTGTAATTGATTTTGGCAATGGTTGGGAGAAACACCTCCCATTGGTGGAGTTTTCGTACAATAACAGTTACCACACCAACATCCAAGCCGCTCCGTTTGAGGCATTGTACGGGCGTAAATGCCGATCACCTCTTTGTTGGGCAGAGGTGGGTGATAGTCAGATCACGGGCCCAGAACTTGTAGTAGACACAACAGAAAGGATTGCTCAGATACGACAACGCATGGCGGCAGCTCGCGACCGTCAGAAAGCATACGCTAATAAGCGCAGGAAACCACTCGAGTTCCAAGTTGGGGATCGAGTACTACTTAAAGTTTCACCCTGGAAGGGTGTGGTTCGTTTTGGCAAACGAGGCAAACTTAAACCGCGATACGTTGGACCATTCGACATCATAGAGAAAATAGGCAAGGTGGCCTACAAACTGAACCTACCAACAGAACTCAGCGGAGTTCACAACGTTTTCCACGTGTCGAATCTGAAGAAGTGTCTGTCAGATGAGACCCTCATAGTTCCTTTGAAGGAGCTCACTATCGACGATCAGTTGCAATTCGTCGAGGAACCAGTAGAGATTACTGACCGAGATGTGAAGATTCTCAAGCGCGCTAGAATTCCTCTTGTTCGAGTTCGTTGGAACTCACGTCGTGGCCCAGAGTTCACCTGGGAACGCGAAGACAAAATGAAACAAAAGTATCCCCAATTGTTCGCAAACAGTACAACCACTACTGAGGCTGAAGCTACTGCGGAATTTCGGGATGAAATTCCAGATCAACGGGGGGAGGATGTGACACCCCAGGAAAACCATGCAACTTAACTAGCTTCCTCAGTGCGTACGTACCAAATTTCGGGACGAAATTTCTTTCAACTTGGGGATAATGTGACAACTCGTGTTTTGCAACCTCTCTTTGTACCTTGATGTAACCAGTGAGAACGTTATGTGACTATATGAACTTGGTTGATTAATTGAATGTTATGTTATGTGTTTCTGTGTAACGAATTGTATTGTATATTAACGAACCGATCGCACAACACAACCCGGTCGCACAAGCCCAATCGGGCCACACTTATTGTACTCGAACCGAATGGGCAGCCCATGTAAAGGGTTCGGCCCACTCCCTTCTATGAGCATACAAGCACCCATGTGTGGGGGTTGCTTCTTATTTGTTGCAAAACTAGAACACACACAAACCCTAATTCTCTCTTTCTCTCCTCTCAAACTCGACGGCCAACACCCCTCCTTTCCATCGAAGACTTCCTGGATTCGGATCATCCTTGTGTTATATCGGTTAGTGTTTTTAATCATTAGTTGCATGATAGATGATGTGTTGGCTTACATGATGATCTAGGGAGGTTATGTGTTTGATTATGATTTAAGTTCATGAACTCAGCTCACATGTATAATTGATAATGTTCATATAGCTTGGAATTTGCATGATAATAATCAATAACCCATTGTATATTACTCGGCTGTGATGTGTTTATGTTAGACGATTTGTTGTGTTGTTGTGATAGAATGCAAACTGGTAATTCAAGAACATGAACTATGTTAATATGTTTAAGTGTGATGATTATTATTCATGTGTTATTCATAGTTAGGGTTCATGAGAAATCGGTTAGAATATGCTTGTTTGATCGATGATATGCATGATCTAAAACTGTTAGATTGTTGATTGATTGTGCGCAAATATGGAAACTATGTAACTGATTGCCATGATTTCGGGATAATTAAAACAAATCACACAAGACCCCTAGTCGCACAAGAGCTGAACGCACAAGCTCTTGGATCGCACAAGATCAGATCACATGAGATCTGATCTAATCGCACAAGTGCAATCGCACAAGTTGGGTACAAACACATAAAGCACATGGTACTGTTTTATTATGCATGATCGCACAAGACTTGTGGACCGCACAAGACAGTGCTGATCGCACAAGGCTTGGGCCACACACAACAGTTGGACTTCACTTATGCTGTTGGGCCGATTAGCCCAAAACACAATCGCACAAGCCATCCGGATCGCACAAGACCAATGTTTATTTGTTTGGGCCGTTACATGCAGGACTGCGTATGTTTGTTGGGCCGGGTATCTTTGGGCTTTATTGGGTGAGTCGCACAAGGCTGTTAGACTTGTGTGAGCCCAATCTTTTGAATCGTACAAGTATGAGTATGTTATGTACTTGACTGTTAATGTGTTGCCATGATTAATACATGTTCGTAACCTGTTAGCTTATGTGTAAACATACGTGCACTACTTGAACCTAGACCTGACTTGTATGGTAACCATGTTAGGACGTGGTTGACCACTAGGAGCTCAATCGACCTTTACTTATTTGCCGAGCTAACCTAAGGTGAGTTCACACTTTCTACAAAGCATGGGATTCCCAGGGGTTGGGAATGGGTTAAGGAATATGGATTCCTCGTCCTTCTTGGGTAGGACAATACGGGTTAAGGAATATATTTCCTCGTCCTCTTGGACAGTTTAAATTTCACTAGACCAAAACTCTATCACGAAGTCCCTCCTTTTTATATCGACTTAATCGCCGGGACAATGGCGAGCGGGTCATTAGTTAGATAGCGCTATTTAGGTCTGACAAGCCTCACACCGTGCCGCAGAGGACGGGCGTGAACTAATGGATCTGGGCACGTCAATGATGATAGACATTAACGCTAAGGGCACATAAACATGACTAAAGTCAGTGGTCGATATGGTAACGAGTCTAGTAGTATATACATGGGGTAGCCCCCACGGCCGGAGAGCCAGATAACTAAACAT
This sequence comes from Helianthus tuberosus, assembly GCA_030545235.1. Classification (NCBI taxonomy): domain Eukaryota; kingdom Viridiplantae; phylum Streptophyta; class Magnoliopsida; order Asterales; family Asteraceae; genus Helianthus; species Helianthus tuberosus. The sequence goes on along the minus strand of CM060396.1, from coordinate 2,843,664 downwards.
GGGGTAGCCCCCACGGCTGGATAGCCAGAGTAAACGGGATTTAAACATAACACGTTTTCAACTATGGGGTAACCCCCACGGCAGGGATGCCAGTTAAAGGAAACTGTTTTTGGAACAACTTAAAACGAACACCCAACTGTGAACTCGCTCAACTTTGTTGTTGACTCGTTACTACATGCTTTGCAGGTCACTAGGTTTAGCAGGAGCTTGCATGGGGAAGAGTCGTTGTGGAGCATGGACATTGAGTGTTCATGATAAACTTAAAACATTAATTATTTATGCCTTGGTTTTAGACATTATGCTTCCGCTTGCAACTTAAACTATGTTTTGTATGGACACCAATTGTATTGTGTTGGATTTTACTATTACTTACATGCTTGTTCAATATGATTGGTGGCTTGATCCTGGTCATGTCACGCCTCCAAGCGGTGATACTCCGCATGCGGATTTTGGGGGTGTGACAGATTGGTATCAGAGCCATTGGTTATAGTGAACTTGGTTTTAATAAGGGAAAAAGTTTTTATTGAAACCAGACTATAACCTGTACAGTGCTCAACGATCCACAACGACGCTTCACTCCACGTGCAAGGCTCAACACTATAGGTGATATGATTTATGTTTATATTGCCTACTTGCTAGTTACATATAACATTTCTCATGGTATGCTTGGTTAGTATAACAATTGTTGCTTGAACCCTGTGTGCTTACTCTTATGTCACTCCACGTTTACACACATGCGCGACACTTTCCTTACTTGTGTTCCCTTTGATATGAAGATCATGAGCGGACACGTTAACATGACACACGCCCAGTTGATGGCTCTGATTAACCAACAAGTTACTGCGGCACTTGCAGCCGCACAAGCAGGAGGTATATCCTGCAGTCGAAACTCACTCTAGGATTCCTAGATCCTACTCTCGTGAACCAACCTTTGTGTTAAACTTTGTCCTTTCTTACTCTCACGACAGGTCAACCTGCACAGCCTCCTGTGTGCACTTTCAAGACCTTTATAAGTAGATATAATTTATAATGACCAATACTTAAAATTTTATAAATAAAAATTATACCTATAAGTAGCACAAATAAGGTTAATATATAAATATTTAGATGTGCTACTTAAATTGAAAACCCTATATATTGTGTTATTATACTACGTATAAAAACTTTTTTTTTTTTTGAAACTACGTATAAAAACTTAGTATAGTGATTTTAGAATGTAAACATTTGATCTACACATTAATAAGACTATTATAATACAACGGAATATGTGCTACCAATTTTTATAACTTAAATATGAATTTAGTGTTTCCTATAAAAAATACTAAGGTGTTGTATGAAACGACTTAGTATTAACACCTATATCTATAAAAGGGTCATCCGTTACGAGAATAAATAATACCTATTAAGGAAAATATTTTATGACTTACAAAGCTATGGTTGTAAACGGTTTTTATACTTGTTAAAACACTAAATAACTATTAAGGGGAATATGAATGATATTGTATGTAATATTGAATAATAACTAAATATTATAATATAAGTATTATAATATTATAAATGTATTAGAACTGTATAGGATTGAAAAAGCAATTACAATAAAATTTCAAAATCATATACATATGTATCCCTATCTAATTATACTAATATGTTTTAAGTGAGACACTACTAAGTTCAGAGTCACTAGTTGAGAGAATGATCAACAATGACGTAACCAAAGACACTAGTTGAGAGAATGATCAACAGTGATACGACCGCAGGCACTAGTTGAGAGAATGATCAACAGTGTTATGACCCTAGTCACTAGTTGAAAGAATGATCAACAGTGATTTGACCACCGTCACGGGAATCGCCTAGTGACAGATACCATTGAATCATAATAAGATATATTTTATATCTATTACTTGATAAATTCACTATTGGACGAAAGTGAGTCAATGAGTGATATGACAACTGTCACATCGGAACTGCCACCATGTGACAAATATTGATTGAGTTGTTGGGTAAATATAAACAAATATAAAAACCCTTAATGCAGTAAGGTATAACAATATATTTTTATAAAAATGGAATGAACTCGCCAATATTTATTACTGATAAAATATTTTCAAAACGTGTTTCAGGTAATTTACTGTAAAGATAACAGTAGCCAGCTATGGAGCACTGAATGCTTAAATAAAGTGATTATAAATACCTGAATAAAAGAAGAAATTACGTTTTATTTATTTGGGTTTATCCGTATAAAAACATTTGAATGAAATATGGGTTTTAGCCCATTTGTTTAATATCAAAAGTATGGTGTTTTACAAACTCTGAAATTATTTCATAACTACGATCCTGATAAAAAAAATTCCGCTGCGTAATTATTAAACACCGATACCATCTGACTGGTTCACGGCTCCCGCTCCCAGGGTGGGGTCGGGGGCTGTGACAGTAATTTATCCTTAATTTTGTCACATATATATAAAATAAAATATACATGCAGTTCTTATCAAAAAAATAATAGTTTTGTCACATAATTTTTGTAAATTTTCATCCGGCCACTAAGTCAGTTTTTTTTTTTCTATTAAGGATTTAAGGTAAAGGATCTTTTAAATATTATTAAGGTGAAAAAAATGTTACTTAAAATAATTAATTTTCACATAAGAGTATGTGTAATGGGGCGTTTTATAACGGGGAAGAGGGCCATGGCGTCCCATAGCGCCGCGGAACACCGCTACAGGCGGCGTTATGGGGGTGTGAGATGTTGTAGGCGTTATCATCTTCGCGGCGTGAAGAAGGAGAGAACATCTGCACAATGTTTCCCCACTCACACACACACACACACACACACACACATATATATATATATATATAGGGGATTGCTAGAATGAGAACCACCACGAGTTATGAGAACCACGAGAACCGCGCCCCGCGGGTGGCCGTCGGCGACGAAATTTTTTTTACACCTAGATCCGTATATTTTAGCGGGGGGTTTAAATTTTCGGTTCAAACGGCGCGCCCGAGGGGGTAGTTTTTTACGCCCAAAGTTTGGGTTTTTTTAATTTTTTTAATTTTTCTTTTTTTTTTACCAAACTTTGGGCGTAAAAAACTACCCCCTCGGGCGCGCCGTTTGAACCGAAAATTTAAACCCCCCGCTAAAATATACGGATCTAGGTGTAAAAAAAATTTCGTCGCCGACGGCCACCCGCGGGGCGCGGTTCTCGTGGTTCTCATAACTCGTGGTGGTTCTCATTCTAGCGGCTCCCTATATATATATATATATATATATATATATATATATACATATACATATACATACAGTCTTAGGATCCTGTAAAAAAGGACATGTTTCGGGAGAAGTGTGAGAAGTCATAAAAATTCATATGTAGACATCATGTTTTGGACTTACACATAATGTTTTGCGTTGTTTTGGTAAGAAAAACACTAAACATAATAATTTAAGACACAACGCAATGAATTCTAGGCTTAAAACTTAAAACACCATGTCAAGAACATTAAGTAGTGTGTTTTAAGTGTTAAATAGTGTCTTTTAAATTACACGTCCATAATATGTTTCATTGTGTTTTAAATTGTTATGTTTGGTGTTTTTCTTGCCATAACAACAAAAAACATCATGCCTAAGTTCAAAACATGATGCCTACATGTCAATTTCTATGCTTTCTCACACTTCTCACGAAAAGAGTCATTTTTACATGAACCTCACCCCATACATACATATGTATGTATAATTGAAGGGTTATATAACCCCTTACCACTACACCCTCTTGTGATATAAAGCCTCTCTCTTACGCATTTCGCCACTTGTCGCTAGGGATGGCAATCGAACCCGAACCCGATGGGTAAACCCGAAACCCGACACATCTGGGACGAGTTTGGGGTCGGTTAATCGAGTTTGGGACTAGTTTGTATTTTTTTCGCGGGTTTGGGATTTGGTGATATACCAATTTACCCGATAAAGTAAACCCGTTTACCCGATTGTATACCTGATATAATTTCTTTTATATTTTTAAATATGTAAATATATAATACATCCTTTATTCTATACACATAGGTATTTTATCCCGTATAAATTGTAGTTATTTGATATATATTTCTTTAGTAATCTATAATACTATATAATAGATCTCCTATGTACAAAAAAAGTCATTTCCTTCAAAATTTTAAGATGGCAGACCCAATTTTACCCCCAATTCAATGTCTTCAACCACAAAGAGCCGAATAGGGAGATGCAAACGTCCGCGCAATTAGTATGTAATCAAGATTGAAATCAATTCTTCTCACAAACTGAAATCAATTACTGATATCATCAATTAGGGTTGATGAATGAAACTGAAATCAATTATAAATGAGATTTCAGGGCGGATGAAGCTTCTGGCCTACATCTGATGCTTCACTTTTCCTATTACAATCTAACTCTTCAGCTTCCTCTCACTGTAGGAAGGTAAAGGTTTGATAGGTGATACATCTTCATCTGGTGTTGGGGTTCTTTTCAGAAGATAAAGACATAAAGACGGAGAAGATGATGAAGAGATGTTATTTATACGTTATCTTACTTAAATAAGAATGTATGATATGTAACAATGTGGGGGATTCGTTGAAGCAGTCTTAAAGTTTAAGGTTGTGGGGTACAACGAATCCCCCCGCCCCGGGCATTCCTACACGTAGTTTTAAGTAAGTAAAAGAATGTTTGTATAACTTCCGTTTCATCACTGCTCAGTAAGTGTCGTTCAATCTGTTGTTTATTCAAGTTTATGTTGGTGGAAATGTGAATGTGTGGCTGATAATTCATTACTTCTGTTTTTGCATTTGTTTTTTTGGGGGTAAGAAGAGGGGACCTAACTCATCAGAGAGGTAAACATGTTTAGTTTATAAGCTTGTTTCCTTGTTTTCATTAAACTGTTATATGATATTATGATATTATTTAGGTATTGTAGAGACTCGATGAAACTTGATTAATGTATTGAATTATATGCCAACTTGCATTTTGTAACAAATGGGTCAAGTAGATTGGATCTAAGCTATGTCATCGGTCAGTTTACCTAAACCCTAATTTTTCAATTTTATGTTCTAATCTACGTGACCCCATATCCTAAGTAAATCGAAATTTGTATCTAAGTTCTCTAATTGGTGTTCTGATGTTTGAAATTTCATCCATTTATATCCAACTTCGAGTCGAGCATCTATGGGGAAGATAGAAGTTTGGAAGCCATGAATCAAGGTATACTTAAGTTGTTTTGTCATTCTTTTCTGTTGATCTCTGGTTCACATTCCTTGTTTACAGGGATTGGTGTTAATCTTGATCTCAACTTCTGTTTTTTCTGCTGATGATAGTTGAAAGGGGAACGACAATGTTCAAAAGGTGGATGTGTGCTTTAAAATTTATGAATTACCTTCAGAGAAATAACTTAAGGGGAAGAACTTGTTTTTTTTTTCTTTCCTTCCCTTACTCTTCCCTTGTCTCTTCTCTGTTCTTTGCTTGATTTCGTTATGATTTTACGTTTAATAGATGATTTTTAGTGCTTTAGAAGCTTGGCATGATCTGATCGTTGATTCAAAGAGGAGTAGAACTATGGTCTTTAAAACACCTCACCACATCGAAACTACATGTTCTCTGGAATTACCTTGCTGGCCACAAAACCAGTGAGTTATTTTTTAAATCTTTTTCATTGTCGTCTTTAATCAAAATAATTACGTGAAATTAGGTTCTCTAGCTTTTATTAGTGGTTTTATGCTGCAATGATGATCTGATATATGTATCATTCAATTGAACAAAAATTAAGTGAATTTAAGTTTCTTTTAAATCTTTTATAGTTATTGAAATTATTATATGGACCTGATAGATGGGCCACAGTTTGACTTTTAAAGCCAAATGTAATACTGTCAAATGCGAATTGGATATGGATTTCGGTACCAAACGTTTCTTAACATCCCATGTTTGCAATTATATTATTATGATTACTGATATTTTTTGGGTGTCGCTGAAAGAGCAGAGTGTGAGGGGGTTCTTTAGTGCGTTTGGCATGAACTTGCTTGAGTCCATTTAGACTAAATAAAAGCCTGTGAATACTGTGATTTGTAAAATAAGTGATGGTTCTCATTGTGATTGTTTGTGTGGGCGCTAGGTCATTGGACCGCCTTTTTTATTGTATTACACATCCAGGGCGTGACCCTCCTATTGTAGGTTTAAGATAAAAGTACGGAAGCCCAGGATTTATACACAGAAGCAAGATTAATTTTACTAAAGAATAGGCTGCTTTTGTTAAAGAATTGAGGTTGGTCTACATTGCCAGAAAAAGAGGTCTGTATTATGTTCAAACAATGAAATAAAATCTATTTAGTCGTGTGTATCCAAGATCTTAATTAATTACTCTTAAAGCAGCAACCAAGAATCAAATTTAGGGTTTCGTTCGTCTGCACCTTTAATCGAATTAGAGAGGAGATAATTGCAACATCCCAACCTGTTACTGTATTTCTCATTTGATTCGATATGTAGTATTTGGTTGTCAAAAATACAACTTGATCACTTGATCATCTTGCTGCCCAAATAATTTGTAGATAATCAACCAATTTGGTGTCAAAATTACAATTTGTTATTTATTTATGGTTTAGTACTTATTTTTATTTCCTTTGTTTCATGTGAATATCATTTATCTGCTGGTCTTGGAACTCATAAAGTTGTTGCGGAGCGCTGGGCGCTGGGCGTGTAGTTGGCTGAAGTATTTGAGCTGTGATCAGATCTTGCTGTGGGCTGCAACATATATGGTTGGTCTTCCGGTGGGCTACTTCTTCATCAGCTACTTGCTAAGGTAAGTGCATATGAGTCCCTGATTTACATTCGATTGTATGCGTCTTGTGTCTGCAGAGGTTCATTATGAATTTGTAGAAGAGTTTCTGGTCAAGTGTGTATTATTTATTTTCTTGTGTTGTATAAAAACCATTTGAAGAGTTTTTGTTATGTTTTCATCAAGCACCTACAACAATTACCAATGGCCATGTAAAGTTGGAAAGTGGAACTACTCGGGGCAGTCTTCAAGAATATGTTTTGAACTCAAGCAGTGAGTGAAAGACTTGAGCTTATTTGGAGTGTACAATATTGCGGGGCATTCTTTAAAAATATTCATTTATTTTTATGAAATTTATTAGGAATCAATCTTAAAAGAAAAAGATAATACTAGGTTTTGTGGGAGCTCATTATTTAGCTTTTAAATTTCAAATGACATACCTGTAATAAAAGTGTGTACATCATGCAGTTTCCGTTGCAGTTTCAATTGTCATGCTTCAGTTCATTATGGATAGCAACATTCTTTTTCATATATTAATACATATTTGATGTATCTCTTTATGATGTATTTATTTTATATTGTTAGAAATTATATATATATATATATATATATATGGAACCCATTAAGTCTAACCACCATCCAAGTCAATATCCACCGTTGGATCATGATGAGATGAAATCTCAGCCGTTTAAACTCCAAAAAAATATCCGCTATAGTGGCGGTTTAGAGCGGTTTAGGACAGTTTTTTTCCTTAGCTGGTGGTTACATCCTAAATCCTAATTTCCCTGCCCATTATCTCCACAACTGCCCATGATCTCCACAACTCTACCATTTCAGTTGAGAAATATTCTTATATAATGTACAGAAAAGAGGCTCACAAACAAAAAAAAAAAATTCTTATTCTTCAAATTACTGTTAAGGATTGTCATTCTACTCTTCATATAGCAGCTCAACTCGAGGTTAGTTGTTTACGATTTCCCAATTTATGTGTTCCATTTTGGTGCTTAAATGTATATAATTTGCAATATTTGTAATTAGATAGGGTTGATTATTGTGCCATTATAATTTTGTTTGAGTAAACTGCAATTTTACACCCTGAGGTTAGGGGTCATTGGCATGTCTACCCCCCTAAGGAAATAATTGCAAATTTACCCCCCACTGTTTGCCCTTATGTCGCACAATTACCCCCCGACGTCAAAGTCAATAACAGATCTGTTAACTCTTAGTTGAAATGACTATATTACCCTTCCATTTTACCCCCCAACATTCCTGTTAAGTCGCACAATTACCCCCCATTGGTAAATTACTAATTTGTCCTTTGTTATTACCCCCTGTACTTTGAGTTAAGATACAACATTACCCCCTGCAACTTCCAAAACCCTTCCCGCCAAAATCAAAAAACTGATCTATGATTCTATAATAAAAAATCTTAACCTGTTCTATGATCTGAAACCTAATTCTGAATCAATTCACACCTGCTGCATTGTGTTTTATACTTAAGCATACCTGTTGCATACCTGCTGCAATGTGTTTTATACTCAAGCATACATGTTGCAATGTGTTCTATACTCAAGCATAACTGCTGCAATCTGACCAACAATGTATCAAACCACTGATTAACCACACATATAATCTATGGTGACTATTAACCACACTAGAATCTGTTGCATAACTGCTGCAATCTGACCAACAATGTATCAAACCACTGATTAACCACACATAGAATCTGTGGTGACTATTAACCACACTAGAATCTGTTATGACTACTAACAATGTATCAAACCACTGATTAAGCAAACCACTGCTGCACATTTTGACTATTAACCACACTAGAATATGTGGTGACTATTAATCACACTAGAATCTGTCATGACTACTAACAATGTATCAAACCACTGATTAAGCCAATCACTGCTGCACATTTTGACTATTAACCACACTAGAATATGTGGTGACTATTAATCACACTAGAATCTGTTATGACTACTAACAATGTATATCCTAATCAAACATCAAACATTCACAACTGCACATTTTGATCATGTAAGATCATGTAACTATCATAACTAGGCACATTTTGATCAAAACATCAAACATCCCAACTGCACATGTAACTGTCATCAACTATGTTCAGTAACTGCACATATAACTATCATCAACTATGATCATGTAACTGTAAACATTGGTCATAACTAGACACATTATATTAAATCAAAAAGATCCTAATATATATACAACTAGTTTAATACCCGTCCGTTGGACGGCTTACGCTAACAACGTAACAAACAAAGATAATGCATATTGATGGTGTTCAGTAACGCTTCTCCTTTTCTTCTTTTCCATATCCTTTTTTGAAAAGGTTGCAACCATCTAACTTTTCATTTTCTTCTTTTCAAACCACTAAACCTCATTCTCAAAACACATTATCCAAAAACTATAAAAATGACCTATTAACTTTTAAGAAGTCAAAAACTTAAAAGGAGCTCAAAATAAGCAATCCCAAACACCCACATTAAGTGGACACAAGTGTAAACAACATTATAAACAAAAGCACCATTTTTAATTTATAAAAGGAAAACGAACGTGAACAGTGTACAACCACACAACAATATAAAATAAAAATGACAGAGTGACAAAACATGAAATGGTGTCATTTTAATGCAAAAGTAAACGGTAGGCACCACTGTGGGAAAGTGTTGTAACAGTCAAACATGGTTTACTCCCTCAATTTTTTCGGCTTTTGGATCGTCCTCTTTAACCTCAAAGATGGCCTTTTTTCGACTTGTTGACTTAATGCATGGTGCCCATTTGTGATTTAAGTAAGAAATAAATTTTTATTTAAAAAGAAAGAAAAATGACACTTACGGCTTGATCGAGAAAGATAACCAATAATTTGTTTTCACCAGCGATAGACAAAACAAACTCGACCCAAACGAAGATAACGGTATACCAAACTCCGTATTGTGTGAGAGATGAAAAATAGTCAACGATGGAATGCACATCCATTATCAATTAGACCTACAACTTTAATGTTATATGACAAAAACAAAAATTGAATGTGTTGTTATAATTGTAGTAGTTGAAGATATTGATTTGAAAATTTCTAACTTATACGAATTCAAATTAAGGTTAACATATTATTTTATTATAAAAACATAATTTAATCCCTTTAAGAATATTATATTTATTGTGCCTTTGGGCTGTTATACATAATTCAAATTAAGGTCAATTTATTATTTGGTAATTTTGTATCATTTTCATTGAAAAGTTTTCTTTTTATCGATTTAGTTTTATGAGGGAATGTCACCTCTTGAATTATATTTAAATAAATAAATTTCGCCTTTTCTTGTTCACCAATAAAACATGATTTGAAAGAAATCAGATTTTGTTTTAATTATAACAATTAAGTTTGAGAATGAAACGTATCATACTATCATTTAGCATGTTTTAATTCCAACAATTAAGTTTGAGAATAAAACGTAACATACTATCATTTAGCTTTTAAAGAAAATTATCATGTGACGCGTAAAAAAATAGAATTAGAAATAGAAATAATAATAATTGGGCTCATAATCTCTAACCTAATAAATTAAAATGATTTAAACTTGAGCCCAACCCCATTTAATAAACCTAAATATATAAGTCAAGTGTACACTTACTAAAAACCCTAAAACATCTACACACCTTCAGCAGCCGACATCCCCTTTCACCCATCTGCTTTCTCTGTCCGATCATCGGCGACCGGTGCCGGTTACCGGCCGGCTACCGGCCGGCTACCGGGGTCCCGTGCTTGCTGGCATGTCACCCCACACAACCCCAAGCTCCCTCTTCATCTTAACCCGTCGCACACACCGCTACCCTGTCCAAAGAGAGAGAGAGAGAGATCGGAGAACAGGAGAGGGGCCGATCACCTATGTCACGGCAACAGAAGCAGCAAGTGGCGGCGGCAATGGATTCCGACAACTGTTTTTCGGGTAAAACGTACCGGAGGAGCCGGCGATCGACTTACCGGCGGTGATGATGGTGGTGGTCGTCAGACGTGGCTACAGCACATGGGGGGGGGTGGCGGCGACTTTAATTCCTTCCGACAGGTTCACCGGTAAAACCCTCTCCCCGTTTCTGTTATTTTTTTAAGATTGATGTTTGGCTGAATATATTTAATTTATAAATGGGTATATATAATATGTATATAATGTTTTGAATACAGAGAATATATATGTAACCATATTGCATCATATAATATTAATTACATATCAACTGATGATCATGAATTGATAATCGAATTGTGAAGATATGGAGAATATCATATTACATAGATAATATATGGGTTTATATCTTATGTATGGGCTTGCGGGGTTTTCCAATAACATTGCAGTGGAAAACATTGCTGGTTTTAAGCTTCTTCTCACTGGCAATCTTATGCTTAAGCAAAAGTAAGCCTAAAATTTTCCACCCTTTTGTTTTTATATTTGATTGCATATGCCTTTTGTTAATGGAAACATATGATTCTTGCGAAGGTTTTTTAGATCTATCAAGTGACTAAAAGTTCATTGTTTGTGAAAATGCAGTTACTATCTGGCATTTGTTGTGTTGGCGGGTTGCAATGTGGATCTGGCAACATGTGCTGCAGTTCTTTGTGCGTATATTGCCCCGCAGCTGGTTCCGGTATACCTGAGGTTAAAGCTTATCTTAATGGTGTAGATGCGCATTCTATTCTGGCTCCAAGCACCCTCTTTGTAAAGGTGTGTACCATATGCATTATCTCTCTCTCTCTCCGTCCTGGATTGTTGGATAATGATGTTATTTGAACAGATTTTTGGATCAATATTTGGAGTGGCTGCTGAATTTGTTATGGGAAAGGAAGGCCCAATGGTTCACACGGGGGCTTGCATAGCTAACTTAGTTGGTCAAGGAGGATCTACAAAGTATCATTTGACATGGACATGGACATGGCTTAGATATTTCAAAAATGATAGGGACATGAGGGACTTGATCACATGTGGTGCAGCTGCTGGTGTTGCTGCTGCTTTTCGTTCCCCTGTTGGCGGGGTCCTCTTTGCACTTGAAGAAGCAGCCTCATGGTCCCTCTCACTCTCTCTCACACTCATGTTTGATCAATGAATTGGATGACAAGATGAATATTCATTTTCGTTGTAGAGTTAATATAATAAGATTAATAACAATTTAAAACAAATGAGAGTACAAACAATTGCATTTTTTAAGTAAAAGAATCAAGTGGAATTATCTTTTAGTGAAACACATATGAGCATTAATCATCTACTATTTGCACTTTTAATAGGGTTAAGTGCATAAAAAGGTAACCAACTTTTTTAGCCCAGAAAAAAATATCGGATTTCTTAAAATATTCGAAAAAATCGCTCAAAGTTTCAAAACTTTTATGCAAGTTAATACTGTATTTGACCACGTTTGATTTTTCGGGTTGGTAGTAAGCTTGACTAAGTTTGACTTTTCGGCTTGGTAGTAAGCTTGACTAAGTTTGACTGGACACTAATGTGGTGTTTACGTGGCACTTGGACACTGGTTAACTTAAAAGATTACCTATAAAAAGTTGATACCTGTATGTGAAATGTTGGTTAGTTTTTTATGCAATTTGCCAATTTAATATTACCCTGACATGGATACTATTCATTAAAATGAAAAATACAACGATTCTGTTTTTACATTTTGTTTCTGCGTTATCCTAACCTTATTCCCATGATGTTAATACTTAATAGGTGACGGAGCACTCTTCTTTGGAGAACGTTTTTCACAACTGTTGTAGTAGCTGTGGTTTTTAAGGGTCTGATTGAATATTGTAAAACTGGACAGTGTGGATTGTTTGGGAAGATGGTCTGATCATGCGCGATATCAATAATTCAGTACTTTCTTACAACACAATTGATCTCCTTGCCATTATATTACTTGGAGTTATTGGTGGAGTTTTTGGAAGCATTTATAATTATCTTGTTGATAAGGTCTTGTCGCAGGTAATGATTTTGTGTTTTATATTTTTGGAACATAAAAAGTATTTTTATTTAAAAGTAAAAAAATTGATTTGGAAGATGAAGGATGCTGAACAAAGGAGAAACCTAACCAAAAAGGAAACATTTTTCAACTGATAATTAAAATTAAAAAAAAACATTGTTCGACTTAGAAACCGAAACAAAACAAAAAAGAAAAACACTGTTCAACTAATAACTAAAAAACCATCATTCAATTACCATTCAAAAATAAACAGTCATCCTTGGAATCTTTGACTTTTTCCTCACTGACCAGAATGAATCTGCAGTATCAGCATATTCGTCCTCGGAATCATTTTCTTTAGGCTTGGTGATGTTAACAACTTCACAACTTTCAATAGAACTGCTAATCTCAATAACAGCATCCCATTTCCAAGTTAGAATAGCTCTTACCCGTTTGTTGGTTCGATCACATCTTCGGATCTAGTAGTAATGAAAGACTTAATTCAGTCGAAAATAGTTAAAAAAAATTTAAGACCAAAAAGTGAAGTAAATTTTTATACAAAATCATACCAATTCACTAATGCACAATCTCCAATTATGTATTTTCACTTCAAAATTCCAAATCTATTGGATTTAATTAGTGGTGGCAAAATAATAATAATAATAATAATAATAATAATAATAAATAATAAATAATAATAATAATAATAAATAATAAATAATAATAATAATAATAAATAATAATAATAAAAATAATAATAATAATTAATAAAATAATAATAATAATAATAAATAATAAAATAATAATAATAATTATAAAAATAAAAAAAGTAGGTTGCTACTACTAACCATCCACATTTATGAGTTGTTTTAAAACACCATATTAAATTAGTGATGTGTTACAATCTCCAATTATGTATTTTCACTTCAAAATTCCAAATCTATTGGATTTAATTAGTGGTGGCAAAATAATAATAATAATAATAAATAACAATAATAATAATAAATAATAATAAATAATAATAATAATAATAATAATAATAAATAATAAATAATAATAATAAATAATAATAATAAAAATAATAAATAATAAAATAATAATAATAATAAATAATAAAATAATAATAATAATAATAATAATAATAAAAAAAGTAGGCTGCTACTACTAAACTCTTTTAGCATAAAAGCTGAAAACATAATTCCAATTTCTAGTGACAATATGTTAAAAGCAAGCAAGATGTTAAACAGAACCAAATAAATCCAGATGACATGATAAAACATGCGAAAAGTAGTATCTAAAAACATGACAGCAAGACACATGTAATGGAAACAAAAGTTAATCTTCAAAACCGTTTCGTGGCTGAAACACGGCGGATTTTGCTGCATCTTAGGAAGGACTCCACGTCATCATTGTCACCCCAATCAGCATTCATCCATTCATCGTTTTCCAGTTCATCTTCTTCTTCATCATTGTCAGAACTGGAGAGGTCGATGACTTCGACCCATTTCCAGTTCTGCAGCGCTATCGATCTTTTTCTGGATCGGTTTAGCTTACAAAAAAGTAAAACAAAAAAGAAGTCAATAGCTCTCGTATTATTGCATAAATGTTTGTAGATATAATGAATTTAACCTTCACTTGCAGGTTAGGCATTTCGCCATATTGTGCCTCTTCGACTCCAGCTGGTGCCTACACAAAGAAGAATACGAATTCAGAAAGTATGGTACGTATTAATCGCAGATTAAAATGGAATAAAAAGAACCTTGTCTGATCTGAACTGGTCGCTTTTGATTATTTCAGAACCATTTCGAAGCTTCTGCAGTTTACTAAATTTTAGTATTTAAAAAGAAACAATAGCCAATGGAAATAAATGTGTTAACCTGCTTCATTTGCATGTTACAGTGTCCAGCAGGCTGGTCTTTGGGCATCTTAGTAAACTGCATGCTGATGAGTGAGTGATCCATGCTGTGAATATTTCAGACAAAAAATGAGTGAACACGATGAAGACTGCTTCTCAAGTTCTCTTTATATAGAACACAACTGCAACAGGTACCACCACTACCCCTTTTTTTAGGAACTGAGCAGTTAAATCCACCACTACCCATTTTTTTAGGTGCTGAACTGCCAAAAACATGGACAGAAAACTGCTCAAACGTGGGATGCTGCTGTTCGGTTCAGTTATGTAGGGACATGGACAGAAAAACTGCTCAAACGTGGGGTGGTGCTGCTCAGAACTGCTCAAAAACTGCTCAAACGTGGGATGGTGCTGCTAAGAACTGCTCAAAACTGCACAAAACTGCTCAACAGCGGTTAAATTTAAGAGTTTATACGGTCCAGATTTAATCTCAGCATAATCGAACGGATGATATTGATTTGAACAGTAACTTCCACTTAATGGGTTCCATATATATATATAATTAGATCAGTATTAAACCAAAAGATCCTAATATATAAAACATCAACTACACAACCATTTCCTACTGCGGGGGAAACTGGAAGTGCAGGAAAGGGCGACCGCGCATTTTCACCACCACGGACACCACAATCGATCGGACTTACCACCGAATCCTCATGTCCACTGCAAACACAAAAAGATCGATGTTTCAATAACCCCCTGTTTTTTACTTGTTCAGAAAGATCGATGTTTATACATGAAATCAGAGACAACAGGGAGGATTGGTGGTTGTCGCCGGCAGCCAGGTGCATCGGCGGAGCTGGAGTGGACGCCGTTGTGGTCGCCGGAGCTGGAATGGAAGCCGGTGGGTGTTGACGTTGTGGTCGCCGGAGCAATGGAGGTGGAGGTGGAGGTGGATCGTTGGTGGGTGAAGAAGAAGAATAGAGTGAGTGAAGCTTAGGGGGTAAGAATGATGGTGGAAGAGAAGTACAGGGGGATTATAAAGATCCAAAGGGTGAAATTACCTTTATACCCAGGGGCGCAGCTTAGAAGGGCTCCGAGGGGGCGCCCGACCCCTCGAACTTTTCGATGCGTAGTGTTATGAATAGTACTTTCCTATAGAAAATTTTTAGGTATATACGTTTCCACCCCCCCCCCCCCCGGTTTCTGAAAAATGGGGGGGGGGGCAAAGCTTCGCCACTGTTTATGCCCTTTGACCGTTTAAAGATAACATTGACTTTGACGCCGGGGGGTAATTGTGCGACATAAGGGCAAACAGTGGGGGGTATAATTGCAATTATTTCCTTAGGGGGGGTAGACATGCCAATGACCCCTAACCTCAGGGTGTAAAATTGCAGTTTACTCATTTTGTTTTTTCTTTAACCCAGATTGTTTGAATCATCAAACAAGGATGTTCAGCTCTATCGTCGTATGTGCTCTAACTAGCCTCCCGCTACCATTCTCCGACCACCCACCAGAGTTTGTCAATGATTACACAACGACCACCCACTGGCATGAAACCTACAATCACCGGCGTTGAATGCTTTTTACCAACTTGTGGTTACTCTCCAAACAGTAACTCTTTCATCTCTGCAAGATCGGAAGATCTAGGGTTATTGAAGACGAATGATTGAAGGAAACGTTTGTGCTGAGAGATCGATTAGGTCTCTTTTTAGGTGGTATGAATTCTTAATTCCTCTGCCATCACACGTAATCGCAAGTGCTTATTACGAATTCTGGTTTGAGAAATCATGTCTATTCGGTGTGTTTTTTTTTGTTACACGAAACTTGTGTACACGTATTTTTGTTTGTCAATTTGTGTTTTAATTAGGTTTATTATATGATGGATCCAGAATGAAGGGCTAATTGTTATATTTTCCAGATATGGGGTTTTACCCAGATTGTCATACTCACTCATTATTGTGATTCTAATAGCTTCATCCACAGCTTTAGATGTATCAATATTTAAAAACGTAATTTGTTTAAAATTCAAGTTTGGTTTTTTGTAAGTTTACCTAATTCTATCTTTATCTTCATTTGCAGGTTGAAATTTATTAGGAAACTAAACTGATGAAATCCCAGTGCAAGTGTGGTAGAAATTACATTTGGAGATCGCCTTGGTGCTCTTCTTGACACTGTATGAATTCTTCAAAATCTGTAACAAAAATACAGATGGGATCACTTGCAAATCTTGGAATGAATGTTGTCAAGGCAAATGATCATCTGAATTCTTCCGAGAAGCACACCAAGTTTTTAATAACTGAAGCGTAAGAATTTAGCTGGATCTTTCTTTTATTGATTTACATTGACATTTTGTTATATTATGCTGTATAAATAAAAATTAATTTGCATTTGCACCCCGCTTCTGGTACTTTATCTGTATTTTACAATACATTATTAGTTTTATTTTACTTGCATCTGTTACTAATTCTTTTTTGATTGCATTATTTAGATCATAGACGTGATGCAGCAAGAGCAGAAAATTCATTTACTCTTATATTTTGGGAGTGAATTAATCGGTATGCAAATCTTCAAAAAAGGTATATAGGTTTTTTCTACTGTTATTTCTAGATATAGCAAAATGTGCATGTTAGGCAACAATTCAAAAGGGCCAGGTTGGGTTGACCTTAAACATAATGGTTTTGGTGACCAATAACACAAATTTATCTTTGAACTATGTTTTGTATCATTTTTACCTTCGTTGGTATTCTTTTGTTACCGATGATTAGGGGTGTTCATGTTTGGTTTAAAACTGAGAAACCATCCAAACCAATCATCGGTTTGGTTACATGTTTGGTTTTTTGATTAACTTTCAGTCGGTCGGTTCCAAAAAATTCCAAACCGTAGCATACGGTTCGGTTTACGGTTGATACCAAAAATCGGTCGTACGAAACCGGACCATTTGTTTGATAATATATTGAACTTAAATTAAAATAAACTAACCTTCTGGGGTAGCCCAGTTGGCCAGTCCCACCCAGCCTCATCTTGAGGTCACCGGTTCGACTCCCGGCAATGCCCTACTGGGGTGTTGGGGCTCTTCACCGTGGGTATTAACCGCCAGGCAGCTATGGGACTAAGCTAGCTTGTGGAGTGGGATCACTCCAGCGGCCGGGAGGTCCGTGCTCCAACCCCCCCCCCCCTTTAAATTAAAATAAACTAGCTAAATAAGACTTGAAGTGGAACCATTGGGCGTTTATATTAGCTTATCCCTGTATAGGCTATATGAAAATTCATAATGTCTCTGGTCAATTCAAACAAAACCTCAATATTTTAGGTTAGTAATTAGTTGTCTTATTATTGTTTTCTATTGATGTGATAAATGGATAAGTAGACTAGAGATTTGAACAATTTGTTTCCATCTAACCAAATAATTCAGTATCAAGTTTCATACTTAAATATATATATATATATATATATATATATAGGGAGCCGCTAGAATGAGAACCACCACGAGTTATGAGAACCGCGAGAACCGCGACCCGCGGGTGGCCGTTGACCACGAAATTTTTTTTACACCTAGATCCGTATATTTTAGGACCGGGTGTAAATTTTCGGTTCAAACGGCGCGCCCGAGGGGGTAGTTTTTTACGCCCAAAGTTTGGTAAAAAAAAAAGAAAAATTAAAAAAACCCAAACTTTGGGCGTAAAAAACTACCCCCTCGGGCGCGCCGTTTGAACCGAAAATTTACACCCGGTCCTAAAATATACGGATCTAGGTGTAAAAAAAATTTCGTGGTCAACGGCCACCCGCGGGTCGCGGTTCTCGTGGTTCTCATTCTAGCGGCCCCCATATATATATATATATATCTACGATCTTGGTATCAGAGCCATGTGTCTCTGTTTAGAAATCGTTTTTATAACTAATTTATTATGAATATTAGCCTTTATTTTTTAAACGGGGGTAAGACTGTGTTGGTAAGCCCTGTCGATTGTCGGTTGGATTAGCATTATGCCCAAAAAGATAAGAATGGGTAGCCGGACCACGACGATATGGGGGTGTTCCCTCAGTATAAGCTCTACTTTAAAAATTTAAAGACTAATAATTATAATGAATCAGTTATCAAAATTCTTTTCTAAACGAGATTATAGCTCAAATACTAATTATGATGAAGAAGAAGATTCAAACATGAACTCTTTACATATGAATTCTGTTGAAATTAATATTTCTCAAATTGAAAATAATCTTTTGAATTGGAATATACCAAAACAAGATGTTAAAACTATTTACAAAATTGGTACTTTTGATTTTTTACAAGATTATTCTATAAAAACTCATGAACAAACTATACCTATTAATAAAGAGTATCAAAACATGCAACTATTATCAGTAGAAGCTATTAAAAGACATAGAAAATTATATAAATTTCTACACATAGGATTAGTTCAAGTCGCCATTAAACCTATGTTCAGATTAGGAATTGATGCTCCTGTTTTGTTAATTCTAAGAGATGCAAGACATACAAATTTTAATAATTCTTTGCTAGCTATGGCTGAGTCTAATATTTCAAATGGTCCTATTTATTTTAATTGTTATCCAAACTTTTCAATTGGTTTATTTGATCCACATATTTTAGATACTTTAACATTAACAATTAAAACTAAAAACTTAGAATTTAAAGAAAAAACCAATGCTGCAGTAGTTATATATAGAATATATTATAAGACAATGACTACCACTATAGAACCTAAAACAAAATTAATATCTCCAAAAGATGAAACTATTATTTTTGAAGCTAATACTATGCATACAAAAATAAAAACACCTAAAAAATTAAAATGGAATGAAATAACTCAATCATTAACATGGAATTTACAAGATATAAACCCGCCAAAACCTATAGAAATAGATAATCAAACATCTTGTATAGTAGAACATTCTGATGGTTCAATAGATATTTCTTTTAATAATATACCACCAAGGCATTCTATGGGAGCAAGTACTTCTAGAAATATTTTAGATGAAAGTCTATTTAAAAGAAGTTTATCAATGAAAATGAAAGGTGTTGATTTTTCAAATACAATTCCAAGACCACTATATGAAGAAAATGATAGTGATAATAATACTTATGTTCCAACTAAGTCTGATATGGAAAATTATGAAGAGCTACAACAATGAGTGATTCTAAGGTTCAAGCTCATAGAAATTGCTATATATTTCTTTTAAAATGTTGCAATAGAAGAATAGAAGATTTGAATAAAAGATTAGAAGAATATAATAAAATTCCATATATGATATGTCCATCTGAATATATTCCATGTAACATGCCTCGATCTGACCCATATCATCCCTCTAATTATATGAATTATAAAAGTGAATATCGATCATTTTTAGAAGAAAAATTAAGAGAAGAATATAATCATAGAATAAAGCTTATGGGAAAAATTTCTAAAACAACTTGTTAAGTATGAATAAAGAAATGTTAGAATATTTAAAAAATGAAATGTTCAATAATTATAATAATAAAAATTTAATATGGTATTTTTCTAAATTTAATGAAGATGAAAGATTTTTACATAAAATTGATTGGCAATTATATATGTGTGAAAATGATGAAAATATTCCATTTTTCTCCTGGTTTTCTCTTTATTGTATAGAAAATAAAATTGAGTATCCATTCTTTGAAAATATATCTGTTAGCAATACTATAACAAAAACTTATACAATTATAGATAAAAATGAAAAAATTACTAGTGTACACCCTCCACATATGGATATACAGATAAAAACTGAAAATAAAGAATATGTTGCAAAGCCTTTAGCAAACCTTAAAGAAGATATAGAAAGAAACGTAAAGACAATTATTTTTCAAAATAATTATACTAATGAAAAATTAAATACTATAGGAGAACAATTAGAAAGAATAGAAACTAATAAAACTTTAGATCAACCTAGTACTTCAAATACTAAAACAATAACTGAAAATATAGAAAACCCAATATTTAAACCATATAATATAGATATCCCAATACGTCTAAATAAACAACAAGACATGTTAAAAGATATTAATTCAAAACTTTCAAAATTAAATATAAATGTTATTTCAGAACAGAAAATTCAAAATATTGAAGAACAATTTAATGATTTTCAATTAGAAGATTCTATAAATAAAATTAAAAGAAATTATCATTTTTCAAAAAATAATACTTATACTACTAGACCTGAAACAAGAAATTATTACCCTAGACCTACTCCACCTGATTTACAATTTGAAGAACGACATACTTTAGTTCAAGCTAAATATGATGGAAGTTCTTTATATGAATGGAGTATAGAAGGCCAAACAGAATATCAAATTCTTAGTTTAATGCAAGAAATGATAATGGCAGCTAATGCATATAAAGCAAATGGAAATGATGATAATGCAATTCTTAATATGATAGTTTCTGGTTTTACTGGAATTTTAAAGGGCTGGCGGGATAAGTATCTCACAGAAGAAGAAAAACATATAATTATAAATGCTAAAAAGATAGTTATTAAAACAGAAAATAATGTTCAAACACCAACTGAAATACCCGATATAATTAATACTCTAATATTTGCTATAATTCAACATTTTATTGGAAACCCAACAGATTATCAAGAAAGAAATTCTTTAATATTATTAAATTTAACATGTAGAA
The DNA here is from genome assembly GCA_030545235.1 of Helianthus tuberosus. Lineage (NCBI taxonomy): Eukaryota > Viridiplantae > Streptophyta > Magnoliopsida > Asterales > Asteraceae > Helianthus > Helianthus tuberosus. The sequence goes on along the minus strand of CM060396.1, from coordinate 2,822,407 downwards.
AATTACAAGATTTTAGATGGTATAAAGACGTTTTCCTTTCAAAAGTTATGACTAGAGATGATTGTAAAGAGGCTTATTGGAAAGAAAGATTTATAGCTGGATTACCAAAATTATTTGCAGAAAGAATTAGAGAAAATTAAAAAGGACTTTAATAATAATATTCCTTATAGAGATTTAGCCTATGGTCAAATAATAAATTATATAAATCAAGAAGGATTAAAAATATGTAACGATTTAAGATTAAAAGAAAAGATTAACAAGGATGGAATTCAAGGCCATAAAGAATTAGGAAGTTTTTGTCAACAATATGGATTTGAACCATTTAAAACTCCTTCTAAAACTAAAAAGAAAATTCCTAAACAATTTATTAAAAAGAACTATAAAAGAAAACCATATATTAAAAACAAACAAAATTATTATAAAAATAAGAATGATTTTCAAAAGAAAAAACAAGGTAAACAAGATATTGTTATTTGTTATAAGTGTGGAAGACAAGGACATTATTCAAAAGATTGTTATACCAGAAAAAAGATAAATGAATTAAATATTTCTGATGAATTAAAAGAACAGATAAACAAAATACTTATTTATGATAATTCAAGTGAAGATAGTATTTCAGATTATAGTAATAATGATTTAAATTATATTGAAGATTCTAATTCAGAAAGTAGTTCAGAAGATAATGTATGTGAATGCGTTGGTCCTTGTATCTGTGAAATTGATGGTACAATAAATTCTCTAACATCAGATAATAAAGATTTATTTGAATTATTAGAAAAAATTGAAGATAAAGAAGTAAAACAAATATATTTAAAACAATTAAAAGAAAAGTATAAACTACCAATAGAAAAGGAAACAAAAACATATAATTTTAACAAAATATGCCAAAGATTTCAAACAAAACAAATAAAAGAAAATCCTGTTACAATAACCGATTTACAAATAGAATTAAAAAATATAAAAGAAGAGATCCGAGAAATAAAATTACAAATTAAAGAATTAGAAAAAGAGAAAAATAAAGAAGATGAAGAAAATAATAACAATACTAATAATGATACTGAAAATGTAGGAAAAATAAGTCGTCTAAAAGGATTAACTTCTCAAAAATGGTATACTAAGTTAAATATAATAGTCAATAATGAATTTCGATTATCTTTAGTTGCTATGATTGATAGTGGAGCTGATATGAATTGTATCCAAGAAGGTTTAATACCCACAAAATACTATGAAAAGACTACATATAGACTATCTGGAGCTAATGGAAACCCATTAATTATTCAATACAAATTATCAAATGTTCATATTTGCAAAGAAAATTATTGTTACAAAACTCAATTGGTCTTAGTAAAAGACTTAACATCCCAAATTATATTAGGACTTCCTTTTATAACTCAATTATATCCATTTACAGTTGAAGAAAAAGGTATAAGTATTAAAGTATTAAATAAAAAGATCTGTTTTGAATTCGCTCATCCAATTACTTCTAAGCAAATAAACATTTTAAGTTTAAAAGAAAAACAAAAAGAATTTTTAATTGAAGAAATTGATTATGTTAGAATAAAAAATCAATTGCAAGATAAAACAATTATAAAAAGAATACAAGAAACTGAGAATAAATTTAAAGATAATGTTTGTGCAAATATTCCAAACGCTTTTTGGGAAAGAAAACAACATGTTGTAAAATTACCTTATATTAAGGATTTTAATGAGAAAAATATTCCAACAAAATCTAAGGCAATACATATGTCTCAAGAGTTAGAAAGCTATTGTAAAAAAGAAATACAAGAGTTATTAGATAAAAAAAACTAATAAGGCCATCTAAATCTCCTTGGTCCTGCTCTGCCTTTTATGTTCAAAATAGTGCAGAAATTGAAAGAGGAGCTCCTAGACTAGTTATAAATTATAAACCATTAAATAAAGTTTTAGAATGGATTAGATACCCTATACCAAATAAAAGAGATTTATTAAAAAAGATTTATGATTCAAAAATATTTTCCAAATTTGATATGAAGTCTGGATTTTGGCAAGTTCAAATTGCCGAAGAAGATCGATATAAAACTGGATTTAATGTACCATTTGGACACTATGAATGGAATGTTATGCCTTTTGGATTAAAAAATGCTCCTTCAGAATTTCAAAATATAATGAATGATATTATTTTACCATTAGGAAATTATGCTATTGTTTACATTGATGATGTATTGATATTCTCAAATTCTTTAGACCAACATTTTAAACATTTAAATTCTTTTTACAATATTATTCATAAAAATGGATTAGTAGTATCACCTTCTAAAATGAGTCTTTTTCAAACAGAAATAAGATTTTTAGGACATAATATTATTCAAGGAACAATAAAACCTATTAACAGAAGTTTAGAATTTTCAAATAAATTTCCAAATGAAATTAAGGATAAAAAGCAATTGCAAAGATTTTTAGGATGTTTAAATTATATTCATGATTTTTTCAAAGACTTAGGAATTATATGTAAACCTTTATATGATAGATTAAAAAAGAATCCAAAACCATGGACTCAAGAACATACAGATATAGTAAAATATATTAAAGATAAAATAAAAAGTCTACCATGTTTACATATTCCCCATCCTGATGCAAAACTAATTGTAGAAACCGATGCAAGTGATCTAGGATTTGGAGGAATATTAAAACAAAAATTAGATAATAAAGAAAGTTTAGTTAGATATTATTCAGGTGCTTGGAATGATACTCAGAAAAATTATTCTACAATAAAAAAGGAAATTTTAAGTATAGTTTTATGCATAAAAAAGTTTGAAGATGATTTATATATGAAACCGTTTTTATTAAGAATAGACTGTTTATCTGCAAAATATATTTTAGAAAAGGACATTAAGAATTTAATTTCAAAACAAGTTTTTGCAAGATGGCAAGTATTATTAAGCAACTTTGATTTTCAAATAGAATTTATAAAAGGAGAAAATAATTCTTTACCAGATTTTTTATCAAGAGAATTTTTACAGGGAATATGAGCAACTCCGATTCTACAAAAAAGTTTGTATTCTCAAAACAACAATTCTCAAAATCTCAATTATCAAATTCTCCATCAAGACCAACCAGTTTGCAACAATTTCCCTTATTACCCAATATTCAAAACAGATTTGCCCCTTTAACCCCAGGTCCAAGACCCAGACCTCCATACTCATCTATTATTCAAAATTTAGAATCAAAACCCATTATTCAATCTCCTTCTACAAAACTCTATAAACCAGCCTCTCCTTCAACCTCTTCACCAGCTACTATTCCCTACATTATCAACCCAAACAAAAAGATTATCAAAATTTTAGAACCATTGGAAGTCGAAAAGGTTAATAAAACCTTTTTCTCTCTGATTGACTTCATTTTCCCAAAAGGATGTCATTTTTTCAAGGATGAATACAAGACTAGAGATTATTATCAAGCAATTTTAGAAGATTCTGAATCAGTTATTATTCGGCACAATTTTAATAGTCAAGATCCTTCCAAGATTGCTTATAGTCAAGTAAAAATTTTAAAGGTTCTATCTTTAGAAGACTGGAATTCTAAGCCCTATAGTCCAAAAACCCTTTCAAACTTCAGTACTTATCCTCAGTATAACTACTATGATTATCAAGATGCATGGGAATATGCATTCTTCTTAAGAAACTTTGACCATTCCTGGTTTTTTCAATTTGATGAAGATTTTTCAAATATTTATCCAAGATGGTTTGTCAAATGGTTTAAGTTTATGGGAATTATTCCAGATGCTTTTCCTAAAGAAGTTGCAGAAGCTTTTTCAAAATTTGTCGAGTATTTTCAACATGACGGAACACCAATTTTTGAATATACTTTACAGTTTATGAGTGTATTCAGAATCCCTTGGATTTGTTTATGGACATACAATTTTCAAGAAGAAAGCCCCACAGAACTTTCTCCTCCATTGCTCTTTAGACAATATAGATGCAAATGGTGGAATAAGTTTGTCATCTCTAAAGCAAATTCTCAAGCAGTTACTAAGTACTATAAGGAATTGACCATTCAATATGAAAAGAGTTTAAAGTCTCCTGTTCAAAATATTAAAGCCAGCAATGAAGACCAAGAGTATATTCAAAAACTTCAAGATTGCAATTCTCCAGATGAAGTGTTAAAATTAATTAATGAAATTAGACAGTCTCCATCTCCTTCTAAACATTCATCTCCAGGGACTGAAGTTTTTCAAGATTCTCAAGACCCATATGATATGATGTAAAAAAAAAAAAAAAAAAAAAAAAAAAGGGTATAATAATAATAATAATATATTTGGATAATATATTTGGTGTTGGCCGACAACAAATGATAAAGGATTTGGAAGCTTATCATTCTCAATTACTTTTGTCAACAAGACAACTTACTTTTCTTATTTTCAAAAGATGGTGGCCAATAATTCTACAAGAAGACAATCTACTTTTCTTATTTTCAAAAGAGACAAGATACTTTCCAATATGGTGCAAGTAATTCTCAAAATGGACAAACAACTTTTCAACAAAAGCCATTTCATACGGAAGCTTTTTCAAAATTCAATTATGAAGACCCTTTTATTTCATCTATAAAAGGGAGGATGATCAAGGAAGAAAGACACACTTTTCTACACACCTTTTCTTATTACTTCTCTTATGTATGAAAAAACCCTCAAATCCCAAAATTGTATTATCAACTTCTCTATGTTCAAGATCTTTAGATTTTCAAATTATAGTTGCTCCTCCCGATTGTAAGGAAATCAATTGTAATCAAGATTATCAATCAATAAATTCAGGTATGTTTTAAATTTATATCATGGTTGTTTACATTGCCATCTATTTCAATTAATTCATATTGGTTTTATGTTGAAACTTCTTTATATCAAACGATCCTACGATCTTGGTATCAGAGCCATGTATATATAGGGTAAGGATAGTGTAAAAAGGGCCTAAAGTGTGAGAAGTGTATTATAACACTATATATAATACTATATAACACCATATAAACACCGTATAACAATATGTAGCACCATATAATACCATATAACACTTTGTAACACTATATATCATTATATAACAAATATAACACTATAGGTTGTCTGATAGCATGTCTATGATAGATGTATAGTGTTATATTTGTTATATAATGATATATAGTGTTACATAGTGTTATATGGTATTATATGGTGTTACATATTGTTATACGGTGTTTATATGGTGTTATATAGTATTATATATAGTGTTATAATACACTTCTTACACTTCTCACACTTTGAGCACTTTTTACAGGATCCTCTACCTATATATATATATATATTTTTTATAAATCCATGGTTGCTATTGTAGACAATATTCTTATAAGGGGAGGAGGGGTGGTTCACTAGTGATGGGTTCTAGTGATGGGAGCACCCAATCACATCATGCCATGTCAGCACCCAATATTCTAGTGATAGTGATAGAAATGTAGTGGGGGTGGTATCACTAGTGATGGGGATTCCAATGTACAAGTATTAATGCACAATGTACAAGTCATACCCTATCAAAACTCAAAGTTCAACGCGTGACCACCATAACTCGTTATACTTCCACGAGTGATAGAAAGCACCGGCGGCGGTGTTCCGTGGCCATTCAACGCGTTATGGTTGTCCATAACGCTTCCGCCCCGAGTGGCCTAAGTACAGTGACTTTGTTTATGTTGTTACTTGGACGGGCAAAATTGCAAAGGCTAAAAGACTGATGATGTTGAAACTGGTAACGGTTTGGTTTAGTTCGGTTTCAAATTACAGCGGTTTGGTTCTGGTTTACAATAATCAAAAACCGTTTATGGCTTAGAGTTTGCCTAAAAAACATCAAAACCGAACCGTGAACACCCCTACTAATGATGATACTTGCAAAGCGTGAATTGTTTACTTGAATATGCTTTTAAATGAATAATTGGATGTCAGTTGAAACCTCGTACTTACTTAAAGACTTTTTATCTTGAAACATTTGTACTGGCCGATAATCGTATTATAGGTTAATAACCGGTGCCCAAATGTTTTCAAGTGTGAAATCAATTATCAAGCACCAGTGTTTGCACCAGGTGGAGATCTTATAAAGGTTCAAAGAGTAGTTTGCATGATCAGCAACAACACAGTAGTTGCCAAGGGGTTGCAAAAAAAAATGTCACATTTTGTAACATTTGTTGAGGTAAGTAACAATTTTTTGTAATTTTGCTCATCACATGATATTTCTTCTAATACGAGTTTGATAAAAGACCCTCATCTCATTGATACACAAGACAACACACAAGTCTTAAGGGGATATATGAAATTATCCCTTTTGGTAATATAATAAATTTGACTACGTAACTTGTACTTCTAAAATATTTTTCCTAATAAAATTATGTGTGCAGCTATCAAGACCTTCATGCTCTAGAGGATGAGGTCAAGATTTTTGCAAAACCACAGACACGAAAGTGCAATTGGACTAAACCGAGAAATGCTAAAAATTGAGTTGTACATAATACGGCTTATTCATAGTCAAACTTGTCTAACAAGTGTCTTTTTTATACTTTCACAGCAAAAGCACTTCTTGACCAAGACTTTAGAGTTGACTGGATGTGGACAATGCTACACCATTGACCTCCTAGATAATAACAGTGAGATAAAACCCGGTCAAGACATAACAATCAAAATAGACAATGGAAGTGCTTTTGATCATGGGGATATTTTGCAGTATCGGGAGCTTCATTACGTGGGTGGGTAGGGGGGGGGGGGTGCTTGCAATTTTGACCCATTAACATGATAGGTTGATTGTATAATTTATATCTCTCACAATAGCTATAACATTGAAAACTTACCTCCAACCTTTTACTTTAATAGATTTTTAGGCATAAATTACATTTTAATATGAACAATATAAAGAAACATTCCGCACCTTTTGCTCTTTTCTAAACGAATAATGTTTTTGTTTATAATTCAACTAAAAAATAGATGATGCCACTCGTCCACCAGAAAAAAAAAATTACTGCTTAAACCCTAAGTTTTTTTTTTTTTTTGTATTTTATTTGTTTTCTTAAGTTGCATTTTAGGATTAATCATAAGTAAACGTACTTTGTATATTAGCGAAAAAGAATGGTGCCAATCATCACATGCCATTTTTCACTTGGGTGGTGTTTTTCGTTTACTCATTTTCAAGTTACAAATTTGAAGTATCCAAAGTACCCAAAGTACAAAAACTAAAAAGTTAATTTGTCACGAGTTAAATATTCTTATAAAGGAAGACACAAAATTGTTTCGCGAGATTTTAAAACAACTATTGTTATACCTATTGGTACCTCCCATGAATATTCTTATGCACGACAAGGGGTCTCAAAAGAATATTATTGGTACAGAAATACTTATTATTTCGTGAGATCTTCTATCTATAGTATGAAATATATAGAAAATAAATTATAAAATGTTGTTATCTCTGTTATAGATGTTAATCATCAACGAATAAAGTACATGTCTACTTTTAAAGTAACCCGTCCACCGGACGGGTATTAAACTAGTTAATCATGGTACTTTGAAGATGAGTATAATCAATTAACAAAAACTAATATAACTTTTTTTAACAGATTATAGAATTATACAACTCGGTTTAACACACGGGTCTAGATAGGGTTGTCCAAAAAGCTTGCGGCTTGGAGCTTGCTTGGATTTAGCTCGGAAAAAGCTCACTCGATATGGCTCGGTTTGAAACTGAACCGAGTCCGCTCGGCTCGATTAGAAAGTGAGCCTGGCTTCAGTGGCGAAGTATTGTGGGTGCCCGGGGGTGCACCCGCCCACCCCAATGTTTCGGTTAGAAGTGTATAAGTTCCTATTTTTCGTCCGAAAATTTTAAAATTATATAGGATCGCCCCCTGATTATTTTTCCTAAATTGTATATCCTAAATATTTATAAACTTTGTATATAAATGATGGGTAGTTTGGTAAATATACACTTTGTTTTATTTGGAACTATTATTATTTGACCCGACTTGAATCGAATAGCCAACCCGACCCGACCCAAAACATAACGATAGGAAAAAAAAATTTGGGTCCCATCACTTTACGCCCCCTCGAAACTTTTGGTCAAGCTCCGCCATTGCCTGGCTTGGCTCGTCTTGTAACGAGCCGGATTGGCTTACTCGTTAGCTTCGCTTGGGCTAGGTTAGATTATTTATTTTAAAATATGTTATTTTTATATATGTTATAATATATTAAAAAACGATTATTATTTGTATTCATTAAGAGTGCAAATGGATATATGTGGCGTATTTAGGGGTTGATTACCATACTAATAAATTGATATTGTATTTCATTGAAATTTAAAATTTATTTTGCGTTTGGTTGAACTTGATTTTGGTTTGTATTGTATTAGTTGAACTTATTTTGAATATGTTCTTTTGAAATTGATATTTTTTAGACGATTGAATTTTGAAAGATATTTAATAAATATTCTTTTTAAAATCAAGCCGAGCTCGAGCTTCAATTTTCATCTTCGTTTATAAGCGAGACGAGCCCCGAGTGTCTAAAAGGCATAAATATACCACACAAACGCTATTAATAAGAAAGTTAAGAAAAGTACTGTGTAATATATCATACGAGGATTGATAAACAAATAGAATAGAAAAACCGTTTTGTAAATCATTGCCGCCAATATTGACCCCGCCGCAACGCGCGGGTTCCCTACTAGTAATACTAAATGTAACTGATTAGTAGTTACCCGATGAGTTTTGGGTTGGGTATACCCAACGGGTAAATTTTTTAAAATTAATGGGTTACCCGAAACCCGCAGGTATACGCGATACCCAACGGGTATTTACCCGCCTGAAATCCGACGGGTTTTAGGACGGATTTGGGACAAACTTATCTAATCAGGTTTGGGGTTGGAATTACCTTAACTCGTCCCAAACCCTACTTGTAGCATAATGCCCTAAGGACTTTATGAATACACATGTCCTAAAACAGCTACACGAACGAACAGAGCTTGTTGTTTTAGGGCTAAAGAAATCTATGGCAATCTGTTGCAATACTATTTCCTGAAATGAAGTGCGTTGAATTACTGGATATTGTGAGCTGGTGGCGTCGCCGTAAGTAACAGTGGCGGCGGCAGTTAATAGTTAGCTGACACTCCAGTTTTCAAATGAATTAACGGTAAGAACAAAAATCCACCCAATAATCCCTTCATTGCTGTTTGCCACTAAGATCTAAGGAGTTGTTGTTTCAGGTGTTCAAATCAATTTCATAGAAGACATCCCATTTGTTTAAGCTTTGGCTGGCAGGGTGATTTCGCTTGAAGACATCAGTCAGTCTTCTAATTCCGTTTCAAAGGTTCTGACAAAGCGATTTCGAACGAAATCACAAAACCTTCGATTTCCAACCGCCCGATTGTTGTCTGTTATTTGATCTAAGCACATCTTAGATCATGGGAAAGGTGAGATATTATGGTGATTTGACCCAGATCTGACCTAATTTCGTTTGACATATCTGAAAACATAGATCTAGGGCTTGTTTGTTAAATAAAATGAACGTTAATCATATATGTGTGGTCGGAATAGGTTGTAGATCTGTCTTAGTGTTTTGATTGAACCAGATCTTTGTTGTTTCCGCTTGAATGACGATGAACAGGTTATGTGTGTGAGTAAAATTGAAAATCAAACACACCTGTGTGCTCGGAATTTGATAAGGAACAAACCCAGTTGATTGATTGATTTCATCATCAGAAAAGTTTTGAGATATTTCGTTTGAAACATGGTATTCCGTTTCAACTGTGATTTTGTTCCAAACTGATATTTCGTTTTAATTGTGATTCCGCATGGAAATGTTATTCCGTTTGAACTGTGATTCTGTTTGAGAATGTTATTCCGTTTGTGTGTGTGATTCCGTATGAATGTTATTCCACTTGAATGATGTTTGAGTTGAAAATTTTCAAAGTGATTGATTTGAATGTTTAATGTTGTTTTTCAGCCTTCAAATGTGTTATTTAATTCACTACACAACACTTGTTGTGATTTCGATGAGGAGAAGATACCAAAGCTGTCCGAATTCAAGAGTATTCTGGAATTTATGAGAAGGTTGCCAATTCAGAAAGCTTTGACAAATCAACATCTGGTTTTCAAATCACACATTAAACGTTTTTGGGAAAAGGCCACATATGATGAAGGAAGCAAGACGATTAATTCAATTGTTAGTCTGAACGGCCAAGATAAACCAATTATCATCTCAGAGGCACTTGTACGAGAGGTGATAGATTTTCCAGATGAAGAAAACTCTCCGACAAAATTCCCAGAGAGGATGGTCAAAGGCTGTATGCTGCGGATGGGTTATAATGGTGCACTGAACAGTGCTAATTACTTGAAATCAAACTTTTCAAAGCCATACAAGTTTCTTATTCACTCAGTGGTGCAAGCTCTAAGTCATAGGAAGGGAGGCTATGATGCAATGAGGGATTATCAAATGAATATGGTAACAGCTCTCGTGTTAAACAAGAAGTATAATTTTTCAAAGATTGTGTTTCATTACATGGTTGAGAACATTACTTCAAAGAACAAGACTTGGGTGTATCCACGATTTGTTCAAATGTTGTTAGATCATGCTTATCCTGATCTTGAAAGAGATGAAGACAATGATTTACTGGTGTTATCTCACATGGATAATGAGACTGTGAAACAACTGCCCAGATATCATCCAAACCATCCAGAGCCAAAAACAAAAGCTAAATTCTTTGGTTTCATCAAAGATAAAAATTATCAAGATCCAGATCCAGTCAATCATCAGAACTGGAGAAATGAGAAAGAAATGAAAGAGAAGAGTTATGCAGACGAATTGAAAATTCTTGAAGATTTCAAAGAAACTCGACACGAATGGTTCTTGAAAGAGAAAAAGAAGAGGAGCAGGAAAGCAACTCCTAAAGTTCAAGAAGAGGAAGGTTCTTCTTCTCAGCCCAAAAAGCGTCAAAAGAAAGCTGTTAAGATATTGCTTGTTGATGAAGCTGAGGCTGAAGCTGAAGCTGAAGCTGAAGCTGAAGCTGAAGCTGAAGCTGAAGCTGAAGCTGAAGCTGAAGCTGAAGCTGAAGTTAATGTTGAAGGAGATGTTCGTATGTCTCCTGATTCTACAAAGCTATTGAAATCTCTTACTGAATTCAATGCTGAACTAGAGAAAGTAGCTGGTGATGAAGAAGGTGACGATGTAGACAAAAGTACAAGTTCATCTGAATCAGAGATTGATGAAAATGAATGTGCTAAAAGAGTTCAGGCTGAGATCGAGAAGGAAAGACAGTTAAAAAGAAAAAGAAGAAAGGAGAAAGATGATGATGAGTATACTCCTTCACAAGATGTTCAAACGCCACCTACATCAGGAGGTAGAAAGAAAGCAATTGCAAGGAAACGTGTGGTTACTCCAAAGGCAAAGACATTGAAGATCTTGCTGAACAAGAAACCTATCCAAGAACCCAGTCAACCATCATCACCACCACCTGAACCTACACCACATCAATCACCACCAAAACAACCTACACCAATTCATTTATCACCAAGACAACCATCACCAATCCAATCACCACCACATCTTTCACCACCACATATTCATATTGCTACACCTCCACATGAACAACAACCTGTTGTAACATCTCAGCAAATCTTTCAAACACCTCCATCCACACAACCACCTGTCCAAACTACACCTGGGTCTTCTGGTTTCAAAACTTTTCCAAATATTCCGAAGGGTATTACTCTTGAAGAAATTGGTGATTTCAATTTTGCAACTGATGTGCAAGTTAAAAGTGTGGAAAAGAAAGTTGATGAAGTGTTAGCTGAAAACAAGAAGTTGTTGGATCGTGAAAAGAAATTGGAAAAGCGTGTTAAGTCTGTGGAAGCTGAAAATTCTGCATTATTAAAGAAAATTGAAGCTGATCAGGCAGAGATTGATATTCTTAAAGTTAAAGTTGCAGAGTTGGAAGAAGAAAAAGCACGTAAAGATGAGCAAAACCTATATTGTCAAAAGCGCACTAGGCGCTGAGGCGCAGCGCGGCTAGAGCGCCTCGTGGTGACCTAGGCGATGATTTGGGCTTTTTTTGTAAAAGCGACGTTCAGGCGGTCGCTCGCCTGGAGCTGGGCGCAGGCACATCAAGGCGCGCTTAATCAGAAAAAACGGCCAGAAATGTAAAAAAAATGGCCTGAATTGAAAGATAGAGGGAGTAGATAGATAGGAACCTGGTCCAGCAACTTGAAAAATACGTTGAAGGTGGTAAACTTGTGGATGAGCAGCTTGAACCTTCAAGCTAGATAGTTGTAACCCTAATTCTCCCCTGTAGTAGTGTGTATGGCGGCTTTTCAAAACCTTAACCCTAATCACTCTATTACTAATGGGTAGATTGGGCTGGGCCATGTTTTTATTTATGTAACAAAACTTGGAATTTATTTTAATAAAATAGATGGGTGGCCCAATTGATTTGTTTTTAACAGTTCTTCAATTTTATTGTTTTAAGTTGTTACAATTGTTAAATATATTTTAAAACACATTAATTATTATTATCATTCTACATATTCTAAAAAGATATAGTAATAATTTTCTATTATATTTATATAATATTGATAAACTATTAATTTTTTATGCTTATTAAATATATATTTTTTATTATTTTTATTATTGCGCCTTATTTAAAAAAAACCCTCGCTTTTTTTGCGCCTTGCGCCTAGGCTCCAGGCAAGGCCTTTGCGCCTTAAGTGCGCCTTGAGCTTTTGACAACATAGAGCAAAACAAATACTTTGAATTAAAGAATAAAGAATTGGAAGCTGCTAAAGCAATAAAAGAACACGAGATATACATGATAAACAAAGTGTTAGAGAGTATGCTTGGAAAGTCAGTTGAACAGAAATTCGATGAATTAAAGATTGAGGAGGTTAGAGCTCAACGTCAAGCTGAAATTGATGCTCAGATGAAAGATAAGGGTAAAGGTCTTGAAGATGTTTCTGAGAGGGCGATTGTTCTATCTACTGCTCCTGAATCACCTATTCCGAATCCTTGTGGAAACATTGCAATTGCAGGTAAGCTCACATTTGTTGAAAATTAACTTACATGATCTCGTACTGATAATTTATTTGGTGGTAAAGCACTTTGAGGAGGCATGTGAAATGCAGGTAAGTTCTAATTTGTCAAAATTTACGAGGTTCATTTGTGCTTATATTTGCTAAATTAATTCGCTTGAACTCATACGCTTCTTTGATTTTGTTTGATGTTATGTTAGGAACTTGAAGAAACTTTGGGATTGCATGTAAGTGCAATATGTTAAACATGAATAGGTTACTTTGTATGCATACCAGAAACTTACAAGAATGAGCTTGTACGCTTTTTCTGATGATTTGCTTGGCGGTGCAGAAACTTGTGGAAACATACAATTGTTGGAAATTTAAGAAGTAGGTTGTGTCGGTAATCCATATATGCAAATGATCACATACACTGGTCTGAATTTTTATTTGGTGGTGAAGCAATTTGAGGAGGCGTGTGAAATGCAAGTAAGTTCAAAATTTAAGATGTTCTTTTGTGCTTATGTATGTCTGTGTGTATATGTTAACTAGATTGAACTCATACATTTCTCTCAAATTTGGTGTGATATTAGGAACTTGAAGAAGCATTGGGATTGCATGTAAGTTCAAATTTGTTGAACATGAATAAGGTTGCTTTGTATCTGTATATGCTAAACTAACAGGAATAAACTCAAAAAATTCTCATGAAAATATGTATGGTGGCACAGAAACTTGTGGAAACGTTGCAACGAGATGTAAGTTCAAATTGTTGAAAATCAAGAGGTTTCTTTGTGTAACACGATTCACTGTTCTGAAAGTTTATTTGATGGTACAGGAATTTGAGGAAGAATTGCATGTAAGTTGACCTTTGTTGATAATTAAGAGGTTCCATTGTGTTTATACTAATTTGCTCCAACATTACACTTTCTGTTCGGTGGTTGTGGAAGATCAGGAAGCATGGAAATTGCAGGTAAGTCTACATTTCTTTGATGTTAAAAAGGTTACTTTATATGTTAAATTTAACTAGAATGATGTCATAACACTTTTAACATTTGTTTTGTGGTACAGAAACTTGTGGAACAATTGGAATTGCAGGTAAGTTCAAGTTTATTTGGAATTATGATGTTCATAAATCTGGGATGCATTATTTGTTTGAAAATCCATATATTTGATTCGGACACACACACACATAATCATTCCTTATATGCTACGTGCCAAGAACCGTAGCTCTAATACCATTTACAAGTGAATGAAATTATCTGAATACTCTCAATGGAGGGGAACCCTTAATACAGAGAAAAAAATCTTCGAAAAAACATATATGGTAAATAAACTAATAACATAATAGACTAATACACATAATACTATACACGCATAATTAACAATGTAGAGGCTCCAAGCTGTGGCGCCTAGGCCCATTTTCTAGGCGAGTCGAGGCAATTGCGCATTAAGTCAAGGCAATTGCGTTTTAATTCTTTAGGTGATGATTCAGGCACACATTCCGGTGAGATTCCTAGATTCTGGAGAGTTCCCGGCCAAATTCTCTAAATTCTGGCAAGATTCCAGCAAAATTTCTACTTTTATCTAAGGAAAACTTCTACACTAAATTAAGAAATTTTGGTACTAAATAGATGATATTATTGTACGCCTACTTTTTTCTCAGGCCCTCGCTTTTTTTTCGTTTTGCGCCTAGGCCCCAGGCGAGGTCTATGCGCCTAGCGCCTTTAATAACTATGCTATGTATATTAGAAATTGGCCCTACTGATTTAATTCCTTTAAAGTAATAAATAAAATCTTACATCGAAATAGAAGGTAAACGGGCAACAAGCTACGCCGCTACCGATTTTTGAATAGCAAAACTAAGTCTTTTAAAAACTACGATGTACAATGTATTATTTTTATCTCTCATTTTGTCTGTTGTAATGACGACCATTGTGATTCAGAAAAAGTCCTTATTCTTTTATACTAAACTAGTTGCCATTTATTTCCATGAGATTGGTGAATCACGTATAGACTATGAAGTCATAAAAGCCATCTATTACCTGCAAGATACTCCTCTATCATACATTACTACAGAAGAAATTTTTCCCCATCTCTCTCATGGAATCCTTGTCGATGATGGCAAAGTGGTAAGCTATTTTCCTTTCTATATTTTTATCGTTATTTTAATGAAAGAAAGCTTAAGTGGCGACATTTAGATTGTACGAGGGTTGAGGTGGTGGAAGATAAGGTGAGGTGTAGAGGGATCCCGTTTATATTGTAAATGAGTGAAAATCATTTTCTATTTATACTTATGTTCTTCGGATTTTTCGTTAAATGAACACAGTTATTAAATTAGTAAGTTATTGATTTACTAGAACATGGGCTAATTATAGTTGGTTTTATTCATAGTGGTTTTCAATTGATGATGATGGAAAAACTCGAGAGATGATATCAGCAATCAAGTGTATGCCTCTAGATGGACCTGAATATCGAACGCGATCTGATCCTGAATCTCGGTTAGCTCTTTTCTCTTTGCTTTATAAAAGTGATGTCACACATGCATAGATTTGATAATATAGGTAATTAGTTCACTAGTTAGAAATGATTAAATTTCTTTTCAAAAGTTGAGTATGCTTTGTAATAGTACTACGTGAGCGGTGAGCCTATACAAAGGATTTCAATTTGATGCTTGATGCCTTTTTACAAGTACATAGAATCAAAAGAAAATTTACTGTTTTGACAACATGTATATGTATATGCAGTGTTCGTATGTGAACCGCGAGAACCATATAATGCATTTCTACCTATGTGATACACAAGACGCTTATATAACCACGCATCTCTCACCCTCTCTCTCTCTTTCTCTATATATATGTATATGTATGATGTGTGTATGTGCGTGTATGTGTGTGTGCGCGCAACTGTACTACTAATATTGTTGTACGTTGTTTAAACTGTTCAGATTCCCTATGGTAGCAGAGGTTCTTTTACTAAATCATAACATGAAAGTCCAGATTAGAACACAGTTTCTATCATCTGATGTGACATATGCAGCTTACCTAGTATGCAAACCCGATCCTTCGCTCCGTATGGAAGAATATGATGATTTTAGCCTGAGCTACAAATTAAACTACAGTAGTGAATCGTACATTTCATATGGTAGTACGATGGAAGACGATGGATGGTGGATGTTCGAACTCTTCCAAGCTATCAATTTTAAGAGAACCGTTGATTGCAACGTTACCGTTCGTATGTTAAAGCCATGTGGTGATCCTTGGTCTCTCTTGATTGAAGGCATCAAATTCCTGCCAATACAGAAGGTATATTTCAATATTATTGTGTTTTTTAAATTAAAATTTATGGGCTTTCAGTAATTAAACTTAACCTTCTAGTTTTATTGCTTTGTATTCAAAGTGATATTTACATACCACGAGGTACGAATGTGGTGTCAGAGGCATATATGCATCTGACAAGAAACGAACCTAACCGGGAATTTGCGGGTTTGAGTTTACTCTAAATGGCTTCGGGTGGAAACCGTGGACCCATTTAACTATATGGGTTGTGTTCAGGTCAACATAATGTGTTCACGGCTTGACCCATTTAATTGTACTCATTCCGTTTTCTAAAATGTGTTTTATGTGGTGTCCAAAAAAATAAAATTCGGAGTAAACTGCCATTTTGGTCCCTGAGGTTTGGTCACTTTTTGCCACTTTAGTCCAAAACTCAAACCTTTTACATCTGGGTCCCTGTGGTTTCACTTTTATTGCCATTTTGGTCCAAAAGTGAAATTAGGTCATATTTGTCTTATAAAATCCTGCTATTTTGTCCTTTTCCTCAGGGGCAAAATGGTCATTTTGATCATAATTCAATCTTTCTTCATTGACAAGTGTGCGAGTATATTAAAATCAAAACTAGAGAATCAAACTAAAACTCCAATAACCCCTTTCTTGTGCTATAATAAGAACTGATTCAAGGAGATCGAACCACCTGGTGCGATTCAAGGTCATCAGTTGTGCGAACTGCAGATTTGGGTTGAATGGGCCGTAACGTGCCAACCCATGAAAAGCCATGTAGTGTTCTGGCGGGTCGATTTGCCAGCCCGCAAATCGAGACATTTAACGCCCCTAATTAATTCCAAGTTTTTGGTCATATACTAAGTAGTAATCTTTACATGACACCCATAAAAACACATTTCCACCTAAATAAATAAGAATTCAAATAATGTATTGAGTATGTTTGTCTAAAGCTAGAAACTTCATGTATTTACAGTTTGAGGATGAGGATGAAGATGAAGTCGAAAATTCAGAGGTTAATAATCTTACAACATCAAACACAGAATGGGATAATCACCTGCCAAGTGATTATAAAAACTTTATATATCATTCCAACAAAGAAATGATGAAAAAGCCTCAACGAGGTGTGATCTTCCCCACAAAAGAAGAAGCGTACTCCATCCTTTCCAGGGGCATACTTATCAATATCAGTTACAAAGTTAACATGGTACGTCTCTTACCTTGATTTTGTGGTTGCAATATAAAAATGATGATATACCAATCATCTCCCTTTGCCTTGTTAAATTGAAGAATGCACTTTTTTTTTTGCTTATAACTTGTAGTACATACATTATGGGTTGCTTTTACCTTTACACCCAAAAAATAGCTATTTTAATATATATATTCTTGTAGAGATTTGTTTAAATATAAAAATTTGTTTGGTTGCAGTGGTTTTGGATATCGAAACTAAATGGAAAGAAATGTTTTATGCTGCCACCGGCATCGCTTTCTTACAATAAGAAATTGATCAAGCTTAAAAGGATATTGTCAAAGGAATCAAGGTTTCCGTTCTCTCTCTCCCTTTAAACCAAACTAGACTCTCATCATTATTGCATTTATCTATTTAAGAACGGTAACTGTAAGAGTAACGCTAGTAGTACCGGTGGTGGTAGTTGTATTAGTGGTGGTCGTGGTAGCCATGGTAAAGTACTCGGTCAGGTTCTTTTTAAACCTAATGGTAAAATATCACATAAATGAGAGGTTGCTCTTCTGTCTGCGCCGCGCGCAGATCACGCGCAGACATTGCCATCTGCAGACTGTTTGTTTTTCTAAAGCCGTTTCATTATAAAACATTTGCGCGAGCTCTTCTTGATGTATTCTTGGCCCAACCACTTTTAAGATCTTCTAAGGTCTGCAAAGGGTTAAACACCACCACCGTTCACCACCGTCCACCACGTCCACCCACAGACTGCAAACATTTTACCTCTTAAAATACAAACTGCACCTAAGACTTTGAGGAACCCATCTAATACGATTTGGGCCCCGACATGTGGGAGCCTTGTGCACTAGGTCCCCGCCCAACTGTTTCAACTTTTAAATAGAAAGATGTTCTTCAGTAACTTTAATTTCATATATGATCAACGTATCTTTTAGTTTGCTTGTTTCGGATCTATATATTTTATATCACAGTTTGTTTCACAAAATGCAGAATTGAAAATGAATTACACCTATTACCTTCAGAAGTAGTAGGTATGAGATTCGAGGTTCCGGATGGTCTTTTCTCACCCAATACAACATATGGATGTTACCTTGTTTACAAAACGCCACAAGGTCTTTTTTTAACTAACACAAGTGTGGTGAAGTTGAAGCTCGATGATGGTAGTGTGGTACTCGGTCAACGCCATGGCAAACTTACGTATTTGAGTATACCTCAAAGCCCTGTAATTGGGCCACATGGCCCATGTGGATCCCCCAGCCCAATGAACAAACTTAAAACTGTACAATTGCCAAGAAGGAGAAAAGATGGTTGGTTGGAGGTTAACTTGGGGAACAAGTCACATATTCAGTGGATGAATATGCACCAACATGAACAGTTTGATCATTCTTTCCAAAGGTATATACCATCATAACCAGATAAATATAATAATTGAACCATTTGTATATTTATTTATTTTTCGCTACATAATATCAGGGGAAAAAGCAAGTGGAAATCATGGTTTCTTCCACGCATCTCATATGACGAGTCGGGTCATGTATCAAATAATAGGGACACAGATAATAGCTTTAGTTTAGACCCTCGATATTTCTCAGACATCACCATATATATGAGGCCTCTTTACAGTGACATCCGGACTCCGAAGATTATTGTGCAAGGTGTTGAGTTTCGACCCGTATAGAATCCAAATGTTATGCACCAAGAAAACGATATCAGTTTATTGTGATGGGTTTTGATTTCGATACAAGTCTTTATCACTTATTCTTTGGTGATTATGACAAATAACTTTTGTGCATGAAGTTCAATGTTAGGTAAACATGTGAATGGATAAAACATTTAGTGTAATTATCAACCAAAACCAAAACTTTAAGTTTTTTTATGCAACGGCAACTTTCATTAAAAAACCAACTCAAGCAAGACACTAGAACCGAACAACAAAACCACATTACACTGAAAAACAACACCAATCTTTCCAACACAAGTTTAACGAGGATCTATTTTTAATCCATAAGTAGCTTAAAGATCTGATTTCTTCCTTCATTTTAGCCGTTCCTTCGTCTTTGTTTGAAAATATCATCGCGTTTCTAGCTTTCCAAATCACCCAACAAGCCGTAAAAATCACACCTTGAACAACCCTCTTTTTTATCTTCTCCAGCTTCATCCACTTATGTGCCTCAAGAAGATCTCTAACCGAAAACGCATATAACGGAGGGATATTGCACCAAGACGACACAAACTGCCAAATCGTTGTGGCAACGTAGCAGGAAGTGAGGAGATGCACACTCGTTTCTTCAACCTCCCCACAAAATCTGCATGTAACCTGGTCCAGCTGGATGTTTCGCTTCCTTAACGCCATCAAAGTCGGGATTCGGTCACGCTCAGCCTTCCAAACAAAAACATTTATTTTTTTTTGGGACCCAACCATTCCAATCCAAAACAAAAGGGGGATCAGTCACTATGTTATTGACCAAAATGTTCTTCATAGAAGCAACAGAGAAGTCGCCATCCGGTTCTATGCTCCATCTCCAAGTATCCGCTTGATTGCTAACTTGCACATGCTGGAGTAAGTCTAAACAACTGTCGAGTTCTCTACTTTCCTCAAGGCTCATGATGTTTGATTTCCACCTCCACTTCCAAGTGATACACTGACCTGCTACTTCATAACAATTATGGACAATGCACCCCTTTTCCTTTTCCAAACTAAACAACTTTGGAAACCTGTCTTTCAATGGCTCGTCTGCGACCCATGGATCTAGCCAGAACCGGATCTTATCGCCCACCCCGATCACCCCCCTTGATCAGATTCGCCATATTGATGTTCGACTTCGCCAATCGATTTTCCAAGCTAGCAATATTACTCCAAGTTCCATGTAGATTTTTAGCATTTGGGAGACACGACCACACTCTATTTGATGAATGAAGAGCGGAGATAACTTTATTCCATAAAGCGCCCGATTCGGTTTTAAATCGCCACCACCACTTTGTTAGAAGGGCCACGTTCAAGTCCCGAAGCGGAACTAACCCAAGACCACCCTTGTCAAACGGAGTCGTAATCTTCTCCCAACTAACCCAACAAAGGCTTTTCTTGTCTTCTCTCCCGCCCCAAAAAAAGTTTCTCCGTTTCGCCTCTAATTGATTGATGATTTTATTGGGCGCTTTGTACAACAAAAAATAGTAAGTTGGGAGCGATTCCATCACCGATTTGAGGATGGTAAGTCTCCCTCCCACCGATAACATGCTAGATTTCCATAAGGCCGAACGTTTTTCAAAACTTTCCACTACCGCCTCCCATTGATTAATCCGATTCATATTCGAACCCACCATAAGACCAAGGTACTTGCAAGGAAACGTACCATGGTTGCAATTTATTAATTCTGCAAATTCCTTTACTTCATTCACATTAACCCCCACACCAAATAGGTTAGACTTAGCATAATTGATCTTTAAACCCGACACCAAGTGGAAACATCTAAGCAAGCGGGCCATATTTATGACATTAATTTGTGACCATTCCCCAATGATCATAGCATCATCTGCGTACAATAAATGAGATACCTTCGGGCCATTATTCGGGAGATCCAAACCATTAAACACCTCCACTTCCATCGCTTTCTTAAACAAACATGAAAAGGCTTCCATCCCGATGATGAAAAGAAAGGGATCGCTTTCTAACCAAAACTTTAAGTAACTTCACTTTTGTAAGGTTTTAAACTGATAACATAAAATAACAAGAAAGGGAAAAATGATTTTTTTTTTTACTTCTAATTAGTAATTAATTAACCAACTAACAAAACTCCATCTTAATAATGTTTATGGCAAGCAAATCCTATTGGCGTTGGTGGGTCAGAAAATGACCCGCTAACAATCTGATCAAAGATCCATTTATTGGCTGCTTGGGTGTAGTGCACTCCATCCCAGTTAATCATCACCGTTGGATCATCGCATGCTTTGCCTACTAGGATATCTTCCCCATTGACTTTGACTTTACCACCACAACCTATATTCATATTGTAGTTGTACTTTCCTCCATGGCCACAACAACTTCTCAATGGATGCACAAACCCTGCATTTTAAAAAAAATGTACTAACTATTATATGCACATAACAGACAAAGTTGGATAACAGGTCAAAATAAAATACATTTACATCACTTACCATATCGGGTTGCTTTGGTAATGAGTGCATACTTGACTGAGTAGACATCAACATAGGTGATCGAGGCCTTGGGTAGATCCCCTCGCAATTGGTCAACGGTTTCTTTTAATCGGTGGTTAAAATACCGAGCGAGTTCATTGTATGGACCTACACATCCGTGTTTGTCCACTTGTCCAGGTGTGATTAGTTGACGGTCCAACACATACGGTAAACATCCAAACGGACCGGTATTGTGTATCCAAAATGATCTTCCTCCATCATCATATATCTCCTGATCATGAAGAAGCATATTTATTAAAATTGGATAAAATAGGTATAGATATCTAAACCACTCGTGATGTAACACCCCGTGTTTTCACAAGTCAAGGTCAAAGTCAACGACCGATTTCGCGCAACTTGACTTATAGTAGATTTCTTTTATTGTAGCTATTATGTGGAGTAAGTGTCTATAAATGCAATAATTGACGTATGTTAATCGCTATTCAGTCGATCTACGACTATGAATTATAGGAAGTAACAATGCGATAAAGTTAATCAACTAATAATCAAGTTGTGCTAATCAAATCGACCTCAAATCGCAACCCGAGCTACGTATCTTTACTTGTTATTATACGTGTGTGTGTGCCTTACGTGTTACCTGTGCATGTTTATTTATGGTGTGTTGTGATAATCAAGCGAACTCAATCGAAACTCGAAATCGAACTCGAACTCGAATCAAAAAATCGAACTATGGAAATTGGTGGAGAAGAGATTATGCAAGATATGAAGTAGTTGGGACTTAAAGTAATTTGACTAGGAAACCCTATCGTGTCGAACCGCTCGCAATCTGAATCGAAACACCAAAAATCGTCGCGTCTAACATCCAAGCCAAGTACCATCCGGCCGGATAGCCATCCGACCGGATAGCCACTACGTCATCCGACCGGATCGTCATCCGGGCGGAGTGTCATCCGATCGGATCACCCTTTCCTCTTTTGGAATCCTATAAATACCCATGTCATTGTCATTCTTTCCATTTCTGGAAACCCTCTGTCCGAACTGTTCGTGCTCCTCACCTTTTCTTCGATTTCTCTCAATCCAGGTAAGATCTCGCCCTAAATCTTGTACTTTCTTAATCTACACGCACTCCTACACCCTTCTATCTTTTAAATCTTAACTTTTAACCGTGAAATCACTAGATTTCGGGTGTTCTAGGATGATGTCATCATGTGTTCTTCAAGAACTTCATGTTATGACCTCAATCCATCAAGAACAACTGAGATCTAACCGATTTCCACAAAGATCTTGTAAAGATCTCGATACAAGAGTGGTAAAAAGGATTGAAAGATGGTTTCTAACTTTCTTTCAACTCTTTTACACTAAAAAACGCTCAAGACCGGTAGAATCGGGTTCAGATCTAGTCTTCTACTCATCCTTAGTGCTGTACTAGTTCAGATCTAGATTCCGCCTACGAGACCACCGACTTCGGGTTAAACAAAAACAACCGTCTAGAGCCGGTAACTGACCGAGCTAGGGTGATTCCTGGTCGGTTTAGCCATCTGGATTGAAACGAAAGTTCTGTTGGATGACACATTGTCAAAGCGTCTCGAAACAACGACAAACCATCAAAACGACCAAGTGTTGGATGGTAGAAACAATCCGAACGGATCGCCGTCCGACCGGATTGCTGTCCGATCGGATAGGTCATCCGAACGGATTGCCACCCGAACGGATCACACTTGGGTCCCACTCAAAGCCACCCTAATTGAGGTTGAGTATTGAACGGATTGCAAACCGATCGGACGACCATCTGGTTGGATTACTCTTCGGATCATGAGATACTAAGACCTTAAAGACTTAAACAATTTTCAACATGTTCAATAACAAGGTTGCCATCCGATCGGATTACCATCCGATCGAATGACACTTCTGTTGTGAACTTGCTTCCAGTAAGTAACCTCAACACTAAGTCGCCGTCCGACCGGATCACTGTCCGACCGGATGACCATCCGAACGGATTGTCATCCGCACGACCAGCCATCCGATCGACCGACTTGATGGATAGAGATACTTCAATGTTTTCAAAATACTACAAAGAAAACTTCAAAAGACAAGCCATCATACACAAACACATCTTTCCTCATAGGAAGAAACAATCCACTCGAATCGTCATCCGACCGGATGACCACCCGAACGGATTACCATCCGCACGGATTGCTGTCCGATCGGATTACCATCCGATCGAACCACCATCCGACACACCCATACTTTGTGACGTTTTACACAACACTTATCGTTATGCTACTGAATCTATTCAGGCTAACCTTACTCGCCAAGCGCTCCCTTCAATCCATTAATCGCTGTGAGTATACTCGATCCCTTTTTGCTTTAAGCACTTTTGGGTGTTACATACGTTACAGATATCAAACTTCAACAATCACACTACTCAATACTATTTGAACGCTAACCGTTAATGCATGTTATACGTGGCTTATGAATGCTTGTTTGTTATGTTTACACATGGAATGTTGTCTACCTGCCTTAGCAACGATAGTACTATAGTTTGGACTCAGCACCCGTTCACACGGGGGTTGTTAAGGACCATTACTTGCATGGATTACGGTGGTAATCATGTATTGCGAACTGCCTTGGGCAGTCAACCCGCAGTCATTGGTATCGATGGATCTATGTCGATAACTAACGTGCTTCATTTCACTATGTGTACATGCTGGTTACGCGTAAATGAATTCGAACTCTATATGCTATTATCAAACTTGTATGCTCACCTTTACATTATATGTATTGACTTATTTTAACGTATGTGACAGGTGCTTAGGATGCACATGTGGTAGGAAATTGCAGCTAGAATAAAGCTTTAGAGCCCAACAAATAGTTGTCTGTAGATAACGAATCCGGGGTCTCTAGAAGCAGATAAACAATTGCTGTCTTTTTAAATCTGAGTTGTCGGAACAGAATATTTGCCTGGATTTATGTCTGTAATAATTATTTTACTGTTTGAGAGACGGTATGGGACGTGTTGTTTAAATTGAATAGTATTGATAATTGTTATGGAAACTTCTGGACAATCTGTTTCGCTCAGTGCCATGCCCCGATGATTCCGCCATCGGTTGGGGTGTGACAGATTGGTATCAGAGCCATAACTATAGGGAATTAGGCAAGACTCGACCTAGTCCGGGTCGAAGTCTTAGATACCTAGACTATAGTTAAGAACCAACTGACCGACTCGAGTACAACCAATAGGGATTACGTACGAGCTTATTCCTCACTAATCTCACTTATACCACACTATCACTACACTCGAAATTTTCAACTATAAAAGGGCGATAAAGTCGAGGTTAGGTGTGAAAACCCAAAACTCCCGACTAAATTGCTTAATCGACACTGCTCAGCGGGGGAAATTATACCAAATCAGGGGTGAAACCCATATTTTGATGAATAATCTCCTATGTTTTATCAAAACAGGGACGAAGTTGTTGAGCTAGGGGTAAAACCCTAACCTTGACGACTTGTTCCGCACATTTTACAAAACTCTCACCAAAGTCTCGACGGACTCCAACGACCTGAACTCACGATATGACTAACGGGATGCGTGCCAAATGCCCAAGAATCGAGGCAAAGGCACAATCCTGAAGGTTAAATGTGCGCAACGGGTCCTTGTGAATAGTTGAACCACTTTGGGTAGTCAAAGTCTACTAGCCACAGACGATCTATCTCTCGATTTTTTATGAGTTTCGAAGCTTACTCTGATAATTTGTCGATTTTATGTGCTATTACCCGTTTATGTGCTTATTTTTCGCTCCGAAATGATTGCGAACCGAACACGTGACGTGTGGAATCCGTACACGCACGTGACCGAACACACGAGAACGTGAAATAACCAGTGATTCTATTGACAGGACCGAAATCGTACAAAGCACCCGAATCACGATGTCACTTTCTCCCTCTAGTTTCTCTCTCTCTAGACCTAGAGCTCTTCAACTCTCCAATAATGCCACCTTGCCTTTTACTAACTAGATACAACATAAAGCCTAGAATTAGACAACCTCAGCTACGATTTGAGATAACGGAGGCGATAGACATAAATGCACTAACAACTTATACTACGCTATATTCGAACGATCGCAGACCTTGAATAATAGGTTTCTGTTTTCTGACTATCTTTAGGGATTAAATGCGTATGTGTTTCCTTGCTTCTGTGCTTTATGTGCTTAGGTGTTACGTAATTACGTACTCTACATGCTTATGTGATTTTATGCTCTACATGTTATGTGTTTATGCGTGCTCCTGAGCTTTAGAAAGTAGTAGACGTGTGAGGTGAGATTCGAATACAATGTGTTGAGTCCTGTAACGATGTCTGTTGTAGACAATGTCGTCTGGATCCCGTCATGCACTTTCTCGTCAAGAAAAGAGGGACAAACGCCTTGCTTCCATCATCGCTAAAAGTGTGGCAAAGGTCGTGAGTGATGTTTACGAGAACGCCAGCAAATCATCTGAGGAATCGAGGACTGAAGCTCCTAAAGCTGCCGTAAGGCCCTTCAGTTTCAAGCAATTCAAGTCGTGTGGGCCAAAAGAATTCACCGGCGAAGGAGGTCCGACTGCACTATTCCAATGGTTTGATTCCATTGAGGTCACTCTACGACAGAGTGGTTGCCCTGATGACCTTCGAACTCTGAATGCTACCGGCGTTTTCCAGTCCCGTGCACTAGACTGGTGGACGGCCGAGAGGAACAAGCGATGGAACGATGCAGCCTACGGTCTGTCGTGGGACGAGCTCAAGGAAGTTATGCTAGAGGAATTCTGCTCTCCTCACGGACGTCAAAAGCTTGAAGATGAATTTTGGCACATACACCAGCATGAGGGTGACAACGCTGCTCTCACTGCTCGTTTCAAACAACTCAGCATCATATGTCCCGATCAAGTCAAGACTCCAGAGATCACCATCAAGAAGTACATCCGAGCTTTGCCCGACTGCGTTGCTGATTTCGTGTAAGCGGCTAAGACTACGACGATCTAAGAAACCTACCTACTGGCCGCCGAAATCAACGACAAGAGGGTTAAGGCTGGTGTCTGGGATAAGACTTCAAAGCATCTGCATCAAGCTACCACCACCGCACCGACTATTGAACCTACCTCATCGAGCAACAAGAGGAAGAACAGGAGAAAGAACAGCTCCAACAACAAAAACTGTGCGATCACTGCTGCCCCGATTCAAGCTGTACCAGCCCAACAACGTCAAGTTGCGGCGCCTGTGGCCAATGCACCGCCTGCAAAGCGTGCATACACTGGACCACACCCGCTCTGCCCTACTTGAACCTACCATCACCCAACTGCCATTGATTTCCGTTTTTGTGCTCATTGCAATGTATACGGCCATTTTACTGCCAATTGCCGTATTCGACAAGCTCCTGCTCACCAAGCTCTACTCACTGCCCCTCAGGGTCAACAAACTCCTCTGGCACCCGCAGTCAAAGCCAGAGCCTGCTTCGCATGTGACGACCCGAACCATTTCGCCAACATGTGCCCAAACAGGGTCGTGAAACAAGAGCCTCAGCAGCAACAACAACAACATCAACAACAACAGCAGCAGCAACAACAGGCCGCACGCGCCAGAACTTTCAACCTCAACGTGCGTCAAGCCCAGGCCGACAACAACGTGGTCAATGGTACGTTCCTTGTGAATGGTATTTATGCTTCATGTTTGTTTGATACTGGAGCCGATAACTGCTTTGTGTCGTTCGAATTTGAGAAACTCCTTAGTCGTAAACGCTCCCAACTCTCCTCGACATTCGATGTTGAAGTCGCTACCGGAAGAACCGTCGCCGTCAATTCTGTTCTTCGTGATTGTACTCTTGAGCTCAACAATCACATCTTCCCAATTGACCTTATTCCGATGCAACTCGGAAGTTTTGACGTCATAGTAGGCATGGACTTTCTTCGAGAAAACCATGCTGAAGTTGTGTGCTTCGACAAGATGATTCGATTCTCGCTCGTGAATGGTGACTCATTGTGTGTTTACGGTGATACTACTTCAAAGGGTCTCAAGCTTATGTCATGTGTCCAAGCTAGCAAGTATCTCCGTAAGAAATATAGGGCTTTCCTGGCTAACATTGTAGTAGCGGAGAAGGAAAAGAAATAGAAGAAGGAAGTGAAAGACGTTCCTGTGGTTCGAGAATTTCCTAATGTTTTTCCAGAGGATCTTCCCGGGCTACCGCCAAGTCGTGATATCGATTTTCGTATTGACCTCATTCCTGGAGCCAATCCTATTGCCAAAGCTCCTTATCGACTTGCATCGTCCGAAATGCGTGAACTCTCAACCCAACTCCAGGAATTACTCGAGAAAGGCTTCATTCGCCCGAGCACCTCTCCTTGGGGAGCTCCAGTCCTTTTCGTCAAAAAGAAGGACGGGTCGTTCAGGATGTGCATTGACTATCGGGAATTGAATAAGTTAACTATCAAGAACCGTTATCCCCTACCTCGCATCGACGATTTGTTTGATCAACTACAAGGCGCTACGTGTTTCTCCAAGATCGACCTACGTTCAGGATATCACCAGCTACGTATTCAAGAAGAAGATATACCCAAAACCGCGTTTCGCACTCGATATGGTCACTACGAATTCGATGTCATGCTTTTTGGTTTAACCAACGCACCAGCGGTTTTCATGGATCTGATGAATCGCGTGTGTAAACCATATCTCGACCGTTTCGTCATCGTATTCATCGACGATGTCCTGATCTATTCCAAATTGAAAGCCGAACACGCGCAACATCTACGTTTGGTTCTCGAGTTACTCCAGGGGAACCAACTCTATGCCAAGTTCTCCAAGTGTGAATTCTGGTTGGAGGAAGTTCAATTTCTGGGTCACATTGTTAATAGTCAAGGTATCCACGTCGATCCTGCGAAGATTAAAGTTGTCAAGAGCTGGTTTACACCTAAGAACCCGTCTGAAGTCCGCTCTTTTCTTGGACTAGCAGGCTATTATCGACGATTTATCGAGGGATTCTCCAAGATTGCTGTACCGCTTACCTCTCTCACGCATAAAGACAAGCCTTTTGTTTGGGGAACTAAACAAGAAACTGCTTTCTAAACCCTCAAGCACATGCTTTGCAATGCTCCTGTTCTCACATTGCCCGACGGAAACAATGATTTCATTGTCTACTGTGATGCTTCCAACCTTGGTCTTGGTTGTGTTCTCATGCAACGGGACAAGGTCATAGCTTACGCATCTCGTCAGCTCAAAATCCACGAGAAGAACTATACAACCCATGATCTCGAGCTAGGCGCAGTTGTTTTTGCGTTAAAGATTTGGCGACACTACCTGTATGGTACCAAGTGTACGATCTTCACCGATCATAGGAGCCTACAACACATCTTTAATCAGAAGGAACTTAATATGCGTCAACGCCGATGGGTAGAACTTCTCAACGACTACGACTGTGAGATTCGGTATCACCCAGGCAAGGCGAATGTTGTTGCCGACGCACTTAGCAGACGGAGCTACCTGCTTAGCACTCGTAATGTTCAAGCCCAGCACGATCTCGAAACCCTCATCCGCGACGCTCAACATGCATGCTTTAACGAACGCACCTTGAAGAAAGAAAGAATCTACCACGATGGAGCCCAACTTGTGAGCAAATCGAACGGGATATTTCACTTTTTAGACCGAATTTGGATTCCCAAACGAACCGATTTACGACAGATCTTGATGGACGAAGCCCACAAATCCCGGTACTCTGTTCATCCCGGTGCTGATAAAATGTACCAGGACCTTCGTTATAAGTACTGGTGGCCGGGTATGAAAAGAGATATCGCTCTCTACGTCGGAAAATGCCTAACTTGCGCTAGAGTCAAGGCGGAACATCAAAGACCCTCTGGCTTACTCGAACAACCACCAATTCCATGTGGAAGTGGGAAAGTTTAGCCATGGACTTTATAACCAAACTACCGCACACGTCATCAGGTCACGACATCATATGGGTTGTGGTCGACCGCTTGACTAAATCAGCTCACTTTTTGCCGATACGAGAAGACTACAAGGTAGAACGATTAGCCTGAATCTACACCGACGAGATCATTTGTAATCATGGGACGCCTCGCGACATCATCTCTGATCGTGATGCTCGGTTTACCTCGCAACTGTGGGAAACGTTTCAAACGGCACTCGGTACAACGCTTAATCTAAGTACCGTTTTCCACCCTCAAACCGACGGACATACTGAATGTAACACCTCGAAAAATTCGTGTTCAATGAAATAACGACACGTGTCATGTAAGACAAAAAGCGTTGTAAACCCGGATTTAATAAAGATGTTTTGGCAGGATTTAAAAGTGGTGTCATGTTAATTTTTACCTCTGAACAACCTCATTTATAAATCCCAAGACCCAAGTATATATATATCACACATCTAACATATCTTAAATCCAGGAATTTGTTGACAATAATTGAATTCGAAGTGCATGATAGGTTCCTATGGAAATTTCTACAGTAAACCTTCTTGTTCGGCACTTTTGAAAAGGATCCAAGTAAACATAACATAATGGTAAGGTATGTAACTGTTCAAGGCACATTTTAGAGGCCCCAAACTGATAATTGAAGTCCCAAATTCGGAAAAGATGGTTGCCCCTTCGAAACACCAAAGAACAACAAATTTTTGGCTGCAGAAGAAGGCTTGCGCACCGCAAGCATTGACCCTTACGGTGCGCAAGCATGTGCCCAGTGACAGAAAACCGGCTGTTGCCTGTTTAAACGCATTTTTCGACCTTTAAACGATTTTCCTCATCTCCCTTGGCCCCTAAACAATCCCTAAACATCTAGGACACTTATGGGAATGTTATGGTCAGTGGTAGACTTAGATGTCAACACTTTGTGGTGTCTTGGGCACTATATAAAGCTCACAAGTGCAACACTTTGATCATTCATTCCTCAAACATCTTCTGATCAATTGTGGAGCACAAGAGCACCTTCCAGGCCTTCCTAATCAACCATTAGACACTTGTAAGTTTGCTTAACCTTCTTAAATTGAGTTTAATTGTTGTGGGTTGCATTATCTATCTGTATTGGCCCAATTGCTCTCTATGTAATATATATCAATCAAAACAGTGGGTCTCCTACTCTCCATTAAATCGATCCAACAGATTCCCCCTATATATATTTTTTTTTAAGATTGTGACATTTAAAAACATAAAAGTGCCACTTAAATTCCAATTGCTCCATCCACTAGCACATGCTTTCTTTTTATGTTTCCAATAATAATTTCTTTATTATTTATTTTATTTTTATTATTTTTTTTTTCTTTTGTCCACTGAAGATGTTTTTTATCGATTTTTTTTTTCTTTTTGCTTTCATGATGCACATTTTTTTATTTATTTATATTATATAATTTATATTGCCATCTTATAACATAGAGATAGCGGGCTCGGACCAATCAAGGAAAATAGCGGCAATTTTAATTCGGTCACTGGCGCCCTACTCTGGCCAACTGGTTGGTTATTTCTTTATTGCTCGTTTTCGTTCCATTTGGACCAGGACCTGGCAAAACA
The DNA here is from genome assembly GCA_030545235.1 of Helianthus tuberosus. Taxonomy (NCBI): domain Eukaryota; kingdom Viridiplantae; phylum Streptophyta; class Magnoliopsida; order Asterales; family Asteraceae; genus Helianthus; species Helianthus tuberosus. Next base: position 2,791,222 of record CM060396.1, on the reverse strand, counting down.
CAAAATAATATAAAACAAACAGGAAACTAAATAAAAACAAATAAAAACCATACAAAAATTATATATTTCACACTGGACAAATATGTGTATTTTATTACACATCAAATATCCCCACACTTAATCTTTTGCTTGTCCCTAAGCAAAATCCTAAACAACATGTACATACAGAAATTTTAAACGATTATTTTATAATGGAAAATTAAACACACATTAATGTACATAAATGATTTAAAATTAGCTAATAATGATAGAGATGAGAAAACCAAATGTGATTTTTCAAAAATAGAGTTCTATTTTCAATTACTCACTTACTTGCATCTTTAATTTACTTCCCTTGGCTCACTGGTATAAACTAGTGAATGGTACACTAGTAATTTTCTGTGATCACTCAAAAACCGGGCCATATAGCATCATTGTCATAAGCTTGTAATGAAATCTCATCTTTATCAATTAACATATAAAAATCATATAAATCAATAGGACTTTTATTGTGGGTTGTAACTTGGCTAGGGTTTAAAGGTAGGAAATTGTGGATATTTACTGGGTGAAGTGTTTCAATCCGGTCTAGCAAATTATCCTATCAAATCTCACACAAATTGTTTTTTTTTTAACAAAAACTCACAAACCAAGTGACTCTTTTAAGGTCAGATCGTCAAGACCGGTTTTATCCTTGATGTAGATTAAATCTTCCTGTATCCTGTAGTGAACATTACTTCCAACTCTAATTGATCGTTCAGCATCAAGCCTAATAGCACCCATCTTGATTAGAAGCGTGTATTCATATTGGGATTCAGTTTGATTTTTTCAACATATTCTTTCTCTAAGCTCCGTAGGTAAGCTTGGTTTCGCGAACAACAAAGCAAATTTAAATCGAATGAATGCATGTCCAGTTCTTTTTAGGTCTCCCGGTAAAAGACCAAACTAAATTCCTATGAAAGGAAAATTATACTAAACCGGAATTCACACATGGGTTGAAAAGGTAAAACAAAAAGGCTTAATTGGTTTAATATGGTGGGTTTATAACAAACGAAAAAGGAAAAAGGCTCAACTTGGTTTTCTATTGGATAATATTTTTGGTTTTTTTTTTTTTTTTTTTTTTTTTTTTTTTTTTTTTTTTTTTTACAAATGGGTAAACACATGGGTGTATCCTAATGCCTCTATCATTTTTATACAATTTTATAGTTAATGATTTCAATAAGTATATTCAAGACAAGCTCTGAAATGTATACTATTATGCGGCACACTCAATCAAATGAAGTCTTAAGCATATGATGAATGCTTTAGAAAGGCTCAAAACTCACTAAAATTGGGCGTGTATTTAAGATGCAAATTTATGAATAATTAGAAAAAAATTCCTATTTATGAAAATCACATTTTATTTTTCTCATATGTATAATTATTAGATAAAATAAGTCAAATATGCACAAAAATAGAACAATAATTATAATTTTTTTTATTATGTAAAATATATTTAATTTACAAATTTCCCTATCCCCACACTTGAAAGACACATTGTCCCCAATGTGTACGAAAAGGGAATAAATTCACACCACACAGACAACAAATAGGAGAGGTGAAACAGAAACTCCCCTGATATGTTCGACGGATTGCTTGTAGATATTCAGCTTTTACGATAATGATATAACCTGTAAAATAAAACTGCACAACTAGAAGCAACAAATCAAACACAGCCATACAAAAACTCACCACTAAAAATTATTTACAAACCAAGGGATTTTTGTAACGTCTGTTTGTCAAGACCAGTTTTTTCAAAAATATGTGCGATGTCTTCCTTAACCCGATAGTGTACATAACTCCCAACTCTAATGGACCTTTCAGCATCAAGCCTAATAGCGCCCACCCTCATTAGTTGTATGTACTCATTTTGGGATTCAGTTGGACTTCGTTTACATTTTCCTGTGTGAGCCCAATTTCCACATCCCATGCATCTCTCGTAGCGTTTTGCTCTTCTTTTCATTGCACTTTTGGATGTTCCACAAAATGGGGGCGTCTGGTCTTTTCGATGCCATTCTTTCCTTACCTCAGCGCTTAGGAGAAAGATTTTCTCCCTAAGATCTACAGGCAACCCTGGTTTTGCAAATTCTAAACAACAAAGCAAATTAAAATCAAACGGATGCATTTTAAACCTAAATCACACGCTTGGAGATGTTGTTGAATTTGTCAGCAGTTCCGAAATCACCCGAATGGAGATTGAGTACGGGTGGTATGATTCAAACCTGCATATACAAAAACAAGCAAAAAATCCAAGTAATACCTAAAAATTGACTCAAATAATACTAAATTAGACTCCTAAACAATAACTCGAAACACACATTAACTATCTATCTACCCTAATCTTGAGTTTTCACTCAAGATTCTAAACGATGGTGATTGGTGGGACATCGAGACGAGTTACCTCCGTCTCGGTGGTGTTAATTGGTCCCCCTAGGTAATGTTTCAACCTATGTCCATTCACCTTCCAAGTGCTTCCGTCTGCTTCGTTCTTCAACTCAATTGTCTCGTATGGAAAAACTCCGTTTACAACATACGGTCCTGTCCACTTTGATTTCAGCTTTCCTGCAAACAGTTTTAAACGTGAATTATATAGAAGCACTTTATCACCTGTTTTGAATTCCTTCAACCCCTTTAACTTCCTGTCATGCAACGCCTTCGTCTTTTCCTTTATATTCCAAGATCGTTCATAGGCGGCGTCTCTCAGGGCTTCCAATTCATGGATTTGGAAGTATCGTCTCTTGGCGGCCTCCGTTAAGTCAAGATTAACAGTTTTGAGAGCCCAAAGTGCTCGGTGCTCTAACTCAACGGGAAGATGGCAAGCCTTGCCATAGACAATCATGAATGGCGTGGTGCCCAAGGGTGTTTTGTAGGCGGTTCGAAATGCCCACAATGCATCGTCAAGCTTGTTTGACCAATCTTTCCTGCTTTTCCCTACTGTTTTCTCCAGGATTCGTTTCACTCCTCGATTTGCATTCTCGACTTGCCCACTAGTTTGGAGATGGTAGGCAGTGGAGAAGCGATGAGTGACACCGTAGCAAGCCAATGTCTTTTCCATGATGGCATTGCAGAAATGGGTGCCACGGTCACTTATAAGAGCACGAGGAGTACCGAATCGCGTGAAGAGTTTCTTAAGGAATTTAACCACTACCCGGGCATCGTTTGTGGGAAGAGCTTGTGCCTCTACCCACTTTGAAACGTAGTCTATTGCCACAAGTATGTATCAATTTCCTCTAGATGAGGGAAATGGTCCCATGAAGTCGATGCCCCAAATGTCGAATATTTCAACAATTTGAATTGGGCTTTGGGGCATCTCATCCTTGGATGAGATATTGCCAGTACGTTGGCAACGATCACATGTCCTCACAAACTCCACCGCATCCTTCACTACCGAAGGCCAATAAAAACCACAATCAAAGACCTTTTGTGCGGTAGTGTGTGGACCATGGTGGCCTCCTGTTAATCCTTCATGTACATGCCTCAGAATCCCTAAACCTTCTTCCTTACTCACACATCTTCTCAGAATCCTGTCTCCTCCTATCCTGAAAAGATAGGGGTCATCCCAAATGTACCTCCTTGCATCCCGATAGAACTTCTTCTTCTGTTGGGTGGTCATACCTTTCAACACCACCCCTCTTGCTAGGTAATTTGCCAAGTCTGTGAACCATGGCATACCCTCTTTTTCGGCTGCAATTAAATCTATATGCTCATGAGGGAATTTATCACCAATTGCTTCCTCTCGAATCTCTTCTCTTTCGGGATCCTCCAATCGTGACAAGTGATCTGCGGCCGTGTTTTCTGCTCCCTTCTTGTCTCTGATTTCTATGTCAAACTCGGAAAGGAGTAGAATCCACCGTATGAGACGGGGTTTTGCGTCTTTCTTTTTGAAAAGATAACGCAAGGCTGCATGGTCAGTGAAAACGATGGTTTTGGATAGGACGAGATATGAACGGAACTTGTCAAATGCGAACACTACGACGAGAAGCTCTTTCTCAGTGGTGGTATAATTCTCTTGTGCATCATTAAGAGTTTTGCTCGCGTAGTAAATCGGATGAAAGTGCTTTTCGATTCTTTAACCCAAAACTGCTCCTACAGCGTAATCACTAGCATCGCACATGAGCTCAAAGGGTAAGCTCCAGTCGGGTGAAATAAGAATCGGTGCACTTACAAGTTTCTCCTTCAAAAAGTCGAAGGCTTTCAGGCATTCTTCGTTAAAGACAAAGGATACGTCTTTTTCGAGGAGTCATGTTATGGGACGCGTGATTTTTGAAAAATCCCTAATGAAACGCCTGTAAAAGCCTGAATGACCAAGGAAACTACGAACGGACTTAACATTTTTCGGTGGGGGTAACCTACTGATGGTATCAATCTTTGCTCTATCAACCTCTATACCGGCTCGTGAAATTTTGTGTCCTAACACAATCCCTTCTGTCACCATGAAGTGACACTTTTCCCAATTCAGCATTAGCTTTGTTTCAATACATCTCTTCATCATTTCCTCAAGGTTTACTAAACACTGATCAAAAGAGTCGCCATAAACTGAGAAATCGTCCATGAACACCTCCATGGACCTCTCAACCATGCCTTGAAAGATGGCAACCATACACCGTTGAAAAGTCGCTGGTGCATTGCATAATCCAAAAGGCATGCGTTGGTATGCATATGTGCCGTATGGACAAGTGAAAGTGGTTTTCTCTTGGTCTTCCGGTGCGATTGGAATTTGGAAATATCCGGAAAAAACCATCGAGAAAACAGTAGAACTGCTGCCCTGCAAGGCGTTCGAGCATTTGATCGATAAACGGGAGTGGAAAGTGGTCTTTTCGAGTGGCATCGTTAAGCTTGCGATAATCATTACACACTCGCCAACTGGTGACTGTACGGGAAGGTATCAGCTCATTTTTCTCATTCATGACAACGGTCATTCCTCCTTTCTTAGGAACGACTTGGGTTCGACTAACCCACGCGGAATCAGAAATAGGATAAATTAGCCCAGCCTCCATCAACTTAATTACCTCTTTCCTAATCACCTCTTTCATGTTAGGATTTAAACGCCTTTGAGGTTGCACTACTGGTTTGAATTCATCCTCCATGAGAATCCTGTGTGTGCAAAAAGTAGGGCTGATTCCCTTGATATCGGACAACTTCCATGCTATGGCATCTTTGTGCTCTCGTAGCACCTCGATCAACTTGCTTTTCTCCTCCTCCGTCAACTTAGATGATATGATGACGGGCAAACTTGACTCATCTCCTAAGAAAACGTACTCTAGGTTGGAAGGAAGGACTTTGAGCTCTAGAGGTAACTCTATGGGTTTGCTCTCATTCTCTTCCTTGACCTCATATAGCTCCAATGGTTCTGGAATCGGCTCCGGATCGTCTTCTTCTATCTCATCCTCTTCTTCATTCTCGTCTTCAACTAGATCGGCTCCACTAATGTAGTTAAAACAATGATCAACACACGAAACGAAGGAATCTAGAAAGTAAACGGAATGACATGGATCATCATTATCAATATCTCTGGGATGTTGCATGGCTCTTTCTATCTCGAATGTGACAATCTCGTCACCTGCACGAAGTGAGATTTTACCGTCGAAGACATCGATGACTGCTTTGGCGGTTCGAAGGAATGGACGGCCTAGAATGATTGGAACTTTTTCATCAGCCTCCATGTCAAGGACAACGAAATCAACGGGGAATACAAATTTATCGACTTTGACTAACAGGTTTTCTACAATCCCCCTAGGATATTTTATCGAACGATCAGCCAATGACAACGACATGCGTGTGGGTGTAAGCTCTCCCAGCCCTAGCCTCTCGTAGAGTGAAAATGGCATCAAATTAATGCTCGCACCTAAATCGGCTAATGCATAAGCTGGAGCAATGGTACCTCCAAAGAAACACGGAATGGTGAATGTGCCTGGATCGGTTAATTTCTCAGGTAGCTTATTGAAGACTACCGCGGAACAACCTCCAGTCAATGGAATGTTTGAAAGTTCACCTAACCTGTCTTTTCTCTTGAGAAGGTCCTTGATAAATTTGGCATATTTAGGCATGGTCTGAAGTGCTTCGATGAATGGAAGATTTATCTTTAATTGCTTAAAGATTTCTAGAAAGTGACCATATTCCTTAGCATATTGTTGTTGCTTAAGGCGAGCAGGATATGGGACACGCGAATGATCAACCAAAGGGGATGGCTTAACTCCTACTGGTTTTTCTGCCTTCTCTTCAACTTGAGGCTCTCTGGTTTGTGCGGTACTTGCTGGGTCTGGTTTCTCTTGCACCTTACCGGGAGTTTCCATCACAATTTCTTCATCTACCTCGTCTTCATCCTCTGTCTCTGGTTTTTCTCGAGCAACCACTGGTAGAATCCTGCCACTACGAGTAGTAATAGCTTTAGCTGAATGATTAGCTGGATTCGTGTAGGTGTTTCCTGAAAACTGTCCAGGAGGTTTCTCGTGTAATTGTTTGGCGATATCACCTACTTGTCTCTGAAGATCTAAGAGAGACGATTGTTGGTTTTTGTTATGAAGTTCTTGGTTTTTGTTAATTTGGTCCTGATTTCTAGCGAAGTGAGTGAGTTCGTTTAGAGTTTTCTGAGTAACTTGATCTTTCGCCATTAATTGAGCAAACATCTCCTCAATTCTTCCTAGATACGTTTCTGGACCTTTGCCATTATCTTGACCTCCTTGAGATAAACTTCCAGCAGCAAATTGATTTCCCGAACTTGAACCTCCAAACTGACCTCCTTGATTTGAATTACCGAATTGATTCCCTTGACCTGAATTACTATTAGAATAGAAACCTGGCCCTCGCATTTGGTATTGATTGGACGAATATCCAGGCGGATTTCCAGACGAACGGTAATTACTACGCCAATTAGAGTTGTTATTGAATGTGTTGGCGTTGAATGGGTTGGTAGGACCTCGGTTTTGACATGCTATGAACTCAACTTGTTCTAGGGTAAGTGTTGGACAATCTCCAGTATCGTGCCCTCCTCTGCATACTTCACATCTATCGACCTTTTTCTTGATCTCATCAAGCTCTCTTGTGAAAGTCTTCTCCATCCGATCTAGAACAGCAGCTACCGATGAATCCAAGCCAATTTGGTTCACCCCTCGAGTAGTCGAAGAGGTGGTAGTCACAGGAATTGATTTCCTGCTGGCAGCGCTATAATCCATATCAGAATGGGCAAAACTTTCGAAAAGATCGTTACAGTCGGCAACTGTCTTCTTTCCCATAAGTTGTCCTCCAGCCGAAGTGTCAAATCGGGCTTTGATTTCTGGGGTGCGACCATTGTAGAATTTCTCTACAAGTGCCCATTCTGACAATCCATGCTGTGAACAACGAGCGAGTAAAGTTTGAAATCTCTCCCAGGCAAGATGATAGGGTTCATCAGGTTCCATCCGGAATGAATGGATCTGATCGCGAAGTCGGGATGCTTTGGCTGGTGGGTAATACTTAGCTAAAAAGGCATCTCGAAGATCTGCCCAGGTGGTGAAAGTTCCTGCTGACTGCGACTCAAACCAGGTGGCTGCGCGTCCAGCAAGAGAAAATGGAAAGACTTGAAGGTAACGGGCTTCAAGGTTCACACCTTCGATAGAATAGGTGGTGCAAAGGCGTGTGATACGGTTTATGTGAGCGGGTGCATCTTCATCGTCACGGCCATGGAATTGGCAAGAATTAGTGATAGCAGTCATGATGTAGGATTGGATTTGCCAAGATCTATCATTGGCGATTTGGGGGGCGGCAATGGGTGAAGCTTCACCGGTAAAACCGGATGTGGCTTGTTGGTAAACAGTGCGGTTGGCCATTCGAGCTTTGGTTTCTGGACTCGGAGAACGTGAAATTTCGAAGGAATCGGTTTCTGTGGTTGTTTCGGATTCAAAGTAGGGATTTTCAAAAACTTGAAATTCACTTGTGTTACCCGATTCTTCTTCCTGATTGTTGGTACGGTGAAAGAATAAAAGCTCAGGATCGTCTTGTGGCTCAAACTCAGGTGGTCCTCGTGAGCGTGTATGTCGCATAAACTAATGAAATTTAAACTAGGAATTGGAAATAAACAAGTAAACACAATTTTAACTAAGAATTAATTAAAAAGTGAAAATAAAAATTGCAATAAAATTTTAAAATACACTAATGAACTTTAGACTCCTACGACTCAGATAAAAAAAATATAAACAAAATAATTAACGCGATTGCAAAGTGTTCCCCGGCAACGGCGACAAAAACTTTGATGTGCAGAAAGCGGTTTAATAAAAACAGCTAAAAATGGTTAAATAAAGTTTGACTCAAAAACTTAAACTTTAGACATGCTTTGGCCTAATAGGTATCGGTACTCTCATTGGGATTGTCCCCATGTAGGCAACGTGTCCTTATAATTGGATTTATACGAATGCCAAGCCTAGACAAGAGTTCCCAACTTAACGGCACTTAACCCTTCCAGTTACTACATGTCTGACACGAAAAATACATTTTTTACAAATATTGTACAAAAAGACAAACTTTAAAATAACCTTAAACTAGACACTCTAAGCTTTAAATTTATACTTAGACTCGATCTTAAAACTAAACCACACAACCGGCAGTGTACCGATCAGTGTAGTATAGTAAAAGTAAGTCCGGATGTCGAACCCACAGAACACTGTTGAATTACGTTAAATAATTTGTTTATACTAAAAATTACACAATAATAAGTATTTTTGTATTTTTTTATATTTTTGATTCGAAGGGGGGGTTTTGCTTGAAAAGTAAATTAATTAAAAACTAATTAATAAAAGTGCTAAAAACAGATTAAAGATAGATGTTTGATTTTAATAATGATAAAGGACTATCTAGGTTTGAATCCCACTTGTTAATAACATGCTTTCTACCGGGTAATTGTGTGATATGAAACCGGGATCTTTAGATATTAAACCTTAAAAGATGACGTATAGGATTCCCAATCATTCTCGGGAAGTCAACTATGTGACTTGAAAGGTTTATTTTGATTACCGATTTACTAGACTTCTTTACAGTTATCTAGTGTTCTAGAAAAGTGCTTGAAAAGACTGACTTCCTTTCGGTTATAAGTCTAAAGCAATTTAAGAAAACTTGATTTGGTTTAATAGACAAATTAGTGACAATTTAACTAAAAGATGGTTTCTCACAAAACACAATCTTAGCAATACACTAAACTCGATCTATTAATATTTTTATACCTTACAGCGTTAAAAATAGTAGAACATTAAAACCTGATTAATTCTTGATCATTATTTCTATGGTTTATTTCACAATCCACCAAAAGATTACCCAACCCGTTTAGGACTTGAATATCGACATAATTCTTTTTATGAAAATACATTCACCGGAATTTATGTGAAACAAATGATCAAAGTGTAAACCAAGTTAAAATATGCATAAACACCAAAACATATAACTTAAATTATTTACTTAACAAGAACAAACCATAATCACACAATACCCGGTAAAAATTACATATTAACAAGTGTTCATCATAACCTAGATAGTTTCAAAGTTTAGCTACACATAATATTAAACATTACAACTGGACAAAATCTGAAAGTAATTAAAAACATGGTACAAGACAAGATAAAAACTAAAAAATGAAAGATTACCGAAACCGGATCGCTTAGGACTTGAACCGAAAGCTTCCACGATTCCCGAGAGCTTCGAGGCGCTTCAACTTCACTCCAAAGTGCTAAGAGTCGACTGAATTCAGCTCTTTCAGAGGTGTTTTCAAGTTTTTGAGGTGTATTGTCGAACTTATCAACTGCTGGTATTTATAGGCGCTCTCTCCTAATTGTATATCTTTTTCTTTTTCATAGTGCAACGTCCATAAAGATTATATATATCATATCCAATTGTTGTGGGTTGCATTATCTATCTGTATTGGCCCAATTGCTCTCTATGTAATATATATCAATCAAAACAGTGGGTCTCCTACTCTCCATTAAATCGATCCAACAGATTTCCCCTATATATATTTTTTTAAGATTGTGACATTTTAAAACATAAAAGTGCCACTTAAATTCCAATTGCTCCATCCACTAGCACATGCTTTCTTTTTATGTTTCCAATAATAATTTCTTTATTATTTATTTTATTTTATTTTTATTTTTTTTTTCTTTTGTCCACTGAAGATGTTTTTTGTCGATTTTTTTTTCTTTTTGCTTTCATAATGCACATTTTTTTATTTATTTATATTATATAATTTATATTGCCATTTTATAACATAGAGATAGCGGGCTCGGACCAATCAAGGAAAATAGCGGCAATTTTAATTCGGTCACTGGCGCCCTACTCTGGCCAACTGGTTGGTTATTTCTTTATTGCTCGTTTTCGCTCCATTTGGACCAGGACCTGGCAAAACACAAAATAATATAAAACAAACAGGAAACTAAATAAAAACAAATAAAAACCATACAAAAATTATATATTTCACACTGGACAAATATGTGTATTTTATTACACATCACCCATATTAAACAAGTCTCTGAACTTGTCGGGTCTAAATCACATTCTATCCGGTCTTCGCTTAATCGTGCGTACGAACCGTGTCTTTGAAACTAACCGGTCTAAGCTTAAGCTTAACTAAAGACCCGTTAGGATTCTAATAGGTTATTATAAACCTTCGTTCCAGATTAGGAGTACCAGTAAAAGCTACTTGCATTTGCTTGTTGTGATTTATACTTTGCTTAGGTAAATACTTTTAACTTATTTTCCCTATACGGGCTTGGGTTACGGTATATAGAATACCGCTTGATCGGGCATCAAATCTTCCATCGTTGGGTGGTTAATTGAATAATTTGATCGGCTCGTTTAAACAGTCTTGTTACTTAAAGCCTTTGGGGGGTTAATGACCATGTCCCGGATATCCTTGGCATCATTTTACAAAATGGCCACGACTTAAGTGTGGGGTGTAGGCGTACACCCGTCAGTGCACAAAAGAATAATGTGGTGTGTCTATTGATCTTTAACCCGGACACGATCCGGGCTACTGAACGCACAAGGAACATGTAATTCGTTCACAAGATTATATATTTAAATAATTCTCCCAAGTTAAATAAAAATGTTTATGCCACGTGCATCCAAATCAATTTTCAATCATTTTCTAAAATGAGTCAGTTGATTGTATTTACCAGTGTAAACTGACGTATTTTCCCAAAAAGATTAAATGCAGGTACTAAGCGTAATTGGCTGGGATTTCTCCTTAGCATCAATAGAAGTCTCGCAAGCTTAAGATGCCTAAAGTCTGTTGAACTATTGTTTCATATTTATGTCGATCTGTCTGTGGATAAACTCCCGAATATTGTGACATTTAATATTACAATATTAAATTCGGTTGAAATATATCTTTACAATTTGCTTCCGCTGTGCATATTATATATTGTGTTGTTTGACTATTATGTTGCCAACCACGTCACGATACTCCCCTACCGGGCCCACCGGTGACACGTGGAAATCGGGGTGTGACAGGTTGGTATCAGAGCCAACACTGAGTGAATTAAACACTAGCCTTTTGTGTTTAATCTCAGTTACACAATTGCACATATCTAAACTTTCGAGTCTAGACAAATAACATAGGACAAATTCTACCTTGTTTGGTTTTTGTTTTGTCCTTTATTTTATGTATATTGTTGTTGTTATCTCATGCTATATTGGCAGGATTAAAAAAAAATGCCGCCAAGATTCTTCCGAAGAAGAGGACGAGGAAAGGGGCCAATCACCGCCCCCAATGACAACGAGGCAGGACCTTCGAATGTGCGAGCTCCTTCGACCACAGAGAGTGACGATCCCCGGCAAAACCGGAGGAACCTCTTCGAGCTGGCTAGACGGTCGGTTTCGCACAGTTCAACACCTCCTGTTCATAACCCTTATGGGCCACAGCCGGAGTATGAGCCCAACAACCCTCAACCATCCTACATACCTTTACAGCGATCTTTATCGCACCACTCCTTTGGTGACCCTACACCTGTTTTTAGGGGCCGGTTTAACCCGGCAAATTTTATACAAGAATCAGTGGGTTTTAACCCATTGGGGCCAGAGGATCATTTCTCTGGCGATCACGCGGACAATATGGACGAGGATACGGACCCCGTCGAACCTGCCAGTGGTACACCAAACCACCCGATAGAGATCTCTGACGGATCTTCTTTCCACGGATCACCCTATGTTGGTCCAGATAGCTTTCAAGCTATGTTTACCAGGCACGAATGGTACTATACACCTCCTCGCCATTCACCGCCTCAGCAGCAGCAACAGGATCCCTCTGTGGATTCACGGTTTGTGGCAGTTATGCCACCGCCTCCACCGCCGCCAGTTCAGCCGGCACCTCCGCAACTGCCGAGGCGTAGGAGATCTGGACCGCGTATGTCTACACGGGGAGGAGACTTCCATTTCAGCTCTCCTCGGCAATCAAGTGGCAGCCATTACCCGCCACATCAAGAAGATCCACAAATGGGTGGACCTTCACACCCAGTTGCACCGCAACCACCGCCGATGGGTTTTGATAACCCAATTCCAGCATACACAGGTTCCATGGCGTATAACCCGTTTGAACAGCCAGTGCACACCAACTACAACTACGCCGAAGCCGACCCATACATGGTAGCGGCTAACTACAACACCTAAGGACCCTATGGAGATCCATGGGGAGTAGGGTACCCAACACATGGGTACCAAATACCTCCAAGACCTATTATCAGGCAACAATCGCAACCACCAAGGTTCTCCCCACCAGAGCATGAAGAAATTCTGCAAAGGTTGGACCATGTAGAGCGAGAGTTTCACAGGGAACGAAGGGAGCGACAAACTTTCTTCCAAGGATTAACGAGCCTAATTAAAGGGAAGAGCAAGAAGGACCACTGAATCCTTCCATTTGTTGTTGATCCCCTGCGTGGGCCAGTCTTGCTGTATAAACCCCTGCGTGGGTATGCTTGTTTGTTTTGACCCCTGCGTGGGTCTATCTTTCTGTAAACCCCTACGAGGGTATGTTTTTTGTGTAAGTCCCTACGTGGACTATTATGTTATTAAGCCCCTACGTGGGTATGTGTGTTATTAAGCCCCTGCGTGGTAAGTACTTGTTAAAACCCCTGCGTGGGTAAGTTGTTTGTTGAAAAGTCCCGTTTAGGGCAACATGTAATCTTTTGATAATTAATGGAATGTAACGTTTATAAATTTCATCTTGCTATTAAATATTATATATGAAATAAATAAATCAAAATCATTCCTTTTAATAATAATCTGCCTATTTAAATGTTGAATAAGAATCTTAAAGAGTGAAACCTAGCCTTCGGGTCATTATAAGACCGGGCCAAGATGGTAAGACCTGTTCAAAAGATTCAAATCCCAGTTAACATCTGAAAACATGTTAACACTCCTGGTAGACGTGATTCGTTAAAATCACACGTCATTTTTATATAAGGATTCTAAAAAGGATTCCTAACCCAAATTTAATGATCTCTGAATCATGGGTTTAGGTCATCAATTAAGATGATCATATTTTGACCATACGTGGTAATATAGCGCCTACGGGCCCTGCTCATTTCCATATGAGCCAAAAGACAGTGGTAGCGATGACTCCCTGTCAGATAAAGGTAATGAACTAGGTTCAAACCTTCATGCTTTAATTCTCTGAAATCATAGCTTATAATTTATAAATGTCCTTGTGACTAGGCCTATTGTGCCAGTATACCTTCATGTTTTGATTCTCTGAAATCATAGCTTATAAATTAAAATGTCCATGTGACTAGGCCTTTTGTGCCACAAATAAAACTGTTATTGTTTTATAATTAGGATAAATTATAATAGAAATCCTAAATGAATATGATTAATAAATTAACCAAATATGGTCTCTGTTTACCATGGTTAATGAATTACCCTAAGGGGCAATTCCATAATAAACTCCCAAATAAACTATTGTCCTTGTTTTCTGTAACAGTTCAATTAAAATGGCTAACTCAGACGAAATTAATAGCCATCCAGGGGAGAACATTGATAACGCCCGGATTAATTTAACGGGTGCTGAATTGAAAGCGTTGGTAGACGACGCAGTTACAAAGGCTTTAGAACGGCAGTACGAAGAGTATAGTGGGACTCGGAGCAGGACCCTATCTACGCCACACTCAAAGCCTAAAACACACTCTGAGGTACACAGCAAGCCACCTCCCAAGAAGGATGAACCCAAGAAGGGAGATGACGATCGTCAGTCCACCAATCATCAAAGTGTTCCATCTCTGAAGGTCGTACCGAATCAAGAACCCAGTAATAAGGGATGCTCCTATAAATACTTCGTGTCTTGCAAACCCAGGGATTTTACTGGGGAAAAGGGAGGGATTGACTGCATGACGTGGTTAGACGAGATGACATGGTTGTGGATATCAGCGGATGCGTTGAGAGGGATGTGGTCAAGTTTGTGTCGCAATCATTTAAGGGTGAAGCTTTAGCCTGGTGGAGATCTCTGATTCAAGCCACCGGGAAAATCCCATTGTACAATATGTCATGCGAGCAATTTGATGCCCTCATCAGGGAAAATTACTGTCACCAGCATGAGGTTGAGAAGATAGAGTCTGATTTTCTATCATTGGTTATGACAAACCTTGACTGTCAAGCTTACCTCACGAGCTTCCACACAATGTCCCGGTTGGTTCCGTATCTGGTGACCTCGGAACCAAAAAGAATAGCTCGTTTTATCGGTGGTTTAGCCCCGGAAATCAAGGCAAGCGTGAAGGCTTCTCGGCCAGTTACTTTTAGATCTGTAGCTGACATATCTTTGTCCCTCACTTTGGATGCGGTCAGGCAAAGATCGCTGAGGAATAAGGAGGCTGAGAAGAGAAAACGTGAAGATGATAGTTCACGCAGGTCGAACAAGAAGCACCGTGGGAACGGTAACAACAAGAAAGGATCTGAGTCAAGGGAAGATGGGCATCATTCTGGTGAGAAGCCCAAATGCAAAATTTGCAAGAAACAGCACTATGGAAAGTGCAGACTCGAGTCGAACTCGAAGACTCAGTCAAAAACCTTTGCATGTGGAATATGCAAGTCCACGGATCACAAGACCTTGGATGTAACACCTCGAAAATTCACGTCCTGTAATGTGTAGACACGTGTCATATGTTTGAACGTGTGAAAGAATATTCTGAAAGGACTAAAGTTGACAATCATGAAAAGTATGTGAATATATGAGTTCTAAATGTCAACGGTGAATAAATATATTGTACATTAACCCTACATAATGTTTATAGCATCAAACGAATAAATCATGGATCATGCGAAGCTAAAAGTGAGAGATTACAAACTACAGGGGTTAAATGTGTCAACATGTTTAAGATATACCTCTGAGTGACCTTTTGACAAACCCGAAGCTTTGTAACTGTTAATTATGCTCACTAGAATGCACGATTTAAATTTCGTAAAGCTTCGTTATCGTATGAGAAAGTTATGATCAAATTCGTGTGTGAAGGGTTAAAGCGTAAACGTTGAAAGTTAGGACTTTTCGGGTAACAATTAAGTTAACCGGGGACTTAACAAAGTGGGTATATGTTTTAAAGCCCTTATAAACCTAATTGGAGGGCTCAAAATGCAAGAAGGGAAGTCTAAGCAAAGTTTGAAGGGGCAAGGACCAAAACATAAAAAATCTAAAGTTGGATTTGAGTCAGACAAGGTGTCGCGCGACGCGAGGCCCAGGGGGGAGTACGTCGCGTCACGCCTAGGCCCATCTGATGCGAATTTCTTGCTTCTTTGTCTGCCATGGCCCTTGTATTTGACTTTTAACCGATTTGCCTCATCTTGGACGACCCCTAGGCACCCTCTAAGCACCAGGAACACTTGTTGATCAGTTGTGGTGAGTTATAGACCTATGTATCAACATTTTATGGTGTTCTTAATCACTATATAAAGGCTTCATGTGCAACCAAGTTCCTCACACCTTCTCTTGCACTTCTGATCATTCTTGGAGCTCCAAAGCAGACTCTAGTGGTCATAATTCGTGCATAGGACTCTTGTAAGTTGCTAATCCTTTCTTTAATTGAGTTTAGTTTAGTTATTTAGCTAAAAGTCAAACCGTCGTAATTACGGTTTGACTTCGAGATTGATTAATAATGGCTCAGTCAAATCTCGAATTAAAAGTAGTTATAAGTTGGTAATTATGTGGGTAATAAACCCTCAAAAGGGTTCCCCCTGATTCCCACTCTATCTAGGTCAAATGTCGGGTCAAACATGTAATTAAAAAGTCAACAGAATGTTTAAATTACAATTTATGCATGATTAGCAATGTAGAACACATACAACCTGTTTGATCATTAATATAAGTTGGTAATGAATGTAGAAACATGTCTAAACATGTTCAACCCGACAATTTCCTGTTTTGACCCGGTTCAGAACCGAAAGTCGCATAGTTTGACTTATACTTTGACTTTCAGTTCTGACCCGTTATGGTATGTTTTAGAAACACCTTAGAGCTTCATTTGGACCAGGTTGCATGCTAGTATAACCCTCTGTGATTATACACCATGGTTCATTAGTTAACCATAAACTTGTATGCAAAGTTTGACATCAGTTTGAAATGTAGGTTAAGAGTTATGCTCGTTAGCGTAAAATGAAAGCCTTATGTTAATTAAACGGCGTAATTAGCGTATAGCCGAATTACACCTACTTTTTGATATCAAACTTAATACCCACTGATGTAATATATTATTTGGGGATTTTTGAAGATTTTTAATTAATTTTAGGCTGAGCATAACTTATAGTCGTAGGCTTAATCCGGTAATTGTCGGTTTTGCCCTTACGGGCCATAAAATGAGTTTTACATATCTAAATGACTCCAAACCTTTTGCTACTGATTAAATATGATAAATAAATTATTTTAAGCCTTCTGGAAATATAAAAATATCAGCTTTATGTATCGAACCCGTAAACGGCTCCTAATCGCCTTATTAAGCGTTTTTAGCGCATAGTATGTACTAAGACTATTTTTAAACATACAAGGGTGATACCTACTGATATTTGAGGCAAATTATAATAATTTAACATTAAGCAAAGGTTGGTAAACTCAGACTTCAGTTTTGAGCTTTTCGGCTTATGTGAAATTACCAAAATGCCCCTACGGTGCATAGTTTGGTTATAAT
The DNA here is from genome assembly GCA_030545235.1 of Helianthus tuberosus. Lineage (NCBI taxonomy): Eukaryota > Viridiplantae > Streptophyta > Magnoliopsida > Asterales > Asteraceae > Helianthus > Helianthus tuberosus. The sequence continues at coordinate 2,774,090 of CM060396.1, read as the reverse complement.
TGACAAATTTCACATATACACTTTACCCTACTAATATAACTTAGCAAATTATGTATTTTTGCTGATTACATCAGACCTGTAACTCAGGTTATCACTTAAACTCTTTTATAAACTTTTAAATGACCAAACTACCCCTACGGGGCCTAGTTTGTGTTTAAATACGTTTCGGGCATAATGAAAGACATCTTACTGATGTCACAACATATTTGAGACATAATTAACTTAGGAAACCTGTATATGGCTCTCATGAATACCCGTCACGCTTATTACGCGTACGGTTCGGTTTATGTAACAAGTTTACATAAATTAGCCGAAACGGGTCAAACCTTATCGGTTTTATCTCAAAATCCAGAATGTGTATGAAATACCCATATTAAGAAAGTCTCTGAACTTGTCGGGTCTAAATCACATTCTATCCGGTCTTCGCTTAATCGTGATGCGAACCGTATCTTTGAAACCAACCGGTCTAAGCTTAAGCTTAACTAAAGACCCGTTAGGATTCTAATAGGTTATTATAAACCTTCGTTCCAGATTAGGAGTACCAGTAAAAGCTACTTGCGTTTGCTTATTGTGATTTATACATTGCTCAGGTAAATACTTTTAACTTATTTTCCCTATACGGGCTTGGGTTACGGTATATAGCATACCGCTTGATCGGGCATCAAATCTTCCATCGTTGGGTGGTTAATTGAATAATTTGATCGGCTCGTTTAAATAGTCTTGTTACTTAAAGCCTTTGGGGGGTTAATGACCATGTCCCGGATATCCTTGGCATCATTTTACGAAATGGCCATGACTTAAGCGCGGGGTGTAGGCGTACACCCGTCAGTGCACAAAAGAATAATGTGGTGTGTCTATTGATCTTTAACCCGGACAAGATCCGGGCTACTGAACGCACAAGGAACATGTAATTCGTTTACAAGATTATAATATTAAATAATTCTCCCAAGTTAAATAAAATGTTTATGCCACGTGCATCCAAATCAATTTTAAATCATTTTTCTAAAATGAGTCAGTTGATTGTATTTACCAGTGTAAACTGACGTATTTTCCCAAAAAGATTAAATGCAGGTACTAAGTGTAATTGGCTGGGATTTCTCCTTAGCATCACTAGAAGTCTCGCAAGCTTAAGATGCCTAAAGTCTGTTGAACAATTGTTTCCATTTTGTTTACGATCCGTCTGTGGATAAACTTCCGAATATTGTGACATTTGATATTACAATATTAAATTCGGTTGTATTATATCTTTTAAATTGCTTCCGCTGTGCATATTATATATTGTGTTGTTTGACTATTATGTTGCCAACCACGTCACGATAATCCCCCACCGGGCCCACCGGTGACACGTGGAACTCGGGGTGTGACATTGGATTGCAAGAAGATGAAAGACGCAACGTGTTACCGTTGCAATGAAAAGGGGCACATTAAAACCAACTGCCCTAAATACACCAAGAAGCCTGAAGAGGCCAAGAAGACTAATGCTAGAGTCTTCATAATGGACGCAAAGGAAGCGGTTCTAGACGACAACGTTATTACAGGTACTTTCCTTGTAAATGACGTCTATGCTAGAGTACTTTTTGATTCAGGCGCTGATAAGTCTTTCGTTGATAATAAGTTTTGTGAATTGCTGAAATTACCTGTCAAAACCTTAAATGTGAATTATGAGGTGGAGCTAGCAGATGGCACCCTAGAAACCGTCTCTACTGTGTTAGATGGATGTGTTATATCCATTAAGAACCACTCTTTTCCTCTGTCCCTACTTCCATTTAAGTTAGCCGGTTTTGACATAGTCTTGGGTATGGACTGGTTATCTCACAACCAGGCCCAAATCGTCTGCAACAGAGAGCAAGTGGTGATAAAGACTCCGTCTGGTGAATCACTTACCATTCGAGGAGATACCCAGTATGGGCTGCCTGAGCAAGCGACTATGCTCAAGGCTTCAAAGTGTTTAAAGAAGGGTTGTGTCATCTACATGGCACAAGTGATTATTGATGAGCCTAAACCGAAGATAGAAGACATCCCTGTCATTTCTGAATACCCAGAAGTTTTTCCGGAAGAACTACCAGGTTTGCCACCACATAGGCAAGTGGAATTCAGGATTGATATCATCCCGGGAGCAACACCAGTTGCTAGAGCACCTTACAGGTTAGCACCCACGGAAATGAAGGAATTAAGAACACAACTGGATGAATTGATAGCTAAAGGTTTCATAAAACCTAGTTCGTCTCCTTGGGGAGCGCCAGTCCTGTTTGTCAAGAAGAAGGACGGATCGATGCGTCTGTGCATCGATTATCGTGAACTTAATAAGGTCACGATAAAGAATAGGTATCCTTTGCCTAGGATCGACGATTTTTTCGATCAATTGCAAGGAGCAAGTTATTTTTCAAAGATTGATTTGAGGTCAGGCTACCATCAACTGAAGGTTAGAGATGAAGACGTTCACAAAACAACATTTAGGACTCGTTATGGTCATTACGAGTTCCTAGTGATGCCTTTTGGGCTCACTAATGCACCGGCCGCATTCATGGATCTCATGAATCGCGTTTGCAAGCCGTACTTATATAAATTCGTCATCGTTTTCATCGACGACATTCTTATCTACTCAAAGAACCAAGCTGACCATGAAAAACACCTTCGCTGTATTCTCAAACTTCTACATCATGAGAAACTCTATGCCAAATTTTCCAAGTGTGAGTTTTGGCTTCGAGAAGTCCAATTCCTTGGACATGTGGTGAGTGAGCATGGTATCCAAGTGGATCCCGCTAAGGTTGAAGCAGTTATGAACTGGCAAGAGCCAAAGACGCCTACAGAGATTCGTAGCTTCCTGGGATTGGCAGGATATTACAGGCGTTTTATCAAAAAAAATTCAAGGATTGCTGCACCCCTAACTTCCTTGACTAAGAAGAAAGTAAAGTTCATTTGGGGCCCTAAGCAGCAAGAGTCCTTTGATATCCTAAAGCAGAAGTTGAGCAACGCTCCTGTTGACGTTACCTGAAGGGATCGAAGAATTCGTAGTTTACTGCGATGCATCTCACACTGGCATGGGGTGTGTGCTTATGCAGAAAGGCAAGGTTATTGCCTATGCATCACGACAGTTAAAAGTGCATGAAAAGAATTACACCACCCACGACTTGGAGTTGGGTGCCATCGTATTCGCACTAAAACTGTGGAGGCATTATCTATATGGAATCAAGTGTGTGATCTATTCTGATCACAAGAGCCTCCAGCACCTGTTTAATCAGAAAGATTTAAACATGAGGCAACGCCGTTGGATGGAAACTTTAAATGATTATGAATGTGAAATCAGATATCATCCCGGCAAGGCGAATGTAGTCGCTGATGCCTTGAGTCGAAAGGAAAGGGTGAAACCTATCCGAATCAATGCCAAGCGCATGGAAATAAAGAACAGTTTGACTGAAAGGCTGTTAGCTGCATAGAAGGAAGCTGTGTTGGAAGCTAACTATCCTAACGAAAAGCTAGGGGTAACCGAGGAGCAGTTAACTCTTAGCAAGGACGGAATTCTATGATTAAATGGACGAATATGGGTTCCAGTTTATGGAGGACTTCGAGATGTCATCCTCCAGGAAGCCCATAGTTCCAAATACTCCGTTCATCCTGGAGCTGATAAGATGTACCAGGATCTAAGGGTAAATTATTGGTGGATAGGCTTAAAAAAGTCTGTAGCTGCCTATGTAGCTAAGTGCTTGACTTGTGCGCAAGTCAAAGCAGAACATCAAAAGCCGTCAGGCTTGCTACAACAGCCTGAACTTCCTACGTGGAAGTGGGAAATGGTAACTATGGATTTTATCACCAAGTTACCCAAGACAAGGAAAGGAAATGATACAATATGAGTTATAGTTGATAGACTGACTAAGTCAGCACATTTCTTACCCATCAAGGAGACTTATAGCTCCGACATGTTAGCCCAGTTGTACGTTGATAAGATTGTAGCCTTACATGGCATACCTGTGTCTATTATCTCTGACTGAGATACTAGATACACGTCACATTTTTGGAAGAGTTTCCAGCAATCTTTGGGCACACATTTGAATTTCAGTATGGCTTACCACCCTCAGACTGACGGACAGAGTGAGCGTACCATCCAAACATTGGAAGACATGCTACGTGCATGTGTAATTGATTTAGGTGGTAGTTGGGATAACCACCTACCACTAATTGAGTTCTCCTACAACAATAGCTACCACACCAGCATAAAGGCTGCGCCTTTTGAGGCCTTATATGGTAGAAAGTGTAGAACGCCAGTTTGTTGGGCGGAAGTTGGAGATGTCCAATTATCAGGACCAGAGATAGTGTTCGAAACGACGAACAAGATTGTCCAGATTCGTGACCGTCTCAAAGCTGCCCGAGATAGGCAGACGAGTTACGCAGATCCAAAGCGTAAAGCTTTTCACTTCGAAGTAGGTGACAAAGTATTGCTTAAAGTATCACCCTGGAAGGGGGTGATGCGATTTGGTAAGAAAGGCAAGCTAAGCCCGAGATACATAGGACCTTTCGAGGTTATCGAACATGTCGGGTCAGTTGCCTATAAGTTAAACTTACCGGAAGAGCTCAGTGGAATTCAGAATGTGTTCCACATCTGCAATCTGAAGAAGTGCTTCGCTGATGAATCACTGGTTATACCACATACAGATGTGCATATAGATGAGAGCTTAAAATTTGTGGAAAAACCTTTGTCGATTGAAGATCGACAGGTAAAGAAGCTTCAAAGGAAGCATGTACCTATTGTAAAGGTCAAATGGGATGCCCGTAGAGGTCCCGAATATACGTGGGAGGTTGAATCCACGATAAAAGAAAAGTACCCTTATTTATTTCAGTAAATCTCGGGTCGAGATTTATTTTAAGGGGGTGAGGATGTAACACCTCGAAAAATTCGTGTTCAATGAAATAACGACACGTGTCATGTAAGACAAAAAGCGTTGTAAACCCGGATTTAATAAAGATGTTTTGGCAGGATTTAAAAGTGGTGTCATGTTAATTTTTACCTCTGAACAACCTCATTTATAAATCCCAAGACCCAAGTATATATATATCACACATCTAACATATCTTAAATCCAGGAATTTGTTGATAATAATTGAATTCGAAGTGCATGATAGGTTCCTATAGAAATTTCTACGGTAAACCTTCTTGTTCGACACTTTTGAAAAGGATCCAAGCAAACATAACATAATGGTAGGGTATGTAACTGTTCAAGGCACATTTTAGAGGCCCCAAACTGATAATTGAAGTCCCAAATTCGGAAAAGATGGTTGCCCCTTCGAAACACCAAAGAACAACAAATTTTTGGCTGCATAGGAAGGCTTGCGCACCGCAAGCATTGACCCTTACGGTGCGCAAGCATGTGCCCAGCGACAGAAAACCGGTTGTTGCCTGTTTAAACGCATTTTTCGACCTTTAAACGATTTTCCTCATCTCCCTTGGCCCCTAAACAATCCCTAAACATCTAGGACACTTGTGGGAATGTTATGGTCAGTGGTAGACTTAGATGTTGACTTTGTGGTGTCTTGGGCACTATATAAAGCTCACAAGTGCAACACTTTGATCATTCATTCCTCAAACATCTTCTGATCAATTGTGGAGCACAAGAGCACCTTCCAGGCCTTCCTAATCAACCATTAGACACTTGTAAGTTTTCTTAACCTTCTTAAATTGAGTTTAGCTTAGTTATTTAGCTAAAAGTCAAACCGTCGTAATTACGGTTTCACTTCGAGATGAATTAATAATGGCTCAGTCAAATCTCGAATTAAAAGTACCTCTAAGTAGGTAATTATGTGGGTAATAAACCCTCAAAAGGGTTCCCCCTGATTCCCACTCTAACTAGGTCAAATGTCGGGTCAAACTTGTTAATAAAAAGTCAACAGGATACTTAAATTCTAAATTATGCATAATTAGCAATGTAGAACATATACAACCTGTTTTATCATTAATATAATTTGGTAATAAGTGTAAGAACATTTCTAAAAATGTTCAACCCGACAATTTACTGTTTAGACCCGGTTTGGAACCGAAAGTCGCAAAGCTTTGACTTTTGCTTTGACTTCTGTTCTGACCCGTTTTGGTATGATTTAGAAATACCTAAGAGCTTCATTTGGACCAGGTTACATGCTAGTATAACCCTCTGTGATTATACACCATGGTTCATTAGTTAACCGATTAATACGCATGATTCCGTTAATTGCTCATATGTTGACCATTATGCCCTTTTCACCTTAAAATGTGATTTTTGAAAATGTAAAAGAGTAGAAACCTTAATTACTGATATATAGACTTGTATGCAAAGTTTGACATCAGTTTGAGATGTAGATTAAGAGTTATGCTCGTTAGCGTAAAATGAAAGCTTTATGTTAATTAAACCGCGTAATTAGCGTATAGCCTAGTTAAGCCTACTTTTTGATATCAAACTTATTACCCACTGATGTAATATATTATTTTGGGATTTTTGAAGATTTTTAATTAATTTTAGGCTGGGCATAACTCAAAGTCGTAGGCTTAATCCGGTAATTGTCGGTTTTGCCCTTACGGGCCATAAAATGAGTTTTACACATCTAATCGACTCCAAACCTTTTGCTACTGATCTTAAATGATAAATAAATTATTTTAAGTCTTATGGAATAATAAAAATATCATATTTCTATATAGAACCCGGAAACGGCTTCTAATCGCCTAATTAAGCGTTTTTAACGCATAGTATGTACTAAAACCGTTTTAAACATACCAAGGGTGATACCTACTGATATTTGAGGCAAATTATAATATTTTAACAGTAAGCAAAAGTTATTTAACTCAGACTTCAGTTTTGAGCTTTACGGCTTATGTGAAATTACCAAAATGCCCCTACGGTGCATAGTTTGGTTATAATTGATAAATTTCACATATATACAATACCCTACTGATATAACTTAGCAAATTGATTATATTTGCTGATTACATCAGACCTGTAACTCAGGATACTACTTAAACTCTTTTATCACCTTATAAATGACCAAACTACCCCTACGGGGCATAGTTGTGTTTAAATTCATTTCGGGCATAATAAATGATATCTTACTGATTTCACAACATATATGAAGCATATTAACTTAGGAAACCTATAAATGACTCTCATTATTACCCATTACGCTTATTACGCGTACGGTTCGGTTTATGTAACTAGTTTACATAAATTAGCCGAAACGGGTCAAACCTTATCGGTTTTATCTCAAAATCCAGAATGTATATAAAATACCCATATTAAACAAGTCTCTGAACTTGTCGGGTCTAAATCACATTCTATCCGGTCTTCGCTTAATCGTGCGTACGAACCGTGTCTTTGAAACTAACCGGTCTAAGCTTAAGCTTAACTAAAGACCCGTTAGGATTCTAATAGGTTATTATAAACCTTCGTTCTAGATTAGGAGTACCAGTGAAAGCTACTTTCATTTGCTTGTTGTGATTTATACTTTGCTCAGGTAAATACTTTTAACTTATTTTCCCTATACGGGCTTGGGTTACGGTATATAGAATACCGCTTGATCGGGCATCAAATCTTCCATCGTTGGGTGGTTAATTGAATAATTTGATCGGCTCGTTTAAACAGTCTTGTTACTTAAAGCCTCTGGGGGGTTAATGACCATGTCCCGGATATCCTTGGCATCATTTTACGAAATGGCCACGACTTAAGCGCGGGGTGTAGGCGTACACCCGTCAGTGCACAAAAGAATAATGTGGTGTGTCTATTGATCTTTAACCCGGACACGATCTGGGCTACTGAACGCACAAGGAACATGTAATTCGTTCACAAGATTATATATTTAAATAATTCTCCCAAGTTAAATAAAAATGTTTATGCCACGTGCATCCAAATCAATTTTCAATCATTTTCTAAAATGAGTCAGTTGATTGTATTTACCAGTGTAAACTGACGTATTTTCCCAAAAAGATTAAATGCAGGTACTAAGCGTAATTGGCTGGGATTTCTCCTTAGCATCAATAGAAGTCTCGCAAGCTTAAGATGCCTAAAGTCTGTTGAACTATTGTTTCATATTTATGTCGATCTGTCTATGGATAAACTCCCGAATATTGTGACATTTGATATTACAATATTAAATTCGGTTGAAATATATCTTTACAATTTGCTTCCGCTGTGCATATTATATATTGTGTTGTTTGACTATTATGTTGCCAACCACGTCACGATACTCCCCTACCGGGCCCACCGGTGACACGTGGAAATCGGGGTGTGACACTGAAAGAACGATTCGTACCCTTGAAGACATGCTCTGATCGTGTGTCTTAGACTTTGGTGGTAATTGGGATAAATACCTGCCGTTAGTCGAATTCTCGTATAACAACCGCTATCATTCTAGCATCCAAATGGCACCATTCGAGGCATTATACGGAAGAAGATGTCAATCGCCTATTGTGTGGCACGAGATCGGTCATTCGCAACTAACCGGTCCTGAGCTGTTACAAGAAACGACAGAAAAAATCTTCCAAATTCGAGACAACCTGGTGAAAGCTCGAGATCGACAGAAAAGTTACGCCGATAAGAAACGCAAGCCCCGTGAATTTGACGTTGGTGACTGCGTATTCCTAAAGGTATCACCTTGGAAGGGTGTAGTCCGATTCGGCAAGAAAGGAAAGCTCGCGCCCCGATATGTTGGACCTTTTAAGATTCTGGAAAGGATCGGAAAAGTCGCCTACAGACTCGAACTGCCGGAGGAACTTAGTAATGTCCACCCGGCTTTCCACGTGTCAAACCTCCGAAAGTGCCTAGCCGACCATGACTTACACGTTTCTCTCGATGATCTGCAAGTGAACGAAACATTACACTTTGTGGAAAAGCCTGTCGAAATCATGGATCGCCAAACCAAGCAACTCAGACGCTCTCGCATTCCTATCGTGAAAGTCCGATGGGAAGGCAAACGAGGCGCAGAGTTCACTTGGGAACTCGAAAGCGACATGAAGGCTAAGTACCCGCAGTTGTTTAAAGAGAGTTCTCAAACGTGATTCACGGCGTTGAACAGCTTTCAGCTTAATTTCGAGACGAAATTCCCTAAACAAGGGGAGGCTGTAACACCCCGTGTTTTCACAAGTCAAGGTCAAAGTCAACGACCGATTTTGCGCAACTTGACTTATAGTAGATTTCTTTTATTGTAGCTATTATGTGGAGTAAGTGTCTATAAATGCAATAATCGACGTATGTTACTCGCTATTCAATCGATCTACGACTATGAATTATAGGAAGTGTAACAACCCTCATTAAAAATTCTATTTATTAAATTAATTTGACCAATAGGAAACCCTAATTGAGACCCCCAAGTGATTCTGCGCAAACCCTAAAATTTTCAGAACAATCGGAATCAGGATCAGGGCCCCTAAAACTCAGGGGGGGTATTTTCTATTAACGATTATCCATTTAAATTCGTTGTCAAAATAGAATTTTAAGAAATTGTTGACTCAGCAGGCCTAGTCCCAGACGTGGCCACCCTAGGGTGAAAACGTGTCCCTTGCGCACCGCAAGGGTTATAGTCTTACGGTGCGCAAGGGTTGTTACGGACTGTAAGGGTTAGTGCCTTACGGTGCGCAAGCTAAGTCAAATTTCGGGTATAAATAGAGGACATTGGCACTTGATTTCTGGTTTCATTACGACGTTCAAATTCGATTTGTACGTCGAGTTATAGTCGAATCAATCTCAAAAACATTAATTAGTAGGGGGGTGCTGCTACGATCCAGGGTATTAACTCGATCGCTATCACGATTCATTGTCCGATCGATCAATATATCCGATGGATGTTTAAGTGCTGCCCACATTAGGGTGATGCTTTGTCATTAATCGTGATTCCGACCGGATGTTTGAGTGCCACCCGAATTCGGGGAATACTCTGTCCTTCGTTGTGAATCCGATGGATGTTTAAGCATAGCACTTTGTCGTTCGTTGTGAGAATTTGATCTCGTGAGTTATCGTAATTGCTGTATTAAGTTACCTACCTAGTTCGTGCGCACTAGGTTACAAGGCTAAATCAATAGGCTAAGCTCTGCCTGTATAAATCTGCAATATATCAAGGCTTATCTGTAGACTAAACTTTGCCCGTATGAATCTGCATGATTATAATGTGAGTCATTCTCTTTTTATTAACTATTTTACAATACCTCAAATTATTTTCAAGGTTATAATTACAGGGACTAAGTCGTGGATATCTTGAATTACTGGCTAGTGGGGTATTGTGCACATTACTAATTTTCTCCCAGTTAGGTTCATTGACCTACTCGGGATAATCATCACTATTTAGGTTCATTGATCTAATAGTGGTATGACCATCGTCACCATTGTGACTTGTCACCATTGTGACAGAGCGCCAGATAAAAATAAGATAGAACCCATTGTAATCGCTCTTATGCTGTAATTAATAACTATGCATCATTATGCAAAATAGAATGATTCACTCAGTATTTCCCGCTGACAAAACATTTTTAAAATACTTTTCAGGTAATTACAGTAGATGGGAGTAAAAGATGGATACGGCACTGAAAGGCATCAAGAAGTGGCTTATTTTATTAATTAAATTAAGAAAGATTATTTTGTAATTGGGTTATTCCTTATTAAAGCTACCTTTGTAAAACTTGGGTTTTATCCCATCTATTTAATAAATAAAATCCGGTGTTTTCTAAACTCTGATATTTTTCCTAACTCACGGTCCTGATGAAATTTCCGCTGCAACATTTTCAAAATAATCACCGGTACCACTGGGCTGTTAGCGACTCCCGATTCCGTCCAGGGTGGGTCGGGGGCCGTGACAGAAGGTGGTATCAGAGCCACTGCTTCAAGCCTTTCGGTGTTGTTGTAATAATAATACCTAAATTATATAAAAGAGTTAGGAGATTGCTGTTAAATGGTAGCACACATGATAGCATTTAGACTTGAACTTAAGAAAAGATGCCTTAGTATTAGCTTCACGATAAGCTAAGTACTTGTGTAAATAAATATGATGGATTTTGGTGTGCCATAAGTAATATATTTGATAAAGTAATATCACGGGACAACTAAGTCCAGAGTCACTAGTTGAGAGAATGATCAACAATGACATGACCAAAAGCACTAGTTGAGAGAATGATCAACAGTGTTATGATTAGAATCACTAGTTGAAAGAATGATCAACAGTGATATGACCACAATTACTAGTTGAAAGAATGATCAACAGTAATATGACCTGAGTCACTAGTTGAAAGAATGATCAATAGTAAATTGACACTGTCACAGGAATCGTCTAGTGATCAATATAATAATAAGATATGTTATGGAAATACAAATTTCCTTGATTCTGGATAAAAGCCCTAATAAAAGAGGCACTTTTGAAAAGATACTATTTATGGGAAATAGAAAAATTTTCTCCGACAAGACTGGGTATGGTGTAGCAGACTCTCCAGTTTGTTCGGATATACTGAGGTTACCGCTCCGGCGTGAATCGGATAAGACGGGGTATATAATATGTCAAACGAGTGACAAGATTTCCCTAAATAGTATCATAACCTGATATCTGACTTGTTTTTGGAAATATGAATCTATTAAATACATTGACCTGATAGATGGTATGTTTATTTCAGCATGTGAAATATGTGATTATATAGATATGTATATCTATAAGAAATTCCAAAAGTCAGTTAGGAATAAAGCACAAGCATATGTGTCAAATAATAAATCTAGATTTCTTTATTAGGAATCTCTTTTCCGATATCAAACATTATTTCGTTTGATCATCTGTCTCATAACTCGTGTGATAAAATAAACAATGGAAAACCTTTAAAGTTAAAACGCCATCAAAAGTAATTATAACGCGTAATCATTAACGCAAGTAAGAAGCATATAAAGTTGTGCTAGTGCACAAGAAAATACATAAAACCTAAATTATACGTCCACAGACGTTGAAATATATCACACACGATTTTCAAGGCAAGACCTATGGAAAATATAAATTAGGCACTATGACACCAATGTTAATTCCGTTAGTAGAAGAACTAAAAGCAGCACTTTGCCACGTGATCCTACAAGCAACATGAAATTTCGCTGAGGTATGTTGTAACGAGATTTCACAAACATCCGTGCACAGTCTAATCGGAGTCATAATTATTATCACTGCAAAATGGATCACATACCTTTGCAAATTCCCTATTTCTTTTTATTCGACATTCCCTGGTAATGTCACTTAACAACAGTTATCACAAGAAATTCCAGATAAAGCTCCTAAATTTCTTTCGTTAAAATTCTGACTTCTGTATATAAAAAAGTTGACTTTCGTATTTCTACTTCCCCTAAAGGTCATCATACCATGAGGATTTCTTTCATAGTAGCGAATACTGATCTATTTTATTTCCTGGTAAATCCACACATTACACATGCACTATTTGTGGCGCATGTGATTCATTTGATTATTGAAGACCACTGAAGGACTCCATTCTAAATTGTTGTTTTATCCAAACTCAAAATATCATTCCGCTTTTTGCACTATGAACCTCATTATTTCAAAACGATAACTCTTTGATATCAAATCAATGAATTTCTTGAAAAACTCAATTTTCTTTGGCATACATAATTTCTGTTGCAACCATGTTCGAAATTTCTTATTAAAACTCGTTTTGTTTAAATCAAATTTAATTATTTAAATTTGCTCGCAGTACGTAATCAATTCAAAGTCCCTTATGATAAATCGAAGCCATCATATTCAAAATAATCCCAACAATCACTTCATTTCTCTTGAAACATAACATGCTTAATTGGTCTTTGACTTCATTGAATCATTTCTTTGAGTACGATCACCTTGTGATGACATTTTCACAAAATCTGAAGATTGCTCTAAATCTCGGATTTGATTATTTGTTTATTTATATTAAATCCACTTTGTTGATTTATTCTATAAAAGCAATCATAAAAACAATTATGTGCTAAGATAATAATATACAAAGTTATGTCATATTTTAGTATATCTCTTAATGGTTCTTACAGCATTAATCAAGCCTTTCGTGATAAATTTAATTGATTATATATACATAAGTAATTACCTAAATTACAATATAGTATTACTATATTTAAAAAAATTCTTGTTAAACCATTGAGGTGAAGAATTTATATTTTTATAAAAGTATGAATAAGATATACTCTCATTTAAATTTATGTTTAAGTTATTTATTTTATTATTAGTAATAAATTAAAAACAGAAGTGTTAATATTATTTTTAAGTACTAAGGTTATTATCAAGAGCAGGTATTGGATAGCCTAGCCTTAGTTAGGCATGGACTGATCACCTATGCTTAAACAAGGGAGCACTAACCAATATCCAACCAGGATAATGACTAGTTAATATATAAATTAAGTCATCATACTTATTTAGTAAATTTTAATTATATATGAAAATATATATACTTTGTACTGTAAGGAGAAGATATATTTTCATAAAACAATACAAGAATTATAGGGACGAATAAAATTATATAAATAATTATATATTACATGTTTTGTGGTAACTATGTACCGTAATGCTCTGGCAAGAAAATAACCATATAAGAATAATATGATAGTCATCAACTACATTGGGTTAGGGGAACATTATATTATATAAGAATAGTACCTGTGTTCATTTATTTATAACATTTGTAAATACAATTATAATGTTATATGATTTCAAAATGAAAATAAGTAATCATATAGAATCGACCCATTAAGTGTTATATGTATTTACAAAATATTTTACAAATACTTTTGTACAATAAATATTTTTACACCTTTTCATTTAACGTTATAAATAATAGTGATTTCTTTTACAAAATAATAATACTAAAATATTTTGTAATATCATAACTTCATTGCGGTGTTTTATAATTACATAATAAATATAAGTTATTGTACATAGTATAATAAAATACTAAAATAATATTTATTTAAAAGTGGTGACCATTTACATATAGTAAAAATGTGTAACAAATATATTACATAGTATTTATATTTGATATATAAAATACGATTTAGACAGGAACACAAATAATATATATTACATTTTGCTTTACAAAATATAATATAATAGTTGGTCATGCCAAAACAACTTATTCTTATTATATTTTGATCTATAGGATATAGTATGAAAAATATGATTACTACTAATAGTATACTACCACATTGTTTCACAACTAAAACAACTTGGAATTTTAAACAGTGATACACTAACTTTATTGTCTTTTAGTATATTTTTGCAATTCACTCATATCAGCACCTTGATTTTCTCATATCATAGTTTAATATTTGACAAATCATTTTTCATACTTTTACTTCATTTTGAACCTGTCAATTCTTCCTTAGTTGCCAATCAAAGTAAGCTTTCTTTTGACAAAGAATTTTATTGATTCTAAAAATCCTTCACATTCACATCTATTGATCATATATCTTTTGGCTTGAACCTAGTCACTTTGGAAATCATATCATTTCATCTCATTCATTTGACAATCGATTTCTTGAACTAATTCAGTTGAACCATTGAATCCTACTTAAGATACAACTCGTATTCACAAAATTCGATATTTTAAATTTTGTGTCATCTACCTTAATATTATTTTTATTAAAAATGTGACATAAGTCTAAAAGAAATATCATAACCCAAATACACTTGGGAGCTGGAATCTGAGATGAAGAAAAAGTATTCCTACTTATTCCAGTAAATCTCGAGGACGAGATTTTTATTAAGGTGGGGAGAATGTAACAACCCTCATTAAAAATTCTATTTATTAAATTAATTTGACCAATAGGAAACCCTAATTGAGACACCCAAGTGATTCTGCGCAAACCCTAAAATTTTCAGAACAATCGGAATCAGGATCAGGGCCCCTAAAACTCAGGGGGGGTATTTTCTATTAACGATTATCCATTTAAATTCGTTGTCAAAATAGAATTTTAAGAAATTGTTGACTCAGTAGGCCTAGTCCCAGACATGGCCACCCTAGGGTGAAAACGTGTCCCTTGCGCACCGCAAGGGTTATAGTCTTACGGTGCGCAAGGGTTGTTACGGACCGTAAGGGTTAGTGCCTTACGGTGCGCAAGCCAAGTCAAATTTCGGGTATAAATAGAGGACATTGGCACTTGATTTATGGTTTCATTACGACGTTCAAATTCGATTTGTACGTCGAGTTATAGTCGAATCAATCTCAAAAACATTAATTAGTAGGGGGTGCTGCTACGATGCAGGGTATTAACTCGATCGCTATCACGATTCATTGTCCGATCGATCAATATATCCGATGGATGTTTAAGTGCTGCCCACATTAGGGTGATGCTTTGTCATTAATCGTGATTCCGACCGGATGTTTGAGTGCCACCCGAATTCGGGGAATACTCTGTCCTTCGTTGTGAATCCGATGGATGTTTAAGCATAGCACTTTGTCGTTCGTTGTGAGAATTTGATCTCGTGAGTTATCGTAATTGCTGTACTAAGTTACCTACCTAGTTCGTGCACACTAGGTTACAAGGCTAAATCAATAGGCTAAGCTCTGCCTGTATAAATCTGCAATATATCAAGGCTTATCTGTAGACTAAACTTTGCCCGTATGAATCTGCATGATTATAATGTGAGTCATTCTATTTTTATTAACTATTTTACAATACCTCAAATTATTTTCAAGGTTATAATTACAGGGACTAAGTCGTGGATATCTTGAATTACTGGCTAGTGGGGTATTGTGCACATTACTAATTTTCTCCCAGTTAGGTT
The DNA here is from genome assembly GCA_030545235.1 of Helianthus tuberosus. NCBI lineage: Eukaryota > Viridiplantae > Streptophyta > Magnoliopsida > Asterales > Asteraceae > Helianthus > Helianthus tuberosus. The sequence continues at coordinate 2,758,341 of CM060396.1, read as the reverse complement.
CATTGACCTACTCGGGATAATCATCACTATTTAGGTTCATTGATCTAATAGTGGTATGACCATCGTCACCATTGTGACAGAGCGCCAGATAAAAATAAGATAGAACCCATTGTAATCGCTCTTATGCTGTAATTAATAACTATGCATCATTATGCAAAATAGAATGATTCACTCAGTATTTCCCGCTGACAAAACCTTTTTAAAATACTTTTCAGGTAATTGCAGTAGATGGGCGTAAAAGATGGATACGGCACTGAAAGGCATCAAGAAGTGGCTTATTTTATTAATTAAATTAAGAAAGATTATTTTATAATTGGGTTATTCCTTATTAAAGCTACCTTTGTAAAACTTGGGTTTTATCCCATCTATTTAATAAATAAAATCCGGTGTTTTCTAAACTCTGATATTTTTCCTAACTCACGGTCCTGATGAAATTTCCGCTGCAACATTTTCAAAATAATCACCGGTACCACTGGGCTGTTAGCGACTCCCGATTCCGTCCAGGGTGGGTCGGGGGCCGTGACAGGAAGTAACAATGCGATAAAGTTAATCAACTAATAATCAAGCTGTGCTAATCAAATCGACCTCAAATCGCAACCCGAGCTACGTATCTTTACTTGTTATTATACGTGTGTGTGTGCCTTACGTGTTACCTGTGCATGTTTATTTATGTTGTGTTGTGATAATCAAGCGAACTCAATCGAAACTCGAAATCGAACTCGAATCGAAAAATCGAACTATGGAAATTGGTGGAGAAGAGATTATGCGAGATATGAAGTAGTTGGGACTGAAAGTAATTTGACTAGGAAACCCTATCGTGTCGAACCGCTCGCAATTGGAATCGAAACACCAAAAATCGTCGGGTCTAACATCCAAGCCAAGTACCATCCGGCCGGATAGCCACTACGTCATCCGACCGGATCGTCATCCGGGCGGAGTGTCATCCGATCGGATCACCCTTTCCTCTTTTGGAATCCTATAAATACCCCTGTCATTGTCATTCTTTCCATTTCTGGAAACCCTCTGTCCGAACTGTTCGTGTTCCTCACCTTTTCTTCGATTTCTCTCAATCCAGGTAAGATCTCGCCCTAAATCTTGTACTTTCTTAATCTACACGCACTCCTACACCCTTCTATCTTTTAAATCTTAAATTTTAACCGTGAAATCACTAGATTTCGGGTGTTCTAGGATGATGTCATCATGTGTTCTTCAAGAACTTCATGTTATGACCTCAATCCATCAAGAACAACTGAGATCTAACCGATTTCCACAAAGATCTTGTAAAGATCTCGATACAAGAGTGGTAAAAAGGATTGAAAGATGGTTTCTAACTTTCTTTCAACTCTTTTACACTAAAAAACGCTCAAGACCGGTAGAATCGGGTTCAGATCTAGTCTTCTACTCATCCTTAGTGTTGTACTAGTTCAGATCTAGATTCCGCCTACGAGACCACCGACTTCGGGTTAAACAAAAACAACCGTCTAGAGCCGGTAACTGACCGAGCTAGGGTGATTCCTGGTCGGTTTAGCCATCTGGATTGAAACGGAAGTTCTGTTGGATGACACATTGTCAAAGCGTCTCGAAACAACGACAAACCATCAAAACGACCAAGTGTAGGACGGTAGAAACAATCCGAACGGATCGCCGTCCGACCGGATTGCTGTCCGATCGGATAGGTCATCCGAACGGATTGCCACCCGAACGGATCACACTTGGGTCCCACTCAAAGCCACCCTAATTGAGGTTGAGTATTGAACGGATTGCAAACCGATCGGACGACCATCTGGTTGGATTACTCTTCGGATCATGAGATACTAAGACCTTAAAGACTTAAACAATTTTCAACATGTTCAATAACAAGGTTGCCATCTGATTGGATTACCATCCGATCGAATGACACTTCTGTTGTGAACTTGCTTCCAGTAAGTAACCTCAACACTAAGTCGCCGTCCGACCGGATCACTGTCCGACCGGATGACCATCCGAACGGATTGTCATCCGCACGACCAGCCATCCGATCGACCGACTTGATGGATAGAGATACTTCAATGTTTTCAAAATACTACAAAGAAAACTTCAAAAGACAAGCCATCATACACAAACACATCTTTCCTCATAGGAAGAAACAATCCACTCGAATCGTCATCCGACCGGATGACCACCCGAACGGATTACCATCCGCACGGATTGCTGTCTGATCGGATTACCATCCGATCGAACCACCATCCGACACACCCATACTTTGTGACGTTTTACAAAACACTTATCGTTATGCTACCGAATCTATTCAGGCTAACCTTACTCACCAAGCGCTCCATTCAATCCATTAATCGCTGTGAGTATACTCGATCCCTTTTTGCTTTAAGCACTTTTGGGTGTTACATACGTTACGGATATTCAAACTTCAACAATCACACTACTCAATACTATTTGAACGCTAACCGTTAATGCATGTTATACGTGGCTTATGAATGCTTGTTTGTTATGTTTACACATGGAATGCTGTCTACCTGCCTTAGCAACGATAGTACTATAGTTTGGACTCAGCACCCGTTCACAAGGGGGTTGTTAAGGACCATTACTTGCATGGATTACGGTGGTAATCATGTATTGCGAACTGCCTTGGGCAGTCAACCCGCAGTCATTGGTATCGATGGATCTATGTCGATAACTAACGTGCTTCATTTCACTATGTGTACGTGCTGGTTACGCGTAAACGAATTCGAACTCTATATGCTATTATCAAACTTGTATGCTCACCTTTACATTATATGTATTGACTTTATTTTAACGTATGTGACAGGTGCTTAGGATGCACATGTGGTAGGAAATTGAAGCTAGAATAAAGCTTTAGAGCCCAGCAAATAGTTGTCTGTAGATAACGAATCCGGGGTCTCTAGAAGCAGATAAACAATTGCTGTCTTTTTAAATCTGAGTTGTCGGAACAAAATATTTGCCTGGATTTATGTCTGTAATAATTATTTTACTATTTGAGAGACGGTATGGGACGTGTTGTTTAAATTGAATAGTATTGATAATTGTTATGGAAACTTCTGGACAATCTGTTTCGCTCAGTGCCATGCCCCGATGATTCCGCCATCGGTTGGGGTGTGACACGTGATTTGCTCAAGATCAGCTCGCTAAAAGCTTTAATCGAGCTTGAGCCAAATCTGATTTAGAGTTCATTAAGTTAAAGTGCGAGTTTGACTAGCCTCACAAGCCTAAACAAACACCTTATTTATATAAATATAATAATTTGTCTAATATTTTTAATATACAATTACAACAACCTATATGGCACAACAAAGTTCTAAAGCACAATGTACAAGACTATAATGCATAAACTTGTTATTAATTGATATTATTTAAATTTAAATGAATTAATATTAACTTTTTTTTTTTTTTTGGGAAAACCCCCAAGCTTAAGGTACAACTCTACTAAACATTAACATTTTTTTTAGGAAACCCCCAAAGCTTAAGGTATAAGTCCACAAAACACCCACATGTTGGTAATTTATAATATGGTAATATGTACACACAGGGTAAGGTTCCTGTAAAAATGACTCTTTTCGTGAGAAGCGTGAGAAGGCATAGAAATTGACATGTAGGCATCATGTTTTGAACCTAGGCATGATGTTTTTTGTTGTTATGGCAAGAAAAATACCAAACATAATAATTTAAAACACAATGAAACATATTATGGACGTGAAATTTAAAAGACACTATTTAACACTTAAAACACACTACTTAATGTTCTTGACATGGTGTTTTAAGTTTTAAGCATAGAATTCATTGCGTTGTGTCTTAAATTGTGATGTCTACATATGAATTTTTATGCCTTCTCACACTTCTCACGAAACATGTCCTTTTTACAGGATCCTAAGACTGTACACACATATATAAAATAATTATATATCCATAAAAATAATATTATAAATACATAAAAATAATTATATAATTAAGGAACCAATAATAAACACATAGATAGAGATAAAAATAATTATATAATTAATGGGTTACCCGAAATCCGCAGGTATACGCGATACCCAACGGGTATTTACCCGCTTGAAATCCGACGGGTTTTAGGACGGATTTGGGACAAACTTATCTAATCAGGTAACCCGACTTGTAGTATAATGCCCTAAGGACTTTATGAATACACGTCCTAAAACAGCTACACGAACGAACAGAGCTTGTTGTTTTAGGGTTAAAGAAATCTATGGCAATCTGTTGCAATATTATTTCCTGAAATGAAGTGCGTTGAATTACTGGATATTGTGAGCTGGTGGCGTCGCCGTAAGTAAAAGTGGTGGCGGCAGTTAATAGTTAGCTGACACTCCAGTTTTCAAATGAATTAACGGTAAGAACAAAAATCCACCCAATTTAATCCCTTCATTGTTGTTTGCCACTAATAAGATCTAAGGAGTTGTTACTTTCAGGTGTTCAAATCAATTTCATAGAAGACATCCCATTTGTTTAAGCTTTGGCTGGCAGGGTGATTTCGCTTGAAGACCTTCTAATTCCGTTTCAAAGGTTCTGACAAAGCGATTTCGAACGAAATCACAAAACCTTCGATTTCCAACCGTTATTCTGCCCGATTATTTGATCTAAGTTTGGTTTGCACATCTTAGATCATGGGAAAGGTGAGATATTATGGTGATTTGACCCAGATCTGACCTAATTTCGTATATCTGAAAACATAGATCTAGGGCTTGTTTGTTAAATAAAATGAACGTTAATCATATATGTGTGGTCGGAATAGGTTGTAGATCTGTCTTAGTGTTTTGATTGAACCAGATCTGTTGTTTGTTTCCGCTTGAATGACGATGAACAGGATTTTCGGACTTAGATCTAGGTTATGTGTGTGAGTAAAATTGAAAATCAAACACACCTGTGTGCTCGGAATTTGATAAGGAACAAACCCAGTTGATTGATTTCATCATCAGAAAAGTTTTGAGAAATTTTGAGATATTTCGTTTTAATTGTGATTCCGCATGGAAATGTTATTCCGTTTGAGAATGTTATTCCGTTTGTGTGTGTGATTCCGTATGAATGTTATTCCGCTTGAATGATGTTTGAGTTGAAAATTTTCAAAGTGATTGATTTGAATGTTTAATGTTGTTTTTCAGCCTTCAAATGTGTTATTTGATTCACTACACAACACTTGTTGTGATTTCGATGAGGAGAAGATACCAAAGCTGTCCGAATTCAAGAGTATTCTGGAATTTATGAGAAGGTTGCCAATTCAGAAAGCTTTGACTAATCAACATCTGGTTTTCAAATCACACATTAAACGTTTTTGGGAAAAGGCCACATATGATGAAGGAAGCAAGACGATTAATTCAATTGTTAGTCTGAACGGCCAAGATAAACCAATTATCATCTCAGAGGCACTTGTACGAGAGGTGATAGATTTTCCAGATGAAGAAAACTCTCCGACAAAATTCCCAGAGAGGATGGTCAAAGGCTGTATGTTGCGGATGGGTTATAATGGTGCACTGAACAGTGCTAATTACTTGAAATCAAACTTTTCAAAGCCATACAAGTTTCTTATTCACTCAGTGGTGCACGCTCTAAGTCATAGGAAGGGAGGCTATGATGTAATGAGGGATTATCAAATGAATATGGTAACAGCTCTCGTGTTAAACAAGAAGTATAATTTTTCAAAGATTGTGTTTCATTACATGGTTGAGAACATTACTTCAAAGAACAAGACTTGGGTGTATCCACGATTTGTTCAAATGTTGTTAGATCATGCTTATCCTGATCTTGAAAGAGATGAAGACAATGATTTACTGGTGTTATCTCACATGGATAATGAGTCTGTGAAACAACTGCCTAGATATCATCCAAACCATCCAGAGCCAAAAACAAAAGCTAAATTCTTTGGTTTCATCAAAGATAAAAATTATCAAGATCCAGATCCAGTCAATCATCAGAACTGGAGAAATGAGAAAGAAATGAAAGAGAAGAGTTATGCAGACGAATTGAAAATTCTTGAAGATTTCAAAGAAACTCGACACGAATGGTTCTTGAAAAAGAAAAAGAAGAGCAGGAAAGCAACTCCTAAAGTTCAAGAAGAGGAAGGTTCTTCTCAGCCCAAAAAGCGTCAAAAGAAAGCTGTTAAGATATTGCTTGTTGATGAATCAGAGGAGGAAGCTGAAGCTGAAGCTGAAGCTGAAGCTGAAGCTGAAGCTGAAGCTGAAGCTGAAGCTGAAGTTAATGTTGAAGGAGATGTTCGTATGTCTCCTGATTCTACAAAGCTATTGAAATCTCTTACTGAATTCAATGCTGAACCAGAGAAAGTAGCTGGTGATGAAGAAGGTGACGATGTAGACAAAAGTACAACAAGTTCATCTGAATCAGAGATTGATGAAAATGCACGTGCTAAAAGAGTTCAGGCTGAGATCGAGAAGGAAAGACAGTTAAAAAGAAAAAGAAGAAAGGAGAAAGATGATGATGAGTATACTCCTTCACAAGAAGATGTTCAAACGCCACCTACATCAGGAGGTAGAAAGAAAGCAATTGCAAGGAAACGTGTGGTTACTCCAAAGGCAAAGACATTGAAGATCTTGCTGAACAAGAAATCTATCCAAGAACCCAGTCAACCATCATCACCACCACCTGAACCTACACCACATCAATCACCACCAAAACAACCTACACCAATTCATTTATCACCAAGACAACCATCACCAATCCAATCACCACCACATCTTTCACCACCACATATTCATATTGCTACACCTCCACATGAACAACAACCTGTTGTTACATCTCAGCAAATCTTTCAAACACCTCCATCCACACAACCACCTGTCCAAACTACACCTGGGTCTTCTGGTTTCAAAACTTTTCCAAATATTCCGAAGGGTATTACTCTTGAAGAAATTGGTGATTTCAATTTTGCAACTGATGTGCAAGTTAAAAGTGTGGAAAAGAAAGTTGATGAAGTGTTAGCTGAAAACAAGAAGTTGTTGGATCGTGAAAAGAAATTGGAAAAGCGTGTTAAGTCTGTGGAAGCTGAAAATTCTGCATTATTAAAGAAAATTGAAGCTGATCAGGCAGAGATTGATATTCTTAAAGTTAAAGTTGCAGAGTTGGAAGAAGAAAAAGCACGTAAAGATAAGCAAAACCTATGTTGTCAAAAGCGCACTAGGCGCGCGCCTAGGCGCTGAGGCGCAGCGCCGCTAGAGCGCCTCGTGGTGACCTAGGCGATGATTTGGGCTTTTTTTGTAAAAGCGACGTTCAGACGCTCGCCTGGAGCTGGGCGCAGGCACATCAAGGCGCGCTTAATCAGAAAAAAACGGCCAGAAATGTAAAAAAAAAGGCCTGAATTGAAAGATAGAGGGAGTAGATAGATAGGAACCTGGTCCAACAACTTGAAAAATACGTTGAAGGTGGTAAACTTGTGGATGAGCAACTTGAACCTTCAAGCTAGATAGTTGTAACCCTAATTCTCCCCTATAGTAGTGTGTATGGTGGCTTTTCAAAACCTTAACCCTAATCACTCTATTACTAATGGGTAGATTGGGCTAGGCCATGTTTTTATTTATGTAACAAAACTGGGAATTTATTTTAATAAAATAGATGGGTGGCCCAATTGATTTGTTTTTAACAGTTCTTCAATTTTATTGTCTGTGTGTATATGTTAACTAGATTGAACTCATACATTTCTCTCAAATTTGGTGTGATATTAGGAACTTGAAGAAGCATTGGGATTGCATGTAAGTTCAAATTTGTTGAACATGAATAAGGTTGCTTTGTATCTGTATATGCTAAACTAACAGGAATAAACTCAAAAAATTCTCATGAAAATATGTATGGTGGCACAGAAACTTGTGGAAACGTTGCAACGAGATGTAAGCTCAAATTGTTGAAAATCAAGAGGTTTCTTTGTGTAACACGATTCACTGTTCTGAAAGATTATTTGATGGTACAGGAATTTGAGGAAGAATTGAAATTGCATGTAAGTTGACCTTTGTTGATAATTAAGAGGTTCCATTGTGTTTATACTAATTTGCTCCAACATTACACTTTCTGTTTGGTGGTTGTGGAAGATCAGGAAGCATGGAAATTGCAGGTAAGTCTACATTTCTTTGATGTTAAAAAGGTTACTTTATATGTTAAATTTAACTAGAATGATGTCATAACACTTTTAACATTTGTTTTGTGGTACAGAAACTTGTGGAACAATTGGAATTGCAGGTAAGTTCAAGTTTATTTGGAATTATGATGTTCATAAATCTGGGATGCATTATTTGTTTGAAAATCCATATATTTGATTCGGACACACACACACATAATCATTCCTTATATGCTACGTGCCAAGAACCGTAGCTCTAATACCATTTACAAGTGAATGGAATTATCTGAATACTCTCAATGGAGGGGAACCCTTAATACAGAGAAAAAAATCTTCGAAAAAACATATATGGTAAATAAACTAATAACATAATAGACTAATACACATAATACTATATATACACGCATAATTAACAATGTAGAGGCTCCAAGCTGTGGGTTGTAGTAATCGTAGTTGTTAAAACTAAAAGCCATCGCCTTTTGCGCCTAGGCCCATTTTCTAGGCGAGTCGAGGCAATTGCGCATTAAGTCAAGGCAATTGCGTTTTAATTCTTTAGGTGATGATTCAGGCACACATTCCGGTGAGATTCCTAGATTCTGGAGAGTTCCCGGCCAAATTCTCTAAATTCTGGCAAGATTCCAGCAAAATTTCTACTTTTATCTAAGGAAACCTACTTTTCTACATGGATGATATTATTGTACGCCTATTTTTTCTCAGGCACTCGCTTTTTTTGCGTTTTGCGCCTAGGCCCCAGGCGAGGCCTAGGCCCCAGGCGAGGTCTATGCGCCTAGCGCCTTTAATAACTATGCTATGTATATTAGAAATTGGCCCTACTGATTTAATTCCTTTAAAGTAATAAATAAAATCCTACATCGAAATAGAAGGTAAACGGGCAACAAGCTGCGCCGCTACCCCTTTTTGAAAACTACGATGTACAATGTATTATTTTTATATCTCATTTTGTCTGTTGTAATGACGACCATTGTGATTCAGAAAGAAGTCCTTATTCTTTTATACTAAACTAGTTGCCATTTATTTCCATGAGATTGGTGAATCACGTATAGACTATGAAGTCATAAAAGCCATCTATTACCTGCAAGATACTCCTCTATCATACATTACTACAGAAGAAATTTTTCCCCATCTCTCTCATGGAATCCTTGTCGATGAGGGCAAAGTGGTAAGCTATTTTCCTTTCTATATTTTTATCGTTATTTTAATGGAAGAAATGTAGACTTACCTTTTCGGACTTAGAAATCAACATGTAGGCATCATGTTTTGGACTTAGGCATGATGTTTTAGGTTGTTTTGGCAAGAAAAACACCAAACATAACAATTTAAACACAATGCAACATATTTAAAACACAACTAAAACACATTGCTTAACACTTAAAACACACTACTTAATGTTCTTGGCATGGTGTTTTACCTTTTAAGCCTAGAATTTATTGCATTATGTCTTAAATTGTTATGTTTGGTGTTTTTCTTGTCAAAACAACCGAAAACATTATGCCCAAGTCCAAAACATGATGCCTACATGTCAATTCTTATGCCTTCTCACACTTCTCACAAAAAATGTCCTTTTTACAGGACCCTTAAACTATGTTCTTCGGATTTTTCGTTAAATGAACACAGTTATTAAATTAGTAAGTTATTGATTTACTAGAACATGGGCTAATTACAATTGGTTTTATTCGTAGTGGTTTTCAATTGATGATGATGGAAAAACTCAAGAGATGATATCAGCAATCAAGTGTATGCCTCTAGATGGACCTGAATATCGAACGCGATCTGATCCTGAATCTCGGTTAGCTCTTTTCTCTTTGCTTTATAAAAGTGATGTCACACATGCATAGATTTGATAATATAGGTAATTAGTTCACTAGTTAGAAATGACTAGTTTTCTTTTCAAAAGTTGAGTATGCTTTGTAATAGTACTACGTGAGCCTATACAAAGGATTTCAATTTGATGCTTGATGCCTTTTTAGTTTTTGCGAGTACATAGAATCAAAAGAAAAATCACTGTTTTTACAACATGTATATGTAGTGTTCGTATGTGAACCGCGAGAATATGCAGCTTACCTAGTATGCAAACCCGATCCTTCGCTCCGTATGGAAGAATATGATGATTATAGCCTGAGCTACAAATTAAACTACAGTAGTGAATCGTACATTTCATATCGTAGTAAGATGGAAGACGATGGATGGTGGATGTTCGAACTCTTCCAAGCTATCAATTTTAAGAGAACCGTTGATTGCAACGTTACTGTTCGTATGTTAAAGTCACGTGGTGATCCTTGGTCTCTCTTGATTGAAGGCATCAAGTTCCTGCCAATACAGAAGGTATATTTCAATGTTATTGAGTTTTTTAAAGTAAACTTTATGGGCTTTCAGTAATTAAACCTAACCTTCTACTTTTATTGCTTTGTATTCAAAGTAATATTTACATACCACGAGGTACGAATGTGATGTGAGAGGCATATATGCATCTGACAAGAAACGAACCTAACCGGGAATTTGCGGGTTTGAGTTTACTCTAAATGGCTTCGGGTGGAACCCGTGGACCCATTTAACTATATGGGTTGTGTTCAGGTCAACATAATGGGTTGACGGCTTGACCCGTTTAATTGTACTCATTCCGTTTTCTAAAATGTGTTTTATGTGATGTCCAAAAAAATAAAATTCGGAGTAAACTGCCATTTTGGTCCCTGAGGTTTGGTCACTTTTGCCACTTTAGTCCAAAACTCAAACCTTTTACATCTGGGTCCCTGTGGTTTCACTTTTATTGCCATTTTGGTCCAAAAGTGAAATTAGGTCATATTTGTCTTATAAAATCCTGCTATTTTGTCCTTTTCCTCAGGGGCAAAATGGTCATTTTGATCATAATTCAATCTTTCTTCATTGACAAGTGTGCGAGTATATTAAAATCAAAACTAGAGAATCAAACTAAAACTCCAATAACCCCTTTCTTGTGCTATAGTAAGAACTGATTCAAGGAGATCGAACTACCTGGTGCGATTCAAGGTCATCAGTTGTGCGAACTGCAGATTTGGGTTGAATGGGCCGTAACGTGCCAACCCATGAAAAGCCATGTAGTGTTCTGGCGGGTCGATTTGCCAGCCCGCAAATCGAGACATTTAACGCCCCTAATTAATTCCAAGTTTTTGGTCATATACTAAGTAGTAATCTTTACATGACACCCATAAAAACACATTTCCACCTAAATAAATTAAGAATTCAAATAATGTATTGAGTATGTTTGTCTAAAGCTAGAAACTTCATGTATTTACAGTTTGAGGATGAAGATGAAGTCGAAAATTCAGAGGTGATTATAAATCACCTGCCAAGTGATTATAAAAACTTTATATATCATTCCAACAAAGAAATGATGAAAAAGCCTCAACGAGATGTGATCTTCCCCACAAAAGAAGAAGCGTACTCCATCCTTTCCAGGGGCGTACTTATCAATATCAGTTACGAAGTTAACATGGTACGTCTCTTACCTTGATTTTGTGGTTGCAATATAAAAATGATGATATACCAATCATCTCCCTTTGCCTTGTTAAATTGAAGAATGCACTTTCCTTTTGCTTATAACTTGTAGTACATACATTATGGGTTGCTTTTACCTTTACACCCAAAAATTAGCTATTTAAATATATTCTTGTAGAGATTTGTTTAAATATAAAAATTTGTTTGGTTGCAGTGGTTTTGGATATCGAAACTAAATGGAAAGAAATGTTTTATGCTGCCACCAGCATCGCTTTCTTACAATAAGAAATTGATCAAGCTTAAGAGGATACTGTCAAAGGAATCAAGGTTTATGTTCTCTCTCTCCCTTTAAACCAAACTAGACTCTCATCATTATTGCATTTATCTATTTAAGAACAACAATAACGGTAACAGTAAGAGTAACACTAGTGGTACTGGTGGTGGTAGTGGTGGTCGTGGTAGTCATGGTAAAGTACTCGGTTAGGTTCTTTTTAAACCTAATGGTAAAATATCACATAAATGAGAGGTTTTTCTTCATAAACCTAGTTTTTGTTGGAAAAATTAGTTTTCTAAAGAAACTAACTACTCTCTTCACTCTAAAACAATGGAACAGTTTCATGTCTAGATTTGAACAAGAACGTGCCACATAAAGTAAGGTGGTGTTTGGTTTTCTAAAAAAGATCTGTGCAGGCTCTTCTGTCTGCGCCGCGCGCATACCACGCGCAGACATTGTCATCTGCAGACTGACTGTTTTTCCAAAGCCGTTTCATTATAAAACGTTTGCGCGAGCTCTTCTTGATGCATTCTTGGCCCAGCCACTTTTTAAGATCTTCTAAGGTCTGCAAAGGGTTAAACACCACCACCCACCACCACCACCGTCCACGTCCACCCACAGACTGCAAACATTTTACGTCTTAAAATACAAACTGCACCTAAGACTTTGAGGAACCCATCTAATACTATTTGGGCCCCGACATGTGGGAGCCTTGTGCACTAGGTCCCCGCCCAACTGTTTCGACTTTTAAATAGAAAGATGTGTAACTTCAATTTCATATATGCTCAACATATCTTTTAGTTTGCTTGTTTCGGATCTATATATTTTATATCACAGTTTGTTTCACAAAATGCAGAATTGAAAATGAATTACACCTATTACCTTCAGAAGTAGTAGGTATGAGATTCAAGGTTCCGGATGGTCTTTTCTCACCCAATACAACATATGGATGCTACCTTGTTTACAAAACGCCACAAGGTCTTTTTTTAACTAACACAAGTGTGGTGAAGTTGAAGCTCGATGATGGTAGTGTGGTACTCGGTCAACGCCATGGCAAACTTACGTATTTGAGTATACCTCAAAGCCCTGTAATTGGGCCACATGGCCCATGTGGATCCCCCAGCCCAATGAACAAACTTAAAACTGTACAATTGCCAAGAAGGAGAAAAGATGGTTGGTTGGAGGTTAACTTGGGGAACAAGTCACATATTCAGTGGATGAATATGCACCAACATGAACAGTTTGATCATTCTTTCCAAAGGTATATAATATCATAACCAGATAAATATAATATTAATTGAACCATTTGTATATTTATTTATTTTTTTGGCTACATAATATCAGGGGAAAAAGCAAGTGGAAATCATGGTTTCTTCCATGCATCTCAGATGACGAGTCGGGTCATGTATCAAATAATAGGGACACAGATAATAGCTTTAGTTTAGACCCTCAATATTTCTCTGACATCACCATATATATGAGGCCTCTTTACAGTGACATCCGGACTCCGAAGCTTATTGTGCAAGGTGTTGAGTTTCGACCCGTATAGAATCCAAATGTTATGCACCAAGAAAACGATATCAGTTTATTGTGATGGGTTTTGATTTCGATACAAGTCTTTATCACTTTTCTTTGGACATTATTAAGCCCAACAATTTATGACCCTTTTGTAGTAGCATGAAGTTCATCTTGAGAACACATCTAAGTTTATGACAAGTGATAAAGGATCAGATGAAATCCATGTTAGACCACCCGTACTCAAGCGTTTTTTGGGCGTGTTTTATAAAACAACGCCCCACCACGGCATCTTCTCTGCCCCCTGGGCGTTTTAGACAAAAATTTGGCTGGAGCGTTGTAAAATCAACGCCGGATGAAGATAATGTTGGCCAATCACAGGTAACCATCTTTTTCTTTGGCCAATCACTTTTTTTGATGGTTTTTTTATTTGTTTAATTCTTTACACCCCTTTTAACATAATGCCCACATCCCCACTACACCCATTTTAGAAAACGTCCCATAAAGGCGCAAAACGCCCAAGGGTGAGGTGTCTTCCACTACTTATGGTCTTAGGAAAACCATCACTCATAAGACCAGATGACACGACCGCACATGCAATCGCTATGACAATTTATAAAGAAAATTCCAGATAATTGCAATTTAGAAAGTATAAACTACAACTCAGCTGATAACAAAAGTTAAATCAGCTGATGTTAACATAGATTCACAGCTAAGTATGTGAATGGATAAAACATGTAGTGTAATTATCAACCATAAACAAAACTTTAATTAGCTTCACTTTTGTAAGGTTTTAAACTGATAACATAAAATAACAAGAAAGGGAAAAATGATATTTTTTTTACTTCTAATTAGTAATTAATTAACCAACTAACAAAACTCCATCTTAATATTGTTTATGGCAAGCAAATCCTATTGGCGTTGGCGGGTCAGAAAATGACCCGCTAACAATCTGATTAAAGATCCATTTATTGGCTGCTTGGGTGTAGTGCACTCCATCCCAGTTGATCATAACCGTTGGATCATCGCATGCTTTGCCTACTAAGATATCATCCCCATTGACTTTGACTTTACCACCACAACCTATATTCATATTGTAGTTGTACTTTCCTCCATGGCCACAACAAGTTCTCAATGGATGCACAAACCCTGCATTTAAAAAAAATGTACTAACTATTTTATGCACATAACAGACCGAGTTGGATAACGGGTCAAAATAAAATACATTTACATCACTTACCATATCGGGTTGCTTTGGTAACGAGTGCATACTTGACTGAGTAGACATCAACATAGGTGATTGCGGCCTTGGGTAGATCCTCTCGCAATTGGTCAACGGTTTCTTTTAATCGGTGGTTGAAATACCGAGCGAGTTCATTGTATGGACCTACACATCCGTGTTTGTCCACTTGTCCAGCTGTGATTAATTGACGGTCCAACACATACGGTAAGCATCCAAACGGACCCGTATTGTGTATCCAAAATGATCTTCCTCCATCATCATATATCTCCTGATCATGAAAAGCATATTTATTAAAATTGGATAAAATAGGTATAGATATCTAAACCACTCGTGATTTGCTCAAGATCAGCTCGCTAAAAGCTTTAATCGAGCTTGAGCCAAATCTGATTTAGAGTTCATTAAGTTAAAGAGCGAGTTTGACTACGCTCACAAGCCTAAACAAACACCTTATTTATATAAATATAATAATTATCTAATATTTTGAATATACAATTATACAACAAAGAGCCCATATAACAAATATATTAAATATATAACTATTATGAAAATAACTAACTAATATGTGCACATATATAAAATAATTATATATCCATAAAAATAATATTATAAATACATAAAAATAATTATAAAATTAAGGAACCAATAATAAACACATAGATAGAGATAGAGCTCCAGCATGAACAATTATATAATTAAATCAATATTAAGTAACAAAATGATAGCACAAGCTCTATTATCTTATGTTACATATGTGACTATGTTCGGACCAACATCATATGCAAACAAAATATGTTTACTAGTAAAAAAAAAATTAATAAATAACTTTGTTTAGTTTGAAAATAAAATTGATACTTTATTAAAAATATATATGTTTTAAAATGATTGTAAAATGTTAAATTTGCTGATATGTTGTAATTCGTTTTGTTTTGTCTTTTTTTCGTTTCTTTTTGTGTTCCTCTCAACTTCTTGCTGGCTCTTTATATTTATATATAAAGTGTGTTTGCCGTTAAAAAAAAATGTTAAATTTGCTGATACACACACCTTAATGACGGTCTTGAAGTGGCCTACAATATCAGGAACACTTTCCTTAACTTCATCAACTGTCAAGTTTTGAAACAAGTCAGCCGTTAAATCATTTTGCCCAATATCAAACGTGTACAAACCACGTGCAAAATCTTCCACTTTTGGCGCCATTTTCTTAACTACTCCATCCTCATCTACATCCAATTTTACAAAAAAAAAAATATGTTAACATTTATATATACTACTAATAATAATAATATAAGTTATTTGATATGAGTTGAGTCATGGGAAATGACACCTGTTTTGTCGAGAATGGTTCGGACCCGACGATGAAAGTCACTGAATTGATACCATTGAACATTTAGCGAAAAGGGACTGACCCCGCTTTGATGAAGGGGTCGGATGGTTGAACCAGCCGTGGCGAAATTGGTACCGTGGGTGAAGTTTGAACCAAGTGCGTCTAGGAATGGGCTTAAGAACGGCAACCCCAAGCTTTGTGCTGAAATATTTTAAGAAAAGACGTCAACTTGTATATTATGGTTACAGTTAGCAGACTCGTACTTTAACCACTTAAATGGATGTCTCAACTTTTGGAGGCCCGTTTTAAACGCTACGATTTTCTTAAATTTTAACAGGTTTTATTTACTTTCTTTTGATGGGTTTTCTATTAGTTTAGACAACTAATTTAATATTGAAATAGTTAGACAAAAGAGTTACAACTTTTAGTATAAAACAAATAGCAAATTGAATTTAAATAATGTTAAGTATGACACATTAGGAACTTATTTCAAACAGGTTTAATTTGTCTTCTTTTAATTGTTTTTTATTTATCTAGAAAACTAATTTAATTTGGAAGTAGTTAGACAAAAGAGTTTAAACCATGCTATATAAAATAAAAGCAATTTGTATTTAAATAATCTAAGGTACGACAAGTTTAGCTAAATAATAATCCATATTAACATTAACACTCTAACCAATAACACTAATATCATTTACTTTTCTTGGTAACGAAAGTGAAAGTAAGACAAAAAAGGTATTATGTATACCTATGAAGTCGATAACTAGACGGCCATCACAGTACCTCCCAGCCGGGCCATGGAAATACGACTCTCCATGGGGTGGCCCGGCCTGTCCAAAGGCCGCGGACCAGCCACCAGTATCCGAATTCGAGTCTCCAAAGTTGAAAATAGCCGGAAAATCGCACGGGTGTGTGTTTATACCGGCATTCGCAACTCCATTCAACAACAAATACAACAAAACACCTTCCACAAGAAAATTCATCCGGCAACAGAACTCCATAACTATTAGAGAAAGTTAAATGGTATGTATGTATGGTATTGAATAGGAGGAGAAATGGGAATACATAAAATATATGAAGAGAATATGAGTCGCTAAAAGCCTAAAACTGCCCATGACATGATGTATTACGTGGGGTTTATCATTTATGCCATTTACATATAGTAAATTACCAAAATGGGTATGGGAAAAGAGGTGGTGTGAGGTGAAAAGAAGCAAGGTTAAGGGGTATTTATGTCTTTTGACATGTGTGGTATCTCTGAATGGCTCTTTGGCTCCATAACCGTCACTATAGCATTTTAGGTATACATAAAACCGTATAAAAATGGAGATGATATTTATTTAAAATGTTTTATATGTGTATGTTCTATACAATACACGATTAAATATACAAAAAAGTGAGTCTCAACATGTGAAGGTGTTGAAGTATTTAATTTAATATTGTTAAAACAACTTGATTGATCATTGATGTATGTATTTGATTTCATTTAGAGCATTCATATTCTATCCATCAAAATATGTGAGGGGGAGTTTTTATATTATAAAGGGTATAAAAAGTGGTTGTGAGTGGAGGAGAGAGAAAATGTTACTGTTCATCTGTATATTTGGGGGGACACTGTTCACCCAGTATAATTTTTTTAATATATATTGAAAGTGGTTGTGAGTGAAGGAGAGAGAAAAATGTGATGATAATATTATTTAATTGAAAAGGAGAGAGAAAAAGTATTTGTTTTTAGTGGAAATATATTGATATAGGAGTTGTTTTTTAGTGGAATGTATGTATAATTTGATGGTTTGGATGTGAATGCTCTTATAGGTTTAAAAAGGTATCAAATAACTACAATGATTTTACCAAAACTAAAATAGCCCGAATTCAAGAGTGAAGGAGTATGGTCCCAAAAGCCGCGCAGACCAATCAGGTCACACGCTGAACCATACTCCTTACTCAGTAAACTGATCAATCTACAGACCTCACGCGGGCTGCTTAAGTAAAGTCTGACCCCGCGCGAGGCCAAAGCAATAAATAACATCAGTTTCACACTTAGTATCCTGAATAAGAGCCTCCAGCTCCCACAACCCCTGCGGGGGATAGGTACGTGCACAACAAGGGTCGCGCAGGGATTACGACGCAAGGACACTTCAGAAAGTACTAAAGGTACGAGTGGCAGAATAATAAGCCAATCAACGTTCACCAGGCTGTGCTCTATTGTGCTCCACGATCTTCTGACATGCAGGAAACAGAGAGTACACAAGGACGCCTACATGGCACCAATCAGGGGGCAACGACAACTGCCCCATGATCTCCACTCACCTGCTGATGGCAGACGGACAAGGCCGACAACTAGGACACGTGGCTCCAATCAAGGTGCGCCAGTACCGGAGAACTTCTAGAAACCATTAACGGTCGAGACCAATGAGACAAGAAGGATATTCCTGGTTGTCGCCTTTCGGCCCAAGGCCCATCAGCCCATCCCCTCTTACACATCTTCGGCTATAAATAGAGACCTCCACACACAGGTTAACCATTCTCTTTTCTCTACTCTCACTCTTAACACACACTTATTTCCTCAAAGCAATTACTTATTCTCACGCCGGAGCCTGGTTAAGAAGGAAACCCCCATATTCCCATCTTAACGAGCTAACGGTGTTGCTGTTTTGCAGGAAGATCGGATCATATCGTAGCTCAGGAAAGTTAAAAGAAGATTAACCCTCATGTTTGAAACATAAACCCCCTAATTAACCCTAAAATTAGATACGTGTTTCTTCAAAGAGGCATTTACTAAATACCATTGTGTGTGTGAAAGAGTGTAATTAGGGTTATAAAGAGAAGAGGGTTGTATACTAATCATAATTACACAATACCACCTCTAACTATATTTACACAATTTTCGCTTTGACTCACACTAATATCATCACTGTTTCTAACTAGTGGGAACGCCCGCGCGTTGCTGCGGGTGCGCCTAAACTAAACACCGTTTTTCCACCCGCCAAAGTCAATAAAAAGTGACAAACAAAAAATGAACCAAATCTGGATCTTAAATTTTAAATTTGAATATAAAGAACAATATATAACCATATGAAAATTAAATCTTGATTAACTAAATACAAGTGAGTCCTTGAGAAAGTTAGCCTCTTTAATAGGCAAGTGAATGTTCAGACATTCTAAAACGAGGAAACTCTGGATCAGTACATTTAAGTAATTGCAGACTTACGGATATATTAGATTATGTCATTTTCAGGCACCCAGACTCAGAAATTGATCATAAAATAGAATGAACATGTAGCAACCAATTTACATACGTTTCACTCACCAACTATCACAATTAATATCAAGGCCAATTTCTTTGTTTTATGGAAAAAAATTGGTTAAACAATTTACAAAAGATTGTTGCAAGCATCTGTGCTAATTGTTGCATCATTTAGTAACTGGGCTTTTTCCCTAAGTAGTAGGTTGCCAGAATTTCTTCTACGCGAAGGATCCATTGGAGATAAGCCTGCCGATCTCCCACTTTCATTGCCTACAATGGATCAACAGTTAACGACAACCATATCAGTATAAAAAATCCCCGTTACTAATTCCTCAACTAAGTTCTTCCCCACTCGATATGAACGAAATGCTTAAGAAAACTTTTTCACCGTATTGTAGAACTAACGTCGATTTGGAGCAGACTTGATTCTTTTCAGATACCTACTTTCCGAATTTTTTCGATCAAAAAAAATTTATACATGACATGACCATGGTCACGTCAACTTTCGTTCTCTTATTCATCATCTTCACATAGACATTTTATCAATCATCGTATACGCATCATACAATTGTTAAAAGTTTATAATTTAAAACTTGTTTTAAGCTTACAACTGACAAAATAACCCTTTTGCTTCGAATAATAAGAACTCTAATCAAGATAATGGGTTAAATTATATCTTCATGCGTGCTTATATTAGTCAAGAACCCCACAAAAGCAAAAAAGAAGGTATTAGTTAAAATCTATACAGGCAAATAATGCAAAATAAAGCATATAATTAAAAAGCCTAAAAAGATCAACTTACAAAAGCACCACAATATTTGCCAAGCATCCAATGTTTCGGAGTATTGAGCCTCTTTAATTTATATGTTTCTCTAGACCTCTGTCATGTTTGTCAGCTGGACAAATCAATCAACTACAAATTTCTTGGTACATAAGTTGCAAAAGAATGCAACTTAGACAAATATACGGTAATATAAAACCAAAAACCAGTCAAAGTTTTAACCTGTAAAGTTCGATTTCACAGACCCCTTTGGAATCAGCCTTGAACTCGAATCACAGACCATGTAATCGAATGAAGATTTGTTATCATCTTCACCCAACATCCGAATAATAAATAACTTAATTTCAAAACGATGTGATTTTCATTAAGCTTTCGCTGTCAACATAACGTTAGGGTTTGATTTTGTTTGAGAAATTGATGCAACTGGAGTTGGATTATATAAGGTGATGTAATCACTGCACAAATGGAAAACAAAGAGGCACAATTAAGGGGGTGAAGGGAAATTGAATGGTGGTTGATTCTAGCATTCAAGATGGTTAATCAGGGCATTCAATAGGTTTAATTGATAAGAGTTGGGTAAATGAAGCGTACAATTCTATATTCTTATGTTCCCATTGATTTGTAACTGCTTTTAGATGTATGTCAGGCCTTAGATCAAGTTGAAATGAAATCCTGACCGTATTAATTCAACAAAAGCTTCTAGAAGGGGAAGTTTAAGGCGGTTTTTCCATTCCATCAATTTCTCACCCACGTCGCTCTGAAACCTCTTCAAAACCCCCCACACACTCTCTCACTTTCTCTCACTACATGTTTCTCTCCATTTCGCGGAAACCTAAAGTGGTGACGACTAGTTATAAAGGGAATCAACTTCGTATGCTGGTAGTGATTGGCCAATAAAGAGGAGAAGGGGGGAAAGTGTTAAATAATTGGGATTTCCTCTTTGACTCTTTGGTATCTTAATATTGTATACAAATTACGAAAAGTTCCTCTTATTAATTGAAAAAAAAAAACATAATCTCAACTCTTACTTTGTGGAAATTATATTATAATAAATTTAATCAATTAAGTTAGACTTTTCATATGTCATCTTAATATTATATCTTAATATTATAGGTTACACATGTGTCAAAATCTCTAAAATGCCCCTAAAGTGTTTTAAATTTTTTGAGAATTGGCAAGTTTGCCCCCTCGAAAATAGCTTGACACTCTTGTACATCTTGCTTCAAAATGTATACATAATGTAAAATGACCAAAAGGATAGAAAACCCAGTTTCTTTAATATAGTAAGTATAGATAGTGTTCAGGTTTGTGTCGTGTTTGGGTTTGGTCAGGTTAAGATTCACGTGTCATTTGTGAATCATGGTTTCTTTTTATGGTTTCTTCTATGGATTTCTTTGGATAACATATATGAAAATTGAACTTGGAATTTATTTTACTCCGTTAAACATTCTTGTATATTGTGTTTTCTTAGGATTTGAATTCGACTCTTAACTTTGTTATGCAAGTGTTATATATAAGTTATTAATAGAACCTAATTTTTGAAAAAAAGTACTATAGGTTCATTTAGATGTTTGGTTTAATATATAGTATAATCATTGATGTTTTGTTAAGACTTAAGAGTTATGTTAAATGCAAAGTAAGTGAGATATAATTGAATACCTATTCTCTAACGAGAGAAAGTGATATTTATTGTGTCTTGATTGTCACCAATCTCGAGAGCTAAAGAATGTTGGGTCCATTTTTCTTATTATAAAAGGATATAATATTTAAGTAAAAACAATTAACAAAAATGACTCTGTGGCCCAATGGATAAGGCGCTGGTCTACGAAACCAGAGATTCTGGGTTCGATCCCCAGCAGAGTCGTTATTTTTTTCTACATTTTCTATTTTTTTATAAAAGGTTAAAATAATGTTACTTTTAAGAAAGCATTGTTATTAAGGAATTGTATTTAATGAATTTGTTTGAGTTTTGGTTTGTACATGTTTCACCCCAAAAAGTTTGAAAATAGAAGAGGGCTATGTTCTCACATTGTGATTTGCAATGGAGTTCTTACTGTGAACACGAGAGTTTAAATATGGAACCCTAAACATAAACGTTATATACAAAAAAAACTAAAATTAAATATCTAGCCTTTATCGTTGCCGGGTGGTCGAAGTGCTTAATTATATTCCGCTGAAGCTACCAAGGTAAGCACATGCAAAAGGTGTTTACAATAGGTACCAAATATACCGAAGCCGATACAATATCGGATTGGAGATCGGTATCGGTATTGCAAAATTTCCGAAAAATATTGCAACCGGAAACCATAAAAAGGAATACCGGTACGTCGGTATCGGTTCGATACAATATTGGCACGACACCGTTAATAAAAATGCTGATCCCTAGTTTACGGTTCTAAAAAAACACTTTATTTTAAATACATCTATGTATACAATAAAAGTTATATCAAACGTTGACAATGAAAAAAATAAATAATCATAAGTGTGTAGTTTGATTTTCTTTAAAATTTAACTAAAGCAAGTTATTACAAAAAGAAAATCAAATTAAAAAAATACTGCAATGGTACTATTTATTAGCATTGGTTATTTATAAAAAGTAGCAGGATTGCTCCGCGGGTTGTGACGGGAATTCGGTATATGCACAAACATAAAATAATGTTCATAATAGTGTAAATAAAAGTTACTAACATAAAGTTGTGAGTTACAGAGTTACATTGCGATACATTACCGCTTCGATATGGGTAATGAAAAATATTGAAACGACTCGTATCGAAACCAAAAAACCATAAAAACGAATGCAGATACCAGTATGGTACCGATTTTTGTTGGAAATTTTAGTGAAAATGAGTTTTTTACTAAATATTTTGGACATCAATAATATTTATATATGTGTTGTATAAATAATTATTTATGGTTTGTGTTCAAACTATGTCCAAATAGAGCTAAGACGAATGAGATATCGAAGCTTGAAGTTGTATGTTTGGAACAAACAAAGATGAATAAAATGGATTAGTTTTGTCAACTTGTCCCACATAGGTGGGATGACAAAACTTAAAGTGGTTTATAAGGAGGAGCACTCCTTGTAATTGTTTCCTTAAAGGCAAACACTAGTGGGGACCAAAGGGTGTGTCGCACCCGCACATATGCGCGCGAGTATGGATGGCGCATAACCAGGTGGCGTCCTGGTATGCGTAGTGGCATTCGTGTGGCGCGCAAGTATAGATGGCGCATGACCAGGTGGCGTCCTGGTATGCGCAATGGCATATGTGTGGCACGCGGCTCCATATGTGTAACAACTCTTATTAAAAAGTCCTAATTATTACTTTAATTGTCCATTAGGAAACCTTAATTGAGACACCCAAGTGATTCTGCACAAACCCTAAAATTTTCAGAATTTTCAGAATCAGGATTAGGGCCCCTAAAACTCAGGGGGGGGGGGGGTAAAACCCTAGTTACGATTATCTAAATAACTATCTGTCGAAATTGAATTTCACAAAACCGTCAAGTCAGCAAGGCTAGTTGAGAAGGTGGCTACCCTACGAAAATAGGTAAGCCGTCGCGTAGCGCGACGACTATAGGGGTGACCAGTCGCGCTACGCGACTGGGTCAAATTTTCAGTATAAATAGGGTTGTCTGGGACTTGATTCTGGGCACTGAAACGACGTAGAAACTCGAAATATACGCTGAGTTATCGTAGATTTACTATCAAAACACACACGGATCACTAATTGTTGCCGCAATACAGGGTAATAACTCGATCGCTGCTACGATTCAATGTCCGATCGATTAAACTATCCAATGGATGTTTAAGTGCTGCCCACATTAGGGTTTATGCTTTGTCATTCGTCGTTAAATCGATGGATGTTTAAGTATCGCACTTTGTCATTCGTTGTGAAGGTTTTAATCTCGTGAGTTATCGTAAATGTTGTATTAAGTTACTAACCGAATTGTGTGCCTGTTATTAAATTTAGGTTAAAAAGGCTAATCAGTAGGCTAGGCTCTGCTCAAATTAAATCTGCAATGTGAGTCATTCTCTTTTTATCAAATCTGTTTACAAAAAGTATGTTTCATTTCAAGATTATAATTACAGTGATTAAGTATATGTAGTCACCAAATTACAGCCGGTATGTGGGGTATTGTGCACATTACTGTTTTTATCACTTTAGGTGGGCGAACCTATTTAATGATACTCGTTACTATTGGGTGAACGGACTCAATAGTAATATGACCACAGTCACCGAAACAAGTCGATGACAAGTACTGTGGGTATTTGGTTGAAATAAACATTGTAATCTCTCTTAATACTGTGAATTATAACAAAAGAGTCATTTTAGCAAAATGAATGATTCACTCAGTATTTCCCGCTGACAAAACCTTTTTCAAACATGTTTCAGGTGATCTGTTGTGATTCAGGAAAAGTGCCGAGAAGCACTACCAGCTTAAGGAAGTGGCGCAATATAAAATAAGGAAACATGTTTTGTAAAAATAAAAGATTTCTTCGTGAAATCTCAAAATTGTAAATTACCGGGGTTTTATCCCTAATTATGAAATAAATAAATCGGGAAATATTTCAGTTTTAAAAGATCCTGATGAAAACTTCCGCTGTTGATTAAATACCACGGGATTTCTGTCTCGCGGCTCCTGAAACGGGTCAAACCAGGTCGGGGGCCGTGACAGAAAAAGGTGGTATTAGAGCCACTGATTTAAGCCTATTAAGTATTTAGAAATACTTAATTTTACTGATTACCATTTTGTGATTATGTGTTTTATTAACTGACTATTTGTTAGCTACAGTATGGGTAAGCAAAAGCTTTCAAATATCTATCTTAAATTAGATAGGTCATCCAACGAGATGGGAAGTTCATCCCAAACCAAATCCTCAAATCAGTCTGTAATTCCTGAAGAAGGAATATTTGTGCGAAAGACACAATATGAGGAACCACTTTCTCCTAGTAAAAGAAGTCTGATTATTAAGAAAAGTAAAGAGAAAATAAAGAAACTCCGAGAAAAGAAGGTTAAACAGGAAGCCCAGGAATTAAACAATAAATCCCCTTGGGAAGACAAGTTAGATGAAAAATGGGCAAATCTCTATATGCTAGCCACCGTAGCAGTCAATGAAAATTTTTAACTAACTTGTTTCAGTTTTAGCACCCTTATCACTCATAAGCCAGAAACGTTCTCCAGTAAATAAATAAATTTACTGTAAAACATAGTGTATTTTAAATTTTAATTGTTTGGTAGTCACACAGTATGCAATAATATTTGAAGGTTATTTTTTTTTTTGTTATAAAATTTTAACTTATTATTTTTACATATATGTTAAACAGCATGAATGATTTATCTGAAGCCCTAGAGAATCTCAACCTCTACCCTGTAAACATAGAAGTTTCTAAAGAATTTACTGGGTATTTTCCTGATGTAGAACAACCTATTGAATTTAATGCTTCACCACCTCCAGAGAAACCCAAGCCCAAGAAAAGGAGGAGATTTGTAGGATGGAGACGTGTGCGTAGGAGGAAACCTGTCCCTAGAAAAAATCCTTTAGATAAAGGGAAGGAAATTGAAGCTGGGGAAGAGTCTAGGCAAATGGAAATACAGTTTGATGAATATTCAAAGCAAATAGAAATAGAGACTGGAGGAGGATTTAATCAAACCCAGATAGAAATGGGAGAAAGTTCTAAACAAAATCAGGAAATGACATTGCAAGAAGAGCTGGATTTTATATTGGCAAGCTGTGACACTATTCAGCCTGTCAATAGAAATGTTTTTACTCAGCCTCTTGAATCTCAATTACCAATAAACTTAGAACCAGCAATCCCAGAACCTATAGTCCATACCTAACCTTTAGGAATGGACGAATGGTGGACGAATGACTGGCAATTCCAAAACCTGCTCAACAGTCATAATTCCTTTCTCCCTCAGTTCGACCCGGAACCATTACCAAATCCACCCATGAGTAATGAGAATTTAGCAGAACTTCGCCATTTCGGCGAAGAATTGATGGATGCGGGAAATAGAATCCGGGAGATAGGGGGACAAATTGCATGGAAGTATGATGAAAGGGAGCTTCGTTTTTAAGAAAACAAATGACGAAAGATAGTAGGTTTATGAAACAGTTGTTGTGTAATAGTAATAATAAAATCAGTATGTGTAAAATAAATAATAAAACGGTTGTATATAGAAGCATGATATAATCTAAAAAAAAACAAATGAAATTTTAGAAAATTTACAATTTTGTTTGTATATTAGTTTACATGATTATGTGCAATTAATTGTGACATTGGATTATTTCTTTTATACTAATTATTTATTTATAAATTAATTATCAGATGGAAAACGCTAATAATGAACCAGTTAATGAGGTTAATCAATCTGAGCAACAACCGGGGGATCAATATATGACTAGGCAGGATATAGAAAATATCGTTGCTCAAGGGATAGCCAACGCTATTCCAGCAATCGTTGCTGCTGTTAAAAATCCAATCGAACCTCAACAAATCGTTCCTAGCAAACGTATTTCTGAAGATAACTTCAGTAATAGCGTAAACGGAGGCAATGATCATGTTAAACATGATGATGAACCACGGCAAGCTCCGCTCCCTAAGAAAATGAAAGCTGCAACACCTGGTTGCACTTACAAAGAATTTCTTGCTTGTAAACCCGTTGAATTTGCAGGCAATGAACGAGCGACTGCAGCACTGCGTTGGTTAGAGAAAACCGAGGCAGTAATTGTAATAAGTAAATGTGACAAGGATGATCAGGTCATGTACGCGTCAAATCTTTTCAAAGAAGGGGCGCTAGAATGGTGGAACACGGTGCTACAGGCTAAAGGAAGAAATAGGGCTTATGCCATGAACTGGGAAGAATTTAAAAGTCTTGTAGAAAGAAAATTCTGTCATGAATATGAAAAAGATCAAATGGCAAATAAGTTTCTAAACCATCGAATGATAGGTGTAGATTGTCGCGGTTATACTTCGACATTCTTTGAATATGCTAGAGTGGTACCCACACTGGCTTCGCCAGAACCAATACTCATTTCCCGTTATGTTTGGGGATTAATTAGTGAAATCCGCAATATCGTTAAAGCTGCTAGACCTCGCACTATTGACGATGCTGTGGAATTAGCTAATACCCTAACCGACGAATTAGTACGCACAAGAGATGAAAATAAAAAAAAAGAATTGGCTCAGAAAATTACCCAAGGAATTCGTACGGGTAATAACAGTAGTTTCAGAAACAGAGGAACAGGGCAATCTTTAACTTTGCCATTCTGCAAGAATTGCAAAAAGAAACATTTTGGAAGATGTAGCGTAACCTGCAATTTTTGTAAAATGGTAGGACATCGTGAAGTAAACTGCAGGAAGAAATCCACAATCTGTTACAATTGTGGAGAAGTAGGACATTTCAAAACAGAATGTCCTAAATTGATCAAACCAGCAGACAACAAAGTCAAGCCAGCTGACGGAACTACAAAGAAAAATGTTTGAGCCTTTCAGTTAACTACTCAGGAAGCCGAGATGATTCCAGATGTGATAGCTGGTACGTTTCTAGTTCACAACATTTACGCCAAAGTATTATTTGACTCTGGTGCAAACCAAAGTTTTATCAATACTTCATTCTGCCAAGCTCTTAATTTACCTTTAACCAATCTTAGGCAGATTTTTACAGTCGAAACGGCGAAACGGCAGATGGAAGTTCTGTTAGTATAGATAAAGTTTTGCAAAAGGAAAATATAGAACTTTCAGGTCATAAATTCTTTGCAAACCTATTACCTATGAAATTAGCCGAATTTGATGTTGTGTTAGGAATGGATTGGTTAGTAGCCAACCATGCTCGAATCCTTTGTGATAAAAACTCCATAGAAATTCAGGCACCTACTGGGGAAATAATCACAATTACAGGAGATAAACCACGTAAACCCATGAAGTTCATATCAGTAATGAAAGTTGCTAGTTATGAACGAAAGCAAGGAATAGTGTATATGATTTCGGTAATCATTAGCACTAAGGGTAAAGATCTTAAGGAAATACCTGTAGTCTCAGAATACCCAGATGTATTCCCAGAAGAGTTACCAGGATTACCACCAGATAGGGAGGTAGAATTTAGGATTCATCTAATTCCAGGAACTATACCGATAGCCAAGGCACCTTATCGGTTAGCACCCACCGAAATGTTAGAATTGAAAAAGCAATTAGATGAATTACTAAGTAAAGGTTTCATACAACCAAGTTCATCCCCGTGGGGAGCACCAGTGTTGTTTGTAAAGAAAAAGGATGGTTCAATGAGAATGTGTATTGATTATAGAGAATTGAATAAGGTTACAATCAAGAATTGATACCCATTACCTAGGATTGATGATCTTTTCGATCAACTTCAAGGAGCTAGATATTTTTCTAAGATCGACTTACGCTCTGGATATCATCAATTGAAGGTGCAAGAAGAAGACATACCTAAGACCGCTTTCAGAACTAGGTATGGTCATTACGAGTTTACAGTCATGCCCTTCGGGTTAACGAATGCACCTGCAGCATTCATGGACATGATGAATATGATCTGTAAACCGTATTTGGATAAATTTGTAATTGTTTTCATCGACGATATACTTATTTATTCCAAAAGCCAAACCGAACATTGTGAGCACTTGCATGCACTCTTAACTTTGTTAAGAAAAGAAAAGCTGTATGCCAAATTCTCGAAGTGTGAATTTTGGTTACAAGAAGTACAATTCTTAGGACATATGGTGAATCATGAAGGTATTCATGTAGATCCTGCTAAGATAGAGGCAATTACCAAATGGAAGGTTCCACAATCCGCAATGGAAATTAGAAGTTTTATAGGTTTAGCTGGATACTATAGACGGTTTATTAAGGATTTTTCTAAGATAGCTGTACCATTAACTAAGCTAACTTGTAAAGCGGTTAAGTTTGAATGGGGACCTAAACAAGAAGAAGCCTTTAGGATCTTGAAACAGAAATTAACCAATGCTCCAATCTTAGCCTTACCGGAAGGAACCGAAGATTTTGAAGTATATTGTGATGCTTCAAAACTAGGATTTGGATGCGTGTTAATGCAGCGCAAGAAGGTAATTGCATATGCTTCAAGACAATTGAAAAAGCACGAAGAAAATTATACGACTCATGACTTAGAGTTAGGAGCTGTAATTTTTGCCCTTAAGATTTGGAGACATTATCTTTACGGAAGTAAATTTACTGTCTATACAGACCACAAAAGTTTAAAATATATTTTTGGGCAAAAAGAGTTAAACATGAGACAAAGAAGATGGATAGAAATCCTAAGTGATTACGACTGTGATATTCAATATCACGAAGGAAAGGCAAATGTAGTTGCAGATGCCTTAAGTCGTAAATATCATGAAAAGCAAAAGCGAGTTCGTGCTCTCAGATTAAATCTACAGTTAGATTTAATGGAACAAATAAAGAGTGTTCAGGAAACAGCAATCAAGGATGATGCTGAAGGAATGAAAAGACGAATAAAAGAATTAGAACAAAGAACTGATGGAATTTGGAGATTCCACAAAAGCAGAATTTGGGTACCTAAGCAGGGAGAATTAAGAGATAAGATTTTAGAAGAAGCTCATAAATCTAGGTATACTATGCACCCTGGAAACAATAAGATGTACCAAGATTTAAGAAAGAATTTCTGGTGGATAGGCATGAAGAAAGATATAGCTCGGTATGTTTCTAAGTGTCTTACTTGTTCAAAAGTAAAAGCTGAACACCAGAAACCTTCAGGTCTACTACAACAATTAGAAATGCCTGTATGGAAATGGGAACTCATAACAATGGATTTTGTTACTAAGTTACCCAAAACCAGAAAAGGTAATGACGCGATTTGGGTAATTGTGGATTGATTAACCAAATCTGCTCACTTTCTACCAATGAAAGAAACCTTTAGCATGGAAAGATTGGCAAAGTTATATGTAGATGAAGTCGTATCTCTACATGGAGTTCCACTTTCCATTGTATCAGATAGGGATAGTCGTTTTACTTCTCATTTCTGGAAAAGTTTTCAAGAAGCAATGGGAACTCGACTAAACCTAAGCACGACATATCATCCACAAACAGATGGGCAAAGTGAAAGGACGATCCAAACTCTAGAAGACATGCTCCGAGCATGTGTGATAGATTTTGGTGGGAATTGGGATGAGCACTTACCTCTGATCGAATTCTCCTATAACAATAGTTATCATTCAAGTATTGAAACTGCCCCATTTGAAGCACTGTATGGAAGAAAGTGCAGAACTCCAGTTTGTTGGGCAGAAATAGGAGAAAGTCAATTATCAGGTCCCGAGATAGTACAAGAAACTACTGATAAGATTACTCAAATCAAGGAAAGACTGAAGACGGCTAGAGATCGTCAAAAGAGTTATGCGGACAATAGATGCAAGCCGTTAGAATTCCAAGTCGGAGACAGAGTAATGTTGAAAGTTTCTCCTTGGAAAGGAGTAGTTAGATTCGGTAAGAAAGGAAAGCTAAGTCCCAGATACGTAGGACCATTTCTAGTGATCCAACGTATAGGACCAGTTGCTTATCGTTTACAACTACCAGAAGAGTTAGCTGGAGTACATGATGTATTTCATGTATCCAACCTCAAGAAATGCCTATCAGACTAATCACTGGTAGTACCTCTTCAAGATATAGAGGTAAACGAAAAGTTGAAATTCATAGAGAGACCTCTTCAAATAGAAGATAGAAAGGTAAAGTTTCTCAAACACAAACGACTAGTACTTGTCAAAGTCAAGTGGGATTCAAAAAGAGGAGCTGAATACACTTGGGAGCTGGAATCAGAAATGAAGCGAAAGTATCCTCATTTATTCCAGTAAATCTCGAGGACGAGATTTTTATTAAGGTGGGGAGAATGTAACAACTCTTATTAAAAAGTCCTAATTATTACTTTAATTGTCCATTAGGAAACCTTAATTGAGACACCCAAGTGATTCTGCACAAACCCTAAAATTTTCAGAATTTTCAGAATCAGGATTAGGGCCCCTAAAACTCAGGGGGGGTAAAACCCTAGTTACGATTATCTAAATAACTATCTGTCGAAATTGAATTTCACAAAACCGTCAAGTCAGCAAGGCTAGTTGAGAAGGTGGCTACCCTACGAAAATAGGTAAGCCGTCGCGTAGCGCGACGACTATAGGGGTGACCAGTCGCGCTACGCGACTGGGTCAAATTTTCAGTATAAATAGGGTTGTCTGGGACTTGATTCTGGGCACTGAAACGATGTAGAAACTCGAAATATACGCTGAGTTATCGTAGATTTACTATCAAAACACACACGGATCACTAATTGCTGCCGCAATACAGGGTAATAACTCGATCGCTGCTACGATTCAATGTCCGATCGATTAAACTATCCAATGGATGTTTAAGTGCTGCCCACATTAGGGTTTATGCTTTGTCATTCGTCGTTAAATCGATGGATGTTTAAGTATCGCACTTTGTCATTCGTTGTGAAGGTTTTAATCTCGTGAGTTATCGTAAATGCTGTATTAAGTTACTAACCGAATTGTGTGCCTGTTATTAAATTTAGGTTAAAAAGGCTAATCAGTAGGCTAGGCTCTGCTCAAATTAAATCTGCAATGTGAGTCATTCTCTTTTTATCAAATCTGTTTACAAAAAGTATGTTTCATTTCAAGATTATAATTACAGTGATTAAGTATATGTAGTCACCAAATTACAGCCGGTATGTGGGGTATTGTGCACATTACTGTTTTTATCACTTTAGGTGGGCGAACCTATTTAATGATACTCGTTACTATTGGGTGAACGGACTCAATAGTAATATGACCACAGTCACCGAAACAAGTCGATGACAAGTACTGTGGGTATTTGGTTGAAATAAACATTGTAATCTCTCTTAATACTGTGAATTATAACAAAAGAGTCATTTTAGCAAAATGAATGATTCACTCAGTATTTCCCGCTGACAAAACCTTTTTCAAACATGTTTCAGGTGATCTGTTGTGATTCAGGAAAAGTGCCGAGAAGCACTACCAGCTTAAGGAAGTGGCTCAATATAAAATAAGGAAACATGTTTTGTAAAAATAAAAGATTTCTTCGTGAAATCTCAAAATTGTAAATTACCGGGGTTTTATCCCTAATTATGAAATAAATAAATCGGGAAATATTTCAGTTTTAAAAGATCCTGATGAAAACTTCCGCTGTTGATTAAATATCACGGGATTTCTGTCCCGCGGCTCCTGAAACGGGTCAAACCGGGTCGGGGTTGAGAAGCTTTCTCAAACTCGAAATGAAAGGGAGTTGAGAAGTGGGGGTGACTTGCACTTGAATGTGGAAATGGGAGTTGAGAAGCTTTCTCAAACTCGAAATGAAAGGGAGAACCTTTCATCGCCCCATTTGGATGCTATCCAATTACACTTAAATGTGGGGGTGACTTGTATATATTGCAAACGCATGACCAAGTGGAGTACACAATGGTTATATGGAGTCAATTGAGTAGATTGGACTCGAATGCCAATTGGTTAGATTCAAAATCTAGTAAGATGTCGGTCATGACACACCAAAGGTATGGTGAAAATGTGTCTAGCCATGAATTGAGTTTCATGTCATTCTAAAGACAAGGTACATAACTGGATCCAGGTTGAGATCACGAGTTATAAGTCTTATGAATCGACTAAAAGGCAAAAGTGACTAGCAAGTCAAGAAACACGTTAGAACAACTGATCTCAATTTAAATTGTCGTTGGTGACTCAGCGAAGTCAAAGATAATTATGGATCCAACAACCAGTGGGTTGATAAGAGATCAGGTTGTGGAATGGGACTAAAGCCATGGAAAAAGGGACATGAGGGAAACCTAACCTAGTTGACTGGAGATCCCAAGATCTAGGTTCAATAGGCCAACTTAATCATGAACCGAAGGGTAGTCACTGTGGGGGCGTAGCTAATATATATGTTCATATATAACCTAGTTTATATGTTTCATATATCCCCCTAAAACTATAAAAGGGTGTTTAAATACGTCCTAGTCCATTCCTATAATATTCAGTGACATTGTTGTGAGGTTAAGCACAATATGTGGTTTTATGATTTGTGTAAATCATAGTAAACCATAATGCTTTTAATGATTTAAAGGGAAATCACCTATGTTGGAGAGAAGTGTGGTCGCTTCGAATGGAATTAGGGCATAATTCCTAGAGCTCCCGCAGAACCAGGAAAGTGCTCCATGACCATTATAGGACACGATAGTGAGGGGATGGCCCGGCTAGGGAAAGTATTGTGTGAATGTATATTGTCGTTTACACAAATGGGGGGTTGTTCAAGGACATCACGTCTACAAAACCCTAGTAGACTAATTATGCTTCACAAAGGAAGGTTCAAAGGCAAAACCTACCTATCCTGCAATACTCAACTGTCGAGTTTTCATCGGGGAATTTTGTGTGTTTTAATCGATCTCCATTCATGTGGGGGATTGCTGAAAATTTTAGTGAAAATGAGTTTTTCACTAAATATTTTGGACATCAATAATATTTATATATGTGTTGTATAAATAATTATTTATGGTTTGTGTTCAAACTATGTCCAAATAGAGCTAAGACGAATGAGATATCGAAGCTTGAAGTTGTATGTTTGGAACAAACAAAGATGAATAAAATGGATTAGTTTTGTCAACTTGTCCCACATAGGTGGGATGACAAAACTTAAAGTGGTTTATAAGGAGGAGCACTCCTTGTAATTGTTTCCTTAAAGGCAAACACTAGTGGGGACCAAAGGGTGTGTCGCACCCGCACATATGCGCGCGAGTATGGATGGCGCATAACCAGGTGGCGTCCTGGTATGCGTAGTAGCATCCGTGTGGCGCGCAAGTATAGATGGCGCATGACCAGGTGGCGTCCTGGTATGCGCAATGGCATATGTGTGGCACGCGGCTCCATATGGCCTGGCGTAAGGTCCATGTAGTGTGTTGCATGGGTTTGCGGATCAGTTATGGCACGCGCGCAGGTTACAGTAGTAACTAGGAGCACTGGTCGGCACACCATGCGCATGAACGGGTTCCATACAATGTGGCGCACAGACTGAAGAGCCACTTCAGGCGTGCGTACATGTCTGCAACGGTAACAGAGCAATTGGCAGGACCTGGTCAAAGTTAGCTGTTACAACCCGTTTAATGCGTGTCATGATGTATATGACCGTTTTTGACTAACCACTTAAGTCCATTTAATTTGAGATTAATGTCATATTCATTATCTTGTTTATTACAAGATTAATGTTATAATTATGACAAGATTAATGTCTATTTTATTACTAGTTTTAATTAGATTAAAACTATGGGTGTATAAATATGAACTTGGTGGTTCATACTAGAGACACAAGAAAATAGACATTCTCTTTAGTCTCGATGTTTCAATGAGAGGAGTACTCTCAATTTTACACAACTTCACATTGTTCCAATTTTTATGAACACCAATTTATACCCGGTGTAATCTCGGACGCGAGTGCCATCTCCGGCAGTACACATACTGTTCCGGTTGTTGTACCCTGGGAGACAGACCGTCTGAGAGGAGGTGCGGAATCTGTTTTAAGGGAAGCGTGTTGAACACGTGCCTCAACCAAAAACCGTCAACAATTTTGCTTGTCTTGCAGCGGAGTTTCGATCTCGTAGATGCGGTTGAAGTTTTCAAAGACATTGGCTTTGAATCAAGATTGGTACAATTTAGTTGTATTTTATATTCGTTTATTTAGTTTTTGTAACCGGTATTGTACTAATCGAATTTCCCACAAATAACGAGAGTCTCGTTATTATTTATTATTTATTTTGTAATATATTTTAATAAAAGTGAACCTAGTTCCTACAATGTTAAATGAAGCGACATCGGTTCGGTTCAATGAAAAAATCAATCGTATTAATAATAATAATAATAATAATAATAATAAGGAAAGACTGTATTATAAAATCCAAACTATGGCACACTGTCGAATAATATGTCATATTTACAGTTTAACCAATGGTGCTCCCAACTTTCATTTTTATTGCCAAGAGCAATCCTAGTAGCATAATCATCATAGATTCACACTCTTGATTTCACTTGTGCGTTTCTCCATTTCATTCATATTAACTATTGTGAGAGAAATTGAGTGAAAATCATGGCCTAATCAATGCTTGGGATTGGTACATAACTTTTTTCCACCAAGGAATCCAACTTCCCGGGCTTACCTCCAGGGGCCGACCTAAGTGTGTGCCTTGGTGGGCGGGCGTACCCCTTGAGAAAAAAAAAAAAAAAAAACTTAGTGTATTTTTTAGGCAAAAAAAACCCGACCACGCCCATTGAAAATATGCTTGAACCACTCATCAACACCCTCGACAAATAATTCATTGGTCCGCCATAGCCTCTAGTCTGGGTTCTTTTGAGACTTGGCACTTGATCCGTCCATATATATTTGTGTGTGTCAGGGTGTGTATTTCTCGTGAGCCAAAGGAATGTTAGATTCCACTTTTCTTAGGATAATATACTAATAATGTTCAAGTAGAAGTTATTAATAAGAATGACTCTGTGGCCCAATGGATAAGGCGCTGGTCTACGAAACCAGAGATTCTGGGTTCGATCCCCAGCAGAGTCGGTTTTTATTTGCCGGTTTGAAATTTAAATTTGTTGCACACTTTCTTTTTACTTGCATCTCTTAGAATATTGTACATAAATCCATAAACAAGGAAATTGTTACAAATAAATGAATCATAAATTGCCTGATACATTAATAAGTGGTCCAATAGTCATCAAGAACAGCAAGTGCTTATATTTCTAATGAGGCCGGTTATTGTACAATAGGGCTTAACGTACGCTGCGTACGAGATTATTTTTCAACGTGCGAGTTTTTGCTTCAACATGCGATTTCTGATATAATACAACATGCGAAATTGTTTACCACAACATGCGATTTCTTCATATACACAAACATGCGACTTTGCAGCTTTTTGTATACACTAACATGCGATTTCTTAATATACCACAACATGCGATTTTCATTTTTTAGTAACATAACGTGCGATTTTGCCATCGCGTACGCAACGTACGTTAAGGCATTTTGTACGATACACTTTTTCTATTTCTAATAATCTAACAAGTTTAGACCTTTGAATCTTTTTGTTAAGATTTGATCCACTTCTCTATAGTCAACTCCAAATTCAACCAAAACCTCAAGATTTGACCCACTTCTCTGTATTAAACAGAATCCCATTACACATATACTAACAGAAAGACCTAAAGTTCAATCATTGCAGTGATCTTTTGTGGATATATTTACCTATGAAATCAATTATTAGACGCCCGCCCGTCGGAGAACCTGCCAAAAAGTTTATGAAAATAGGTCATCCCATAAGGAGGAAAGACCGGGTCGAACACAGCAGATACAGCCCCTGTGTCGGAAATCGGGTCACCAAAGTTGTAGATTGCTGGAAACTCGCAACAACTTGATTGTTGATCATTATAAACATTTGATGATGAAAACAGAGTATGGACTTTTAACACACCCCTGGAGTGGCTCCACATGAATGTCAAGGTTGCTTACACTTCAACTTTTCAATTTCAATTGTTTAATTAGATCCAAACACTATATAAAATGTAACACATCAACTATATTAACAACTTTTCATTACACATCCCTAACAAACTTGGACACAAAAAAAAAATCCAAATATTGAAAAAGAAAAAATAGTTCATTAAATAAGAAAATTGTTTCAAGTTGGTGAATCATTAATTTCCTGACACATTATCTATGGGAACCGGAAACGGTCCTACAAGCTTCGGTGAGGGGTATCTTGGGTGCGCTTACAGCGCCATCTTGAATGTGACTAGCTACCCATTTGTTAGCTGCTTCGGTATGATGTATTCCATCCCAACTAATATACTCTAACGGGTTGGCGCAAGCTTTAAAAATGCTCCCATCTTTCCGTAGACATTTCCCTAAAGGATCCGTGAAGCCTGCAAAAAGATTAGCATTTGAGTAGATCAATAGGCGCCAAAAATCTTAACCGTTGGCAAAAGATGCATTTGACAATTTTGCCCCTGAAAAACCAAAGTATGTTGAAGTGAAAATCAAAATAGTTGCTTACCATGCTTGCCTGCTTCACTAATGAGAGAATATTTGACGGAATAAACGTCAACGTACACCAATGATGATTCTTGAAGTCGTGTTCCCAGTGTTAATACTCTATCTTTGAGTTGTTTATTGAATTCTTGTGCTACTTTGTTGTATGAATCCACACACCCGATTTTGTCTACGTTTTCTGGAGCTGGCGGATAACTTTTTACCAATAAAGGCAGGCATCCAATCGGGCCCGTATTATGAATCCAAAATGTTCTTGCTCCTCCTTGATAAAGTTTCTGTAAAGAAATATCATCGAGTCTGACCAGTCCATTTTGTTTAAAAGAAACATTAATAAACCCAAAAAAACATCCAAATTGACTAAAACCATGATGTAAAGGTTAGCTGGATGTAGGTCTGCAAATGAACCGAACGTTCCGAGAACAATTCATGAACTGTTCGGCGGGAAGTTTGTTGAACGAACATGAATAGAGGTCGCAGTCGTTCATTTATGTTCGTGAACGTCCGGTAACGTGTTCGTTTATGTTCGCTTGTGTTCGATAGTGCATTGGTGTTTTTAGTTTGTATATTTTATTTAATTACTTGAAAATTCCCAAAAATAAAATATTTAACAAGTGTCAGTTTATCATATATTTTGTTCATGAACGCTTGTTTGTCTTCGTTTGTTTCCATTTGTGTTCATGAACATTAGTTTGTGTTCATGAACGTTCGTTTCCTAAAATTAACAAACGAACACAAATGAACATGAACGTAAAATCTCGTTTAGTAAGTGTTCATGAACAGTTCGTGAACACATATATTCCTTAACAAACGAACACGTGTTCGTTCGGTTCGTTTGCAACCCTATCTGTATAGGTTGAAAATGAAATACCTCAACAGTCGAAGACAACACATTAATTATGTCGGGAATATATTTGATCACTTCATCTTCTTTCATTGATGTAAGCCCCGCATGAAGATCATTTTGTCCTATGTCAAATGTGTAAAGGGCCCTAGGATAATCCTCAGGTCTTGGAAGACGGTCTTTAACTTCACTATTTTTTTCTGACCCGAAAAGGACCCACGTAAAATTCAAGAATAAACATCAGTTGGTCCCACATTCGACCAAAAATTATAAAAATTGGGTCTACCTTCAAGGTACAAATCAGAAGATCGCCTTTTGAATTGTTCAAACTGTGACAGCTGTACATCGAGAGTGAGAGGGTTAAACGTCTTGTTTAGCATCAAAGCATCGGCAGGCTGAATGGTTGCCCCACTTGCAGCGAAATTAGCACCGTGTCGGAAATTTGTCCCGATAGAATCCACATATGCACTTAGATATGGTAAACCTAACTTTTCAGCTGCAGGCATTGGTTCAGAAATTTAAAAGACATACAACAAATATATCAACTTAAAAGGAGTGAGGCTCAAACTGGGAGAAACTCGAAAGTCGCCCAAAGTGTCTTTTATAATGCATAAAACCTCCGAAATCACTTTATTCAACATATTACATTATACATAAAAATTAGAAAGATTTGACAAAGGGTGTTCCGTATCAATCAAAGCGATGCTGAAAAATTACTAGTTTTGACCATAGTTATCAAATGCGCTAGGCGCATAGGCCTCGCCTGTCGCCTAGGCGAGAAGCGCAAAAAATGTGCGGGCCTAAGAAAAATAAAGCGCAAGCAAATAAAAACATTAAAAAATAATATTATGTATTGAAAAAAACACTTTCTTAAAATTCCTAAAGTATTCAAATACCATAATCCTTATAATAAAACCAAAATCATTATGAATCACCAAAATATCCCAAAACCAAATTGTTCAAACTTGAAAACAAATAAAGTTCAAAAAGTAAATTAAATCATAAATAATTTATATGAAGCAACGAGAATGGTTGAATATACTGCATAATCCTCATAAGGTCAAAATATACTTGTAGTATTGCATGTTTTTTCCGGAAAAAAAAGAGCAGAAGATTATGAACGTTGTTTTATCATATTAGGTTCTTATTTGAGTAACAAGATATGATATCTCTAACTTTTTTAAATTTCAAATATATTTTTTAAAGATGTATAAGACTTGATTTGATTGAGATATGATTTCCAAAAAATAGATAAATACCTACAAATATCATCTGGTATATGTGTATAAGAGATGGGATTTCAAAAAAAAAAATCACGGGGCTTTTTTTACCTAGGAGGGAAAAGCGCATACAGGTCGACTCGCCCAGAAATATCGCCTAGGCGGGAAAAGCGACACTTTTGATAACTCTGGTTTTGACCCATTAGTCAACCAGCATCATAAAGACGAAACTTACTTGTGTTTTCTTATACTAAACTACACGGATGGTCCCTATGGTTTACCAAAATTTTGGATTTAGGCCCCAACTTTCCAAAAGTACACGGATGGTCCCTATGGTTTGCACTTTGTAACGCAATTAGTCCCCAACTTTTGCCAAAAGTACATGGATAGTCACTGTGGTTTGCACTTTGTAACACATTTAGTCCCTAACTTGGACCTCCTGAAATCTTTAGATTTGTTAGCCGGGGACTAAATGCGTTACAATGTGCAACCACAAGGACCATCCGTGTACTTTACTCATTTTTTATTAACTTCAACAAGTTCAAGCCTTCAAATTTGATTCACTTCTTTGAAGTGAACAAAAGATTCAACCATGACTCAAAGGCTTTTTCGACCCAACTCATTAAATTTTCCCAAGATTCGGCTCATGTCTATGCATTTAAGGCGAAAAAGATTCGACCTTTCGAGTTAGTTCCGAGATCACAAACTTACAATCAGTTCACTTAAACAAGATTCACAATTCACAGTCATCAGAAACAGTAGACCAACTTATATCTCTAATAATCTAATAAACACCAACAAGTTTAGATCTTTTAATCTTTTTGTTAAAATTTGATCACTTATCTAAAGTCACCTCCAAATTCAACCAAAAACATCAAGATTTGAATCTTTTGTGGATGAATTTACCTATGAAATCAATGATTAGACGCCCATCAGAGTACCTGCCAAAAGGTTTATGAAAATAGGTCATCCCATAAGGAGAAAAGACTGGACCAAATACAGCAGATACAGCCCCTGTGTCTGAATTTGAGTCACCAAAGTTGTAGATTGCTGGAAACTCACAACAACTTAATTGCTGTTGACTATAAAGATTTGTTATTCCCCTTTCTTTGAGCACCATGAAAATAGAGTATGTAGCAATTAAAAGAGCTATAATTGCCACCATTAAACCTCCTCCTCTGCTTAGATTGGTGACCCTCTGTCTCCAGTCCATTGTTGGAGTTTGTTGATGATGATTCTTGGTTATAATTAACTGAAATTTTCACTTGGGACTTTTAACAAACATCTGGTGTGCATTCACACGAATGTCAAGATTGCTTCAACTTTAATTGTTGTATTGATGGGTTGTTTGATTGATTGATTAGGATCCCTCACCGGCTCAATTTTGTTTCTTTGTAGAATTTAATAGAAACAAGGCGATTTGGCCTAGAGAATTTTGATATTTTAAGTGAATTTCTTGTCATTTAGATCCAAACAAGGTTGCAAAATAAAGCGACATATATAAATACTAAATGTTACCCATCGGATAAGCATTTGATACTTGGTACCGGAATCAAACCAGTATCGGTATGGAATTTTTCTTACCGAATTATTTTCGATATCCACTTTTTAACGATTTCAGTACTTATACGGCACGATACCGGTATTTTTACCGATTTTTACCTTCAAATACCGGTACCGATACTGTACCGAACACTTTCAGTTCGAGTACACAATTTTGACAATTTTCGGTACTGGTACCGAGCTCATCACTACTGATCAACCGTATGAACAAACTAATGATTTTAGAAGTTTTATTTGATCCGTTTGTGTTGATAGACAATGACAGCTTTTATCCACCGAATTGTATGAACTTTTTTAGTATGACACGAAACTAACATAAAATTCACGAAACTAACTTTTTTCAGGAACTCATGAATTTGTTTTTGGTTGCTCGGGTCGAGACTTCCCAGGAGGTCACCCATCCTATTACTACTTTTGCGTTAACACGTTTAGCTGTGAAGTTTTCATGTGCTCCACAACCAATACACCCAAAACGTGTCAGTGATTTAAGAGGTTGTGCACGTCTTATGAACCAACAAATATATCAGTATCAATACGCCCAAAACACGATGTGAGATTTCTCTAAGGTGTTACATTGGTCCATATTAATCTTCTCAGTATCGTTACACACATATATCAACTAGAAGGGCCATGTAATTTTTAAGCAAAAATCTCGATTCCTTTCCCCCGGTCCCAACTAAAAATTTAGTTAAGCTCCCCGATTGGCCCTCAACAAAAAAATTTATTGGATCCGTCACTGATTATTATAACCCTTTAATCCCTATGGTTGATAATTGTTTAATCACTTGATGGTATTTGTAATTGCTGCTCTTAAATTTGAAATAAAAATTGTTGTATGTTCACTCTTCAACTGCAAAATATATCCTAAAGTGAATAAAATTCCATTAAATCATTTCATGCAACTAATTTCTCAGATTAGTATAATCACCATCACCAGATAACAACCACCCTTTGGGAATTACATATAACCTTCAAGAACCACTCGAAATCATCGGATTCTTGTTGCTTACAACTTACAAGTTCAAGACTCCAAGATGCAAATATAACCCAAAGAGGCGCGATCGCAGAGATTAAGTGCAGGTCAGAATAAAAAGTGCACAACCATGTGAATCTACAGAAGCCGAGAGCGAATGCTGTAGGGACCCGTGATCTTTCGCGCTCCAGACCTCTTTGTATGAACATGACCCGAAGTTTATAGTCGGAAACGCCTTTGAAAGACTCGATACAGTCGTGGAAATAACCGTTCTTGCGGAATTCAGATTAAAAAAAGCAAGATACACCTCTCCTGAATCATTAACATATACAAAAGATCAGTCAAGTCAATAAGTCAAAGCTTATTCGAGTGATTTCACTTCCGAAATTATTGTTTTGGCCTTTATGTTGCATAAAACTAGAGATGACAATTTCGACCCATGGGTAACGAGTAATTATATAAAATTAATTAGATAATACAGCTTTTGTAATAAACCTTCTATATATTTATTCAAAATCCTCTATAAGTATATAAATGATATAAATTTTGTAATTCTAATTAACACACACGTTATTTACAAAAATAATTAACATTTTTAAACAAAATGTGTTTCGGGTCAACCCAACATGTCCTCAAAGCTTATTCATTTTGATTTGTGACTCGCGCAAAAATACAGTCTAAAGCTTACCTTTCTTTCCGGTTGCGATCCACGAACGAATGCCTCCGGGAGCAGTATTGGCTTTCATTACTTTGATAGAAGCACAGGAACCGGAATAACTATTCATGAGCGTTCCGTTATTGCTCAGCTCCCACATCTGAATACAAAAGAGTTTAACAAACACGTTGTGTCCACCAAAAACACTTCTTATCAATAAACACTAGTGTGTTACATATGATTACAAAATCATAGTATTTTGATAATAAGCTAAGGAGTAAAGTACACAGATGGTCCCTGTGGGTTACAAAAACTTTTGATTTGGTCCCTACCTTTCCAAAAGTACACGGATGGTCTCTGTGATTTAGCCCCTAGAAACCTTTAGATTTGTTGGCTGGGGACTAAATGTGTTACAACGTGCAAACCATAGGGACCATCCGTGTACTTTTGGAAAGCTAGGGACCAAATCTAAAATTTTGGTAAACCACAGGGACCATCCGTGTACTTTACTCTAAGCTAAGTTTCTGAGTAACAGTTTAGGAGGTTGTATGCATTGAAAATACACTTCGGCTGTCTGTCAACCAATTGCCCAACTTCCGTTTACATGTTTCGTTATTCTACTATCTGACCCGTTAAGAGATGAAACATATACCTAAGCGACACATTTATAAGTTAATGGGTCGAATTGTCGTACAAAAAGTTATAAACAATTACACATACCTGGTTGGCATCCAGTCTACAAGGCGAAAATGATGCCCTCTTATGCTCCTTTGACGTACGCTTACGTTTGGACGATGTATCAAAACAAAACCCTTCTCTATTACTTGCATGTAAGTGAAGTTTACCTCTATATTTTTCACTATACTCGACGTCTTCATCCCTAACATAAAATTAAAAAAAAAACACATAAAAGTAAACAACCAAACATAAAATGATAAAATTATTGATTTTTACATGAAAACATTAAAGAGTTTTAGAAAATTACGATTGCAAAGACGCTTCTGTCTTGTATAGACAAAAAGGTTCGTCCCTTTTGCTTCTTGAACCCCATCTCCAACAAATTTGTTCAAGATTTTCTTCAACCGTTTGCGAAAACCAACCTTTAGCCTCGGGAACGTGACAACTGGACAGCCCAACGACAAGTTTTTCCGACACACCCATATGATGTGGACTTCGTGTTCGAATGTTAGGACCTGGCTTCGAGAATGGGAATTCATGTGTACTTGTAATATAAGGAAACTGTAAAAGAACAAAAAATAAGATTGTTAAACCATAATTGACTTTTGCGAGTCAAATGATCTATATACCAATTATGAAAGTGACAAGAAATATAATATCTATTACAAAGGTGATACAATATTTAAATAATAAAAATGGTATTAGTATTATATATAATAAATAAGCATGCCTCCTTGTTGTTTGAGCTAAAAGAGTTGATTTCCAAAAGAATTGGATTCGTGATGAGTCCATATGTTGTATCGTCGAGCTTCCTCATATCTCCTCCAAACATTAAAGGAGACCGGGCCATTGACCATAAAGTCATCTGTAAAATGTCGAAAAAGTCAACAAAAACTAAAATGCAAGAATGATTAACGAAATTGATTCAAGCGTCTTAAGAGAACGCCCAAAATGGACCTACCTGTGTCTTTTGCTC
Organism: Helianthus tuberosus; assembly: GCA_030545235.1. Taxonomy (NCBI): domain Eukaryota; kingdom Viridiplantae; phylum Streptophyta; class Magnoliopsida; order Asterales; family Asteraceae; genus Helianthus; species Helianthus tuberosus. The sequence goes on along the minus strand of CM060396.1, from coordinate 2,714,389 downwards.
GTCTAGCGAAAGTCCCGAAGTCCTGTGTGGACCAACATTGGCTCCTATAAATATTACATAAATTAAATTAGTATATAAACTGATTAGAGTCAATATCCATATCTTGTAAATCAAGAAACAAATTTTGAATTGAAGTTTAAGATTGTGGGCATGCTTGAACAAATGGTCAAATTGAGAACGAAAACTCACCGGGATCCGTGAGCCATCCGAGCGGAAGCATATCCAAATCGGGCCATGATTTCCCCAACAAACCGTTGTCGCCTATCATACTGGCGGCTGCAAAATCTCTGAATACAACGAGATTTTTAAAATTAAATGAAAATGAGAAATGATAAATCCTCCAAATTAGGCATATAATTAAAAACATAAAGCATAAAGCATTTCTCATTGAAATAACAAAGTTTGACCTTTGAAGTCAACCCATGTAATGAACAACGCTGAATTCATCCTAATTTCTACAATAAATCTCTAGAGAGAAATTAGCACTATTAAGTTTCATAACAAGTCCCAGAAACACAAAAGTGGTGATACGCTTACGCTTAATATTATTGACCACAAAAAGTCAACATATACATACCTTGCAACATCAAAATGGGTTGCAACATCTCCCCAATTATCCCAGTCATCACCGGTCACTCTATACATATTAACAAGCGGCGCAACTTTCTTTGCCATGGTTGGTGTGGCACTAGTTCCCGGTGATAGCGAATAAAGAATTGTACGGTTTAACCCCTTCAAGATCTACATTTTTTTATTTGTTAAAACCTATATACAAACAAGAAAGGTATAATTAAATTATTGTGTGATAAATATGCATACCCCTGACACAGTAGTTATCTCATCTAGTTGAAAATCGTCTCCAAACACGCAATCGTGTTTCACTGTTACACACATAGAATGGCTAACATTAGGTGGCAGTTAATCTATATGTCCATAAATGGTAAATAAAAAGGTTAAGACCATTTACATTACTTAAAAGAGTATTATTGTTGAAAATTTAATGTAATATAGAGGAAAAATTACCAAAATCTACATCCCATTCGGCATATTGATGATAAAGAGACCTTAAAAACGCTCTACCGGCTCCTAATGTAGTGTCGACACTCATGAAACCGTTTTTCATCCACGCACAAGCTCTTTCTTTCATTCCTATGTCTTTTGCATGCCATATCTTTCCTGATTCCACGTAAGCTTTCCCCTATTTATAAAATTTATTCACAGTTATATTTAAAATATACTTAAAATTTGCTTCCATAATTTTATCTCCAACAAATCAAATGGTATCATCCATAATGTAGAGCTTAAGATTTTGGGGAATAATACCGTTGTAACGTCTAAGATTGGTGTGTTTGCATTGACCGCTTGTGTACTTATGCCTCTCATAACATGAAACCCGAACTTCAAACCCATGTCATGAACTTTCTTGGCTACTTCCGAGAACCCTTTTCCGCCTTTCGATGAAGGCCACCTACCAGGGTCGGGAATCACCCGCCCCCATTCATCAATCACATCATACCCAAGGGAGTCAACGTAAGCACCCGGGACTAACTTTCTATACCAAAGGTAATCCACCACCGCATACTAAATCATCAAGAAATCACAAAAATAAAAAAGTTTCAATTTTTATGAGCTAGAGGTATGATTTTAACAAAATGAAGAAATCACAAAGAAAATGTTTTAACAATGATTTTCAATAAGATTGGTTAATTCTTTAAATTGTAAATTAAGATCAAGAATATGGTTTTGGAGATGTGTTTGACTATTAATCAAATACCTAAAATACCATTTAGTAACAGCAAAATACTGAACCATATGCTAACATCATCCACCTTTTTTGATGATGACAATGGTCAAATAGACAATTCTAACTTAAGAACTTTACAAAAATGGAACTTTTATTATTATTTTTATGGGCCAAAGGGATTAAGGGAGTAGTGATTAAGACCTCATAGCCATGAGCATGTAATCTCTGTGAAATAAGTTGAGCATTTTGAAGGAATTCTTCTTCAGAAATGGTCCAACAAAAGGAATCATAGGAATTCCAACCGCGCGGCGGTAAACCGGCATGATTTTCTGATAAAACCCTGAAATAAAAAAAAATATTATTATACATAATCTTGTCACAATTTGAAATGCTTAACACACAAAGACAAGAAAAAAAACATTGCATTAAACCAAAGTTGTGGTATTAACTTTGACTTCATGCAGTTGTTTATCAACAACAAATCAGAAGTATTGAATACATTCTGGTTATGCATTACAGAACACAAGATATAATAATAGAATCAACAAATTAAAGATTATGTTTTAGCTTCTTCATGGTCACAACACAAATGATCTTCTTGCAGATTTAAAAGAATGCTTTTTGACTTTTGAAAGTCAAAATCAACTCTCATTACTAGCAATAGTAACTTATTAACAGAAAAAAATAAGGGGGGGCGGGGGGCGGGGAACAGAGACAAATAATAAAATCATCTTCACACTATCTTCAAACCCAAAGACAAACAAATTTCACTCCTCAGTTTCAACAACTAGAGCTCATCTTTATCTTAAACTTCCAACACAATATCTTTTTATAAAAACATTTAAAAGCCAAAAGTAGTGATTTTTATAAAAACAGCGACATTATTCAGCTGAACCCAGATCACACAACCCATATCAATCAAATTAAAGAACTAGAATAAATAGTTAAACACTCCACATTTTATAAACTAACTTTGACTTATAAAAGTCAACGCTGGTGGATTTCATAAAAGCCTCTAAACTATCATTCAAACTAAACAAATCAAATAAACATAAAGGGTTTTAGCAAACCCATGAAAATCAACCAAAGTTAAGAACTTGAACAACATGAACTGGAAAAAGAAGGCACCTTTTATAAAAAAAAATTAATACTTTTTGACTTTTGAAAGTCAAAATCAACTCTCATTACTAGCAAACAGTAACAAAAAAAAGGGAAAACAGAGACAAATAACAAAATCATCTTCACACTATCTTCAAACCCAAAAACAAACAACTTTTGAGTCCTCAATTTCAACAACTAGAGCTCATCTTGATCTTTAAATTCCAACACAACATCTTTTTATAAAAAAAAAAAACCAATTAAAAGCCAAAAGTAGTGATTTTTATAAAAACAGCAACATTATTCAGCTGAACCCAGATCACACAAACCATATCAATCAAATTAAAGAACTAGAATAAACACTCCACATTCTATAAACCAACTTTGACTTATAAAAGTCAACGCTTTCATAAAAACATCTAAACTACCATTCAAGCTAATCAAATCAAAACAAACCCATGAAAAATAATGAAATTCTAATTCTATTTTACAATCTTTATCAAATAAACATAAAGGGTTTTAGCAAACCCATGAAAATCAATCAACATGAAGTGGAAAAAGAAGGCACCTTTTATAGGAAACAACGAAAAGGATGAAGAGGAAGAAGAAGATAAGGTTATTATTCATGGTGTTTGACCATTGAATTAATGAAAAGATGTTGTATTTATAGTGTGGTGATGGTTGAAAGATTATGATGGTTAATGATAGAGATGAGGTATGATGGATTAATGAAACGACGTCGTGGGATAGGTGGAGAATTAACCGGCGTGATGGGGCGGTTGGTTGAAGATATTTTCGTCGGGTTTTGTTCGGCGTGTTTTTAACATCTCCGGTCAGGAGTCATTGTCAGTGGCGTCGGTGAAAGATATTGAGTGTTCCTCAGTGTTTTAATACTTTAATTCTTTTCATTATTGTACTGTTTTTTTTTTAATATTTTAGTAAAACTTATTAAATAATATCATCCTTATTAATATTTGCTTTGGAGTAAATTACGATTTTTGCCCATGTGGTTATATCATTTTTACTTTTTTAGCCCAGAATCTTTTTTTTAACATCTGAGCCTCCAACGTCATTTTTCTAACCTTTTTTGCACCTAACGTCTTTTTTTTGTAACATTTTTGGCCCCTAACATTTAATGGATGAGGTTAGTGTTAGGGGCCAAAAGGGTTAAAAAAAATTCAGAAAACACGTTGGTGGCTCAGATGTTAAAAATTCTTTTTTTTGGCTAAAAAGGTAAAAGTGATATAACCACAGAGGCCAAAATCGTAATTTACTCTTTGCTTTGCTATAGCGATTGCATCAAAACCGATCAAGTTTATATCAGTCGCAACATGTAAATATTAGCTTATTTTGTTAACTAAATATTAGTTTACTAGGTTATAATCTCGTGTATTACACAAGTTAAGTAATGAAAATTGTTTATTTGTATAGCACAATAAAACAAGTAGATATACATGATAGTCATTTCGCAAGATTACAAATAACAACAAAATATTTTTAATTGTAGTAAAATATATGTTAATAATAACAAAATATTTTCATGGTTATTTATATAATATAATATCTTCACAGTTATCTATATAATATTTTTAACTGTTTATCCATAAATTATTTTAAATACAAAATATTAGGTAACATGAGAAATTGCCATGTGACATTTGTTTAAATTTTGTATTATAAGTTAGGTTAGATGTTACTGACTACTCATTGAGATGTAACATTTTGTCGGATAAATACTAGCCTCTGTTATGAAATTGGAACCAACATTAATAGTGAAAAATATCCGGGGCACCATGTGAATGACACTTCTAGCTTTCATTTTATACCACCTCAATACTCGTCTCAGATATTTCAAGTTTGTGTTATAGGTACAATAAAGATTTAGATAATAATTAAAATCTAACTGGTTCGCTTCGGTTACTTATTATCGTTTTTAAATGTACACAATTTTGTTCCATACGCAAGCATTTATTGATATAGAAAACAAAAAGAAAGTTAACGTTTCATACAAACAAAGTTTGCTCCTCTCATAATTGGAAATATTCCAAAAAACCAAATGCTTGTTCCAAACACAACTCCAAAATTAAAACCGTTTATACTCGATGCCAAATTCTCATCCACAATCCCATGCCATCACATTTTTACGTAAAATAGTATACATTAATTAAACGAATCAAAATCAAATACTCGAGATTTCAAATTTGAATCTGCATTTGAATTTTCGAATCTATATCAAATTAGGTTGATTTGGTACGGACTAGTAAAAGGATAGCCTAAAAACGTCTTTCCCGTCTTCTAAATGATATGTAAATTTGATTCACGTATATGTCTTTTTAGATTTGTTTATCCAAGAAAAGAAACATTTTTCATCTCTTGATATAAAAGACACGCTTCAACTATATATATAAAACTATTCATATTAATCTTATTTTATTTTTACTTTCATTATTTACTCTTTAAGTTTTAGTGAATTAGTGTGTTATGTGCTTCCAATATGGTCAATACCTTGCAACCACGTTCACATCATGTATTTCAACAATGTTCTGCATGTTGTCACTATGTTAGGAGCAGGGGCAGATTTAGAGGGGTTTACCGGGTTCCCAGGAACCCAGTCGATTTAGAAAAAAACGTTTTTTTGTAGTGTAAACCTTGTATGATTTGGAAAGGAACGTTTTTTTGTAGTGTAAACCTTGTATGATTTGGAAAAAGGAACCCAGTGAAAAAACTGGCTGGATCCGCCACTGGTTAGGAGTATATTAAATTTGCTTCTTTATCTTTCATGTTAGTGGGCTAGTAGTTTATTTTTTGCATTTGTGTTCCGTTAGCTTAAGCCTATAAAAGGCATTATGTGTTTCACTACTGGATATGATGAAATGAATACGAATTAAGTATTTTTTTAAAATCTTTAAGTTCTCTCAAGTTTCTTATTTATTTTCTTTAGATCAATTGGATTATGATTCGATTCGGTTCGTATCATAGTGGATTACGGTTAGCGCTTTTACTTTTACATGAATAAGGCCCAGTCAACAAACCGGACCTTCAGAATCTGGACCCTTTTATCTAGAGGTGTAAAGTACTGATTTGGGCTAGCCAAACCGGTTGATAATCTGACCCAATTCATCAAGAAAACCAGGTTGGGCCAAACTGGCCTGGACCCGACCCAACTACCAGTTTGTAGTCTCACTCCTTGAAATCAGTTTGGGCCCGCCAAACCGGTTGATAACCCGACCCAATTCATCAAGAGGACCGGTTTGGGTCAAACCTGTCTGGGCCTGACCCAACCACCAGTTTCTAATCTCGTTCTCTGAAATTGGCTTGGACCCAACCGGGTTTGAAAAACATGTAAAAAACCAACTTTTTGTCTCAAACCAGTTTGAACCTAACTCCAATCAATTTGACAGGTTCAAACATTTTTCCTCCTAAAAAGGTGTATAACCAACTTTTTTCAAACCAATTTCTATTTTTTGTTTATTAACCGGGTTCAATTTATAACCCAAACTGGTTATATAAAAAAAAAACAGATTTGTACATCTCTTTTTGTCTATCTTTAATTTCCAATGGATGAATGCATTACAGCTAGGGTGTAAACGAGCCGAGCGAAGCCCGAGCCTAGCCAGGCTCGACGCCTAGTCGAGCTTGGCTCGGTTCAAGCTTAAGCTCAAACTAGCGAAAAGCTCGTCTCGAGTAAAACTCAAAGATTGAGCTCGGCTTGAGCTATTTTGAGGACAACCTCAAACTAGCGAAAAGCTCGTCTCGAGTTCGTTTCAATATCGCTTAAACGAGCCAAAGCTCGGGTCGCGAGTAAAACTCAAAGCTTGAGCTCAGCTTTAGCTATTTTGAGAACAACCTCAAACTAGCTAAAAGCTCGTCTCGAGCTCGTTTAAATATCACTTAAACGAGCCAAAGCTCAGCTCCCCAACGTTATTAACGTTATTATTATATCAACCTAAACAAGCTTTGTATTTCAGGCTTGAGTTTAAGCTCAGACTTGTTAAGACTCAACCTGTTCAAGCTATTAACCGCGTTATTTGAGTAGTTCTCGACCATTTGAGCCCCGCTTGCGGTTTGCTCATATAATGTAATATATGTGTGGGCGCTCGGGGGGGCAAAAGCAAAAGTGCACTAATTTTTAACGTTATTTTACTAATTTCGTGAAAATAACGTTAAAAAGAGGGGATCGTTAATCAGGCATCATGTGGTGGCGTTGATAGCCGAAAGACAAGGGGGTACATGCACCAATTGGCGTTTGTCTCAATTGCTGAGTGTTATGTGCCTTATGTCCAAGGCTTGATGCAAAACCACAATCGAGCCGGGGGTCTCATTGGAAGCAGCCTCTCTATTCCTACGGGGTAGAGGTAATACTGAGTACGATGATGATGATGATGATGATGATACAAATCAGCCCAATAAAAAAACAAACTTTCCCAAATTAGTTCAGAAAAATAAAAAAATTCTCAAAACCCAAATCAAAGCCCTAATAATCTCCATGTACACTCGCATTTCCTCACGCCCAATCGTCGGATTAACCAACCGGAGCTCCGATTCACAGCAATGGAGGGGGAGCTTTCATGCAGAGGATAATGCAATCGAGGATAATGCAGAGGATAAATTTGTTTATATCCCAACTCAAAAAAAAAAAAAAAAAAAATGTGTGGCGATTATTTTTCTTGAAAATATTTTGATTTTATTTATTTTAATTGCAAGTAAAAAGATAACAATTTGGGGTTTTATGAATGAATATATAGGTGTATCCATAAGTAAACAAGGGTAGAGGACGACATGTTTGTGTTATCTCCAACTCCAATTCCATCAATCCTGTTTTCCCCATTCTCCCACAAATCTCCCAAATGTGCCCCTCTTTTCACTAAGGTACTTGCAGCAGATTTCAATTTTTCAATAATTGTCTTAAATTTGTTGGAATTTAGCATCTTTATGTCTGTTTTAAGCTGATCATTCGACATCTATTTTGTCACTTTACCTGGCAAAATGGGCAGGTCGGGTCGTTGGAGTAACGGGTTAGAATGTGTAGTTTTAGAATAATGTCATTTTGGTTCGGGCGAGAACGGGGTTTGACAAAAATGGAAATGGGTTGAAACGGGTCATTTTAAAAATGATTAATTTGGTTGTTTTTTTTTTTTTACTAAATATGAAAGGTATGCATAAATAAGTATTATTGATGACTGGTTTTTGAGTATGTTTATGAGATTATATATCTGGATACTGGTGTGGTCAAATCTTAATTCCATGTGGACAAATATGGCAGCAACATTATGTTTAAATTTAACAATATTAAAGCATTAGTATGTCCAAAATGGAGGAAAACTAGCCGATAAAAGCGAACGACAATGAGAAACTTACTCATGATGAACAACAGCGGCAATGAGGATGAGCCTATGGCAAAATAACGATACCTGGATGAAAAAAGAAGTGACTGTGTCGTTGTGACCCATGGTTTATTTTCATCTGTGTATTCTATGGTATTAGGCCTTTTGCTCATTCTGCCCATATCAACCCACTTATAAATTATGTAGGGCCCAAAGTGATCCAATATGTAATCACGATTACCCATGATGACCCAAATTTAAATGCGTAGATTTGCTTTGCCAAGGATAGTTGTATGCTTCTTGAACTTGGTTGTAATACTTATTCTTATATGATGCATCTTTAGTGTTTGTTTTGAGCTATTACTTTTCTCATGGTCAACAAACTGAATCATACCCAAAAATGACAGCTGTGCAGGTCTGAAACTATGGTTTGTTTTGAGTTTTTACTTTTCTGGTCACTTTATCTGCTAATTTCTTAAATAATCAAAAGTTTTCGAACACTCATACATGATACATCGTATTATTACAACATCAAACAGTAGGAGCATACCCAAACACTATTTTCTGCATACGGTTTTGTTAAAGTCATTATCTTTTTAATTTCAGGCAGAATACCATCACTATACCTTTGACGCTACAATCAAACATACCCACTTGAACCTGGGCCCGCTGACCAGAAGTTATGGTTCAATCCAAAAATCCAAAAGAATTTTGGGCCTTCGGACGACAAACACAACACTCAAAGCAAGGGCTCTTACGATAAAAAATGAGGCTGGAAATACTCCAGTAAGTTTTTTTCTTATTAAAGAAATGTAACACTTCATGTTTCATAAATAGTCCGTGTACCGATTATCGTTTCCTGAAAAAATATAATGGTTATTTTTTTTGTAGCGTTGTGTTGTTTTGGACATTGAAGGGACAACTACACCTATTTCATTTGTCACTGATGTTCTTTTCCCATATGCGCGTGACAATGTGCGCATGCATTTGGAAGAAACATATGATATGGCTGATACTAAAGATGATATCAACTTGTTACGCTCTCAAGTAAGACCCAATAAACCCGACAGACTTCATTGGAGGTTTCAGTTTCGACCCATTTACTTATGAACAACTCGATTTGGGTTATGTTTTTTTCTCTAACTCATCAAACAAGTAAAAGTCTCCTATAGTGTAATTTCAATGCTTAAAAGTCAAAACTCTCTTAATCGTTTTATTCAGAAAAATAAGTAAAATAACCCAACTTGACCCGTAACCGTCATACAATCCGCTTGACCAACCCATTGTGATTTTTCTTGAAGATAGAAGATGATTTACAAAACGGAGTTGTGGGTGCGGTTCCTGTTCCATCAGATGATGCAGGCAAAGAAGAGGTGATTGCTGCTTTGGTCACTAATGTTGAAGAAATGATAAAAGCCGACAGGAAAATTACTTCACTAAAACAATTGCAGGTAATCAAGAACATCATTCATTAAACAATTCTTCCATCAAGAGTCAGGACCCCGCTACTAACACTCAATAATGCAGGGTCACATTTGGCGCACCGGGTTCGAGAAAAATGAAATAAAAGGTGTTGTTTATGATGATGTTGTTCAAACTTTTGAAAGATGGCATGCTTCTGGTGTCAAGGTAGGTTCCAACTAAAAGTTTACTGTTTTGACTTTTGACCCGAACCTGTTTTGCAACTGTGGTTTCAGCCTTAACGGGCTATGTCTTTGTTTTAATTCAGGTGTACATTTATTCGAGTGGTAGCAGATTGGCACAACGGCTAATATTTGGATATACAAACTATGGCGACTTAAGAAAATATTTATGCGGATTTTTCGACACCAAAGTGGGGTAAAACTTGATTCTTTGATCTTGAATACTTAGTGTAAAGCCTCATTTTATTGTCTACAATTTGCAGGAATAAAAGAGAAACAAAAAGTTATGTTGAAATCTCGGAGTCCCTTGGAGTCGACAAGCCATCCGAAGTTCTGTTTGTAACTGATGTTATTCAAGAGGCGGTAGCAGCAAAGGCAGCTGGTACGTACAAAACGCATGGACTCATGCACGCACGCACATAAATGGTTGCGTGATTGTTTTACTTTTGAGTTAATTTGGACTGTTGTTGTCTCAGGTCTGGAAGTGATCATCTCGGTTAGGCCTGGAAACGCTCCTCTACCTGAGAATCATGGATTTGTTACGGTCGAAACGTTTACAGAAATACCCTTTTGAAGGTTTTTGTGTGAGATGTCATGTGAGGTAATGGATTTATGGAATTATTACTATATATTACTATTACTATTACTATTACTATTACTATTACTATTACTATTACTATTACTATTACTATTACTATTACTATTACTATTACTATATAAGTATATATTAAAAAAGCAACTGAAATGAACAATAATTATAATATATTATAACCATATATTAATATATTAAGAATTATTATTATTTTCTTTACTTTCTAAGTTGGATAAGCTTTGTGTCAACCAATACTGGTATTGAATACAGTCCGGTTTATTATCGGTACATGAAGGTAAAAATCGGTACCAACCTTATACAGAAAACGCCAAAAGTCGGTACCGGATTGAGTTTGAAAATCTTTTAGCTCGGGAAATTTGGTACTGCTACACGGTACCATTTGCTCATCCCTGATCAGAGCTCCGTGGCAACCGATACCGAAAATACCGGTTACGGTACCGGTATATGAAGGTAAAAATCGGTAGCGAACCGGTACTAGAAACGCCAAAAGTCGGTACCGAATTGGTACTTAGGATCCTTCTGTTCGGGAAATTCGGTACCGGTAACCAATATTATTTGCTCATCTCTGACCACGGGTTTCATATGAACAACATCATTAACATACAACTTTTTTGGTTGATTTTCTTTCGATTATTTTTTACAGTTTTTTACATTTTCTTTTTATTTTTGTTAGTGGTTCCGTGTGCAACGCGCTCGTAGTGATTTTAAAACATATAAAAGTCGGTACCGAATTGGTACTTAGGATCCTTCTGTTCGGGAAATTCGGTACCGGTACCCAATATTATTTGCTCATCTCTGACCACGGGTTTCATACGAACAACATCATTAACATACAACTTTTTTGGTTTATTTTCTTTCGATTATTTTTTACAGTTTTTTACATTTTCTTTTTATTTTTGTTAGTGGTTCCGTGTGCAACGCCCTCATAGTGATTTTAAAACATATGTAAACACATACTAAATAACAAAAGAAGTTTGCCGCAATGCGGCTAGGGTGATAAACCTAGTTCTTGTTAAAAAAGTCAGGTAGGTATGAACCAACATTTGGTTATGAGTTTTTTGAATTTTGTGTTTTTAAGCTTAATTTATATACACTGGTATACAAATTTTACATATAATATATTAGAAAAGATCAAATACAAATACGTTTATCATACAAAACTTACAAATAGAATAGCGTGAAAAAGTAAAAGAATGCGGTGGCATTTTCGTAATTATTTTACTTGCAGGGTAAATATCAAAATTACTTTACAAATAATCGGTAATTTTGATCTTGTAGGGTAATTTTGACGCGTTTTTTTTTTTACTTTTTCACGCCATTCGTATGTTTTGTACGATAGGTCTATTTGTACGGGATCTTTACTCATAATATATATTATTTAGTTATTTTTATCATAATTTATAAACAATAATACAACAACCACCACAACCATACCCAGTAAATCCCCCAAATAACAAAGCTAATGGTAGGGTCTGAGGAGGGTGGTATGTAGTCAAACCTTACCTCCATCCCTAGGGACCGAGAGGCCGCTTCCAGATAGACCCCCACCATAAGATTGTGGATGGGTGAAACAGTAAAATAGTAAATTTATAAACAATAATAATTAATTAAATACATACATACATGCATATTTAATATATCAAATAATAATTGTATAAATAATAGGCTCGCTTAGTGTTTATTAAACAAGCTTAGTTTTAGGCTTGAGCTCAATCTTGAGTGGCTTGATTCGGGCTTTTAACGAGCCAATCTCAAGTAGCTCATGAGCGGCTTGGCAGGGGCGGATCTACCTTATGATAAGGGGTAGCCTCCGTTACCCCTTGGTGCTCCGGCGGTAGTGTAAATTTTGGAAAAAATTGACGTTTTTTCGATTTCGTTACCCCTTTTTTTTTAAAACGTTACCCATATGAAGATTTTCTAGATCCGCCATTGCGGCTTGGCGCGTTTACATCCTTAGGTTTTACTGTTTTAGGTCGGACCTTGATATGCTGTAATAGCAATTCAAAATTTGCTTTCTATTATCTACATGATGAAGCTAATTGAACTCACTTACTGGTTACATGAAAAGATCTGAACTGCTCCTGTTTGATTGTTTTTCCATTGGAAGAAATTTGCTTTCTATTTTCCACATCATCATCATCATCATACTCAGTAAATCCCACCAATAGCAAAGCAAAGGTAGGGTCTGAGGAGGGTAAGATGTAGACAGCCTTACCTCTACCCCGTAGGAATAGAGAGGCTGCTTCCAGTGAGACCCCCGGCTCGATAGTAGTTTTGCATCAAGCCTTGGACATAAGGCACATAACACTCACTTTCCAGCTGTTTTGCCATTTCATCAATCATAGGAAGAATTTTGAACGTGACGCTGTGTGGGAGCATACTTGGTGATACTTTTATCTGTCTTAGAACCCCATAGGAAACTTGATCTGACATGTGCGACGGTGCAACTTAGAAAGATGTAGATTTAAGTGGTAGAATTTAGACAACGAATTCGATGTGCAGACCTTGAAACTTGAAAGCAAATCCCATAGGAGACGATGTGAAGATCTTGAAACTTGATAGTTATCTCTATATGGTTCTAAGTTGAGATGATTCATGATTTGTTCGTAATGCATGGCTAAGTATAACACACAATTTGCACTTAATCCTTCAATTATTCAGTGTAAAGGTCTACTTTGTTCCTGTCCTCAGTTGAATATGGATAGAGAAATTAGATTTACAGGTTTATTTGGTTCCTGTTAGAGCCAAACTTCATAGAGAAAGGAAACTTTCTAACTCGATATGCCATGATTAAGAGAACACTAAATAGTGATGAATGTTGATGCATACAAGAAGATATTAAAAGTTGCGTGATTAATCTAGTTTCTATTCGAACAAAAATTTATATAGAAGAGATTTACTAATTCGATATGCCATTTAACTCTTCTTTGTTTTTGTGACCCATTACAAATGCATGTAACATAAGTTGACTTTTGACCCGTTTGATCTGGTCCATTCTCGATTTATCTAAGCTTTGCGTTATCTGACACGCTTTACTCGGTCAATGCAGGGGTTATTGAGCATGTTCCTGGATTGTAACTCATGGCCAAACGGGTCAAAAGTCAACTTATGTTACATGCATTTTGATCCGCTACAAGTACATTTTTCATAGAATATTCCAAGAGTTTAGTTGAATAAAATGTTAGTTTTAGCCAAAACTCAAGTACATCTATTCAATATACATGTACTTGAATTGAACTTTACCGGTGTTTCTGGATTTTGAGACTTGTCAATTGGATATGAATAGATGTTGGTCATAAGACTTGTTCAAAATTAAACCGATATACAAACTAGGTGTGTTTCACTGTCCGATTCAGCTGGTTTTGATGAAAATTCCGAATCAAATATTCAAATCGTTGATTACAGTTTTGGAAAAATGACAAACCAAACCGGCTGAGTTGGTTGGATTGGTTTGACACAATTTGGTTTTGATAGTTTGACGCTTTTAATTGATTATTTGTTTAAAGCGTAATCGTGTAGTAATTTTAAAACATAATTCTGTATTCCTAAAACGAAAGAAAAGTAACTAATAAATGTTAAACAGCCGGTCCAATCCATATCACTGAGAAAGGGCAGACGTATAGAACTTTTCAACGAGATAGTGCTTATTCAACTCTCTCAAAATGGAATCTGTTCCAAACAATGGGCTATCATTGGCGGTCGTCTATGAGATCCGAGAGTATGGTAAAAAGAAACGTATTTTTATATTTTTGTTGAGAAATTATAATTTCTTATACGTATAATTAGTTTGTCAAATATGATTACATATGATATGTACTCAAAATTCATCAAATACTTATTAGTTTTGAAATAAAATACAACTGATTTTATTTCAGTTGTGCACAAAAGATCTGAATTTTCAGACATCATAAGGTTGAACAAATTAGTAAACTTTCTTGAGTCTCTTAACAATAAGAGAGGGAGATTTACATAAATCATGCTCATAATCATCCTCATAAGTTAGTTTATGATCCATTAACTCTTGCATAACACCATTAGTGAACTTTCTTTTCAACCTTTCCCAGCTGCTTCGTCTAGCCGGTAAGCACATTTCATGGTTATTACTCGAAGCCAAAGCCGGTACAACCCCGCCATTAACCGCCTTGTCAAAAATTGCAAAGTCTAAATCATAATCAACAACTCTCCTTTCGCCTAAACTCGCTTCTTTTTCACTCAAAATCGCCCCCCAAAACTCAACCGGTTCTTCCCCTTCTAAAACCCTCAAAACCGGCCCAGTTGCCTTTTCATATCTAATCACTTGTGAAGCCGCTAAAACCGCACTCTCGGACATTAACAAAACACAGTTCTTTCCAATCCACACGTAAATGTTGTTAGGCACGTGAACGATGAATGCTCCACGCGAATCAAGCGCATTTGAATCGGGCCGGGTCAACAGTTTAGGCACAAGATGAAGTGGGTCATACGAGGAATGTGGGGCGATTCTAAACATTCTTAGAACGGTATTCGGGCTCATGGGGCCCGCATGGACCCGTTTTTGGCAATTCAAGAGTTGAGAAGCAAAACCCATATTTGGGTCGATCACCCCTCTAGCGGTTTTCACTTGTTCAAATGCTTCTTCAAAGCTAAGCCGATTAATCCACATTAAATACGCGATAACTAAAGATGTTGATCTTGAGACCCCTTTACTACAATGAACAAAAATACGACCTTTTTGTTCTCGAACATCCTCAAAGTAATCGAAAACATCATATAGGATGCTTGTGATGTCTTCCGTAGGCGTGTCTCTTAGCCAAAGAGTCTTATACACTAGATCTTTCTTGAAATACTCGGGACATACAAAACCAACACAATTCAAAACATGCGTGATCCCATTCTCACGTAGAACATCAAAGTTTTTCGCAACTAAATCGCTTCCTAGGAAAACATGATCTATGATTCTTGAACATTCCTTGTCAAATTCGACTCGTGCTTTAAGGCTAGCACGAGGTGTAGCGACATTTGGCCACACCCCAATATCATCTGCCCCCGCCTTCGGCCACTCCATCACTTTCGGTCTAGAAACCAAAATGGGAGGCAAACAAGTTCTTGACTTTGAGTTTCTAGAAGTTGAACGTACAGGTGACACGCCAGCCCATGAAACTGGTTGCAAAAATGTCTTCCCGTTACTTGTGGGGGCGGGTGGCAACGGTGGTGGTGGGATGGTGTTAGTATTATCTTTCTCCCCTAACATTACAAATTTTCAACTAAAATGTTGGGTGTGATCAAATACTTATATGGGTACATGAATTATTCTTACATTACATATATTTCTCACCTAAAACAATAGACTATATATCTCTCTCTTAGGACCAATAAAATAACAAGATTAATAATTGAGCAAATGGTGCATAGTAAAAGGGGGCAGAAGTTGAATGAAGACTTACTAGGAAAAGCAGAGGCCTGTTTGATGGATGATTGGTGAGGACTGAAGAAACCCTAAAACCAAAATCAATATAAATTCTTTGTAACATTTTATTTATAATAATAATGGTTGGAAACCCATGTTTGAAATGGATTTTGGTAAGGGAAAGTTACAAGCTTTTTGAAGATTGAATGACTAAGAAAGCCATCTTTGACCATAAAGTCAAAAGTCCAAATGCTTGCTTTTGAATTGTGGGATGATTTGATTTGTAAACAAAAATTTCACTTTCTTTTCATACTTATGACCAAAATAATACTTTATGTTTTACTTTTCAATCTTCTCAAAATACACATTAAATTACTTTTTGTTGTCCCGAGTGTTATTAGGATGGAAATAGAGGAGTTTGGAACCGGTATCCGTAATTCTCGATTCATGTCTAATTAGGATGGAAATTGAGGAGTTTGGAACCGGTATCCGTAATTCTCGATTCATGTCTAATTGTAAAATCAAGTTTCAGATACTGTCTCGTACCTTTCGGGGGCTGGTTAGTAATTACTTGTCGCCATATTGGGTATACTCGCTATAAAATTATCAGTTACGAATCCTATGTACATTTTTACCATTTTAATTTCTATATAATCTTATTATCCTAAAATAGTAAATATATAAAAATTAAAGAGACAGTGGACTACTAGATTACTCTATTACATATAGATAAAAAAAAAACAAAAATCAAAAGAAAAATGATTATGAATATGGTTTTGATAAACGGGTATACATATTTTGGATAAATGGATTGGGTATCACCTGGTATCATACCATCTCACGCCCGCAAAATATATAAATAATCTCATACACAAATACCCATCCGAATGTTTATGCTTTCGGTCAGGTTTGGGTTAGTTTATCATTCTTATTTGTTTTAACTTTTTTTTATAAATGGTATATTACACATTTTATTTATCGTATATTTAGTGTCATTTAATCTAAATAAAAGCCTATATCATATATAGTACAAGGGTAAAAATGAAAATTAAAAAATATAATAGATGTATTCATGACAATCTGCGGCACAATCATCCAAAAGAATTATTCAGGGCCGGCTCAAGGGGGAGTGAAATAAAGCAAGCGCTTTGGACCACCACTTCTATTGGGCCTCAAATTCTAGAAAAAAAAAACATATTATATGTAGGTGATCTTGGATTTAAGATTATTGATATTGAGATTTATGATTTATAATTATGTATACATAGAGATGATACATGAATAATAGGATCTAAAACAATTTTTTTCTTTTATTTTTTTTATGAAAAAGGCCTTAATTTTTCTATCCACTTTGGGCCTACAGTATTTTGAGCCGGTTGTGGAATTATTCATCGGCCGTTACGAATCATATAGAATAAATAATAATAATAATTACAAACAAATTTTTTTTTTGTTTTTTTTTTTTTTTTGATATGAACATCTTTATAAAAAGTCGTTATTTTATCCTTTTTAACTTCACTTTATGTGTTGTATTTTGTAAAATATATTATATTATATTTATACTAGTGGTGGTTTTTAAAGAATTTCACCATTTTCTCTAAAAGTTTTGAAGACTATTAAAATCAGGTCGAAGTTTTCTATGTAAATCACCCGCAACTATTCGTATATAACATAAATCACCCCCAATTGTCTTAAGAGTCAAACGAAATTTTTATTTTCAAATTCCGGTTCAAAATGATGTAGTGATACCCACTAGTCAAATTCTCCTTGGTGTAAATAATCTGTATACCATCAAAATTGTTGAAATTTATATTTATAATATATTATACACTCTAATCTAATTAATTACCCTATATATTAAAATTTGGAATGAATGAACAGTAACACCAGTGATGAGTAAATGATATCGGGTACCGGTATCGATATCAAATTTACCAAACTGGGTGTATTTTTTGTACCGGTTCGGCACCGGTATTCACAGGTTTTTACCCTTAAATACTGGTGCCGTACCAGTACCGACCGGTACTGAACCGTACCGTAACCGGCATATTCGGTACCTGTACCCACTTTTGGGGATTTCGGTAACGGTATTTTTGATACCGGTTGGTACCGAGCTCATCAAATCCTGTAGCAACGTAGCAATGCAAGTAATTGCACCGTTTAGATTACTTTTCATACACACAGTAAGTAAAATATATTTCGTTCGAATGAGGTTTTATATACACAACAACTTATTTTGCTTTCTTTTTTTTTTCTTTTTCTGTAATGAATGAATTATAACATGTAAAATTAACTTGGATATTTAGATTATTGATGAGCAAATCGTATCAAATCCTGTAATCAAACCGGTATCGTATCGGTACCAAATTTACTATACCAAATCATTTTCGGTACCAATTTGGTACCCACCTTTTGGCGTTTTCAACATCGTTACTTTTGGTTCGACACTGGTCTAGCACCATACCTGTATTTATTGATTTTTACCTTCAAATACCATACCGTATTTTACTGAGTATTTTCGGTGCCGGTACCTAATTTTGAGATTTTCCAGATCGGTACTTTCGGTGCCGTTACCGGTACCGAGCTCATCTATATTTTAACGTGTTGACACCGTAATAACTGAACTGAAAACAACCGAATTTCCAACATGTAGGACGTGTGGGTCCTACTATTATATATTAGGTTCTTTAAAATCGCTTTTTAGGACGGAGTGACTATCCTTACCACGTCATTTTTATTTTATGTTTTGATATTCGGTATCCGTTTGCCATTGCTGACACGCATTTTGCAGTCATTGGGTCCCCGCCGCAACGCGCGGGTGAAAAATCAACTAGTTATATAAAAAAAAAGTAAAAGAATAATAATATAGTAGAAGGTTACATTTCTAAAACATCTAGTTATATACACATTACCTTCATTTTGAATAAATTCACTAATTTTCAATTCTAATTCTACTTTTAACTAACCAAATATATTTTCTGAAGATATTTTGAAATTCTAATTTTATCAAATTCTATGAAACAAACATTCCTTTACAGTTAAAAACTTTGTGAGGTTTATCGTAAAACTTTTTTTTTTATTTGGGTGATCTTGGTTTTTTCATCAATGATTAAACTTTAGAGATAAAAATTTTCAAATACAAACACGTTGATGGGGTTTCTGATCGGTTGTTGATGTGGTGGAGGTCCGTAAACCCTTTATCGGTTGTGGATGCTCTTAGTATATAATTTTTATGACGTATATATGTGTGTTTTACCTCACAATTAAATATAAAGAAATAATAACTTACTCAGTTATTTTCGTTAGCTGAATTTTTTAAATTGATCTTAAAAACTTTTGATTTTGTCATGAATTTACTTATCCTTTGAAATAGTTCGATTAAATAGACAAGTTTATATATAAAGTATAATTGAATAAATACTTAAATAGGTTAAATAATATGATGATACAAAAATTGATAACCGTTCAATACAAAATTATTTTTAAATAGAAAATTGTAAATATCAGATAATCATTTACATGTATTGCCTTAAATGTGTTCTAAAAAGTCGTTTTATATGCACTTACTTAATTCTCTTTAGAGGTGAGCAAAAAACCGACAGCTTTAGACATGTCCGAGAGTCCTTTATTGTATCAGGTTGAAAACTGATTAAAACCAGACCATAATCACCCAGATAATCATTTACATATATTGCCTTAAATGTGTTCTAAAAAGTCATTTATATGCACTTACTTAATTCTCTTTAGATGTGAGCAAAAAACCAAGAGATTTAGACATGTCCGAGAATCCCCTTATTGTATCAGATTTAAAACTGGTTAAAACCAGACCATAATCACCATTTATAAACGGAACCAGTTTGGAACCAAACCAATACTTCCACACTTGGAAAACCGATATGAAACTAGAAACAAGTTTGACCGGAACTAGAGGTGCACAAAATAACCGGTTAGGAACCGAACCAATACTTCCACACTTGGAAAACCAATATAAAACTAAAAACAGTTTTGACCGGAACTAGAGGTGCACAAAATAACCGGTTATTAACCGCTTGAGAAATAACCGGTTAGTGGTTATTTTTAACCGTATGTTAGTAACCAGTTAGGGATATTTAGTATAGTAACCGGTTATTAACTGGAAACCAGTTAGGAATATTTAGTATATTAACTGTGTTTTTACCGGTAGACCGGTTAACCGAAAAAAAGTCGAAACATTAAAAAAAAGCCGAATCATTAAAAAAGACAAAAAAAACGGTTATTCCGAAAATAACTGAACCGGTTAAAGTAATTAACTAGACCAGTTAAAAAATAATCGGTTAAAGTCAGAAAGTGAAATTAACCAGTATAACTGGTTAACCAAACCGGTTATTGAAATTAACCGGTTTGTGCACCTCTAACCGGAACTAGAACCGGTTTGGAATCTGAAAGACTGAAACGGGTTGAAAAAGTTGCCCAATTTCTAAAAGCCCAATTTTTAAGCCCATTTCATTAAAGCCCATACTAGTTAGAATAACTGGACCCAGGCCCAGAGTCCATTGATCTCTTCTCTTTCGCCTCGTTCACCACTTCGCCGTCTGCACTCTGCTCTCCGACCAACCAGGTATCTCACACTTCACTCTTCTCTCTACATTCGTCTTTATAGGATCCAAATCGGTCCTGTAAATCCATATTCCGCCTCATTAGTTTCACACACTTCACCAACAGACCACAATTCATCTCCCAGTTGATTCAGTTCACTCAATCCGATGATAATATGATCATCTTGAGATACCCAGTTGGATATGTATAGAGCTCTTGGTAAACAACGGCTCATATACCGTTCCCTCATATCCAACTACGTTAAAACTGGTCTTATTGACAAAGCCCTCCAAGTGTTCGACGAAATGTCTCAATCAAACTGTCGAGTTTTCAGCATTGATTACAACCGTATTATCGGCGTTTTAGTCTGCCATTCACGTTTTGAGCTAGTGGAATTGTATTATGATGCCATGGTTCCAAAAGGGTATTCTTTAAGCTCGTTTACATATTCAAGATTTATTTGTGGTTTGTGTAAAGTTAAAGACTTTAGATTGATTGATAAGTTGTTAAACGATATGAATAGGATAGGCGCTGTGCCGGATATGTGGGCGTATAATATGTATTTGAATGTTTTGTGTTCGAAAAGTTTAGTCGATATCGCTTTGAGCGTGTTGGTTAACATGTCGGAAAAGGGGAGAGATCCAGATGTCGTGAGTTACACGACGGTTATTAGTGGTTTAATGCGGGTTAAACAGTTTGATCAGGCGGTTCAAGTGTGGCAGTCGATGATCCAAAAGGGTATACGACCGGATGCTAATGCGTGTAGAGCGCTTGTGTTAGGTTTATGTGGTGTCGGGAAGACCGATTTAGCTTATGAGTTAACCGTAGGTGTGATGAAACTTGATTTCAGTACTTCGGTGTATAACGTTCTTATTAACGGGTTTTGTAAAGCGGGTAGACTCGATAAAGCACAAGCGATTATGAGCTTCATGAGAAAAAACGGGTGTCCGCCGGATTTGGTTACGTACAATATTTTGTTAAATTATTGTTGTGACAAGTTAATGTTGGATGAAGCAGAAAAACTGATGAAGATAATGGAACGAAACGGGATGCAACTCGATAGTTACAGTTATAACCAAATTATCAAAGGTTTTTGTAAAGCTAATCTTATCGAAAAAGCATACATGTTAATGGTGAGAAAAATGGAAGTAAAAGGTGTGGTCGATGTTGTATCGTACAACACGATTATTCGAGCACTCTGCAAGGGTTCGCGTGTTAAACGGGCCTACGAATTGTTCGAAGAAATGGGTGTTCAAGGTATACGACCCGATATCATTACGTTCACCATTTTAATAAAAGCGTTTCTCCGAGACGGTAATTCCAGTTTAGCGAAAACACTTCTCGACAAGATGACAGAAATGGGTTTGTTACCTGATCGTGTGTTGTACACAACGACTATTGATCATATGTGCAAAATCGGGAGAATATCGATGGCTCGTACAATTTTTTGTGATATGATAGAGCATAAGATTACGCCTGATGTTGTTTCGTATAACGCTATAATTAGCGGGTTTTGTAAGGCTTCTAGGGTTTGTGAAGCGATGAATCTTTTTGAGCGGATGCAAGTTGACGGTTTGTGTCCGGATGAAGTGACGTATAAGTTGATAATTGGAGGACTTTTACGTGAAAATAAGCTCTCGTTGGCTTGTACGGTGTGGGAGCAGATGATGGATAAAGGTTTTACGCTTGATAGAGATATATCAGAGACTCTTATTAATGCTATTAATTCAGAAGACTTATCTAGCATAAGTAATGGAAAAGGTGTGTATGTGTGTTAATTATACATGATGCATCCATTAGTTTGTATGCCAGTATATATTAAAGCGTGTTCATGTTAATCATTTACATGAAATTTCAGGTGGAAAAATGTGATTTTTAACTTTGGCGTGAGTTGAGAATCGTTTGATGACTACATGCCATCTTGAATAGTCAAAATCAGCCGTGTTGCCGTTATTTTTTTGGTGGAGTTTACGCTGCAGAGCAAGGCAAGCTTGTTGTAACTTCTTGTATTTTATTTTATTTTTTGCAAATTTATTGTATTTTTTGTGTTTTAAGATAAAAAAACAGTAATTGAACAATACAGATTCACTAGTCATTAGTCAATGACCATAAATCAATAAAATGCAGTGTTGTTAATAGCGAGCATAGCGCTCGCTATAGCGTTTAGTGTGGCGATGCGCCGGCAGGTCGCGATCTAATTTTGGCGCCTCCATAGCGTGGAAATAGCATGATTATAGGTTTTTTTATGTATTAATATAAGTAGTTATAATATATGCCTATAAAATAGCAGGATTTTCGTTTTTTCTTTTTTAAATATACATATGAAAACAACGTATTTTGATAAAATACATATAAAATTATCTTCTAGTGCATCGCTAAACATAAAATAGTGCACGCTATTTCATCTCTATCGCTATGCACCGTATAGGTAGCTTGTCGCTATAGTCCGCTATTCGCTATTAACAACTATGATAGAATGTTTAAATATGTTTACACAAGCATATGTCAGCAAACATCTTGACGGCCGACACGAGTTTTTAGTCTCAAGCTACTGAAAAAGAATAAAAGATGTTGCAATGATTAAAACATAATACAAGTTTTTTTAAGTATGTTTATTGTAACATCCTGATAGAGATCGCACATGTATTAGTATATTGTAATAGTGTAAGGGGTATTAGTGTAATTACTTTTCTATAAATAAGGCATTAGTCATTAGTGAAGGATAAGGAGAAATTAGTAAGTGTTAGGCTCATGCTTATGGCATTGCGAAGGGCATAGCCCTGGCCACTTCAGTGGTTATTATTCAGTATTGTTATCTTCTTCAGTTATCAAATATAGTTACAGTTTTTTGTTTTCATCATCTTCATCAATTCAGTCCTTATCATTGGTCCGACCTGCCTTTCTGCTCTACTTCAAATCACCTCCTGCTTCACTCAGCTCTCTCTTCCATTTAGGATCTGTGTTTCCTGAATTTTCGGATCTATCTTCAATCAGATCCCTGAATTTTCGGATATTTCTCAATTTGAATCCGATATCCCTGAATTTTCGGATCTATCTTCAATCAGATCCAATTTCCGCTTCAACATCATCTCAGATCCAGTTCGTTCCAGATTTTCTGCCTTCCATCAGATCCAATTCGTTTCCAATCTTCAATTCCCGCTGCAACATCGTTGAATTCTGAATCCAATTTCTGAATTATCGGATTTCAGTTCCGATTTCTGAATCATCGTTTCCAGATTCAGTCTCGGATTTTAATTCCGATTCCCGTGCAATTGCTGATTTCACAGATCTGTTCCTATTCAATTTTAATTGTCCGATTCTCAGATTTCTCAGGTTCTCTTCAATTTCCATTTCAATTATGGTGAATCATAATGTTCGTTTGGATGTTTATGTTCGTCTGGATACTCACGACCAACAGATCCATCAAATTTACAGTGATATGGCAGAAATTAAAGCAACGTTGCAGGTTTTGAAAGCGGATCAGGAGGAACAGAGAGAATTCCAAAAGTTTTTTCTCAATTGGATGCACCAACAGGATTCACGGTCTGATTTCAGTTCGATTTCCCCTTTTCCAGCTTCGTCTTCAGTTGCATCCGTCAGATCCAACTCTGACACAATTCCGGTCGATCGAAGCAATTCTGCAGATCCTTTGTTCAGATCTCCGTCATTTTTTCCGAATTCGCCGTCACTGTTAGCTCAATCAAAGGCTATAATGTCCAGATCTGAAGAAAACTCACTTGGCCATGGCCTTTTGATGTCGCATAGAGTTAATGGACTCTTATTGGACAACCTACAAGGGCTGTTGGGCTCAGATCCACTGGTGGGCCACATTGGGGAGCTGAAAACAGTTGTGGATTGGGTTTATCCAGATCCGGGCCAAGGTGTGGAGCAAAAAATGGGTGTGGGCCTGATTTTTTCTGATTTGGACTTGTGTGAGAAGGGAAATGCTCCATTTGACAGGGGAAAGAGTTCATTGTCCCACCGTCCTCTCATTGGAACGCGATTGAAGTTTTCGGTCCTTATCACATCCCAAGTAAACCGTGCCAAGATATTGTCCGCTTTGCCCCCGATGGGTTGCCCATCCAGAAAGTCACGGTTTTGTTTTTACCCGACGAGTTGCTCGCCCAGGCAAAACGCGTCTTGGTAGAGAAGGTCTTTATCCTGGGTTATGAAATGGCTGCTGCTTATACCTTGTGTGCTCCTTAGAGTTTAATATTTAGTTGCAGCAGAGTGTCTTGTGGATATCAAGAACATAATGTTTCGTACATCTTTTAGCTAGAATCTTTTATACACACGTATAAATTTGCATACGCTTAACACATTTATATACACATGGATATATATTAGGATTCTTCTCTGTTAT
This sequence comes from Helianthus tuberosus, assembly GCA_030545235.1. NCBI lineage: Eukaryota > Viridiplantae > Streptophyta > Magnoliopsida > Asterales > Asteraceae > Helianthus > Helianthus tuberosus. The sequence goes on along the minus strand of CM060396.1, from coordinate 2,689,643 downwards.
GTTTTAATAATGATTTTTGATTTTGAACAGGAACATTCCTGTTGGTATATCTAGAAATGGTTAAAGAGGAGAGTGTCCTTCAGACTTGAGGAAACGGCGGTGGTTGCAGGCTCCTAGGGTTCCGTCATGACAAGCACCAGCCACCACCCAACAGGCAACAGGTGGAATATCGACCCAATGGTCAATGATCACTTTCAAGGCGCTCTCATTGTTGCTTCATATGACGAACATCTTTCAATATCAAAGAAACATGCAACACAAATTTGTGTATAATTCATTGAGATATTGATGCAAATCATGTGTTAGTTAGACACTTAGTTATTGCTATTTTGGGACCTAGATACTTTAGAAGGTTAATCAGCAGAATGAAACACTTTTACAAGTCTGTTGTATAGAACTAAAAAAAATCACACATTTTTATAACTTAGGATGATGTACAAGAAAGAGTATGTTTGAATGATTAAGCATAATTTTATGTGTACTTTGCTGTTACATGTTATTATCTTTTATACAGATTTATCTGGTTTACTCAAGCTAATTTTGTATTACAGTCATGTATCCATCGTTGTAGCACCTTACTAGTAGCGACCTTTTCTAATAATATATCGCCATTCAAAAAATATTATATCAATCCAAACATGTAATTAAGTTGATAATGAGCGAGATTCACCCGTCTTATTAAGAAAAACATTTTCATAAAAGATACCGTCTTAAGCGTTCAAGGCATTTAAGAATACTCGGTGTCTGTTAGTGAGAAACCGAATTGACAACACAAGCAAAGCTCGAGGAAGTCAACAATAGGCCAGCGCGTTGTAATTGATCTTTCATTGGCACAAATCGAAGAATAAGAAAGGTAATAAGCCTCATAATTCCTGAATTGACAACACACCCAAATTCCTGAACCACTTGAAGCCATCTTAATGATTTGAAGCATAGCGGATAGCCTTCTGCTTCTTTGTTCACAACAATGGACAATAACAATATTTTCATAGCCGGACCAGTCGCCTTTCCAGTCCATTTTTTGGACCGATATAAAAAACACTGATGTCATAAATAATTCAATACACAATGTTAAACAAAATATGAAGCCCGAAATAAACAAATTATGGAGACTGAAGTTGTAAATAAATCATAAACGAGATATTGGACAAAAAAAAAATGAAATTCAGCAGTCGGCTTCAAAACCGATAACCAGCCGGCCCGAATGACAGCGATTTAAGAGTACTCAACCAGACCGGTTTTGTAGGCGGATTCCAGTCCAACCGGCCCGTCCATTCCGGTTACGAGAAAACATAATAAAAGCCACTAATGATGTTCAAAAAGTTGGATCACACTTTAAATAAGGTTTATATACATATAGACGCATTACATATTCAAGGATTGCCCCATAAAGAAAGTGAATTGCAGCAACTGATAAATCTTTAGCAAATTTAATTGCAGGTCATTTACAACGGAAGTGTAACTCACTGTATGTCAATCCCTTTGGTACAAGTAAAAATCAAAAATAAATAATTACACACTTGGATAAAAATCTACACCTTTTAATTTTCATACTCAACCGGTTGATCACACAAACTGTCTAAAGTCAGAGATTACGCATCTGCTGCGCGATAAATTTGACAACAAAACTATAACGTTTAGTGTATAGATTAAAAAAAAAACTGACCAGAAACATGAAGGTTATCACTTATCAGAGAAGAGGCTCTGAAAGTTCCATTTCATTTGAAGTATGTTCGTGTGTGTCCAGCTGTCGGGGTCCTATTGGGTCTAAACCGAGCCATTGCCAAGGCCAGCATATGTATCTAGGCCTTTTCCCGTTAATTAAGCTTCTTCGTGTATCCAGTTCTTCAAGTTGACTAGTCAACTCTTCTACTCTTTCCCTCAAACGAGCAGCCCTTGTGTCTGCCAATTTTAACGAAGATTCAGCTGCGTCTCTTGCTGACATGGCAGCAGCTGCTGTTTCTTCTTTGAATTTGAGCTTTTTTTCGGATTCTATTACAGACTGTTTTGCTTCTTCCAGTTCTTGGCGTATCGCATGTAACTGCAGGGATGGTAGTAGATCGCATAAGTGGCGTTTGGATGGGCCTTTTGAGAGTGATTATGTAATCAACAGTATCTGATAATCTAAAGAATAAACCGATGAATACATTAAAACAGAAAAACGTAACTGTGAGCATACCTGCGCTACATAATCTTGTTCCACTGCTTTACCTGCTGCAGCTTCTTGCTGAGCTGCTACTTTCCATCTAGTGATCTCCTCTTCGGCTGCAGCAATATCCATCATAAGCCCTTCAACCTACACCATACAATTACAAAATATTATATATACACTCATATATATATATATATATCAATACAATAGAAACTATAACCTACATTTTCATTTGCCACTCTCTCTTTTTCTTCAAGTTCCTCTAGCTTTTGTTTACTTTGCAGAAGCTCCTTAGCTTGAGCTTCAACGCGTTCCTTCAGTAAACTTGACTCTGCCCTTGATTACAATTAGCATACGAATATAAAGATGATAAATTTTAGATCTTTTTACTTGTACCATCTCAAAAAGATTATTTAAAAACAAAAAGCTACTACGAGATAACCAATCTTTATGTTATATAAGGAAAATACCTTAATTCATCAACACTATGTTGCAGTTCAATTATCTCGATTTGAGACTGTTTTATAATGTTCTCAAGAGCACCAGCCTGCATATTATTTTCAGATAATAAATCATCTCAGCCAAAAAACTTAACCGTGAAAGTTTTGTCTATGAGAAACTAATGCATAAAACACGCACCAAAGTAGATATTTCATCATCATCGTCATCATCTAACTTCACATTACCATCCTTATTACTTGAAACTGTCTTTTCATGCCCAGTATGATTAATAAACCTATAATTAACCCCAGATTCCCTTAATCCCTTTTCCGCTACTTTAAACAACTCGTTGGTTTTTAAAGACGGATCAGCGGACATTCTTCTTGACAAAGCACTCCTCAGTAAAGAACCGATATGCTCTTTCTCCCTTGTCAACTGAGTAACTGTTTCATTCAGACCTTTAACTTCTCGACTCCTTTCAGCAACAAAATCCTTCACTTTCTCCAACGCCATCGAACTCAATTCATTTATGGTCTCCAACCCAGCTAACGAAGCCTGTATATTCTCCTCTAAATCCGTTTCTTGCGGAAGAAACAACGAATCCGACAAATCCGATTTCTTATCACCGTCAATCACCTTAACAACCTCACAAATCCGGTCATGTATCTTCGAAACATGACTCAACTGATCAACCAACAACGGCCTTTGCGAATCCATTCGTTCCTCCAAAACCCTCAACTTATCACCATACTCACTAACCAAATCCTGCTTCTCCTTCAACTCGGTTTCCAACTCTCCCATCATCTCATCTTTCTCCTCATTCAACTTCTCCAAACGCTCAACAACCGACATCTTCTTCGCCACCTCATCTCTAAGCCCACTGATCGTCGCTTCAAGCTCCGACACCTCAATCGCGATTTCATAACTCCTCTGTTCCATTTGCTCCCGAGCCTCATTCCTACCCTTGGTTACTAACTCAATCTGTCGAACAAGCTCCTCGACAATCTCGTTAGTCCGTTTAATCACTCCGTAAGCCACAGCAGGCAATCCGGTATACTTCTGAGACCTAGGCAATCCACCAGCAGTAAAATTCTTAAACCGATTAACCTTACCGGATATTTTATCAATTCCGGTCACTAACATCTGCGCAGCGGTCCCGATCTCCGATTTAACACCTTCCTTAGCCTTAACAGATTCCTCCAACTCCTTAACAACCTCCTCTTTCTGTTTCATCAACTCCTCCTTCTCCTTCACAGTTTCCGCTAATTCGACCGATAACTTCTCGTTCGATCTAACAACCTCGTCTCGCTTTTTGATCGCTTCATGTGCCAACACTTTCAACCGGTTAAACGACACCTGCAGTTCAGATTTCGCTTTCTCAACTACCTCACGAGCTTGCCGTTCACGATCTAGCTCCGTTAACAGTTCTCGAACCCTCTCGATCGATACATTATTCGATATATTCGATACGTCATCTGTTGACGATCGAGTTCTGATTGAACTGATCGGTCCGGTGACGATCGGTGCCGGAGGATTGTCGTCTTCTTCTACATCGCTCAATACGGCGTCGTTATCGTCTCCGTCCGCCATTGTTAGGTCAAAATTGAGTGAAACTGATCGATTGATCGATTAATTGATGAATTATTGATTGATTGAAGGGTTGTTAAGTGTTGTGGATGGATTATGATTGAATGTGTGTGCAGATTTGTGAGAATTTGATGATGAATCGTTAGGGTTTAAGTAAAAAAATATTGGGAATTACGAATGAAGAAGAAGGAATTTGGAGTTACCTAACCAACACTTTCTGAACAGCGTTGAACCCAATCATACGCTAAACTTTATTTGAAAAAAAACTTGAATGAGCCGAGCTTTAATGAGCCCGAGCTTGAGCCTGAAGCCCTAAATACAGAGCTCGTTTAGGCTTGCAAGTCTAAACGAGCCCAAATTTTTTTTTATTTTTTATATATAATATAGTAATAATGATGATAACATTGGCGAGCCGAGCTCGGGCCGAGTTTTGGCTCGTTTAAGTAATATTGAAGCGAGCTCAAGCCGCGCTTTTAGCTCGTTTTAGGTTGTTTTCAAAATAGCTCGAGCTTTGAGGTTTACTCGCGAGCCGAGCTTGAGCTCAAATAAGTAGGCTCGAACCGAGGCGAGCTCGAGCTTCATAAAAACATGACAAACCGAGCTCAGGCTCGGCCCGACTCGTTTACACCCCTATCTGTGTCATTGCTTAGCCACACCTTTCCTTGAATCTCTAAAGCATCACAACCTTGTAGCTCGTGTAGGGTTATACGATCCGTATAGAATGATCTGACATGACGTATAGAATAATCTGACATAACAAATATTGGGTCGTATAATGCTATATGGCTCGTATAGATGGGGAAAATCTTGGAGCGTATAACATTATATGAGGTTTGGATACGGATTCTTGTTCTTTAGCTGGGCATATGACAAGATGTCATATAAAAACTTTTTTCTTTAATCGGTGTTGCATCAGAAATATTAAAGAGAAAAATTATAGCTGGAGTTTAATTTTTTATTTTCTACTTGTATGTTTTTGGTTGTGTGTATAACCAAAATGTTATATTGTTTGTATTTTCGTAAATTGTGGTACTACATACGATCTCTTGAGTCAGGTGGATGTTCATGTGATATAATTCAAACATCTAGAACATAATATGTAGATTAATATTTAAAAGATTATAACCAAAATATATATAACAAAAAAAAACCCCTTGATGAGAAGACAACGTCCACACATGAGAACCAAGAGGCACTAGTCTAACTACTATAGTAACGTCTCTCTAATTTATTTAATGTTTAGTTAACCAAAATTAACTGAACCGAACTGAAAATCGACAATCTAACCAAATAAACCAAACCAATTAATCAATTGGTTAATAAGATCGATTAACTGATGCCTTCAGTTTCGATTGAGGCTAATAACTGAAATGAACTGAACCATGCACACATTTGGAAGTGTTTGTGTTCCCCGCCGCATCACACGGGCATTATTCTTGTTTATTTAATGTTTGACACGACTTACACGTTACCTCTTTTATTATTGTTTTCTATGTTTTTTATATATATTAAATCTTATCTTACTAGTTATGGTACTATTAAACCAAGTTTTAAGCATTACGGATCATCTTAGAAATATTTATATTTATGGCCTTTTTGACATGTCCCCATTAACTTTTGAAGTTTTCCAAAGCTTTTCTACTATTGTATATGTTTACTTAATTCTTAAGTTATATGCATTTAAGGTATGGATTATTTGTTTTTTTTTTTAAGGTAAATTTCATTAAGAACCAGCCAGCCTGATCAAAAAAGCACAGGACCGGACCAAAACCCGACTACATGTACAAAGAAAAATTACACCATTCTTTCCAAACTAAGCTACCGTGTTTGGAACTATTTTTTAACCAAAAGAAACTAAGAGACTTCACATCCCTAAAGATCTCGTCACCCACGCCGCTTCCGTTAGAAAAGATCTTAGAATTCCTCGCTTTCCATCAGCACCAACACGTCACCAAAATAATCCCACAAACAATATCTTTGGCTTTCGAGCTACCGCCATAACTTTTATGATAATCCAGAAGATCCGAGAAAGAAAAAGCAAAGATCGGGAGGATTTTGGCCCACGCACTTATACAACTCCAAACCCGAAAGGAAGTAGAGCATGCCGTGAAAAGGTATGGATTATTTGTGGTCATTACAAATTTGTTGTAAAAAAGGGGTTCAACGTTTATTGATTTAGATATTGCATTCAAGGCATCTCGTTATTTGTGCTAATTACAAAATAAGGTTAATACAGCCATAGCCGTACAACTCCACTAGCGACGTAGTTAGTGGAGTCGTGCAACTGTGGCTGTATTTAAATAGTTTTGAGGCGTACGACTGTGGCCGTACTGTCATGCAAAAAAAAATAGTGGTTGAACGCATTTTCATAGTTTTTCAATCTTGATCAAAACTTGTTTTAATAAGCTTTGACCCACCATTTTCCCATACTTGGTTCTTGTGGTAATCAAACGGGGCGGGGTAATTAAAATATTTTGCATTGTTTTGTCTACTAGAAATCTATTCATGATATTTAGTAGGCTAGGTTATGGGGTGTCATAGGTCTTTTTGTTTTGTTTTGTCTTACATATATGGGGCATGTCCTATATATGAACTAGTGTGGAACTCATCCTCACTACTTGTTCTTATTTGCGGTTGCATTTTAATAGAATCACCGAGGTAACCCTTTACCCAAAAAAACATTACATTTAGTGAGTTAATAGTACAATCAATCTAACAATATGAAAAAATGGATGTTCAACTATGAATTCAGCCATAAATACTCAAATGTGAATCTGTCATCGACGATAAACAAACCTATTTGGTGAGTTATAATTGTATTGTTGTTGGTACCCCCCATATCCTTGTGACGAATTGTGATATTGTTGTTGATTATCGGACTCACTAGCGTTGAAATCGCTTGATTGTAAATGATCCCGAAGCCGCCATCCTTCGGGTTCTTTTTGGAAATTGTTTGATTGAATGTAGCTCTCTAAACTCATCACAGCTTTTGTCACTTTCGGATCTTTACTTTCCTTCAATGCTTTAAGGAAGTCGCGGGATATAATGTTTAATAGCTTCTTGAACTGGTTTTTGTATCTTCTATATAAAGCAAACCCTGCCACCTGAAAAATCGTCGTTTCACATAAAGATTCATATTTACTCTATCTTAAAACAAACGATCGGTGGCTTTTGCCACTGAACAAAACATCCCCAACCTTTCAACATATAATCAAATACACCCCAAACTTTCAACATAAGACCAAAACACCCCTAAACTTTCACAACTACACTCCCTTTTCTTTAAGTAAGTTACACATTCACTTCTAACTTTTGGTAATTGATAACTTTGACCCTCCAAACTTTCCTACTTAATAACTTGACACTTTATTTTGTTTAATTTATTTTTTACAAATTTACATTGCAACGTGCGACACATTATTATCATTTTTTTGTATCTATGCTAAACCATGTTAATGCCTAAATTACTTTTACAACTTTACATTGCTGTCTAGATTACTTTTACGCCTTTACACCGCAACGACCGAGACATACGCTTTTTTTTATCTAGGTCTAATGATGTTAATGTCACGAATATAACGTGTAACAAAGTAAAAAACACGTAATGTCAAGTGCGGGCAGCCGGGCTCCACACGTTAATGTCATCATCGTACATTGTAACTGCAATGCATATATAGGTTACACTAAGCTAGATCGGATACATCGAAACACGCGTTTTCATATTGTTAGCGCATCACATAATGTGCCGCCAGCCATGAACAACTAAGGCGTCACCGCCGCAACGCGCAGCCTATGGCAACAATCTAGTTGTTATGGTAATGATATTGGCTTTCTAATCATTAGAAAGACATTTACTATTTATAAAATAAGTCATGATATAAACTCACCTCAAGGAAAGCCTCAAGTGCCACTACGGTGTATATATTCGCCGGCAGAGAATTTAAAAACCTAGCAAGCCATTTCCAGCCCTCTTCAATTCCATGCAGATTTTGGACGCCATTAACTTCAGTCTAATAAAATTAACAAAAAACGTATACTGTTATAAATTAAGCAGTGGGTAGAAGAGATTTTCTACTTGTTATAAGATTGATCAACTGTGAGAAAGAAAACCTGAATTAGAGCCCCGTATAGTTTCATATATTGGGTTAATCTTGCTACATAATCATCGGTACTTTCAAGCTTCCCATCTTCTTCTTGGTAACCAATAGCTCTCAAGTAAGCGTTTCTTGATTCAAATGCCGCCTGGAGAAGCAAAATTATTATTCATTTGATGAATTTTCGGTTTTACTGACCCGATAGTGATAGAACATAACCTAAATCGACACATTCTTTTCACATAATAGGATAAGAATGGCCGCTTTAATTATCATCTGGGTTTTAAAAAGCGCGCCTGAGGCGCGCCTAGGTGCGAGGCGCACTAAGGCGCAAGCCTCAGCGCCCCAGGGCACCTAAGGCGCGCTTTTTCCACAAAGCGCAAGAAAAGCGCATTTTTTTGGGTTTTTGAAGTCTGAGGCGCGCACCTTATATATTTTGGGTGCTTTTATGCATGAAAGTGTTGGACAATAGGTTTTTTGGCTTGTACATGTAGGTAAAATCATATATAAACCTTAGTTATAACTATATTTTGGATAAGGGATGCTAAAAACCTATGGGATATATATAAAAAATTATATAGTCTTCTTGCGCCTCGGGTACGAAAATCCCACCGCTTTTGCGCTTTGCGCCTCATTTTAGACCTCGTCGCTTTTGTGCGCCTCTCGCTTTTTAAAACCAAGATTGCCATATATGGTGAAAGACAATTTAATATGTGATTGCGTTCTTTTACTTGACGTGATGATGGGGTCAGGGGCGACAATTCTTGACAGGACCCGAAACCCGACCCGAGCCCGACACGGAAAAAAGCTAGTTTGGGTTGACTAACACGAACCATCTAAAAACGGGTCGGGTTCAGGTTGACCCGCATTAAAAAACAGGTCGGGTTCGGGTTGACTCGTATAAAATGGGTTGACCCGTTAACCCGATTAACTTTTTAGAGAAAAATTAACTTTTATATATTTGTTTTATTTTTCCGTTTTTATTTACATGGTATCCACAATGCGCTTAAAATCCAACAACTCGCTTATAAATCGTAAACTTGTAATGACTCATTAAAAGTACGGGTTAAACGGGTCGTGTTCGGGTTGACCCAAATTTATATATGTGTGGGTTAGGGTTGAAATCTGCAACCCAAATAATAATATGGGTTGGATCCGGGTTGAACATTTCAACCCACCCGTAACCCGACACGATTGCCATTCAGGGCTCACAGAATGTGACAAAGCAGATTATTTATAAAAAACGGATAAACATGCAGTCTTTGTGGGTTTTTAGCCAATGCCAAGTTCATGCTTTAAGAAATATACAAGCAAATTAGTTGAACAAAAAAATTAAAACAAAAAAATACACACATCTTTTAGGAAAAACTACCAGGATATAGGGGAGTACCTCTGAATAACTTAAGTACTTTGGAATTGTGAAGATGCAAACTTTGTTTAATTTTGCAAGAAAAATTTCCATGGCACGGGGAACCTAGAATCATCATGAAAAACAACGGCAAGTAAGTTTAAATCATAAAATGTCTCATTGATTGTAAAAAAATAATTCATCTAAGCAAATGTCCAGCATCTTAATTTGTTTCTGAAATTGTTTCATAATCTTGTATTGCCTTCTTTGAAGAGAAAAAAAGTATGATGTTTCTCACCTGTGATGTAACCATAACAATGACATGCCCATAAGCATATATGGCGGCATTGCTGCTAGCGTTTGTGCAAAAATAGACGACCTGTTACGTTAAAAGTTAAAACAAAAATAATTTAAGCTTTTCCATTGACATAATACCTATGTTTTAGAATATATAGGGTATGTTTGGCAAAAGTAGCTGGTGGCTGGTGGCTGGAAGCTGGTAGCTGTAGCTGGTGCTTTTTAGATATATTTGGTGTTTGGCAGAGTAGCTGGAGCTTTTAATATAATGTATAAAATGACCAAAATGGACATAACTAAAAATGTAAAAAGTTTGTGCATTAAAAAGTTCATTATCTTTAGAGGTTAAAATAGTCATTTTTTCCCTAAAAGCTTGTAGCTCCTTCTAAACGCTAGGAGCGTTCAACCAAAAGCTTCAAGCTTCTAACCTAAAAGCTTCAAGCTCCTTCAACCAAACAAGGCTTTTTATTAAGTAGGAGCTTTTTCTTAAAAGCTTAAAGCTAGAAGCTCCTAAAAGCTCCATGCCAAACATACCCATAGTATAGTATATACAAATACAGTTAGTTCAAAAATATGTTTCTGAATAGAAAAGTGAATTACTTTATCTGCAAAGATCCCGATATTGACGGATTGGGGAAGGGTTGAATTCATAAGTTTCACCAGCTCTTCTGCTTTTGCCCTGGTCAACATAGCTTAAAGTCAAATCAAGATGTTCTCACTTCTCTAACAAAACGCTTATGACCTTTTGCAATAACAAAAAAAAAGCTACAATGGTAAAATGACTAAAAAAGACACACCTCCAAAAGGTGTAGAAAAAAAGATAGGGGTAAAATTGTACAAAGACAAATGAGCCAAAGAAAAACTGACAAAATGGGCACAACAAGCAGATAAGTTTGGCCAAACACTACGAAAGAAGTTACTGTGTTTTAAAAGTTAATAAAGCTCATAAGAGACGAAAATAAGCTAAACGCAAACACCAAATACGAACTTACAAGTTACAAGATTTCTTGTTTTATGGTGAAAAAGGAAATCGACGCACCTTACACTCTCTTTTGTGCCGGTTATGGTTTTAATACGTCTAACCATTTGCATACCCTGCCTGCTATATTCCTACAGAAAAGGTACCTTGTAAATAACAGGTTTTTTTTCAAATTAGCTTTTACTTGTTATGTTAAATATTTCATCAATATGTGGACCATGAAACATGGTTGTAACACCGTTCTTTTTGCGTTTTGGTGCATACATTGGAATTTTAAAGCATGTCATTCATGACTTACTCGATTAGAATCCATTTCAGAAGCAAAACCTTTTCCAACCACTTCGTTATATATTTGCAGTCTACTTTCTTCCATTTTTAAAGCACTCTCAGCACCCTTGAGGACATTTCCTGCAATCAACTCAACCACTCGTAAAGTGAGAAGAAAGATTAACATATTGTACGGTGATTCAATATCAAACAATATTGGCTAATAGATATAGATTCACCTCCGGGTGCTTTATTGAGTCTACCAGATCCGGATTCCTTAGAAACCGCTCCTTGTGAAGCAGTCAAAGCCTCAGCAGCCTTTCTTTGACTTTCCGCAGCCGCCATTTCAGCTGCTTCTTTTGCAGCTTTTTCAGCTTCCAATGCTATCGCTTTTGCTTCTTCCTCTTTCTTCTTTTCCGCTTGATGCCTGGCCTGCACACAAAACATGTAATAATTTAACAACTCTTTAGCAATAATATAACAGTTTAACATTTTTTAAATACCTCTTCTGCTTTAATTTTTTCTTGACGGATTTTCTCTTCCTGAAAAGCCTTTTGCTTTCTTTTGGCCTCTTCAATTGCAGCATCGTCTCGTATCTTTTTTTCTTCTATCTGGGATTTGTATTCATGGTGCCTTTGAACATCAGTCAGATGATTATCAAGTTCTTCTGCACTACAAAAACAATAAAAACTTAAAATAAAAATGAAACAGAATAACAAGCTCAAACCTTTTTAATGCAATATAATTAGGTCTTACATTTGGCGTTGATATTGCAAATCGCGTTTCCGATCTAACTCACGCCGTGCCTCCTTATTTTTTTCAGCCCGGGAGAGAGCATGGGTAAATTTGTCTTTCTCATTTGTAAGATCGGCTCCAAATGCAGATATACGGGCTCTTATCTCTTCCTATTAATCAGAGGTGTACAAAGAGATGGTTTAGTACTGAATGTATATCGTAGAACTCACAACTTCGACCCGTGTGCATATGAGTGAGGTTGAATCAGGTTATGTCAGTTAAATATTTAACTGGTAAAAAGTAAGCTTAATAGAAAACGGGAAATCCGTCCAAAATGTAATTTTATGACATAAAATCTGAACTAGAAACAGAGTGTTATTGAAATAGTATAAGCAACGTAACATATTTGACACACTTAACTATTTTTAGAAGATTTAAAATACTACAAAAGTTTACCCGTTACCCAACCCGTCCATTTTGCCTAGGCCTGTAAACGAACCGAACGTTCATGAACTTGTTCCACGGGAAATTCGTTTATTTAATAACTGAACGGACATGAACACATTTTTTGGTCATTTAATTAAACGAACGAACATGAACACGTGTTTTGTTCGTTTATTTACATTTCGTTTATGTTTGTTTCAATTAAACGAACGAACATGAACACGTGTTTTGCCTGTAATAATCCCATCTAGACCTTATTGGCCATTAATAATCCCACCTCAGAATATTCCCCCCACCAGTCCCACCTTTCACCCATTTTTCCTACAATGGTTCCCCGTTAAAAAAAAAAACTTAACGGAGTTAAGCTTTTTTCCAAATTACAAACAGATTTTTTAGGGCTTTTGATCAGAAAGATGATACGAGTCCATTGTTGTAAAACTTACTTCGATATGGTGCTCCAAGTGACTTGATTTTGGTTAATTGGAAATTTAAACACCCGAATTGAAGCGCCGTTTTCATCGTTTGGAGCACCGTTTCGAGGAAAGTTTTATATCAATGGACTCGTATCGTCGTTCTAATCAAAAGCCCTAAAAAATCTGTTTGTGATTTGGAAAAAAACTTAACTCCGTTAAGTTTTTTAACGGGGGACCATTGTAAGAAAAATAGGTGAAAGGTGGGACTGGTGGGTGGAATATTCTTAGGTGGGATTATTAATGGCCAATAAGGTCTAGGTGGGATTATTACAGGCCAATTTCCCTAGTTTTATTTATATAAATATTAAACATAAGAGGAACTTTGTAACTGCTTATATAAATATAACTAATTGGTAACTGGGCCTTCTAGGACTAAAAATGGGTTTTCCAATGGAATTTATCGTAATTAATCACTAATTTAAATAAATAATTACTTTACGTTCACTTTTGTTTAGTAAATTATGTTCATTTGTGTTGTTTATTGTTTGTTAAATTGTGTTCGTTTAAGTTTGTTTGTTTACGTTCGTGGACTGTTCGTTTAGGTTTTAAACGAACAAACATAAACAAACACGAACATGCCCATTTTCTTAATAAACGAACATAAACAAAAAAGTGTGTTTGATTATATGTATGTGTTCGTGTTCTTAATAAATGAACATAAAGTTAAATGAACGAACATTAACATGCCTCTGTTTGTGCTCGTTCGGTTCATTTACAGGCCTAATTTTGCCACCTCAAGTGTATGTTAACCGTGTGAAAACCAAAAGAAGGGATAAATAAAGATCCAACAGTTAAGGTGGGATGGCAGTAAAAAGGATAAAAAACGGACCGCAACACTAAGCTGGTGTTCATGGCTTAGCTCGATTAATGCACCTTCAATAACTCCACCTTTGTCCATCAAAGCCCATTGAGCCTCACTAGTTGACTCGCTATCAGACTCTGTACTGTCACTGAAAATATTTACATGTTAGAATCATCAATGAAGTCAAATTTACAGATATGGTTGGCCATTTCCAACCTATTTACTTTTAAATGGGTCAATTTAAGAAAATTTATCGTTAACAAGTAGAAACCGATACGATGAGTAACAACCTTAAATAGGTATCCTCACAACCAAAACGATTACCAATCATCACATGTCTGCTATTATTATCCTCATAAGCATCATCATCATTACTTTCATCATCTGATACATGCATCACAAAGGCCTTCCTACTTTTATCAGCGACTGGAAGATCACTGCAAGAAAAAACTCCTTAGTAGATGATTATTTATAAAAAAAAACATAAAATACACAAGGGATCTTTTGTAGATTTTATAATGATATAATGGAACCTTGAGTGTGTTTTGGTGAAATGTAAAGGGACCGGTGAGGATGCTTGAAGTTTTTGGTCTATAGAATTAAGCTCTGATATGAGTTCATCGAAACTCCAATCAGTTTGTGGATCAGCTATAATCCCGTTAACGCATTGGGGACATCGAAGATCGAATTGTACAATACCCCTGATTATAAAACATCAACAAAGTTAATAAGCCTGTATTAAATTAAAGTAAATTAAACATTTAAAACCAATGCTACATTCGATACAATGTTGGATTTAAGGTATTCAAAGAAAAAGAAATAAATATATAATATAACAAGGATGGATAAAAGTACACTAGGACATACATTGTGAAATAAGTCAAGAACCAATATATCAAAGGGAATGCTTCAGCTTTGTTGTACAAAGAGTTACGCGCCTGCAAAAAAAGAGTAGAAGTGAGTATTTGAATTACAACACACAATCAACACAATTACATTAAACCAATTCTTATATGCATTTGAATGTAAGCATCAAGAAGAGTTCATCCGCACAAAAGATAACCGAAAGCATATTAAATTCTATTTTTGAATACCATTACAACAAGAGGCCGTACAACTAATGTTAAAAAACATTACCACGTCACGTCTCCGATTAAAAATAACCTAGAGTTTTGTTGAATAATGAAGTAAAGAAACCATCAACAGAACAAATTATTAGCAATGTATACCTGTATATCTTCTGTTTTTGAGTTTAACCAAATTGTGTGATACTTAAATCATACATAATTATAACGCAAACGCCTAAAGAAACAACATTATCGGATAATGCGATAGCCTAGGGCATAGCATTGCCGTTAACAAGCATCAAGTAACAAAAAGGGAAAATTTCACAAAATAGTAACCAAGTTTTAAAAGTGTTCTAATTAGGTCACTGGTGTCGTTTTTGTCACAATTAGATAACTTAACATTCAAATCGAGCCATGTCTTTTTTTCCACATGTCAAGAAAAAAATGGAGCATAAGATGCTGGGGTCAGATTATTTTAATATATGAAATTATATTTATTAAAAATAAAAACCATTTAATTACATTAAAAATAAAAAAAAACAAGTTACAATCCACGTCATCACTCGACGTTAGCATCAAATAAAAGAGAAAAAAGAAACAAAAATCCACATCACCACGGTTACCTATGAAATTGATGAAAAAACCCTTAATTTTAATGAAAAATGAATGTTGAGTGACCTGATTGGAACACTTTTGAAACTTGAGTAACCTAATTGAAACACTTTTGAAACTTGGTTACTATTCTACAAAGTTACCCCTAACAAAAACTAAAACAGAAAATAAGATTTTATAAGATAAATAGTGATCACAAAATATTTTTGCCACTAGGAAAAGACTAGGGGTGCAAACGGGCCGAGCGGCTCGAGAAAAAGCTCAAAACGAGCTGAGCCGAGCCTAATCGAGCCTGAAATAAATCTCGTTTATTTATCAAGCCCGAGCTTGATCCTGACATGTGAAGCTCATCAAGCTCCTCGAGCCTTAGTGTAATATTAGTTTTTATTAATATTTAGTAACATTTACCCCTTATTTAAAGTTGTCTAGTAAACGAGCCGATACTACCGTACCCGAACCTAAAAATAAGCTTGTTTAGTAAACGAGCCCAAGCTTCACTTATCTAGCTCGCGAGCCTAAATGAGTTTATTATTTATATTTTTTTATTTAATATATTAATTAATAGATAATAAACGAGCCGGCTCGAGCTTGAAAAACTACCAAAGAGCTGAGCTCAAGCTCTAGTAAGTTAATCGAGCTCGTTTGCACCCCTAGAAAAGACTCCCATGGCCATGACAATAGGTAAACTATTTCTATAAAGAATAATTATTTAACAGGGTAATGGTACAAAGTCATGAACCCATACTGTAGGCCTGTCAATGGATGGATATGGATTGGATCATGATCCGATCCATTGATGATCCAACTTAAATGGATCATGATCCGATCCATGATCCAACATAATGGATCGTGATCCGATCCATATCCAAATAATTTTAAATGGATGGATCACTATCCGGATCGATCCATATAAAAAATATAATAAAAATCTCTAAAAATAAAAAAAATCACAAAAATAAAAAAATTATAAAAATTCAAAAAAAATCAAAAAAATAAAAATAAAATAAAAGTTTTAAAAAATCAAAAAAATCAAAAAAAAATTTAAAAACTCGTAGGCCCTTAAAGTTACTACAAAGATGATACTTTTTTTGAGATTATTGGACTATGATCACTTAAATGATATCAAGGAACCTGATATTTTTATTGTCTCACCTGATCAACCTTTTTGATGTGATCTGCAATTCTTGTAATCAGTGATCAATCACAGTTAAAACACAATCAGTGAAATTTGAGAAAAGAAAGTGATCTGGCTGTAAGTGGATTTCATTAGACATGAGTATTGCATACATGGCTTCATTATTTGAAGCTGGACCTTTGACTTGTTTGACCACCTACTAACCGACTTAACTACACTAACTGACACTAGCTGACACTAACTCACTTAGCTACTACCCAAAATATACACATCACATTTTTCCATTCTCACATTTATGCAATTGTATTCTACAGTAGTATTTTGCATCAGTAGGTTTAATTTAAAATGCTAACCTAATGCTAAATTGCTAATTACTAATGATAATAAGTCAAGAGAAACTGCAAGCTCCAAGATGTCCAGAACTATTGTTTTCTAGCTATGCTCATACCAGCTAGATAGATTATACTTCACCATTCACTTCTATAATGCATTAATCAAATATAACCTTAGCTTTGATGAAACAGATACGGATACAGTTATTAATCACAGATGTAAACAATCTAAAAAGAACCCAATCTTCCTATACTAATAAACGAAAATCTTTTTGTACACGTGTCACTCTCTGGTGCCTCCTCCCTTTTAATAATAGTATTACATATTAATTTTATACACAAAATATAATATAATATTAATTAATATAGTTAGAGATAAACGTCTAAATTCAAATTTAAATAATAATTATCTATAACAAATATAAATGTATCAAATAATATAATAAGTATAATATTATTTAATATAGTTAGAGATGAAACGTATAATTTCAAATTTAATTAATAGTAAACGAAAATCTTTTTGTACACGTGCCACTCTCTTGTGCCTCCTCCCTTTTAATAATAGTATTACATATTAATTTTATACACAAAATATAATATAATATTAATTAATATAGTTAGAGATAAACGTCTAAATTCAAATTTAAATAATAATCTATAACAAATATAAATGTATCAAATAATATAATAAGTATAATATTATTTAGAGTAATTACGTTTTTGGCCCCTGTGGTTATATCACTTTTACTATATTAACCCAAAATAAGAATTTTTAACATATCTGCCCCCATGGTCTCTATAACTAACCATTTTGGCCCCTAAGTCTAACCATTTTGGCCTCCACGGTCTCTATAACTAACCATTTTGGCCCCCATGATCTCTAGACTTAGGGGCCAAAATGGTTAGTTATAGAGACTATGGGGGCAGATATGTTAAAAATTCTTATTTTAGGCTAATATAGTAAAAGTGATATAACCATAGGGGTAAAAACGTAATTTACTCTATTATTTAATATAGTTAGAGATCAAACGTATAATTTCAAATATAATTAATAGTAAATTACTTTTTGAGTCCCTATCTTTTAGTGGTTTTAACCACTTGATTCCAAAATCAAAAAGTTTAACACTTTGAGTCTCTAACCGCTCATTCACACCCTCTGTAAAAAATTCAAAAAACCTTTTGTAAGGTTGAGTTTTCTAAGTTCTCACAACTTAGAAGTTTTCATTTTACCCTAACCATATATATTTGTTAAGATAAAATATATTATTTGGATATAAACTATAATTACTAATAAAGTATCAAATCACATGTACAAGTAATGAAAATATAACTCTTCTTTATTTTTACTAATTTATCTAAATAAGTCATTTAATTAATAAGGATTATATACAAGTTTATAATTTACATTTTTCGTCACTCAACCCGTGTAATACACGGGGTTGTAAGCTAGTTCCATTACATATAAAGATTCTTCTGAAACTTCTATCTCTATCTATTGCTGCTATTTTGAACATTCTAGTAACTGCACATAACATCATTTTACTTGTTAGTTAAATCTGACTGACTGAAAGATTCTAAGAAATATTATAGCAGCCTACAAAGTTCAGAAATATCTACCAACCCATTAATCTAAATTAAATCCAATGAAAATATTAATGGTCCCCAATCAGATTCACAAACTTTACACAACTGAAACAAAAAGGTGGAAATATGACACAGACTACACTACACCAAATTGTTAACAGTTCCCCTCGTGATTTAAAAAACATCGTTTTCTGGTAAAGCAAAATGATGAAGACAACAAAAAAAAAAAATTTAAATCATCAATTTTTCACCCAGTAGTCAGCCACTCATCAGATCAAACGTATTACTACCAAAATCGGAAAAAAAAAAAAACCTTTCTCACACAGACATAACATCGAACACCTTATCTACACTTTCTAATAATCTTTATCTACACCCAGATATCAGAAATTCACAGCACAACAAAAGAAAAAACAAATCAAAAGTGAGAAATCATCTTACGGCTGTTGAATAAGTCTAATAGCGATTACGAACAGAAACAAAACAAAACAAAACAAAACCGTAGAAATTGAAATTGAGAGATTTAGAGTTCACCTGGCGAACTTTTGCTTGATTTGTGTGTTTCAGTGTATGAGTTGAAGTTTATTCGTTAATGATTTGTGCGATTGAAGAAAGAGAGAGAGAATGTGTGATGAGAGAGAGTATGGTTCAAGTGGGATGGATCGAATGGGTAACTAAGAGGCCTGCCATTCAAAGGTATCCATTTAGTAAACCAAACATTCTCTTAGTAATGGATCGATCTGGATGGATTATGGGTCCCATAGCACTTGATGAATCCTTATTCCTGATAATCCCTACCAATATGCAATTAGATAAGAACCCTAACTTCGATGGGTTAAAAGAATTGATTTAATGGATCGTTGGTGCTGATTTGCGAGGGAAGAATACGTAGAAATTGAGTAGATACCTTGTATTTTGGGGATATTGATGCAGCTAACCCTTAACCCTAATTTTTTCCCCAATTTTGAGTATGTGGTATCATCCGCTCGGTCGTCAGTCAATGTGTGCGTAAGAGAAGATTTGATGCCGGTGGTGATGGTGGCAGAGGCGGTGGGTGGTGAGAGGGAGGGAACGGAATACAATCATCAACTTCGGTTTCAGTTTTGTTGTGTGCTTCAGTTGCACGCAGGGTTTGATTTGATTTTGATTGTTAACGGACCAAATTACTGGGCTCTTCAATGAAACCCGACCCTAACCATCTCAACTAACACGGCCCGTTTCTGTCCAGCCAGCATGTCATATTATATCCTAAACCATTTATTAGTTTTAACCATTTGAGTAGGGCTGGCAAATCATGTCT
This sequence comes from Helianthus tuberosus, assembly GCA_030545235.1. NCBI lineage: Eukaryota > Viridiplantae > Streptophyta > Magnoliopsida > Asterales > Asteraceae > Helianthus > Helianthus tuberosus. The sequence goes on along the minus strand of CM060396.1, from coordinate 2,669,994 downwards.
TATCGGGTTTAACAGGTCTCTGACGACACGTATAACAAAAGTATTCAATATGAATACAACTCGTTTAACTACTTGATATCTCATGTCCATAACACAGTTTTATGTTTTATGTACTAAGAAAAAGAAATGATGGATCATAACCTCAAAATTTTATTTATTTTTAAAAAAGTAAAAAATCACATTGTGTACTTTTTCAATAAACAGGTCTAATCGTGTCTTATACAGATATCTATTGTCAGCCCTGCACTTGAGTATAAAATCAAAAAGTTCAACAACATGAGTCCCTAACTACTCATTTTATAATATTTTTGAGTCCAACTTTTTAACACTTGTACTTTTGATTTTGGACTCGAGTAGTTAAAACAACTAAAACACAGGGACTCGAAACGTTATAAAATGAACAGTTAGAGACTCAAGGCGTCAAACTTTTTGATTTTGTACTCAAGTGGTTAAAGCCACTAAAACACAGAGACTCAAAAAGTAATTTACTCTATATATTTTGTATAAATTAAATTTTTTATCAACTTATCTATTTAATTTTTGTTATTTATAAAATTTAAAAAAAAACATGAAAATAAATTTAAAAACTAGATAATCCACTAAAAATAATACACACTTACAACATTTTTAAATAAAAACCTAACTTAAACCCTAAAATAATAAAAAAAACACACACACACTGAAAACCTAACAAAAACGTAAACAACTAATAAGAAAAAAACACTTGAATGTTTAGTGTGAATTTGGTGTAGGTTTTTAAAGTCTGATTTTGGTTGAAATTTAGAATTAACAAAAAACGTACCGTTGAAAAAGGTTTGAAATTGAAAAAATGTGATTTTTTTCATAAATTTATCGTTCAAAAAAGTAAGCGGGACCCACCCCACAACTGTCCGCTCGAGCGGACGTGGACACCATTGGACCGCCTAGTCACCACCTCTCCAACAAGCCCACGTCTGTTCCAAGTGGTTTGTTGAGCGGAGCATCACAGCGGACCAACCGTTGTGGGTGCTCTTACAACTAGTAGGAAACCTATGCGATGCAACGGCGGCAATTTACAACGCGGTACCCGTTTTTATTAATTTATCAATCATCTTGTTGTGTTGTATAGCATGTTGTCTATTAGTTTTGATGTCCTATAACCTTTCTTACAATTTCTCTTTATCATAATCATACATGCTAGACTTAATTGTTAGTCTTATTAGTCGATTAACAAAAATTAGACCCACCTAAAATGATCTCATCTTTCAATGACGTAGACCCTGTCACCCTGATATATCTCTATTTAGGACTAAAACCATTCTCCGATACAACGTCTTATGTCCCTAATATTTTACAAATAAAAATAGAAACCTAGCCTTTAAAATACATCCAGATTTACAAAATATTATAGATTGTACAAATGTAACAAACATTTTGCTCATATCATTGATATATATAAATAATAACGAGACTCTCGTTATTTGTGGGAAATTCTTCTAGTACAATACCGGTTACAAAATAAATAAACGAATATAAATACAATATAATTGTACCAATCTTGATTCAAGCCATCATCTTTGGAAGAACTTCAACCGCACCATCTTGTACAAACCTCCGCTGCAAGAATGAACAAACTGTCGTTGACGGTTTTGGTTGAGGATCGTGTTAGACACGGGGCCCTTAAAACAGATTCCGCGTCTCCTCTCAGACGGTCTGTTTCCAGGATACAACAACCGAAGCAGTAGTTGTACTGCCGGAGATGACACTCGCGCCCGAGATTACACCGGGTATAAATTGGTGTTCATAAAAGTTGGAACAATGTGAAGTTGTGTATATATTTTAGAGTACTCCTCTAAAATATTTTGTGAATGTTTCTAATAGTTTTATGAGATCCTCTCATCTCGTATCTTTCGTATATCAAAATATGAACCCAACGTTCATATATATACACATTCACAAAAGGTTGAAACATTCTTTGCCTTTAATTCTCTAATTAACGAGGAAATAAATCTCTAATTAACGAGGCAATAAATCTTTAATAAACAAGATCTTGGGCCTTGTGTTCAGGTTACAAACTTTTCCTTTATTGCACTTTTAGTCCCCGGTCCTCCTAAACATCGCTTTCGCTTTAATTTCTTGCATTATAAGCCTTTCAAATTGACTTATAAGGGCTCCAAGACTTATACCAACTTTGTGAGGTCCTTGGTCACTTTGTGTTTACCCGAAAAGTCATAAATTTCCATGTTGACGCTTCTAACCCCTCGAATACGAATTTTATCATAACTTTCTCATACGATAACGAAACTTGGTGAAATTTTGTATCACGCATTCTAGTGAGCATAATTAATCGTTACAAGGCTTCGGGTTTGCTAAAAGGTCACTCAGAGATATATCTTAAACATGTTGACACATTTAACCCCTGTAGTTTGTAATCTCTCACTTTCTTTCACATTTAGCTTCGTATGATCCATGATTCATTCGTTTGAAGGTATGCGCATCATGTAGGGTTAATGTAATGTATATTTATTCACTGTTGACATTTAGAACCCGTATATTCACATACTTTCCATGAATGTCAACTTTAATCCTTCTATAACATTGTTTCACACGTTCCATCATATGACACGTGTCAACACATTACAGGACGTGAATTTTCGAGGTGTTACAAATTTTCAGTTTAGATCAGTTGTTCTAACGTGTTCTTGACTCGCTAGTCACTTTTGCCTTTTAGTCGATTCATAAGACTTATAACTCGTGATCTCAACCTGGATTCAGTTATGTACCTTGTCTTTAGAATGACATGAAACTCAATTCATGGCTAGACACGTTTTTACCATGCCTTTGGTGTGTCATGACTGACATCTTACTAGATTTTGAATCTAACCAATTGGCATTCGAGTCCAATCTACTCGATTGACTCCATATAACCATTGTGTACTCCACTTGGTCATGCGTTTGCAATATATGCAAGTCACCCCCACATTTAAGTGTAATTGGATAACATCCAAATGGGGTGATGAAAGGTTCTCCCTTTCATTTCGAGTTTGAGAAAACTTCTCAACTACCATTTCCACATTCAAATGCAAGTCACCCCCACATTTAAGTGTAATTGGATAGCATCCAAATGGGGTGATGAAAGGTTCTCCCTTTCATTTCACGTTTGAGAAAAACTTCTTAACTACCATTTCTTCATACCCTAAAGGGTTTGTTTCTTAAATGGGCTCCTCCCCCCACATTGCTTGCATTTTAATGAAGTTATATTTATAGTTTTGTTTAGCACAAAATTCGTTCTTGTGTCATCACATATTTTGAATGTTTAACGTTAATTTAATCTCCATCGAGCATATAAATTAACAAGTATTAGTCTAGCATGCTTTAGACTACAATACTCTAGCATGTGAACAGAAGATGCATCATTCTGATTCTTCACAGCCTTAAGAGATAACGCACTATCTCTTCCGAACATTCGTTTCTTAGTTTAGACACAATAATGAAATTTTATTTCACCATTCCAAAACCATCGGTTTTTAGGATGGCCTCAAAACCATAGTTAACTTCATCCATTAGGATCATAACTCATTTGTCTTTTTTATCTCCAAGGCTTCACCATTGACTTCCTAAAGACTTAAACATAAGTCTTAATCCAAGTCACTTTGATGAAAGATCTTTGTATAAAATCACTTGAGTCTTGAGATATAGTCAATTAGATTGACTCTCAACAACAAAGCATTCACGAATGCCTATAGTGATATATACATTTGCGTTGTTGTTTCATTAATACCATGTATTGGGATACTCTCCCAAATTGAGGACCAACCCTCCACATTGTTTAAACAACATTGATGGTGGTAGAAGCATCTACAAGTCCATCACTATTGTAAATTTCCGTTAATAAATTTGCTAAATTTATTAAAATCATTTACAATAATAACATATATTTCTTTCATATGTTATATTCTTTGAAAACTTACTTGTGCATTTCCATGTTGATGCTCTCAACATTAGATGACATATCTTGTTTTCGTGCATTTCATCTCAAACCATGCACCACGTTTCTCACGAACTCGTTATACGTTTGATGTTTGATTTGTGACTTATTACATAAGTCATGATCACAACCCGCTATTTGTGTCCGTGTAAATTAGTTTTTACACTTTGTATCAAAATGTGTATCCTTTTGACAACTTATTAGTAGTCCAAAATAACGGATACACCAATGATATCTAAACATCAAATCCCAAAGTGTTATTATTTTCAACACTTTCGACTGAAATAATCGTAATTATATCGTTCTATCATGTTTTGAGGTACTCCCTCAATGGAACACGTATAACTTGTTTCGTCTTGAAACCCCCAACTTGAATAATCACAAGTTGTCCAAAATATAAAGTTGTTTACAATTAACTACTCGCAAGTAGTTGAGCAACTTATTATATTTATAACAACATCGAGTTGTTTTTCACAAAATAGTCTTTCCAAGACTATTATATGGTTAAAGACGTTATACTTCTCATGGAAGTATCAAATCACTTATAATTCGCAAAGACATGTTTTATTCGTTCAAAACATTTCTCGTTTTTGCAAGTGTTTTAATATTAAACTATATATTTACGTTTTGATTACAAATCAAGACAATAAACCTTATAATAGTTTAATAAATAAAACAATTTCAAACTCGCTCGTTTGAAAATAAAACGAATACACATCGTTTTAATAAATTGTTTATCATATTCAAACCATTTCTAACCGCTGTTAGATAATAACGATTATCAATCGTTAAAAAGAGTGGTTTGTATGATAACCAATTCTAATATGCTAATTAGAATTTAAATGTTGAAGAAACATTCAAAATATTCGTTTTTTTATAAAGTAAACCGCTTCTAACGCGCTCGTTAGAAATAAAACGAATACAATTATTCACTTTTGGTTTAAATGAACGTTTTCTAACACGCTCGTTAGAAATAAACATAAACCTTTTCTAACACGCTCGTTAGAAAATATATATAAACGATTACAAATCATCTTAAATAGTTTATCATAGTTAACCCGATTCTTACCCGCTCGTTAGAAATTAACGATTGCAAATCGTTAAAATAGTTGGTTATAAAATAAACTAATTCTAACACGCCCATTAGAAAATTAGACGATTATTTATTGCCATAAGCCGTTTTTGGTTTATATAAAATAAACGTTTTCTAACCAGCTTGTTAGAAATAAACAATTGACAAAGTCGTTAAATCGTTTCTAACACGCTCGTTAGAAAATAAACAACTATCAAACTCTTTAAATCGTTTCTAACACGCTCGTTAGAAATAATCAATTACAAAATTTGTTTCGAAGTTTATAAAAAAATATAAACTATTTCTAATACGCTCATTAGAAATAAACAAATAAAATCGTTTAAACGTATGTGGAAAAAAAATCTATTTCTAACTCGCTCGTTAGAAATTTAATAGTTTAGACGAAACCGTTACAAGGTTTATTATCCAAAATAATTGTCTCCAACACGCTCGTTGGTAATTATTTGAAATAATAATATTTTCTAACACGCTTGTTAGAAAATCTAAACGTATATTAACAAGTTAGTTTTACACAATCATCGTATCTAACACGCTCATTAGATATAAAGGATGATATTAAAACTTATTATTCTATAAAATTCTAACACGCTCGTTAGAGATATAAAAAGTTTTAATCTTGTTATTCTTTCAACAACGTTTCTAACACGCTCGTTAGAAAATATTAAAACTAGTTATTTTATAAAATAATTACTAAAATATAAAAAAAATTAAGACTTTTAAAACCAACATTAATCTCACAATTATGGTTACTAAAAGCTTATTAAAAATAAATTAAACTTTACAAACATTTAATTTTGTATGGGGTTAAAAAATATATATTTCTAATACGCTCATTAGAAAAATTAGTATTTCAAAACATGTTGAAACACATTTTAATTTGTATATGGTTCGTTTTATCTAAACACGAACAAAACCCATGAACTTCCAAAAGTTGAATCAAAACGTTTGTTTTTGTAACACGGTATTCAGATTAAAGATTGTACTCCAATCATAAAATTAATCCGACTCGTTTGTACTACATATATATTTCCCCAAAAATATTTACAAGATTTTAACAAAATCCCATTAAATATTTTAACTTTCGTGCACCTAAATCCACGTAGAGAAGTGATTTAAGATTGTAGCAACAATCTTCACGAAAGTCTGTTTTAAGATTGTAGGAACTAGGTTCACTTTTTATTAAAAATATTAATAAAATAAATAATAACGAGACTCTCGTTATTTATGGGAAACTCTTCTAGTACAATACCGGTTACAAAATAAATAAACGAATATAAATACAATATAATTGTACCAATCTTGATTCAAGCCATCATCTTTGGAAGAACTTCAACCGCACCATCTTGTACAAACCTCCGCTGCAAGAATGAACAAACTGTCGTTGACGGTTTTGGTTGAGGATCGTGTTAGACACGGGGCCCTTAAAACAGATTCCGCGCCTCCTCTCAGACGGTCTGTTTCCAGGATACAACAACCGAAGCAGTAGTTGTACTGCCGGAGATGACACTCGCGCCCGAGATTACACCGGGTATAAATTGGTGTTCATAAAAATTGGAACAATGTGAAGTTGTGTATATATTTTAGAGTACTCCTCTAAAATATGTTGTGAATGTTTCTAATAGTTTTATGAGATCCTCTCATCTCGTATCTTTCGTATATCAAAATATGAACCCAACGTTCATATATATACACATTCACAAAAAGTTGAAACATTCTTTGCCTTTAATTCTCTAATTAACGAGGCAATAAATCTTTAATAAACAAGATTTGTAGGATCGTTGTGCGAACTGAATGAGTCGTTCAGAAGAGTTTTGGATCCAAATCAAAGGCGGAATCAATGAAATGGACGCTCGATTCAATTTAAATGTCTCTTGTATTGATATAATAGTCTTACAGCACCTGGAGACAATTCGGCAGCACTTCGTTACCGAATCAGAAAAAGTAATTCCGTGTAAAATGACACAATAGGCTCATCTATTTATAGTGTTGCTAATTCCGTTTGAAATGGTCAAGACACTTTCAAGCTAAATTAACATTGTTAATTTTGTTTGAACTTGCCCTTGGCTGTTTCAAGCGAAATCACTAACACACACACAAATCTCAGTTTCTAGCTACCCGAGCACTTGTTTATCCTATCCTATTACATGACTCGATACAAGACGAAGTCTACAGACATAGTGCACTAACAGACTCCCCCTTGGATGTTGACGAAGTCTTCAGTGTCGAGTCTTTATCATGACACATCTTCAGTCTTGATCAGTCTTCACACTCTTTCCAAATTGTCTAACACTGTAAGCATCCATCAATCATTCTCTTCATAGATTAGCTTCCATCTTTGAATGTTATACCAGGATCTTATTCTGGCTCTAACATTAACATCCTTTAGAAACACTTTTCTCAGGCTCCCCCTTTCGTCAAGCTTCCGTGCTTTAGGGATCGACACCTTTCTTTCTAGTTACAAGCTCCCCCTTGCTTCGAGCTCGTCTTCAGACTCCCCCTTAGACTCGGCTATCGGGATCGTAGTTTGGAGTCTCATCTGCAACACTCATACATTTATAAGTAACAACATTTTGAACTTCCAGGATTGAAAACCTGGCTCTTTCAAACTTACTAAACTAACACTTTTAAACAAATTTCAGAATCAGAAACTGACTCTATTTCAAAGATTTTAACAATATAAGCATCCAAATCCATCATAGTTAATCATCCAAGTCCAAATTAATGACCTTGGAGATATCACAAATTGTTTTTGATTTTTGATGTTAAAAACTTCAAGTTTCAAATTAATGAACTTGTTTTATTTTCAGAAACACAATCAGCTTACTTAGATTTTGAAACTCAGCAATTCAGACATCGGTTGTCGAAAATAAAGTAAAATCAAAATCTTTTTGTAATTTTCTGAAACATAAAGCAGTAAAAAATATTTACAAACATATTTACAGACAATATTTTTGTTTGAGTTTGCGTCAGAGGATCATATCAGTTTCTAACAAGTCACAAGTACCGCTGAGCTTAGTTACACATTAAGAATTAAACAATTCACTTAGATTGTCGATATATTGATCCACTTAAATTTTCACATAAAGTTCAACTGATTCAGGATACGAATTAGGTATATTAAGAACTTAAACACATTCATGTGTCCCACCTCTTGAATATACTCTCGTATCCAGATCCCAATATTCAGTCTTACAGGTGAGTATACCTAGATGATATCTGTAAGGGGTTAAATTGCGAGGGCCGTGAGAGCTCAGGTCAGAACTTCCGTTCAGCAGAGAGATGACGGCTTCGACTTTTGGTGTGTCCCCTTTAGAGGATCTTTTCTTCAACAGCACATGATTAGCATTTTTCAATGTTTCATCATTTTTTATGCTGAGGGCAGTGCTATGTTTCAAGCAAGCAGAAAGTATTATACGGGGACTAGGCCATTGCTTCCGCAAAATCAGAAGTCCCGGGATAATACCCCAGATATCACTAAGCATAAAGACCTAGTATCTCAGAAAGAGGGGTCCTTCAAACGAGATTTCAGGGGTTACCTATATATCCAAGTAGTGTTACCCACGAAATAAGCAAGTTTGAATTTATGTTTATATCTCGAAAAGTTTACTAAATGTGTAAAAACCTATCGGCATATCATCAGTGAGACCGTTTAACGCTATTTAATCATTACATTTCTTTAGCATACTGTAACTGTCTACTGATGTACTATCATTTCCTCTTTTTACACAAAAACTCAATTTTGAATTTTATCATGTTTATGACTTTTTCAAATTTTCTAATGTTTTTGGATTTTCTAACAACAATACCCCCCCTAAAATTCAAAATCATTCTAAAGAAAATTTGACAAACCGATACTGATAGCTTTGTCTCGCCATCCATTTTCTGCTTCTCATGCACTGATATACAAAAAATTATAACACGAAAAGCAAGAATTACCCCCATGATTTACAACACATTGATATTTTACAGTTTGAAAACCGTTTTTCAATTTTGTGAAATTAATCATTTTGTTCAGTCGTGAGGGTTTCGGCGTATTCAATCAATATATTTTTGAATTTTGAATTTTTGACAAATTTGAAAACAAACATATTTATGATTTTTCAAAAATTTTGACATAATAAAAACATAATTTTGGTTTTTAAATTTTTTAATTTTTAGGGTTTTTGAAATATAGTTTATTTATATACAAAAAAACAAACAAACTCCCTGTTTAACCAAACCAGGGTTCAGCAGCCTCCTCTTCCCTTTGTGCCAGGCTGCTCCTATTTCCATCTTTACAATCTTCAATTTTCTTGAGCACCTGCACATTCAACTAATTCAATTACTTGAACAAATTAGCCCAGGTCTGTTTGACCTTAGGCATTTCAACACAATATGCTTTATTCAACTTCGGAAAATCTTTGTCATTCTGAACAAAGACTTTTTCAACTTTGATTTCAACTTTTTCATCCTTTACCGAAGTCATTTGTTTCTTAACATTCCATGTTTGACCTTTTGGAGTACCCCGTTTGTAAAAATGTGACTCTTTTTGAACATTTTGTTTCTGAACAACTTTTGATTTCCAAAACTGTTGTGGTTTTGTAGCATCGACATTTGTTTTCCAACTTTGAGTTGTTCTGAAACTGGGTGTGTGAGAATTCCAGGTCTGTCTTGAATCAAACCTATTCGGGTTTGATTTCCAAGTTTGGTTCGAAGCAAACTTGTTTGTGTTATACCTCCAAGTTTGTTTTGAATCAAATCTAGTTGACCTGTGTTTCACATCCTCAGATTTCTGTTTCTCAACATTTTCAGACTTCTTTTTGTCAACATCCACAGGTTTCAGATTTGGACATTTGCGTGCAAGATGTCCAACTTGATCACATTTAAAACATGTTCTCTTGGACACATCTTTGACCTGTGGTTGTTGCTTTTTCTTTTGAGCATAGAACTCTTCATTAGACTGTTGTCTAAATTGAAGCTCTTTTTCTTCTTCAAAACTTTTTCCTTGAACAAAATTCATCTTTGCCTGATAATTTTGCGTTTTATTTTTATTCCATCTTTGTTTCTTCTTGTAACCCAACCCAGCCTTCATGTTTTTCTTCTTGTAACCAGGTTTGTTATAAAAAGTTTTCTGACCTTTTCCAGCAAACTTTGGAATCTCAGACTTTTGAATCTCAACCATTTTGAAAACTTTATCAACCTTTTCTGAAATCACATTTTGAATTGGGAATACAACATCTAGGAATAATTTGTCCGATCCAATCATGGTATAAACCAATCCTTTTGAGTCATCATTCAATTTTTTCTCAGATTTTGAGTTTTTCAGATATCCATCATGAAAATTACCTTCATTTTCATCCTGTGATTCAGATTTACCTGTTTTAACTGACTCTTCTTTCAACACACTTTCAACGACCTTACCTACCACCTCTGAATCACTAGAATCATCAGATTTGGAATAGGTTACGTCAATGTTATCTGGCAATTGATCTACCATGTTGAAAGCTTTTTCGACCTTTTCATCATCATAAAATGCAAACTTTTCCGGTGGTGGAACTTGATGAAACTCTGAGCCAATACCTTTCTTGTTTTGCTCAGAATCTTTTCCATCCGGTTTTATGTTGAAAATTCCTTCAAGCACATATGACGACGTGTGATAACTTTTTAACTTGTTATTATCCTGTTCTAAATCAGCAATCTGACGCTTAAGATTAACAACATCCTCAATGTAAGAATTAACAACTTGTTGCTTTATTTCGTAATTTCGCTTAAACGTATTAGTTGTTTCAGATCAGTAATCCAATCTTGATTGAACAAATTTCATTTCACTTTTCACTTTTTCATATGTCTCTTTTGTAATGTGATATGCCAATTTTATTGAATCATATTCTTTTTTTCATTTCTTGACAAACATTTTCTTTTTATCACATTCTTCTGTCTTTTTCAAAACATTTTCTTTCAAAACTTCATTTTCCTTTTCTAACTTTTTACATTTTTCTGAAAGTTTTTCATCATTATCTTTCAAAACTTTTTTCGTTTTCTAACATTTCTTTGTATTTATTTTTGAAAACTTCTTCTATTTTGGTAAATTCAAGATCTCTTGTTCTGAACCTTTCGTCTTTTTCAGTACAAGCACTGCACGTTTCCATGCATTTCTTGCACTGTTCAACAGTTTTTAAGATTTCAGAATCAGAAATTACCTCAGTGATTGGCACTTCGGTGTATGCTGCAGTCTCTGTCTTATCAGCATCATTCTTTTGTTTTTCTTCAACATCTACTTCAGTATCACCAACATCACCAGCTTCCAAATTCTCATTCTTCGCTTCAATCGAACTTTCAACATTCTTCTCAGCTTCTTTCACAACTTCTTCATTCACAACAACTTTTTCTACATTCACATCTTCCTCTTTAACTACTTCGACTTTGACTTCCTCAGCGACCTTCTTCAAATTATTCACCATCTCATCAACATTCTTCTTCATTATCTCTTCATCCCTCTTCTTCAGACTTGAAGTCATAACATCCCTAAGGAGTTTTTCAAATTTCTTCACATATGTTTTATCTTTTTCAACATTAGTATAGTATTCGACGGATCGAGGAATTACTAACAGAACATCATCAAAGATTATGTCTTTCTTGGGAACAACAGGTTCACCCATTCTGTTGACGTAGCATTCTCGCTTCTTATCCCATCTCTTGTTGATCACTGCACTTTCATATTCTTCTTGCATTATATCCATCCTGTTCCAAGCAATGTTTCTTTCTCTGTAAGTTTTCTCACTCAGAATCTCTTCTCTGGTTTTCTCTTTGATTTCAGCTAAAACATTTTCTTCTTTGTTTTCCTCTTTAATTTCAGCAACGAAAACATAATGATTGCTCTTTGATGGGTTTCTGCCATGAGCTGTACTTCTATTATCAACATAATCTTCTTCTGGAAGAATCTGACTCCAATCATATCCTTCATCATCATGGATTACAGCACAAGCTCTAGATTTCTCTCTGGGTTTATCTTCGATCATTTTCGGCTCTTATTTGCTTCGGTGGTAGATTGCCTTTCGGTAATAATCATCATTGAACGGATGTTCATTTCCACCAACTGCAGAATTGTTGCATTCTCTCTTGAAATGACTTTTTTGCTTACATTTGAAGCAGGTCACTTTGGACTTATCAAATCCAAGTTTTGTTGATGCACCGCCTAATGATTGTTTCCCAGTAATCTCCATGTATCTCTGAGCTCTTCTGATGCAACTAGCTAAACACCAGCTGATGTCAATGAGTTCCATCTCTTCCGGATCAATCTGGTCGTAGTCTTCTTTGGTTAACTCTGAGTTTCCAATTTTGCCAGCTACAAGACCTTCATACGATTACAGAACAGATGCAAGAAAGCTCATTTGCTGTTTAGCTGCATTGATACTCATTGCCGGAGAATTTTTCAACTTGAGAGCAATGTTGCAAAAAATCTCTTCTGATTCTTTAGAACTAGCTTTTGAATAAGATGAATGATAACCCGGATCATAACTTGATGAGCTTTTCTGTGGCTCTTTTGTCCTCTCACCACTGAATGCTGTCTTTGGTGTTTCTCCAACTTTCACTGAAGGTAAATAACCTTTGTAGTAGAGACCAACATTCTGTTGATGTGAAGAACTGCTCATCTTGTTCTGCTTTTGCAATTCAAGCTCATGACTTTCTATCTTTTCTATCAAGACATCAAGAGAAATTGTATCATATAAAGCATCATTTTTCAATATGAATACAAACGTTTGCCACTGATCAGCTCGTGGTAACGCTTCTATGATCTTATCAATTATTTCTTCTCGAGTTTTGACAATTCCAAAACGATCAAGTTCAATTTTTAGATGACCAAATCTCTCTATCATTTGTCTTACTGATTCACCTTTCAAACTATCAAACAAATCAAATTCTTTTTTTAATAAAGCTATTTTATTTTTCTTGATTTGTTTACCCCCCTCATGTCACACCCCGATTTCCACGTGTCACCGGTGGGCCCGGTGGGGGAGTATCGTGACGTGGTTGGCAACATAATAGTCAAACAACACAATAATTAATATGCACAGCGGAAGCAAATTTAAAAAGATATAATACAACCGAATTTAATATTGTAATATCAAATGTCACAATATTCAGAAGTTTATCCACAGAAGGATCGGAAACAAAATGGAAACAATAGTTCAACAGACTTCAGGCATCTTAAGCTTGCGAGACTTCTAATGATGCTAAGGAGAAATCCCAGCCAATTACGCTTAGTACCTGCATTTAATCTTTTTGGGAAAATACGTCAGTTTACACTGGTAAATACAATCAACTGACTCATTTTGGAAAAATGATTGAAAATTGGTTTGGATGCACGTGGCATAAACATTTTTATTTAACTTGGGAGAATTATTTAATATTATAATCTTGTGAACGAATTACATGTTCCTTGTGCGTTCAGTAGCCCGGATCTTGTCCGGGTTAAAGATCAATAGATACACCACAATATTCTTTTGTGCACTGACGGGTGTACGCCTACACCCCTCGCTTAAGTCGTGGCCATTTCGTAAAATGATGCCAAGGATATCCGGGACATGGTCATTAACCCCCAAAGGCTTTAAGTAACAAGACTGTTTAAACGAGCCGATCAAATTATTCAATTAACCACCCAACGATGGAAGATTTGATGCCCGATCAAGCGGTATTCTATATATCGTAACCCAAGCCCGTATAGGGAAAATAAGTTAAAAGTATTTACCTGAGCAATGTATAAATCACAATAAGCAAATTGCAAGTAGCTTTTACTGGTTCTCCTAATCTGGAACGAAGGTTTATAATAACCTATTAGAATTCTAACGGGTCTTTAATTAAGCTTAAGCTTAGACCGGTTAGTTTCAAGATACGGTTCGTACGCACGATTAAGCGAAGACCGGATAGAATGTGATTTAGACCCGACAAGTTCAGAGACTTGTTCAATATGGGTATTTCATACACATTCTGGATTTTGAAATAAAACTGATAAGGTTTGACCCGTTTAGGCTAATTTATGTAAACTAGTTACATAAACCGAACCGAACGCGTAATGAGCGTAACGGGTATTCATGAGAGCTATTTACAGGTTTCCTAAGTTAATATGCTTCATATATGTTGTGACATCAGTAAGATGTCTTTTATTATGCCCGAAATGAATTTAATCACAAACTATGCCCCGTAGGGGTAGTTTGGTCATTTTAAAGGTTGTAAAAGAGTTTAAGTGTCAACCTGAGTTACAGGCCTGATGTAATCAACAAATATCCTCAATTTGCCAAGTTATATCAGTAGGTTAAAGTATATAAGTGAAATTTATCAATTATAACCAAGCTATGCCCCGTAGGGGTATTTTGGTAATTTCACATAAGCCGAAAAGCTCAAAACTGAAGTCTGAGTTTATCAACCTTTGCTTACTGTTAAAATATCATAATTTGCCTCAAATATCAGTAGGTATCACCCTTGGTATGTTTAAAATAGTTTTAGTACATACTATACGTTAAAAACGCTTAAAAAGGCGATTAGAAGCCGTTTCCGGGTTCGATAATTAAATCTGATATTTTTATATTTCAGAAGGCTTAAAATAATTTATTTATCATATGTGATCAGTAGCAAAAGGTTTGGAGTCGTTTAGATATGTAAAACTCATTTTATAGCCCGTAAGGGCAAAACCGACAATTACCGGTTTAAGCCTACGACTATAAGTTATGCTCAGCCTAAAATTAATTAAAAATCTTTAAAAATCCCAAAATAATATATTACATCAGTGGGTAAAGAGTTTGATATCAAAAAGTATGTTTAAGTAGGCTATACGCTAAATACGCCGTTTAATTAACATAAAGCTTTAATTTTACGCTAACGAGCATAACTCTTAACCTACACCTCAAACTGATGTCAAATTTTGTATGCAAGTTTATTTATCAGTAATTAAGGTTTCTACTCTTTTACATTTCCAAAAATCACGTTTTAAGGTGAAAAGGGCATAACGGTCAACATATGAGCAATTAACGGGATCATGCGTATAAATCGGTTAACTAATGAACCATAGTGTATAATCACAGAGGGTTATACTAGCATGTAACCTGGTCCAAATGGAGCTCTTAGGTATTTCTAAATCATACCAAAACGGGTCAGAACTGAAAGTCAAAGTATAAGTCAAACTATGCGACTTTCGGTTCCGAACCGGGTCTAAACAGGAAATTGTCGGGTTGAACATGTTTAGACATGTCCTTACACTAATTAGCAAGTTATATTAATGATCAAACAGGTTGTATATGTTCTACATTGCTAATTATGCATAAATTGAAATTTAAGTATCATGTTGACTTTTTTCTTAGCAAGTTTGACCCGACTTTTGACCTGGTTAGAGTGGGAATCAGGGGGAACCCTTTTGAGGGTTTATTACCCACATAATTACCAACTTATAACTACTTTTGATTCGACTAATCACTGGACCATTAGTGATTAATCTTAAAGTCAACCGTTAATTACGACGGTTTGACTTTCAAGCTATAACTAAGCTAAAACTTAATTTAGAAAGTTTTAGCAAGCTTACCAAGGTCCTATGCACGAAATGTGAACACTTGAGAGAAGGCTTGAGCTCCAGAAATCATCAGAAAATGCAGATGAAGGTGTGATCAATTGGTTGCAACTCAAGACCCTTTTATAGTGAAATTTTCACCACAAATTGTTGACACCAAGGTCTAACACTGACCACAAATCATCAACATGTGTCCCTAAGTGTGTAGGACTATTTAGGGGTCGCCCATGTTGCATTAATGTCGATTAAAGGTCGGTTTAGCGCGTTTGCAGGAGGCTGTCTACGCTTTCTGTTACTGGGCACCTGACGCGGCCCGCGTAAAGGTAGGTTAACCTTTACGCGGCCCGCCTGGACCCTCTGATCAGACAAAAACGTTTTCATGTTGTTGCATCACACCTCTTGGCCCTTCCGAAAGGTCAACTGACCTAATTCTTGCAATTTGAACCCTCTAATATTTACCTACAAGGGCCTTAAGTCTTGTACCCACTTTGCCAAGTCCCTGGTCACTTCCGGTTAACCCGAAAAGTCATATCTTTCAACGTTAACGCTTTAACCCCTCGCATACGAATTTGATCATAACTTTCTCATACGATAACGAAACTTTATGAAATTTATATCGCGCATTCTAGTGAGCATAATTAACAGTTACAAAGCTTCGGGTTTGTCAAAAGATCACTCAGAGGTATATCTTTAAACATGTTGACACATTTAACCCCTGTAGTTTGTAATCTCTCACTTTTAGCTTCGCATGATCCATGATTTATTAGTTTGATGTTATAAACATCATGTAGGGTTATTATGAAGTATATTTATTCACTGTTGACATTTAGAACCCGTATAATCACATACTTTCCATGTTTGTCAACTTTAGTCCTTTTATAACATTCTTTCACACGTTCAAACTTTATGACACGTGTCAACACATTATAGGACGTGAATTTTCGAGGTGTTACATCCTCACCCCCTTAAAAGAAATCTCGACCCCGAGATTTACTGAAATAAATAAGGGTACTTTTCTTTCATCGTGGATTCAACCTCCCACGTGAATTCGGGTCCTCTACGGGCATCCCATTTGACCTTTACAATAGGTACATGCTTCCTTCGAAGCTTCTTTACCTGTCGATCTTCAATCGACAAAGGTTTTTCAACAAATTTTAAGCTCTCATCTATATGCACATCTGTATGTGGTATAACCAGTGATTCGTCAGCGAAGCACTTCTTCAGATTGCAGATGTGGAACACATTGTGAATTCCACTGAGCTCTTCTGGTAAGTTTAACTTATAGGCAACTGACCCGACACGTTCGATAACCTCAAAAGGTCCTATGTATCTCAGGCTTAGCTTGCCCTTCTTACCAAATCGCATCACCCCCTTCCAGGGTGACACTTTAAGTAACACTTTGTCACCTACTTCGAAGTGAAAAGCTATACGCTTTGGATCTGCGTAACTCTTCTGCCTATCGCGGGCAGCTTTGAGACGGTCGCGAATCTGGACAATCTTGTCCGTCGTTTCGAACACTATCTCTGGTTCTGATAATTGGACATCTCCAACTTCCGCCCAACAAACAGGCGTTCTACACTTTCTACCGTATAATGCCTCAAAAGGCGCAGCCTTAATGCTGGTATGGTAGCTATTGTTGTAGGAGAACTCGATCAATGGTAGGTGCTGATCCCAACTACCACCCAAATCAATTACACATGCACGTAGCATGTCTTCCAAAGTTTGAATAGTACGCTCACTCTGACCGTCTGTCTGAGGATGGTAAGCCGTGCTAAAATTCAAACGTGTGCCCAAAGATTGTTGGAAACTTTTCCAAAAATGTGACGTGTATCTAGTATCTCGGTCAGAGATAATAGACACAGGTATGCCATGTAAGGCTACAATCTTATCCACGTATAACTGGGCTAACATGTCGGAGCTATAAGTCTCCTTGATGGGTAAGAAATGTGCTGACTTAGTCAGTCTATCAACTATAACCCATATTGTATCATTTCCTTTCCTTGTTTTGGGTAACTTGGTGATAAAATCCATAGTTACCATTTCCCACTTCCACGTAGGAAGTTCAGGCTGTTGTAGCAAGCCTGACGGCTTTTGATGTTCCGCTTTGACTTGCGCACAAGTCAAGCATTTAGCTACATAGGCAGCTACAGACTTTTTCAAGCCTATCCACCAATAATTTGCCCTTAGATCCTGGTACATCTTATCAGCTCCAGGATGAACGGAGTATTTGGAACTATGGGCTTCCTAGAGGATGACATCTCGAAGTCCTCCATAAATTGGAACCCATATTCGTCCATTTAATCTTAGAATTCCGTCCTTGCTAAGAGTTAACTACTCCTCAGTTACCCCTAGCTTTTCGTTAGGATAGTTAGCTTCCAACACAGCTTCCTTCTGTGCAGCTAACAACCTTTCAGTCAAACTGTTCTTTATCTCCATGCGCTTGGCATTGATTCGGATGGGTTTCACCCTCTCCTTTCGACTCATGGCATCGGCGACTACATTCGCCTTGCCGGGATGGTATCTGATTTCACAATCATAATCATTCAAAGTCTCAATCCAACGGCGTTGCCTCATGTTCAAGTCCTTCTGATTAAACAGGTGTTGGAGGCTCTTGTGATCAGAATAGATCACACATTTGATTCCATATAGATAATGCCTCCACAGTTTTAGTGCAAATACAACGGCACCCAACTCCAAATCGTGGGTGGTGTAATTCTTTTCGTGCACCTTTAACTGTCGTGATGCATAGGCAATAACCTTGGCTTTCTGCATAAGCACACACCCCATGCCAGTGTGCAATGCATCGCAGTAAACCACGAACTCTTCTATTCCATCTGGCAACGTCAACACAGGGGCATTGCTCAACTTCTGTTTAAGAATATCAAAGGACTCTTGCTGCTTAGGGCCCCAAACGAACTTTACCTTCTTCTTAGTCAAGGACGTTAAGGGTGCAGCAATCCTTGAAAATTTTTCGATGAAACGCCTGTAATATCCTGCCAATCCCAGGAAGCTACGAATCTCTGTAGGCGTCTTTGGCTCTTGCCAGTTCATTACTGCTTCAACTTTAGCGGGATCCACCTGGATACCACGCTCACTGACCACATGTCCAAGAAATTGGACTTCTCGTAGCCAAAATTCACACTTAGAGAATTTGGCATAGAGCTTCTCCTGATGTAGAAGTTTGACAATACAACGAAGGTGTTTCTCATGGTCAGCTCGATTCTTAGAATAAATGAGAATGTCGTCGATGAAAACGATGACGAATTTATCTAAGTACGGCTTGCAAACGCGATTCATGAGATCCATGAACTCGGCCGGTGCATTAGTGAGCCCAAAAGGCATCACTAGAAACTCGTAATGACCGTAACGAGTCCTAAATGCTGTTTTGTGCACGTCTTCATCTCTAACCTTCAGTTGATGGTAGCCTGACCTTAAGTCAATCTTCGAGAAATAACTTGCTCCTTGCAGTTGATCGAACAAATCGTCGATCCCAGGCAAAGGATATCTATTCTTTATCGTGACTTTATTTAGCTCCCGATAATCGATGCACAAACGCATCGATCCATCCTTCTTTTTCACAAATAGGACTGGCGCTCCCCATGGAGACGAACTAGGTTTAATGAAACCTTTAGCTAGCAGTTCATCCAGTTGTGTCCTCAATTCCTTCATTTCTGTGGGCGCCAACCTATAAGGTGCTCTAGCAACCGGTGCTGCTCCGGGGATGATATCAATCCTGAATTCCACTTGCCTATCTGGTGGCAACCCAGGTAGTTCTTCCGGAAAAACTTCTGGGTATTCAGAAATGACAGGGATGTCTTCTATCTTTGGTTTAGGCTCATCAATAATCACTTGTGCCATGTAGATGACACAACCCTTCTTTAAACATTTTGAAGCCTTGAGCATAGTCGCTTGCTCTGGTAGCCCATATTGGGTATCTCCCCGAATGGTAAGTGATTCACCAGACGGAGTCTTAATCACCACTTGCTTCTTGTTACAGACTATTTGGGCCTGGTTATGAGATAACCAGTCCATACCCAGAACTATGTCAAAACCGGCCAACTTAAAGGGAAGTAGAGACAGAGGAAAAGAATGGTTCTTAATGGATATCACACATACATCTAACACAGTTTAGGCGGTTTCTATGGTACCATCCGCTAACTCTACCTCATAATTCACACTTAAGGTTTTGACAGGTAATTTCAGCAATTCACAAAACTTACGGTCTACAAACGACTTATCAGCGCCTGAATCAAATAGTACTCTTGCAAAGACATCATTTACAAGGAAAGTACCTGTAATAACGTTGTCGTCTAGAACCGCTTCCTTTGCGTCCATTCTGAAGACTCTAGCATTAGTCTTCTTGGCCTCTTCAGGCTTCTTGGTGTATTTAGGGCAGTTGGTTTTAATGTGCCCCTTTTCATTGCAACGGTAGCACGTTGCGTCTTTCATCTTTTTGCAATCCAAGGTTTTGTGATCCGTGGACTTGCATATACCACAAGCAAAGGTTTTCGACTGAGTCTGTCAGTTCGACTCGAGTCTGCACTTTCCATAGTGCTGTTTCTTGCAAATTTTTCATTTGGGCTTCTCACCAGAATGATGCCCATCTTTCCTTGACTCCGATCCTTTCTTGTTATCACCGTTCCCACGGTGTTTCTTGTTCGATCTTCGTGAACCATCATCTTCACGTTTTCTCTTCTCAGCTTCCTTATTCCTCAGCGATCTTTGCCTGACTGCATCCAAAGTGAGGGATAAGGATATGTCAGCTACAGATCTAAAAATAGCTGGCCGAGAAGCCTTCACGCTTGCCTTGATTTCCGGGGCTAAACCACCGATAAAACGAGCTATTCTTTTTGGTTCCGGGGTTACCAGATAAGGAACCAATCGGGACATTGTGTTGAAGCTCGTTAGGTAAGCTTGACAGTCAAGGTTTGTCATCACCAATGATAGAAAATCAGACTCTATCTTCTCCACCTCATGCTGAGGGCAGTAATTTTCCCTGATGAGGGCAACAAATTGATCCCACGACATGTTGTACAATGGGATTTTTCCGGTGGCTTGAATCAGAGATCTCCACCATGCTAAAGCTTCACCCTTAAAAGACTGCGACACAAACTTGACCACATCTCTCTCAGCGCATCCGCTGATATCCACAACCGTATCCATCTCATCCAGCCACGTCATACAGTCAATGGCTCCCTTCTCCCCAGTGAAATCCCGGGGTTTGCAGGAAACAAAATACTTATAAGAGCAACCCTTGTCACGGGGTCCCTGGTTTAGTATAACCTGCTGAGACGGAGCACTGTGGTGGTACGAGGAGTGTCGATCATCATCTTTCTTCGATTCATCCTTCTTGGACGGTGGCTTTGAAGGCTGTGTAGATAGGGTCCTACTACGAGTCCCACTATACTCTTCGTATTGCCGTTCTAATGCCTTAGTAACTGCGTCATCGACCAACGCTTTCAATTCAGCACCCGTTAAATTAATCCGGGCGTTATCAATGTTCTCCACTGGATGACTATTTATCTCGTCTGAGTTAGCCATTTTAATTGAACTGTTACAGAAAACAAGGACAATAGTTTATTTGGGAGTTTATTATGGAATTGCCCCTTAGGGTAATTCATTAACCATGGTAACAGAGACCATATTTAGTTAATTTATTAATCATATTTATTTAGGATTTCTATAATAATTTATCCTAATTATAAAACAATAACAGTTTTATTTGTGGCACAAAAGGCCTAGTCACATGGACATTTTAAAATATAAGCCATGATTTAAGAGAATCAAGGCTTTTAAGGTATACTGGCACAATAGGCCTAGTCACAAGGACATTTATAAATTATAAGCTATGTGAAGGGGTATGGTCCCAAAAAAGCCGCGCAAACCTCCGTAAAGGTTGCGCGCGGGACCATACTCTTTATTCAAAAAGCTTCCTATCTTTAACCTCGCGCGAGTTACACCATGCTCTACTTTACCTTGCGCGAGACCTAGCCAATAAGAGGCTGCAACAACACTTAGCATACCGAAAGAATAACCAGTCACCCAAACCCCGCGCGAGTTAGTTAACGTGCCCATCAAGACTCGTGCAGGGAAGCAGCGCAAGGCTGCCCCAAATAGTACACAAGGTACAAGTGGCAGAAGGAAAGAGCCAATCAACGCCCCTCTGGCTCTGTTCAATCGTGCTCCACGATCATCTGACATGCAGGAGACAAAAAGTACTCAAGGACGCCTACATGGCACCAATCATGAGGCAGAGACAACTGCCCCACGATCTCCACTTACCTGCTGATGGCAGAAGGGCGGTCAGGCCGACAACGGTGACACGTGGCTCCAATCACATTGCGCCAGCTCCATAAAGCTCCTAGAGGCCACTAACGGTCGACACCAGTGAGACAAGGAGCATATCCTCCATGTTGTCGCCTTCCGGCCCAAGGCCCATCAGCCCACACCCTCTTACACTACTCCGGCTATAAATAGAGACCTCACTTCACAGGTTAAACATTCCATTCCCTCTACTCTCTCACTTAATACTTAATTCTCTCCCCAAAGCAGTCGCTTATTCTCACGCCGGAGCCCGGTTAAGAGGGAAACCCCCACATTCCCCTCTTAACGAGTAACGGTGTTTTGTTTTGCAGATAACCACGGTCGTTAAGGAGCTCAGGAAATCATAAAGAAGATTAACCATCATGGTAGAAACATAAACCAAACTGATTAGTCCCTTAATTAGTTCTGTGTTTCTTCATTGGCGCCCACCGGTTTTTTCTATACAAACCACTTTCATCTTCTTTCCTGAGTTTTCGTTGTTTTTCTTCCTTCGATCATGGCTGGTCAAGGAATCATGCCCGAGTTTGTGGGTCTTGGAGCAGACCCTAATGCAGCGTTGGGGGTGGATAACCAAAACATCCAACCCCAGCACGTTGAGGAAATCGGCAATATCGAGATAGCCAACACTGGGGGACCGCGCGGGAGTTTCACCCGCATCACTCAAACAACCCCAGGAAACAACGGCGCTGGACCTTCGAACCCAGCTCCACCTCAGAATATCTCAGCGCTATTAGGGCTACCAGAGGGCGAAACCCCAGCCTCATGGTACGCCAAGCAACTCGCCACCATTAACGCGGCGTATCAATCCTTGAGCGCGCAACAAGCAGTTTTAACGGCAGAACCTTCCTTGGTTACACCAACCGGCCCCAGTCACGGGCCACGCCAGATGCCACCACCGCAAAATATCCAAGGAAGAGCCAACAGACCTCCCCCTACCCGAAGACTAAGCGTGCAAGACACGCGCGACACACGGGGAGAAACAGAAAGCTACTATGACGACCCGTCAAACTTCCAAAGAGGCCCAGTTCATAGCCGGCTCACGCCGCGCAACATGAACGATGAATGGGAAGATACCGACCCAAATGATCCAACTTGGGAGAACGATGAAGAATCTTCGGTCTTCAATCGTTTACAAAGAAATCACGAGTACTACAAACCAAGGCAGCACGTTGGGTATACCGAAGAGGCAGAGCGTGACTTTCGCCTCACCTACCGACCAGAGGAAGCTATAGAGCATTCAAAGTTCATTCCAAAGATAGCACTGGCGCCGCTCAAGAGAGAAAAGTTACCTCCGACTGTCGGAAAGTTTAACGGATTGACTGATCCCGATGATCACGTCAGGGTGTTCACTAGCGTGGGCTGCATGGGAGGATGGAATATGCCCATGTGGTGCCATCTGTTTATCCAAACACTAACGGGGGTTGCTCGCGCCTGGTTCGACAGCCTTCCTCCGGGAAAGATAAAATCATGGGTGGACTTCAGGACTCAATTTTTGAGTCACTTCAGTCAACAAAGGCGATACCAGCGCGATACAGCCGAAGTTGAAGACATCTGGCGCAGAGATAACGAGGGTTTGGAAGATTTCATAACTCGATTTAACAAAGAGTGCTTGGAAATCGGCGGCGTCAGTGAGCAACTCATGCGCTGCCATTTCAAGAAAGCCATCCGCTGCGATAGCCTAATTAGAACCATCACTGGGAAAGATGGAATGCCCAAGGAATGGGATAAACTTATGGAAGCCGCGAAGATAGTCGCGCAAACTGAAGAGTCACTCGCACGAAACAACAGCTATCGTTCTGAAGACAGATTTTCTAAAGGGGGGCACTCGCGCGACGACAACAGACGCAACAAAGGCAAGAACCCTGGGTGGAAGGCCAACCACTCCAGCGGTTATAGTGAACGACCCCGTTATGAGGAACGATCCCGCTATAAGGAAGACGCGCGAGATACTATCGATCGCATCGGCTATAGAAAGGCAGTCCGAGATGATAATCGTGAAAAGCATTAGACTCCGCTCATAAAAACACCGAAAGAGGTGCTAATGACGGAGAACCATGATTTTAAGGCTCCCAGGCCTATGACGAACAAAAAGGGGCAAGACCCCAATCTGTATTGTGATTTCCACAAGGATACAGGCCACTTAACAGATGATTGTTACAGCTTACGTCAAGAGATCGAGAGAGCGCTGAAAAGTGGAAAGCTGAGCCACTTGGTGAAGAACGTGCGCAAAGAAACTCGACAGCTCCATCGCCACGATGAGGGAAATCACAAGAAAGTCCGACGCTTAGAGACCCACATGGTCAACGGACCAAGGTATAGCGCAAGAGAAAAAGGCAAGAGACCTTATGAGCCTTCATGGCAAGAGCAGCAGGTCATTTTCCCGGTGGTGCGCGGGGGTGCTCGCGCCACACGACCCATCGTCATCACCGGTATCATCGGCCATTACGAAACTGAATACGTCTTCATTGACCCGGGGAGTACAGTAGACATCATCTATGAACAATGCTTTAACCAGTTCGACGATGAAGACAAAGCGAGACTTGAACCAGTTGACTACCCACTGTCTGGATTCTGCAATGAGATGGTCTTCCCGCTAGGCCAGATCAGCTTCCCCGTCACGCTCTCTGACGGGAAGCATTCAAGAACAACGAACGTTAACTTCATGGTGATGCCTGTTAAGTCAAGACATGATGTGCTGATCGGAAGAGAGACGCAAGGTGAGCTGAATATGATAACCTCCACCCCCCACTCAGCGATTGGTTTCCCAACCAAAATGGGGGTGGCAATCATTTAAGCAAAGAAAGAAGTGATGTCAACAGAAGAGTCGCGCCCAACAAAAGCGGCGAGGGTTTCAACAACCGAGCCCAAAAAATGGGTTTTAAATCGCAAGTACCCGGAGCAAACGGTGACGATAGGGCACGCAATCTCACCAAACATCAGAACTCGCCTCAAGCAGCTCCTGTTCAAGAACATGGATATCTTCGCCTGGACTCCGGCTGACATGACCGGAGTCCCGCGCGACATTACTGAGCACTGTTTAAACGCATACCCCTCTGTTGAACCGAAAGTCCAAAGAAGGCGCAGCTTAGGGGCAGACAAGACGAAAGCAATGAATGAGCAAGTATGCGAGTTACTTAAAGCCGGCATCCTGCGAGAAGTGCGTTATCAAAGTTGGGTTGCGAAAGTCTAGTGGAGGATGGCGAATGTGTGTTGACTATACCGATCTCAACAAGGCATGCCCTAAAGATTGCTACTCTTTGCCTGAGATCGACAAAAAGATAGACTCTCTCGCGCCATACAGATGGAAATGCTTCTTGGATTGCTACAAGGGGTACCATCAAGTTCAAATGAAGCTCGAGGATGAAGACAAGACAGCTTTTCGTACTGATCTTGGGATTTGTTGCTACACAAAGATGCCATTCGGCCTCAAAAACGCTGGCGCCACATACCAGCGCCTGATGGACAAGACCTTCGCGGGAGACATCGGGAAGCACATTGAAGTCTACATTGATGATCTGGTGGTCAAAAGTCCTGAAGAGGACCAAATGTTGAAGGATATCGAAAAGACATTCAACTCATTGCGCAGTGTCAATATGAAACTAAATCCAGCCAAGTGTTCGTTTGGCATGGAAGAAGGGAAGTTCTTAGGCTTCATAGTCACAAACGGCGGCTTTAAAGTGAATCCGGAAAAAGTCCAGGCAATAGAGCGAATGCCGTCGCCGCGAACAATCAAAGAAATGCAACGGTTGGCGGGCCGCTTAGCCGCGCTTAACCGTTTTCTGTCAAATCACGCCGCAAAGTCATATCCTTTTATCAGCACTCTGCGCAACTGTGTGAAAAAGCAAGAGTTCAGGTGGACCCCTGAAGCAGAAAAGGCTTTTCAGCAAATGAAAGCATGTTTGATCGAGCTCCCTACCCTGACTGCACCGTTTGAAAAAGAACCACTCGTACTGTACTTATCTTCTTCAGATAAGGCAGTAGGATCGGTATTACTGGTGGAAAGAAATGGAGTTCAAACTCCAATTTATTACGTCAGCAGGGTACTCACTGACCCGGAAACGAGATATTCCACGATGGAAAAATTGGTGCTTGCGCTGCTACACGCTTCCCGAAGGCTGCGCAGATATTTTACAGGGCATGTGATCACCGTACTTACCAATTTCCATATCGGCACGATACTTCAAAAACCAGAAACATCCGGGCGGTTAGCAAAATGGGCCATCGAGCTGGGGGGCCACAACATTCTGTACCGGCCGCGCCCAGCCATCAAGGGTCAAGTTCTAGCGGACTTCATCACAGAAGTCCCAGTTGAGAAAATCAAAGATTGTGAGCTGGTGGAGACTCCCGAAAAAGACACGGCAAATGAGACTTGGATGCTTTATACTGATGGGGCCTCAAATGAGGACGGCGCGGGAGCTGTATTGCGCCTAGTAAGCCCTGAAAACCATGAATTCACTTACGCCATCAAGTTGGATTTTAAAAACACCAACAACGAGGCGGAATACGAAGCATTTCTGGCAGGCTTGCGCCTCGCCATCAAATTGGGAGCTAAGAATCTACAAGCACACGTTGATTCACTACTGATAGCCAGCCAAGTCAACGGTATATACGATGCAAAGGGTGAGGTTATGGCCTTATATCTAGAGCAGGCAAAAGAGTTGCTTCAACAATTCAAGTCTCACAAGGTCATCCACATCAATCGCTCTGAAAACAAACCAGCTGATGCTTTAAGCAAGCTTGCTTCAACCTCCTTTCAACATCTCGCCAAAGATGTAAGGATTGAAGTACTCAAGAATCCTTCAGTCCTGCTACGACAAGTCAACGTGATCGAGATAGGGCAGCCATCCTGGATGACCCCTATAATCCAATATTTGCAAGAAGGAATACTCCCTGAGAGTAAAGCAGAGGCAAGAAAGATTCAAAACAAGGCCCTGCAATACGAAATGAATGGTGGTATCTTATACCGAAAATCCTTCTTGGGGCCACTGCTGCGCTGCGTGGACCCCCAAGATGCGAATTATTTGATAAGGGAGATTCACGAAGGAATCTGCAGCATCCATGCGGGACCACGCATGGTTGTTGCGAAGATTATGAACGCCGGATATTATTGGCCAGGGATGCACGTCGACGCCCTGAAAGAGCTGCGCAAATGCGACTCTTGTTAGCGGCACTCTCCAAAAACCCTGCACCCTAAGAACGATCTTATCCCCGTATCCACTGCTTGGCCTTTTCAGCAGTGGGGAATCGACATGGTGGGACCTTTCCCAGAGGCTCCTGGCGCCGTCAAATTTATAATAGTGGCCGTCGATTACTTCACGAAATGGGTGGAGGCCAAAGCCCTTGCTTCAACTACAGCCATGATGGTGCACAAGTTCATTTGGGAACACATCATCTGCAGATTTGGCCTCCCACTCAAGATTGTAACTGACAACGGCACCAACTTTGCGTCTGAAGACCTCCAGAACTGGATGAAAGAGATGAAAATCGAACACACTTTCTCCTCCGTTGCGCATCCTCAAGGCAACGGGCAGGTTGAAAGTGTAAACAAGTGTATTGTCGATGGGATTAAGGCCCGACTGGGCACAAAGCGAAGAGGCTGGGTGGATGAGCTCCCGAGTATCTTGTGGGCTCACCGAACCATGAGAAAACAAGTACCGGCGAAACCCTTTTTAGCCTAGTCTATGGCTCAGAAGCGGTTATCCCGGCAGAAGTGGGCCTGCCCTCTCCGCGCTTGACAACAGTCAACGCAATCAACAACGAGGCAGAACGCCGTCTCGACTTGGATTTACTAGAAGAAAGGCGCGAAATTGCGCGAATCAAAGAAGCCAAGTACAAAACCCAACTGGAAAGGTACTACAATGCGCGAGTTCGCATCTGTACCTTCATTCCAGGGGAATACGTCTTTCGAGACAACGAAGCCTCAAACGCTGAACGCCCAGGAAAACTAGCACCCAAATGGGAAGGCCCATACTTGGTTCACGAAGTGCTAGGAAAAGGGGCTTACAAATTGCGCACACTGGATGGACACATCATCCCACGCACGTGGAATGCGCAACAACTGCGCAAATGCTATATGTGACTACTCTAGGCCCTGCGCCTTTATCCACTAATGTTGGCCATGCGCCTTTTTGCTTTCCTATGTTGGCTACACGCCGTTTACGTTACAAGCAATGTATGTTTGGCCTAAGCGCCTGTTTTTAAGTTAATGAAAGCATACGACATGTTTTCTTTTACGCTGACTCCTTTCGTTACAAATGCATGTTAAACTCCTGATTCGCACGAAAACACTCCAGTTACGCTCGCGCAAACTTAACCAAAGTTTCTAACAACAGTGCAATAATTGTAACGGGAAAGGACAAACAAACATCATATTTAAAACAAGCGCAACCGCGCAACAGTTATATAGACAACGGATAGTGGTCCTTCCATTTAAAACTAGCGCGACCGCGCAAGAGTTACATTCAAAGCATAAAAAAAAATTATTACAAGGCACAAAGCCTAAAAAGTACTAGCCTATTCAAAGCTATCACCAGGATCATCGTCATGCTTATCGCCATCACCATCACCATCACCTTTACCATCGCCATCAGCACCCGCAGCTTCCTCCTCGTCCGAGAGCTCAACGGTCTGCGGTGGGTCAAGGATATTCTTCAGCCGTAGACACCAGTCATCATGCTTCAGCGCATCAGTAACCAAATCCATCACCGGAATTGATAAATGATCATAACCGTGTTCAGCGCGAGCTAGTTCAGCCTCAGCTTCATCAGTCACTGAGCAGTGACTAGTGTCGAACTCCTGTCCAAGCATAACTGTTGCATGTTGCGCACATTCAAGATAGCCTTTACGGTGACCAACTGCAAGAGAAGCATCTATAACGGCAACAACAACTTTATCCAATTCTCCAGCATTTAGGATGGAGTTGGCCATCTACAGCAAACGCAATACTTAAGCCAACAAGTTTCAATAAATCAAAACGCAGTACTTAAGAAGAATCATACCAGCACCATTCCGCGCCCGCGCAGCCACTCGGCTTCAGAGACCAAAGTATCTACTATACCTTGAGCTTCGGAGTAGTTGTTTTGTGCTACATTAAGAGCAGTGGTGCTAATGTCTCGCGCCTCCTCAGCCTTTTGTTTGGCCTCTTGAGCAGTGGCTGCCTTAACCTTCTCAGCTTCGAGGTCGATTTCCAAGGATTCGCATTTGTCAACCTGATCGTTCAGGCGACGTTTCAGCTCAGCGATCTCGACATCCTTGGCCTGCAGATCCTTGTCCTTACCAGACAACTGACCCTTCACTTCACCAAGCTCAACCTAAAAAGGACGGGACTTAGGATATTTTGCAAACAAAGCACAGAAGTAAAAGGTATAAGTGTACAAACCTCAAGCTGCTCCTTAGCAGCTTGCACATCCTCGAGCTTCGCCGTCAACTCCACAACCTTGGCTTCAAGGTTGACAATCTTGTTACAAGCCGCGGCCGCGCGCTCATTATCCTTCTCGCATATGCGCTTGAATTCGGATTTCTCCTTTGCCAACTGCTGTTCAGCAGCGTCAAGCTTGCTTTTAAGGCCCTCGTGCCCCCACTCTTCTGACTTTCGGTCAGCCTCGAATTTCGCTTTTTCCTCATCAAAAGCAGCTCTCGACTTCTCCAAGTCAGTAGCACGCCTTAATATCCGATCACGATATTTTTCCCAGTCATCCCTCTCCCTAACCATTGTCCGCCACTCGCGAACAATTTCCTGGTTAGCGGCGCGGGTGTTGGCCTCGCCAACAACATAAGCATGATATAGCCCGCTGTGAGTGCGCGCCCTTTGGCGATCAACCTCGCCAGGAGGAATGGAGTTCAGCAGCCAGTCGCGGCAAGGCGCGAACTCTTGAAAGGTATCCTTTTGCTTTAACCCCCATGGCGGATTATGCGAAGAGTCGCCACGACTCTCTTCAGTATACGACTTGTAATAAATATCCCCCAAGGTATCCCGGGGGCCTATCGGAGAGCGCGGCGGCGCACCTTGTTTTACACCACCCGAACCTTTCGCTGAACCAGAAGCGGGACCTTTTCCAGTAGAAATCCCAACAGACTTGTCAGCAGCGGATTTCTCCTTCTCTTTCTGCTGCTCGGCTAGCCTCTTCTTCTCCTGCTCAGCTAGCTTCTTCTTCTCCTGCTCAGCTAGCTTCTTCTTCTCCTGCTCAGCTAGCCTGTTTTTCTCCTGCTCAACCAACCTTCTCTGCTCATCCTCAGCCTTCTTCCGTCGATCTTCATCAGCTTCGGCTTTCCTACGCGTCTCATCAGCCTTCCTCTTCTCTTCTTCAGACGCACTTTTCTCTGTCGCGCCAGCTTCCCCCTTCTCGACTTCGACAACATGCTTTGCCTTATCAGACTCCACCATTTTGGGGGGCTTAGCAGTAACCTTCGGCCTCTTATGCGCCGGCTCTAGGGGATCTACAAACACCACCCCCTTTTCAGGGGTCGTCTTTTTAAACTCTGCAAAAACCAGGTGTTAAGAAGAGCGGAGATAACAGAATAACGTGACTAAAAAACTAACCCGGAGAAACTTTGTAAAGCGAGCGCAAGTTGCTCCGTTTCCCAATCAAGGGAACCTCACCAGCTCCGGGCGCAGCTGAGACACCAGCTGTAGTTTCGCTTCTAACTCTCTTTCTGCTGATCAACTTTTCAGCAGCCTCCTCTTCTTCTTCCTCGTCTTCATGCGCAACAGAGGACGGAGTAGCGCCAGCATTCGGGTTACGAGAACCCGCGCTACCTCCACTTTTCGCGCCACCCGCTCCAGCTTTCTTCCCGCCTGCGCGCGACAAGCCTTCAAGTGAGTCACTAATCATCACATAATCTTTCAAGTCACTCTGACGAAGCCGAAGAGTACCTTTACCAGTAGCACCAGCAGCTGCGCGGCTACTCCCACCTTTCTTACTTGTCACTTCAGGCTCAAGGTTGATCACCTTCTTCCTCTTGGGTGGTTTTTTCTTCTCTTCAGGGTCAATGCCCAAATCGCGTAGCACACCTGCAAAGATGGTAGACCAGGAACTTAACTCCCCGGTTGAAGACCCCACAGACTCTTCCCTGGAAAGATAGACAACCTCTTTCCCAGCAGAAGTGACAGAGCGCAAGGGACGAGGGTTAGGTATTAGCGCACCTTCAGTCGCGGTAGGCGGCGCGGCAAATGCGTCAGCAACCGGGTACATGAAATTACCCTTGATTTGTTCATACCAATACTCCTCCCCAGCCCGGAGCGGGCGCACGCTCATAGACCCACCAAAGGTAGAGAACGCAGCTTGATACAGGCGCGCCTCTACAAGACAAATTGTATAAATAAACAGTTGTGAAATGGATATCAACAAAACAAACGAATTAACTAACCTTTATCCTGGAACTTTAAGACAGGGACGTCTTGGCTCTCAGGCGGCCATTGATCACTCATCTGCGCCGCAACAAGGACATTTTCTCCAAACACTCGGTTTGGGGTTGAAGTAAGTTGCTTGTACCAAGCTTCATTTTTAGGAATCGCCAGATCCTCTTTCGCAATCGGTTCCGACCAGGCGCGGAAGGTCATGGCGATCGGGATTACCTCCTCCCGGATATAGAAAAACTTTGGTTTCCAGTCATGGAAACTCTTGGGGGGGTTCAGCAAGATCTTCTTTGCGGCGCCACGACTGGCGAAAGAGTAGAAACCCATATTTCTTTGAAGCTGATAAAAGGCCCGGAACTTCTCAACAGTCGGCTCGATATCATGGGATCGACATAAAAACTCGAAGTGTCGTACTCTCACTATCCCCGGTGGACTCAGCTGAGATATATGAAACCCATAAAATTGCAGAATATGTGCCAAAAAGTTCGTCGCCGGCAACCGGAAGTTGCCTTGATGGAAG
The DNA here is from genome assembly GCA_030545235.1 of Helianthus tuberosus. Taxonomy (NCBI): domain Eukaryota; kingdom Viridiplantae; phylum Streptophyta; class Magnoliopsida; order Asterales; family Asteraceae; genus Helianthus; species Helianthus tuberosus. Next base: position 2,638,198 of record CM060396.1, on the reverse strand, counting down.
AAATCTTCAAACAACGTTATATAACCCGGCGGTGCATCGGCGGCAGTCTGGTTTTGTCCAGGGTACCTAGCATCCCATTCCGGTGGGAACCGGAAACCCCGTACTATTTGTTCAAACAAACCCAAATCCCACCGGAGAACCGGAACAGGACCTTCTTCTCCGGGATGGTCTTCTTGATTTTCTTCAGCCATGATAAAGAATTAAAGATTTCTTCCAAGACTCTGGATAAAAACTTGAAGATATGTGGAAAAGAGTTTGAAGATCTGCTATGATGTTCTTCAGAACTTTGAAGATCCAAAGAGAATTCGAGAAGAAATAAGGAGAATAGTAGAAGAGAAGTGATAACCTCCCACATCTCTTCGGATATATATACCCATCGCATTTAATGCGATGGGTAAGCGTGCCGAGACCGCCGCAAGCAAGGCCAATCAGAAAACGCCACGTAAGGCGTGTTTCCCGGAGTGACGGTTACCACGCGCGCGTGGGCCTCACTCTCCTGACGAAAAGCTGAACCGTCAGCAACAACTTGATGACAATCATGTCAGCGGTCAACTCGAACGTCACCAACCACGACATACTCACCAAACCGTCAGAATTCAAATTTCGAGGATTTTCCCGCCCAAATTAACGCAAACGGCTTGCAAAAGCTACAAAGACCGCGCAGTGCCAACAACGAGTTAGTAATCAAACATGGTAGTCGCGTCGTAGTAATCAATAAGAAGTTACTCGCGCCCCATCTACCAAAGCCAAGGAAGCATTTTCCATAACTTTTATTTTAAGTCCAGAGCTCCAACCACTTGCCTTGCGCATGGTGCAGCACTGGACTAGGGGGACTTGAAGGGGTATGGTCCCAAAAAAGCCGCGCAAACCTCCGTAAAGGTTGCGCGCGGGACCATACTCTTTATTCAAAAAGCTTCCTATCTTTAACCTCGCGCGAGTTACACCATGCTCTACTTTACCTTGCGCGAGACCTAGCCAATAAGAGGCTGCAACAACACTTAGCATACCGAAAGAATAACCAGTCACCCAAACCCCGCGCGAGTTAGTTAACGTGCCCATCAAGACTCGTGCAGGGAAGCAGCGCAAGGCTGCCCCAAATAGTACACAAGGTACAAGTGGCAGAAGGAAAGAGCCAATCAACGCCCCTTTGGCTCTGTTCAATCGTGCTCCACGATCATCTGACATGCAGGAGACAAAAAGTACTCAAGGACGCCTACATGGCACCAATCATGAGGCAGAGACAACTGCCCCACGATCTCCACTTACCTGCTGATGGCAGAAGGGCGGTCAGGCCGACAACGGTGACACGTGGCTCCAATCACATTGCGCCAGCTCCATAAAGCTCCTAGAGGCCACTAACGGTCGACACCAGTGAGACAAGGAGCATATCCTCCATGTTGTCGCCTTCCGGCCCAAGGCCCATCAGCCCACACCCTCTTACACTACTCCGGCTATAAATAGAGACCTCACTTCACAGGTTAAACATTCCATTCCCTCTACTCTCTCACTTAATACTTAATTCTCTCCCCAAAGCAGTCGCTTATTCTCACGCCGGAGCCCGGTTAAGAGGGAAACCCCCACATTCCCCTCTTAACGAGTAACGGTGTTTTGTTTTGCAGATAACCACGGTCGTTAAGGAGCTCAGGAAATCATAAAGAAGATTAACCATCATGGTAGAAACATAAACCAAACTGATTAGTCCCTTAATTAGTTCTGTGTTTCTTCACTATGATTTCAGATAATCAAAGCATGAAGGTTTGAACCTAGTTCATTACCTTATCTGACAGGGAGTCATCGCTACCACTGTCTTTTGGCTCATATGGAAATGAGCAGGGCCCATAGGCACTATATTACCACGTACGGTAAAATATGATCATCTTAATTGATGACCTAAACCCATGATTCAGAGATCATATAATTGGGTTAGGAATCTTTTGAAGAATCCTTTAATAATAATGACGTGTGTGATTTTTAATGAATCACGTCTGCCAGGAGTGTTAACATGTTTTCAGATGTTAACTGGGATTTGAATCTTTTGAACAGGTCTTACCATCTTGGTCCGGTCTTATAATGACCCGAAGGCTAGGTTTCACTCTTTAAGATTCTTATTTAAAAATTTACATAGGCAGATTATTTCAAAAGGAATGATTTTTAATTTATTTATTTCATATATAATTTATCTATGTGCATAATGGCAAACATGAAATTTATAAAACAAACATTCCATTAATTTATTAAAATATTACACGCTGCCCTAAACGGGTCTTTTCAACAAACAACTTACCCACGCAGGGGTTTAAACAAGTACTTACCCACGCAGGGGCTTAATAACACACATACCCACGCAGGGGCTTAATAACATAATAGTCCACGCAGGGACTTACACAAATAACATACCCACGCAGGGGTTTACAGAAAGATAGACCCACACAGGGGTTAAAACAAACAAGCATACCCACGCAGGGGTTTATACATCAAATGGAAGGATTTAGCGGTCCTTCTTGTTCTTCCCTTTAATTAGGCTCGTTAATCCTTGGAAGAATGTTTGTCGCTCCCTTCGTTCCCTATGAAATTCTCGCTCTACATGGTCCAACCTTTGCAGAATTTCTTCACGCTCTGGTGGAGAGAACCTTGGTGGTTGCGATTGTTGCCTGATAATAGGTCTTGCAGGTATCTGGTACCCATGAGTTGGGTACCCTACTCCCCATGGATCTCCATAGGGTCCTTTGGGTGTTGTAGTTAGCCGCTACCATGTAAGGATCAGCTTCGGCGTAGTTGTAGTTGGTGGGCACTGGCTGTTCAAAAGGGTTATACGCCATGGAACCCGTGTATGCCGGAATTGGGTTATCAAAACCCATAGGCGGTGGTTGCGGTGCAACTGGGTGTGAAGGTCCACCCATTTGTGGATCTTCTTGATGTGGCGGGTAGTGGCTGCCACTTGATTGCCGAGGAGAGCCGAAATGGAAGTCTCCTCCCCGTGTAGACATACGCGGTCCAGATCTCCTATGCCTTGGCGGTTGCGGAGCTTCCGGTTGAACTGGTGGCGGTGGAGGTGGTGGTGTAACTGCCACAAATCTCGGATCCTCAGAGGGATCCCGTTGCTGCTGATGCTGCTGCTGAGGCGGTGAATGGCGAGGAGGTGTATAGTACCATTCGTGCCTGGTAAACATAGCTTGAAAGCTATCTGGACCAACATAGGGTGATCCGTGGAAAGAAGATCCGTCAGAGATCTCTATCGGGTGGTTTGGTGTACCACTGGCAGGTTCGGCGGGGTCTGTATCCTCGTCCATATCGTCCGCGTGATCTCCGGAAAAATGGTCCTCCGGTCCCAATGGGTTGAAACCCACTGGTTCTTGTATATAATTCGCCGGGTTAAACCGGCCCCTAAAAACTGGTGTAGGGTCACCAAAAGAATGATGCGATAAGGATCGCTGTAACGGTATGTATGAGGGTTGAGGGTTGTTGGGCTCATACTCGGGTTGCGGCCCATAAGGGTTAGGAGGTGTTGAACTGTGTGAGACCGACCGTCTAGCCGGTTCAAAGAGGTTCCTCCGGTTTTGCCGGGATCGTCACTCTCTGTGGTTGAAGGAAGTCGCACATTCGAGGGTCCTGCCTCGTTGTCATTGGGGGCGGTGATTGGCCCCTTTCCGCGTCCTCTTCTCCTGAAGAATCTTGGCGGCATTTTGTTAATCCTGTCAATACAATATGAGATAACGACAAGAATATATATAAAATAAAGGACAAAACAAAAACCAAACAAGGTAGAATTTGTCCTATGTTATTTGTCTAGACTCGAAAGTTTAGATATGTGCAATTGTGTAACTGAGATTAAACACAAAAGGCTAGTGTTTAATTCACTCAGTGTTGGCTCTGATACCAGCCTGTCACACCCCGATTTCCACGTGTCACCGGTGGGCCCGGTGGGGGAGTATCGTGACGTGGTTGGCAACATAATAGTCAAACAACACAATAATTAATATGCACAGCGGAAGCAAATTTAAAAAGATATAATACAACCGAATTTAATATTGTAATATCAAATGTCACAATATTCGGAAGTTTATCCACAGAAGGATCGGAAACAAAATGGAAACAATAGTTCAACAGACTTCAGGCATCTTAAGCTTGCGAGACTTCTAATGATGCTAAGGAGAAATCCCAGCCAATTACGCTTAGTACCTGCATTTAATCTTTTTGGGAAAATACGTCAGTTTACACTGGTAAATACAATCAACTGACTCATTTTGGAAAAATGATTGAAAATTGGTTTGGATGCACGTGGCATAAACATTTTTATTTAACTTGGGAGAATTATTTAATATTATAATCTTGTGAACGAATTACATGTTCCTTGTGCGTTCAGTAGCCCGGATCTTGTCCGGGTTAAAGATCAATAGACACACCACAATATTCTTTTGTGCACTGACGGGTGTACGCCTACACCCCGCGCTTAAGTCGTGGCCATTTCGTAAAATGATGCCAAGGATATCCGGGACATGGTCATTAACCCCCCAAAGGCTTTAAGTAACAAGACTGTTTAAACGAGCTGATCAAATTATTCAATTAACCACCCAACGATGGAAGATTTGATGCCCGATCAAGCGGTATTCTATATACCGTAACCCAAGCCCGTATAGGGAAAATAAGTTAAAAGTATTTACCTGAGCAATGTATAAATCACAATAAGCAAATTGCAAGTAGCTTTTACTGGTTCTCCTAATCTGGAACGAAGGTTTATAATAACCTATTAGAATTCTAACGGGTCTTTAATTAAGCTTAAGCTTAGACCGGTTAGTTTCAAGATACGGTTCGTACGCACGATTAAGCGAAGACCGGATAGAATGTGATTTAGACCCGACAAGTTCAGAGACTTGTTCAATATGGGTATTTCATACACATTCTGGATTTTGAAATAAAACTGATAAGGTTTGACCCGTTTAGGCTAATTTATGTAAATTAGTTACATAAACCGAACCGAACGCGTAATGAGCGTAACGGGTATTCATGAGATCTATTATAGGTTTCCTAAGTTAATATGCTTCATATATGTTGTGACATCAGTAAGATGTCTTTTATTATGCCCGAAATGAATTTAATCACAAACTATGCCCCGTAGGGGTAGTTTGGTCATTTTAAAGGTTGTAAAAGAGTTTAAGTGTCAACCTGAGTTACAGGCCTGATGTAATCAGCAAATATCCTCAATTTTATAAGTTATATCAGTAGGTTAAAGTATGTAAGTGAAATTTATCAATTATAACCAAACTATGCCCCGTAGGGGTATTTTGGTAATTTCACATAAGCCGAAAAGCTCAAAACTGAAGTCTGAGTTTATCAACCTTTGCTTACTGTTAAAATATCATAATTTGCCTCAAATATCAGTAGGTATCACCCTTGGTATGTTTAAAATAGTTTTAGTACATACTATACGTTAAAAACGCTTAAAAAGGCGATTAGAAGCCGTTTCCGGGTTCGATACTTAAATCTGATATTTTTATATTTCCAGAAGGCTTAAAATAATTTATTTATCATATGTGATCATGTCACACCCCAACCGATGGCGGAAACATCGGAGTGAGACGAAGAAAGATTGCTCATCACACATAACGCTAAATTGTGACAATAGAATTAAAGATAAATTGATTTCCTTCATAAATAAACGTTACAATACAAGAAATTTGAAATACAACATGTTAAATACAAAAAGAGCAATACGACAACAATTATGACATTTATACAACGTATTTAATCTAAACGTCTATATGTGTATCTAGGTATCAACGCTACTTCATTTCATGGCATCATCATCCTCAACCTGTAACATGTTTAAAATAAAGTTCAATGCAAAAGCAAAGGCGAGTATACAAGTTTGGTACGTACATAACAAAAGATAAGTTTTGAACAATTCCTCATAGCAAGCATGTGATTCAAGATAAACATAAAAACATGGCATGTGTCTAACATATCAAACCAAAAGAGACGCAAGATGCTCATGACATAACCACAAGTTACGGGCGGCGGGTCGTCAATCCTATAGCGCTACATATGTCACGGTTAGGCTCGTACGAAGTTAATGATAAGTTCAACACACAAAGTTTCACCCAAGTTTAAAGTATCAAGCCATCACGTATACAAGCATGTTAATAGGAATGTTCGTGTGTTTAAGCAAAATGTTCATGTGTAAGTTGTCGATAAGTAAACATGTTACACCCCAAAAGTGGTAAAAGAAAAAGGGGGAAATACGAGTATACTCACAAAGTTTGCATATGCTTTCCAATTATCCAATTATTGACGAGTTGATGGGGTTAAAAGATTGAATGTGTAAGGGTTAAAGTTCAAGTATGCTTAGAGTCGAGATTCAGTATTTAAAACAACATAAAAATAAGATATGAGAGTAACATGTGAAAATAATCACTTTCAACTAGGGCTGCAAACGAACCGAACAAACACGAACAAGTCCTTGTTCGTGTTTGTTTGTTAAGAAATATATGTGTTCATGAACTATTCATGAACGCTTACCGAACAAGATTTTATGTTCGTGTTTGTTTGTTAAGAAAATGAACTTGTTCATGTTCGATTGTGTTTGTTTGTTAATTTTAGGCAACGAATGAAAACGAACACTAATGAACACAAACGAGCACAAACTAATGTTCATGAACACAAATACTAACAAACGAACACAAACAAACGTCCATAAACAAAATATATAATACATTGACACTTATTAAATATTTTTTTGTCGGAATTTTGAAGTATTTAAATAAAATATAAAAGCTAAAAAACTAATGAACTATTGAACACATACGAACATGTTACCAAACGTTCACGAACATAAATAAACGAACACGCCTTCTGTTCATGTTTGTTCATTTAACTAAACGAACGAAATTTCTTGTTTGTGTTCGTTTGTTTAATAAACAAACGAACACAAACGAACTTCCCGCCGAACAGTTCACGAACTGTTCGCCGAACGTTTGGTTCGTTTGCAGCCCTACTTTCAACACATAACACTTGTATGACACTTGGTAACCTCAAGGGTTCTGATAATGTTTTCATGAGTTGAACATCCATAAGAATCACAACAAGGTTTAGGTCTTAGATGATGTTCTACTACTTTAACATATAAACACAAGTTCAACATTAAAGGTTCGAATGAGTGTATATATATATTTAGGCTAAGTATTACATATTATTTAGTCCAATAATTCAAGTAGGAGGTAGAAGATTAGGATCTTCATTTAGGCACCTCGAGTTATCATAGATGTCATGTATGGGGTAGGAAGAACATGCTTCCATTTAGGAACCCCTTGAATGTTCACCACTTCTCTTGATGTAAAAACAACCAAGGAGGGTCACGAACTAGGCTTTGTATAATAATATAAACAACCTAACTAAAGAGAAATCATCAAATCATGTGAGGATTGTATGTAGGACAACCCAAGTTGTTCCATAATCACTCATTCATCAAGATCTAAGCTTGACATGATTTGTGGGTTAAATACCCTATCAAAACAGAAAGTATTTGAGGTTTTAACCTCTGATTTATAGTGTCTCAACCTTGTTTTTAAGCTTAACCAACCATAAGAGAGGTTGTAAGCATTAGGACACAGGTGTGAGATGTGTTAGACACAAGTTGGATGAGTTTAAACAAGTTTTTTGAAGAACATGAAACAAAACAGAAAGTTTGTGGACAATTTCGGAGCAATTCCAGGTCTGATTTCTCCATGGAGAAACCAAGGAATCAAACCCCATGATTATCCAAGCAAATAGGAAGAAGAATCAAGTAATTTCGTTGAGAAATGAGCAAGTTATACTCATTTTAGTGCAAGTGTATGAATTTGTCCGAAAATGCAGATTTGCAACTGATTTGAGAGTGAATTTGTGAGTTGTAGAGAGTTGTGAAAGTGTAAAAATTCTTGGAGAGGGTGTGTATTTATAGTGGAAGAGTTTGAGTATGATTGGAGGTGTTTAGAGGTGGCTAAATGGTGATTGGGGAGGGTTAGAAGATGGGATTTCGTGCCAAATTCGCGTACATAATCAGCTGCTGTGTTTTTCTGATCTGGGCATCCCCATGTGGCCCGCCTGAGATATCAGGTAAGTTGAAGCGGGCCGCCCGGGCCTTCTAATCCGGACATAAGTTTCCAAAAATTACAATTTAGCCCCTGAAGTTATTATTTTAGTGTTTTTAGGTCTTTTAAGGACTATAAGTGCCACAAAAACATAGTTTAAGATAAATCCAAGTATGATGAGTATAACCCAAGTATAATTAAGCGTATGAGTATCAAAATCAAGTGTCGTTCTCGTTCAAAACACGTTTTATGCATATGTTTAGATTAATTACAAGTTTAGCGCATAGTTTCCAAGAATAATGATTAAACACCAATTGATTCACCAATTCGAACATACGAGCATATATGAAGTGTGTATAACATATTTGTAACAAAATACGAGTTTCATTAATGGTCCAGGTCTCGGATTTTACATCGTTTTTAATGAAAGAACGATTACAAGACTACGAAGTTTCCAAAAATAGTTTTACAAACGATGGTTTCTAAATATAGAAGGTATGAAAACGCGGGGCGTTACAGTCTCCCCTCCTTTAGGAAATTTCGTCCCGAAATTTATTCAAGAGGTAGACTCGAAGAGTTTTTGTAAAAATTTGAGACTTGAAAATTTTGAAACATTTTGAAAGGCACAAAACTTTGGAGAACGACAAGGTAAATTTGTGAGTGAGTTCATTGTCTAAAACAATTTGAGGTATCTGACGTAGTGGAAAACATGTAAGTGCGTATACAGGTGAAGTGAGTCTAAACAACTTTGAGTAAGTAAATTGGCGACGTATTTAAAAGGTGACGTATTAAGAAAGAAGATGTTAACAAACGGTTTGTATTTTGATGGGACGTGGTAACGAAATCGCATTTGTAGAAGATTGTTTATTGAGTGAAACGAGAAGGTTTGGCACTTTAGATAAAGCATTAAAGGTATACTAAGTATAGTTACACAAGAATCCAAAATAGGAAGACTATTTTATAGGTAGCGAGGTAAGTTAGGACTCGAATGTTTAAACAAGCTTATTTGCGAACGAGGTTTGTATGAACTAAAAGGATAAGGAGAATAGTACGAGTATAGAATGAACGAATGACTCTTAAAGAGTACAAGTATGAGAATAGCATAAGTGTTGGATAGATGAAGTCTCGTCATGGATAATCGGATATAATGCGTTTGTGAGTTGTATAAAGTTTGTATATGGTCCAAAATAGGTCTGTAAAACTCTGAATTTCTCGTGACACGTTTTACAAAAGTTTGGTAACGTGGTGAAAACACTTAGATATAGGAAGTACCGACGGCGTATCCACCATGTTTCGACCATGTTACGTCCGTTCCGTTATTCGTGTCATGTTACGTTCCGTGTCTCACCATACACAGTAGTACACTCTATGGTTCTCACACGCCCATCACTATAATCCCGTGTGCACCCGTGATTATATTGATCGTCGCATGATCCGCATAGCTTGTACTAGTTGTGTATGAATTTGGGTAGGTATACTTTTAAAAAAAAATAAGAATGTGTGCGTATAAGAATAAAGTATGTAAGCAAGTCCATGCTTAAGTATGTATAGGACCCACGTAAGCGAATCCCTCGGATTACGCTTGCGTACGGGTATGAATGTATGAATGAAAGTATGAGCATAAGTATAAGTTTAAGTATGAATATGCACGCAAGTATGTGTATCAACATAACACGTACAAGTAGTATGTGTATATGTATAAGCACGCAACGTATGAGTATAAGTGAAAACATGAAATATATGAGTATAGGTAAAGTCATGAAACGTATGAGTATAAGTAAAACATGAAACGTATGAGTATAAGTATGAATACGATTATAAGTATAGGCATAACATCACGGATTTAGGTGTATAGGATCGTCCAAAAGGTTAAGTATGTAAATACGAATGATTATAAGTGAATTGTTGCGTAAAAACGACTAAAACGTGTAGGACGATACATGGGTATAGTTGTTTAAATGAAACGTTGAGTTTATCGTATCAAAATTAGATTGAGCTTGGTTTGAAAGGTAGAATACAGTTGCATATGTAAAAGGACATAAGGTACTCATTGGTTAAGCTTAATGCATTTTGTAATAAATGGAAATGCTACTTTTGTTTTAAAAGAGTTTACGAAGTCCAAGGATGGTCGGTCTCCAAGAAGTCTTCTTGCCCACGTGTTTTGTAAATTGGTGAAAAAAAGGTTTTCAATCAAAAGTAATTTCATTTCATTAAACAAGAAGTTATGAATTTAGGAGGTTCTCGTGAAAACGAGGATCCTTAGAAAAGAATTTTAGCAAAAGGACTTTGTGATTGTTAAAAGTTCTAACAAATGCTTTGTTGATGTGAAAAGGGTCTTTGGTAAAACGATCATATAACATCCATAAGACCTTATAGGTGTAAAAGGAAGGTTGGTTTGATCCTCCGATTGAGAATGAAAGTCTTTAGTTTGGTGGTATATATCATGAGTGCGTTTTAGTGATTAAGTCGAATATGGAGTTCATGGGCAAAAGATTCCTTGGACCGATTAAATTGATAGGTAGCATTTCGTAAGGTTTGAAAATTTGTGTAGTAACACGTCTAAGATATGCTTAAAAATCTCGTGTATATGAGTTAAGTGATAATAGGTTGTAGGATAGAAAGTACGCTTGATAAAACAATGTATTTTGAAATCGTATACGTATGTATTTTGAATAATGACAAATAATTTAGGTATAAACATGACCGAGTTTGCATAATAAGATATTTTGAAGAGGCGTTTTGGTAACGATCACCTAGGTAAGAGAATCACCCCAAACTCGTTGGTGAGGTCGTTTTAGGAAGAAAAAAAAAGGGAGTGGAGTTAATCGTCAAGGTAAGGAAATCACTCCTATCTCGAGGATATGTCTCCACTTGTCGTTACAAGGAATATGAATTTAAATTACATGAAATCATGCATATGTATAAATGTATGGATAAGATTCAATATGTTGTGTGTGTGAGAAGGAAATATCGAAAGTAAATTCGAATTTGAAAGGTTGCATCGTATAAAATAAATAATAGAAACACACGTTTGATTAAAATTCGGATGGTTCCAAAACGGAACTTTTGACTAACCAAAGTGGTCGAAAAGTCTTTCGAACTTGAGGAGCATGCTTTGGCCTAATAGGTGAAATACTCTTGCCGACAAGTCGGTTAACGGTATTTACCCTTCCGGTTACTACACGTCCTCAATTCAATTGAAATTTCGAGACTTGGCGGGATTAATGAAAATCAAAGAGTGGAACTAGTCGACAAGGTGTGGGTTTCACCCCTAACTTGGCGATTTAGTATCCTAAGTGTGGTTGGTACTCGTCGGGTCAAAATTTGATTTCAACACTTTGACGAGGGTCCACTAGAATTCAAAATTTGAATTTCTCCATTAAGGTGAGGATTTCACTCCTAACTTGGTGGTGAATTTCGTGTAAGAAAAGAAAAGTAGAAGGATCGAGAGTCATTCACCAAATTGTGGGTTTCACGCCTATTTTGGTGAAGTCGTCTCATTTTTGTAATATGAGTGTTGTCGGATTTAGAATAATCGAGTAAAATGCATGAGGGAAGTGTATGTCAAAGGAAATACATAAACAAGTATAAACACATAAGAAAGCATATCAAGAATGGTGCTTGGATAACGAAATGATAAAACATGTATTAACACATAGAGAAATATGTTTAGAGTAACACATAAAGAATCGAACAATGGAACAAGTATTAACACATCATAAGACAAGCATTATTGCATAAGAATATCATGTCGAATATTACTCATGAGTGATGTACATGTTTAAAATAGCATAACTAAGAAACAAATAAAGTATCATGTAGTAGTTCAAGCAAACATACGAATAAGGCTCTAAAACTATAGACTAGGTAAAAGCATTCCAACTTTTCCTAATTCCCTATAGTTATGGCTCTGATACCAATCAGTCACACCCCAACCGATGGCGGAAACATCGGAGTGAGACGAAGAAAGATTGCTCATCACACATAACGCTAAATTGTGACAATAGAATTAAAGATAAATTGATTTCCTTCATAAATAAACGTTACAATACAAGAAATTTGAAATACAACATGTTAAATACAAAAAGAGCAATACGACAACAATTATGACATTTATACAACGTATTTAATCTAAACGTCTATATGTGTATCTAGGTATCAACGCTACTTCATTTCATGGCATCATCATCCTCAACCTGTAACATGTTTAAAATAAAGTTCAATGCAAAAGCAAAGGCGAGTATACAAGTTTGGTACGTACATAACAAAAGATAAGTTTTGAACAATTCCTCATAGCAAGCATGTGATTCAAGATAAACATAAAAACATGGCATGTGTCTAACATATCAAACCAAAAGAGACGCAAGATGCTCATGACATAACCACAAGTTACGGGCGGCGGGTCGTCAATCCTATAGCGCTACATATGTCACGGTTAGGCTCGCACGAAGTTAATGATAAGTTCAACACATAAAGTTTCACCCAAGTTTAAAGTATCAAGCCATCACGTATACAAGCATGTTAATAGGAATGTTCGTGTGTTTAAGCAAAATGTTCATGTGTAAGTTGTCGATAAGTAAACATGTTACACCCCAAAAGTGGTAAAAGAAAAGGGGGGAAATACGAGTATACTCACAAAGTTTGCATATGCTTTCCAATTATCCAATTATTGACGAGTTGATGGGGTTAAAAGATTGAATGTGTAAGGGTTAAAGTTCAAATATGCTTAGAGTCGAGATTCGGTATTTAAAACAACATAAAAATAAGATATGAGAGTAACATGTGAAAATAATCACTTTCAACACATAACACTTGTATGACACTTGGTAACCTCAAGGGTTATGATAATGTTTTCATGAGTTGAACACCCATAAGAATCACAACAAGGTTTAGGTCTTAGATGATGTTCTACTACTTTAACATATAAACACAAGTTCAACATTAAAGGTTCGAATGAGTGTATATATATATTTAGGCTAAGTATTACATATTATTTAGTCCAATAATTCAAGTAGGAGGTAGAAGATTAGGATCTTCATTTAGGCACCTCGAGTTATCATAGATGTCATGTATGGGGTAGGAAGAACATGCTTCCATTTAGGAACCCCTTGAATGTTCACCACTTCTCTTGATGTAAAAACAACCAAGGAGGGTCACGAACTAGGCTTTGTATAATAATATAAACAACCTAAGTAAAGAGAAATCATCAAATCATGTGAGGATTGTATGTAGGACAACCCAAGTTGTTCCATAATCACTCATTCATCAAGATCTAAGCTTGACATGATTTGTGGGTTAAATACCCTATCAAAACAGAAAGTATTTGAGGTTTTAACCTCTGATTTATAGTGTCTCAACCTTGTTTTTAAGCTTAACCAACCATAAGAGAGGTTGTAAGCATTAGGACATAGGTGTGAGATGTGTTAGACACAAGTTGGATGAGTTTAAACAAGTTTTTTGAAGAACATGAAACAAAACAGAAAGTTTGTGGACAATTTCGGAGCAATTACAGGTCTGATTTCTCCATGGAGAAACCAAGGAATCAAACCCCATGATTATCCAAGCAAATAGGAAGAAGAATCAAGTAATTTCGTTGAGAAATGAGCAAGTTATACTCATTTTAGTGCAAGTGTATGAATCTGTCCGAAAATGCAGATTTGCAACTGATTTAAGAGTGAATTTGTGAGTTGTAGAGAGTTGTGAAAGTGTAAAAATGCTTGGAGAGGGTGTGTATTTATAGTGGAAGAGTTTGAGTATGATTGGAGGTGTTTAGAGGTGGCTAAATGGTGATTGGGGAGGGTTAGAAGATGGGATTTCGTGCCAAATTCGCGTACATAATCAGCTCCTGTGTTTTTCTGATCTGGGCATCCCCATGCGGCCCGCCTGAGATATCAGGTAAGTTGAAGCGGGCCGCCCGGGCCTTCTAATCCGGACATAAGTTTCCAAAAATTACAATTTAGCCCCTGAAGTTATTATTTTAGTGTTTTTAGGTCTTTTAAGGACTATAAGTGCCACAAAAACATAGTTTAAGATAAATCCAAGTATGAGGAGTATAACCCAAGTATAATTAAGCGTATGAGTATCAAAATCAAGTGTCGTTCTCGTTCAAAACACGTTTTATGCATATGTTTAGATTAATTACAAGTTTAGCGCATAGTTTCCAAGAATAATGATTAAACACCAATTGATTCACCAATTCGAACATACGAGCATATATGAAGTGTGTATAACATATTTGTAACAAAATACGAGTTTCATTAATGGTCCAGGTCTCGGATTTTACATCGTTTTTAATGAAAGAACGATTACAAGACTACGAAGTTTCCAAAAATAGTTTTACAAACGATGGTTTCTAAATATAGAAGGTATGAAAACGCGGGGCGTTACAGATCAGTAGCAAAAGGTTTGGAGTCGTTTAGATATGTAAAACTCATTTTATAGCCCGTAAGGGCAAAACCGACAATTACCGGTTTAAGCCTACGACTATAAGTTATGCTCAGCCTAAAATTAATTAAAAATCTTTAAAAATCCCAAAATAATATATTACATCAGTGGGTAAAGAGTTTGATATCAAAAAGTATGTTTAAGTAGGCTATACGCTAAATACGTCGTTTAATTAACATAAAGCTTTAATTTTACGCTAACGAGCATAACTCTTAACCTACACCTCAAACTGATGTCAAATTTTGTATGCAAGTTTATTTATCAGTAATTAAGGTTTCTACTCTTTTACATTTCCAAAAATCACGTTTTAAGGTGAAAAGGGCATAACGGTCAACATATGAGCAATTAACGGGATCATGCGTATAAATCGGTTAACTAATGAACCATAGTGTATAATCACAGAGGGTTATACTAGCATGTAACCTGGTCCAAATGGAGCTCTTAGGTATTTCTAAATCATACCAAAACGGGTCAGAACTGAAAGTCAAAGTATAAGTCAAACTATGCGACTTTCGGTTCCGAACCGGGTCTAAACAGGAAATTGTCGGGTTGAACATGTTTAGACATATCCTTACACTAATTAGCAAGTTATATTAATGATCAAACAGGTTGTATATGTTCTACATTGCTAATTATGCATAAATTGAAATTTAAGTATCCTGTTGACTTTTTTCTTAGCAAGTTTGACCCGACTTTTGACCTGGTTAGAGTGGGAATCAGGGGGAACCCTTTTGAGGGTTTATTACCCACATAATTACCAACTTATAACTACTTTTGATTCGACTAATCACTGGACCATTAGTGATTAATCTTAAAGTCAACCGTTAATTACGACGGTTTGACTTTCAAGCTATAACTAAGCTAAAACTTAATTTAGAAAGTTTTAGCAAGCTTACCAAGGTCCTATGCACGAAATGTGAACACTTGAGAGAAGGTTTGAGCTCCAGAAATGATCAGAAAATGCAGATGAAGGTGTGATCAATTGGTTGCAACTCAAGACCCTTTTATAGTGAAATTTTCACCACAAATTGTTGACACCAAGGTCTAACACTGACCACAAATCATCAACATGTGTCCCTAAGTGTGTAGGACTGTTTAGGGGTCGCCCATGTTGCATTAATGTCGATTAAAGGTCGGTTTAGCGCGTTTGCAGGAGGCTGTCTACGCTTTCTGTTACTGGGCACCTGACGCGGCCCGCGTAAAGGTAGGTTAACCTTTACGCGGCCCGCCTGGACCCTCTGATCAGACAAAAACGTTTTCATGTTGTTGCATCACACCTCTTGGCCCTTCCGAAAGGTCAACTGACCTAATTCTTGCAATTTGAACCCTCTAATATTTACCTACAAGGGCCTTAAGGCTTGTACCCACTTTGCCAAGTCCCTGGTCACTTCCGGTTAACCCGAAAAGTCATATCTTTCAACGTTAACGCTTTAACCCATCGCATACGAATTTGATCATAACGTTCTCATACGATAACGAAACTTTATGAAATTTATATCGCGCATTCTAGTGAGCATAATTAACAGTTACAAAGCTTCGGGTTTGTCAAAAGGTCACTCAGAGGTATATCTTTAAACATGTTGACACATTTAACCCCTGTAGTTTGTAATCTCTCACTTTTAGCTTCGCATGATCCATGATTTATTCGTTTGATGTTATAAACATCATGTAGGGTTATTATGAAGTATATTTATTCACTGTTGACATTTAGAACTCGTATAATCACATACTTTCCATGTTTGTCAACTTTAGTCCTTTTATAACATTCTTTCACACGTTCAAACTTTATGACACGTGTCAACACATTATAGGACGTGAATTTTCGAGGTATTACACCTCAGCTTTTACCCGTACAGCTTCCCAGACAGATTTCGATGTTCCGTCATGTTGCAATAAAGCAAACATGTCATTTCTGATTGAAGATTGAATTAAAGCAATCATTCTCTTTTCAGCTGAGAATTCTCTTTTGTCTTCTGCTGATAAATTTTTGAGCGGGGTTTCTTCTCCTTTATCGTTGGTCGGCCTTTTATAACCAAACTCCAAACAAAACCAGCTTTCATGAGCACAAGCTTTTGCCCAGTTGATGAACCGATCTTTCCACCAAGTGTAATCTTCAATGCTTTCAAGAGTTGGTGGTTTTGAATGTGTGCCGTAAAAGTTTTCATGTTTAATGTTTTCATTGATCGCTTTTGTAATGGTTTTTGGTGTGACGGTTGAGATTTCAGAAGACTCAGATGTAAACGCGTTGTAGAATGTATTGTAGAACTCTTCAGCCATGATGTGAAATTCTTGAATTACCTGGAGACAAAGACAATCAAACAAACACAATCAGTTTAAACAATATCAAACAACTTGACACAAACTGACACTCGGTTGACGTGAAATAATCCTGACGCGAAATGTCCACTTTCAAACGGAATAGTGATTTTCAAACGGAATCACTTCTTCAAGCGAAATCAGAACTTTCACACGAGATCACACTTTCAAACGGAATCCCTTGTTCAAGCGAAATTAACCTTTCACACGGAATACCCTTTTGGAACGAAATTATCTAATTTCGTGTGAACCTTCTCAAGCGGAATTACACTTTGGAGCAAAATCAGGTGTACTTTTCAAGCGAAATAGCAGTTTCAAGCAGAATCACTTGCTAATTTCAAACGAAATTATGCTGATGTCATCATGTACGAACAGATTTTCAAGCGAAATTACTCATTTTATCAAGTTTTAGATTGATTTTAAGTCCAATTCTTTCAAGGCTTTGTTAAAACATTGTTTCGCATGTAATGTGTGAAATTCAGTCCATTTTGTCCGTAAAATCTTGTGAATTTTGAAAAAGAAGGTGTAGAAGTCAGAAAACTGATGAAATCAAGCTAAACTCTTCCTCCTGAGCTCTGATACTACTTGTAGGATCGTTGTGCGACCTGAATGAGTCGTTCAGAAGAGTTTTGGATCCGAATCAAAGGCGGAATCAATGAAACAGACGCTCGATTCAATTTAAATGTCTCTTGTATTGATATAATAGTCTTACAGCACCTGGAGACAATTCAGCAGCACTTCGTTACCGAATCAGAAAAAGTAATTCCGTGTAAAATGACACACTAGGCTCATCTATTTATAGTGTTGCTAATTCCGTTTGAAATGGTCGTTTGAACTTGCCCTTGGCTGTTTCAAGCGAAATCACTAACACACACACAAATCTCAGTTTCTAGCAACCCGAGCACTTGTTTATCCTATCCTATTACATGACTCGATACAAGACGAAGTCTACAGACATAGTGCACTAACAAATTATATTAAAATGGAATTTATGTGTCAATGAAACTGTCATATTCATTCATGATAGAATTAAACGAGTTGAAACAACTAGTTTGACCAAGTCCAACCAGCTGTTTTTGTTTCCGCTGCAAACCTGTGCGCACGCTAGAACTGATCCGCCAGTCCGCGCGCTGATATGTGGTCGAAAACCGGTGTTCGTTAATGTTTAAGTTCATGTATTTGCTTAACTTTTAATCTCGAATAGCCTACTTTTAATGGGATTTGTGTTTTGCAGGTCTTACGGAGTTTAAGGAGCTATTTGGGAGCTTTACGGAGCACTGGGAGCGAACGGGATCAACCGGGGATGTGAAATGAACAAAATCGGGTTAATCATGAAGATTGGATGTGTTTTAGGGGATGTTAATGGATTTAAAATGAATATATTGGAATATGGCATGATAGAGGGCTGAATTACGAGTACGTGGGCGAAAACGGTGAGTAAAACGGAGCTATAACGAAGAAGTTATGAAGAAAACTGTTTTGGCAGAAACTGGCAATTGTAGAGGGCGTCGCCGACGGGTCAACAGGCCGTCGCCGACGGCTTTCCGTTTCTTGTATCGCGAATTTCAAGTTTTGTTGAGTTTGGACGAGTTGTAACGGTTGGAGGAGCCATTTTTCGGGAGTTACGAGTGGTGATCGATAAAAACACCATGGGGGATCATTCAACCTTCAGCTAATCCACCTCTAACACCCACCATCCATACCTAACATCTTTCTTTCACCTCTAACATCAAAACCCTAACCAATTCTCCATAATCCCTAACCTTCAATCATTCCACCATCACCACCATCTTCAACCTTCCATCATCACCTTCAACCCTAACCTCCACCACTCTTGAAGACTCAAGGTCATGGCTCCGTGTTCGTGTTCATTGGCCGGTGATCGCGTCCACCCAACCATGAGCGGCTAGTCTCTTCGGTTTCACCCCGGTGTAGGTAGTTGTATTTTCTAGGGTTTATGCATTTGTTCTTTGATTCGACTTTGTGACAACTTGTATTGATTTTTGAAACCATTGACAATAGTTTACATTTGTTTCGTATTCGTAAATTGTCGAACGATGTTAAAAGTTATGACTTTGCGAAATGGTTATGTGTAGTTATGCGTTGTCGTCGTTAGGATTTACTTGTGTTGATTACAAAGTGCATTCTTGTCCGTTCTTCGGGACGTTGATAGTTATTGGCACCTAAGTCACGGTACACTAAATCCGTTAATCGTTATGCAATTGAGTTGAATTAAAACATGTAGGAACCCTAGGACTTACAATTATCGAACCGGGTGTGATCCGTATTCCTAATTCTTGTTTTCAATTAAGTAGTTTAGTTTTGCACGTTTCGTTAACAAATCATCGTTTTAGATAATATTAATTTGCGGTTCGCCCCGATATCCTTTCAAACTAATTAAATAAATAAAAATAACAATCTTCATAATCATCTTGTACATTATTTGTAAATAGTCTAACTAATCGAACGGGTCGTGCAATACTGACCACCTGCTCTTCGTGGATTCGATACCCGACTTACCCTAGCTACCTAGGTTTAATTGGGTTTTTGACTGATCGGGACGACACGGTCACGTCACGCGCCATGCTTCAAGGATCTCATGCCACGCCATATGGAGTCGCGCACCACACGGATGCGACTACGCATACCAGAACGCCACCTGGTCATGCGCCATCTATACTCGCGCACCACACGGATGCCACTATGTATACCAGGACGCCACCTGCATTCTTCGTCATAGCCAATGACAACGCGCTCATGGACAAAAATACAAAGGCGGTGTGCGAAGTTCAAAGTGCACTACATAGGGCCTATAGCCCACGGCACGCGCGCATATGTGCACGAGTAAGGGTGCTCCGCACCCTTTAGGATCCCCACTGGTGTTTGCCTTTAAGTAAACAATTTACAAGGAGTGCTCCTCCTTATATACCACTTTAAGTTTTGTCATCCCACCTATGTGGGACAAGTTGACAAAACTAATCCATTTTAATCATCTTTGTTTGTTCCAAACATACAACTTCAAGCTTCGATATCTCATTCATCTTAGCTCTATTTGGACATAGTTTGAACACAAACCATAAATAATTATTTATACAACACATATATAAATATTATTGATGTCCAAAATATTTAGTGAAAAACTCATTTTCACTAAAATTTCCAACAAGGTGGTGTTTGTTTTTCCTGAAAAGGTTTTCAGAACCTCTTATGTCTGCGCCGCTCAGACCGCGCGCAGACCTTTGGGTCTGAATACTGTTTGTTTTCTCGAAGACCTTTCATTAAAAAATGTCTACGAGACCACTTCTTGGTGCAGACATGGACCAATGTCTTCATGGGTCTGCAGACCTCTTCTTCTTCACAAAACCCTAGCACCTCTTCACCCCTTCTCCTCCACCCACCGTCCGCCACCACCTCTACCTCCGCCGCCCCTCCACCTCCGCCGCCCACTCCAGCCGACACCCACTCTCCTCCACCACTCTAGCTTCTCACCTCTTCTCCTCCACCACCTCTCCTCCACCACTCAAGTTGCTGCCTCCGCCTCCACCACCGACTGTGGTTTAACCACCACCACCCTCATTTGCGTCGAAGCCCCCTTGTAACACCGTCGAACCCGTTGACCCCCTCCATCACCTTCGAAAAAATGTCCAACCCCTTGTAACACCATCGAAAAACCCTCCACCGAAGCCCCCTGTAACATCGTTGATTCTTGAGGCGGCGGGATCTGAGCTGGTGGTGGTGGTGGTGGTTGTCTGAGAAGTAAGACGGTGGTGGTGGTGTTGGTGGGTTTCAGGTGTTGGAAGTAAGACGGTGGTGGTAGTGGGTGTTCGGTGGAGGAGGTGGAAGGGAGATGGTGGTGGTTAGTGGTTGTCTGAGAAGTGAGAAGAGAGAAATGGAGAGAGGGATCTGAGAAGAGAGAGAGAGATAAGTGGTGTTTGGTGTGGTGTTAAACAAACAATCTTCTCCCCGCAGACTGCAGATGTTTGGGCCATCTCTTTGTTGGTTCAGTTCTGTTTATACATAATGGAAAACATGAAAACATACCTGTTACAGCAGACAGTGCGTTGGAGAATCCAGTAATGGAGTTCGACATGCTTGTCATCGTGATCTGGTTCCTCCTTAGGGTGCTGACTGATGATGGGGACTTAGAAAACCGAATAGGGGATTCGGTTATGGAGAAGAGGTCGATGATGATGTTATGACTAATGGGGTGTGTCTAATTGTGTAACTGAGTAACCCCTTAACCTCCACATAATTCTCCTTATATAAGCACCCAGGAGGAAACCTAATTAGTTAATAAGGGTAATATGGTCCATCAACAATTACCAACTAATTATTTAATAGGTTATTATATATTTTGATCTATATTATGTAAATGATTATGATGGCTACTAGATTAAATATTAAACATAATATATTTAATCTTACATTCTCCCACTTAGCCGAGTAATCATTTACTATGAGTATTAGATAAGCCTGATCAGGAGTTAATACTCATTTTAGCCTTAAACAAGTACTATAGCAGAGAAATACAGCCGTTGAATCATTATGCGACTCAGGACCCCCATTAATCATACTATAGCCTTAATTTAAAACCTAATCGTTATGATCAAAATACGCATAAGCCCTTTGTTTGATTTGTAACTTTATTTGTCTATATGCCATTATGCTAGCTTGACATATTCTTAGAGACATACAAAATCAAACTGATGAGGAAAATTAACTAATACTTAGTCATTCATAGTACGATATGCAATTGCGCACGGCCATTAATTTATACCCGTCTCTGAGCTCTCTTAATAAGACTTATGGGTAATAGCCCTTTAGTCATAGGATCCTTAAGCATATCATGAATGTATTCGATACAAAACTTAGTTTCCTCAATTCGTTCATAAACGAATATTAATTGTGTATCGAAACTTAATGCAGCACCTATTGAACTGTTACTGTTCAAGGAGTTATGGTAGCTGACTTTATCACACTAAGTCTTCAAAACATTAATTATATGGAGTTAATAAACTTATGAGTCCACTGATAAATTTCTAACAACATTTAGTGACTATATTATGTCGTTACAACTTAGGTTGTTAATATCAGTGTATTATGACTCCTCCATGAAATAGGTTTTGTCTGCTAACATAAAGATATACCCAAAATTACATTTTGTCATCTTTGAATATTTCAAAGTTAAAGTAATAAACCGGTCTCACTTCTTCTTTAAATTGTAGCCTCTCGTTTCTGTTAAAGATATTGTAATACTCCATTAGATGCTTTAATCTAGACATATCTAGTGTGTTGCAATGTGAGTAATATCTAAACGAGTATAGACTTGAACTTTCATAAGGCTTCCAATTAATGAAGCGTAAGGAAATAATCTCATTTATCCTATTATCCTCTAAAAGAGAGCATTAATGTTTGTTACATATGTAAGGACCCATTTGAGGTTAAACTTATGGAACGAAACTAATGTCCCATTGGGTCTATCTCGGTGTGTTATGATATCTATTTCATAAGAGATATCTCCGAGATCTATTATATCAAAGTTTGTGTTAACAATGCTTTGACTTATGTAACATATACTTGTCAAAAGAATATCATCTATATAGACAAGTTTATCTTAGTTGCTCCCACTCATTTTTGAGGTAGGTACATTAATCCACTTGATTCTTGATGAAAATAATTACGTTAGCTTTTCATCACATTATGATGTTTGCGTTAACCCATACATGGATATTATTGGCTTACAAATAAAGTGTTCTTTAACCTTCAGTTTGAAACTTTAGGTTGTTATCTAACGAACATGTAAATGTGTCAGCCATTTGTTAGGGAAAATTGTTTATAATGTTCATCTAATGTAGCTTTAAACTATTATAAGCTACTAGAACAGTGACGATCCTCAAAGAAAACTTTGTTAGATATGTAATAAAGATTATTTAATAATTTATCTCTTCCTGAGTACAACCTTTGACAATCAATCATGCTTTTGAGTGTCTTAACGCTTATATTAGGATTTGGTTTAGTTATGAACACTCTTAGGTAATTCAATCAAATCCCAAACGTTATTCGAACACATAAAATCAGTTTTACTAGAAAACTGTTTTATTCCATTTAGAAGATTAATTGACGCTAATGGCTTAATTAGAAGAGATAGGATCAGTAAACATTTCCAAAATCCATTTCAACTTCAATTAGGGAGGTTATGTAATCATCAAAGTTAGTAGGTTTTTAAACCTAGATGACCTCCTGAGTTGATTATTGGGTTTATTAGAAGTTTCAGTTTTATGGATTAGCTCTTGGTTAGGTTGCTATCATTTTCATTCTAAGTTTGTAAGAGTTGGTGCAGTATGGTGTACAAGAGGTGTAATCGGAGTTAAATTCGAAGTGAAATTTAATGACATTCTTCCCCTCGCCTCTTGTATTCCTTGCAAGTCATGATAAGGACTTTGACTGCTCCCACTGACCTTAGAAATCTTTAGGAACTCAGCATGCTTAGGGTCAATACTTAACGACCAACTAATTCTAATAGAGAAACAAGTTAATGACGTTAGTCGTTGTAGTTTCTCTTGTTGAGGATTATGTTAGTTTAGGTATGAAATCTAAGTGTGCCCACAATTAAGCACCAATGAAACTTTTGTAAGAGTAGCATTAGATTTTAAGAAGACAAGTTTTGATGGAACAGTGTCGTGATGGAGCGGTGTCTTGTACAAGAGGTGCAAATTGAGGTAATGTAAAATTTTCACTCCCCCACCTCTTGTAACTATTGCAAGTTATTATTAAGACACTTAATGCTCCCACTGATCTTTAATATCTCTAAAATGCTACAAGAGAAGTTTCAATGAGCTACGTGACGTGGGAACCTATCATATATACGTTAGACTTTATTTGATTTCTCTAATGTCCAGATATCATAAGAAAAGAAACTTTAGGGACATATCTAATAGAAATCTTAGTAAGTACATATATGAATAGATTTCTTCTAAGACCGTGAGCCATATGCGGCAAAATTTAGATACAAGTTGATAGTCTTTCAAATGATAAATGAATTATGTCTGAATATTCCATTTGGAATAAGTTCCACGAATGTCAATGAATGACTTATGATGGACCCATTCTTATTCCTTAAGCCAAGTAATATTTAGGGCTATAACGTCATGATTTAAAAATCACTTAGAATGAGATTAAACGAAAAAAATCATCCTCATTAACCATGTCATGATTTCTCATGAATTTTTGGTTATAATTGATGAAATTTATAAGTCTCATTTTCCTTTTGTCAAATTCTCATTTGCATGATAACAAAAGTTGTGAAAATGTAAGGTATCATCTAGTTTTGTCTTAGTAATGTTTCAATCCAGATATTTAGAACAAATAAAATGAGAGTTTAAGGTAAGTGTGACTTTATGTTGACTATGCAAAACCTCACAACATTCATAACATTGCTTAATTATGATACTATATTCTGATTAGTCTTCAGAATATATAAGGTATCGAAAAACATTGTTAGAAGATTGCTTATTATGGTTCCTATAGTCTTAACATTTAATTTTGTCACTAACTCTCGTGTTAGTTATTTGTCGAGTTCTGGTAAGGAAACGTATGGAACTAGAATCAACTAATCATGTGTTAATTGGAATATTAAAAATTATCAGACTTAAATATCATTAGTAAGTGACTATCTAATTAACTTATCCAACTGTTCTTTAGAGTAATGGATAGTCTCGTTGCTTATGCCTAGTCTAATGGCATAATTATGCAGTGAGATTTTCACTTGAAGAACCTTAGAGTTGGGATTTTGTAGTTGTATTTTGTCTATGGACCTTAGAACAATCCTCTTTTAAAGTTTAAGTGGTTCTAAGGTGAGTAACAACTTATTTTCCAGCTTCAAACATTTATTTCTTTGTACATATGTTGCTTATCAACACACTCATTATACTTTGGTACTGTTGAGTGTTATAGTTGATTTATAATGCATCAAATTGTACAAGTGAAAATCTTAGTATGTAATGTACTGGAAAAATGTACTTATTTCCATGCGTAAGCCCCTTAACTTTATGGGTCATGGTATTGTACATTATTATGTATTCACATATACCACTTAGCTTTATAATTTTAAATGAAGGCATGCATCTTAGGAGTTCTGGTGATTATTCCACAATTATAGATTAGTCTTAGGAAAGACTTAATCTGGAATAACCTTTTAGTGACAGCACTTATTCTTGATTATCATAAGAGACATCATGTTCGATTTATCCTAATCATCATGCTCTACTTTTCTTCTGTAGTGCTTTATCAGAAGAGAGCAATAGGATTATCGTGTCTTAAGAGATAGTCAAGGATTTAATTTAAGAGCTAATTCTTATAGAAACTTTAAGCAAAACATATTAGATTTAGGAATTAGAGTGGATGAGATATAGATTTATAGAAGAAAATTATAGTGAGTAAAATTATGGGTACTAAGAAAAAGGCAGACGAAATGATCATAAAATTAATTAAGGATCATTAATATAAGGATCATTATGTGAAGAGGTTGTGATATGTCTATTACTAACATCAAAATAATAGACTCATTTAAAGTTCTACTTAAACGAAGACAAATCAGCTTTGGCCAGAAGTGTAATCATTTAAGCATATGTGCAAAGTGGTTGTAACAAATCAGCTTTGGCCAGAAATTGAAACAGTCACTTTAGTTATGCACTTGTTGAGTATGCCATCTATGAATGAATTAAATCAGCTTTGGCCAGAAATTAAGACATTCATGCTTATGATGCACACACAACATAGCTTTCGTAATACTTGAACGATAAGTAGATGTGTCAAGTCAGCTTTGGCCAGAAATGATACATCAAAAGCTCATTCATGTTAAGCTATTTTGGTTTTGTAAAACATTATCTGATCCTTATTAATTAACTAAATATTTACAAAAACCACTTATTTAATAGCAAACCACCCGTTAGCGCGGATCGAACTCCGCGGTGAGTTCGCTGGGGGGTGCGGGGGACAGCGTGCCCCCGCCCGGGTGGTTAAAAAGTCACATTAAACAGCTTAAAAAGTCTTGTGCGATCAGTAATGCCCAAATTTTGTGCGATCAGTAAAGCCCAAAAACTTGTGCGATCAGTAAGGCCCAAAACTTGTGCGATCAGTAAGGCCCAAAACTTGTGCGATCAATAAGGCCCAAAACTTGTGCGATCAGTAATGCCTTGTGCGATCCACAAGTCTTGTGCGATCCACAAGTCTTGTGCGATCCACAAATCTTGTGCGATTATGCAGTCTTAACTTGTACAATGTGCTTAATTAGTTGTACAAATCTTGTGCGACTGTCTTATGCGATCAGATCATCTCTTATGTGATCTGATCTTGTGCGATTATCTTATGCGATCAGATCATCTCTTATGTGATCTGATCTTGTGCGATTCAGTTGCTATTTATTGTGATAACATAACTGAAAATTCGAAAATTAAGAATTGTGATAGAGTTTCCTATTATAACATTGATCTAATTTTATCATAAAATTTCGAAAATCATAATCTGTTTATCTTATTAACAGATTTCGAAAAAACTTATTAGATAAAACAAGATCAAAATTAGGAAAACATTCCACAATTCAAATCACATTCCAAAACATAAAGGAAATTTCGAATTTCAACTAAGAACATGATGAACCCTAAAATTTAACCTTAACCTTATATCCGAAATCTGGAAAATTTATCAATCATTTAATCAATTCTAGAACATTATGATTTCGGAACAGTAATATTTGATGAAAACATATGATCCGATATAGTTTGAACAGATCCGAGATGGGGTTTCGGATGAAAAATTCAAAATTTATTTAGGGTTTTCTAATTCCGTTTTCCAGTTTTATTCCAGATTTATGGATACAAAACAGAACTGACTAATCAACATATGCTCTGATACCACATGTTGGTTCAGTTCTGTTTATACATAATGGAAAACATGAAAACATACCTGTTACAGCAGACAGTGCGTTGGAGAATCCAGTAATGGAGTTCGACATGCTTGTCATCGTGATCTGGTTCCTCCTTAGGGTGCTGACTGATGATGGGGACTTAGAAAACCGAATAGGGGATTCGGTTATGGAGAAGAGGTCGATGATGATGTTATGACTAATGGGGTGTGTCTAATTGTGTAACTGAGTAACCCCTTAACCTCCACATAATTCTCCTTATATAAGCACATAGGAGGAAACCTAATTAGTTAATAAGGGTAATATGGTCCATCAACAATTACCAACTAATTATTTAATAGGTTATTATATATTTTGATCTATATTATGTAAATGATTATGATGGCTACTAGATTAAATATTAAACATAATATATTTAATCTTACACTCTTCTGCTACAGATGTCTGCAGATGTGGTCCGCAGACTGCAGACGTTTTACCTCTCAAAAAACAAATAGCACCTAAATCATTACACATAACGCCACCACCTAAGCTCAATAAGGCTAAAAACATTCATCATAAATAAAAAAAACAAATGTTGCAGCTGATGATATCTTGTAAAATTCTTCTTTTCATCATCATTTGTGTTTTGCCTATAATTAGATCAAGTACCATAGTGAGACTTCTTCCTTCATTACCATGTGTTTGGATCCGATTTCCATTTTGTGACAATTTTAATAAGGAAAAGCCAGGTACGTGTTCAGCAACATGAACTGGTTAACAGTATATTCGAATCAGATAATGAAAACAGTTAATGAAAAAAAAAAGAATTAAACCGGTGGGACAATTCATCAATTGAAAAAAAATGTTAGGAGTTGAACGACTAAGGAAAGTTAATGATACTGGAAAAGATTCAAACTCAGAGAACTTTGTATGCAAAGTTATAAGTTAAAATAGTTAAATTAATAAAAGATGATTGTTGTGGTGGTCAGCTAGCGGTGATCATGACTAGTAGAGACATGGGGCTTAGGAGGCTGCATTAGAAGGGGACGCATGTGTGTAAAGCATGTAGAGGCAGACGCGTGGGCAAAACAACGAACGGTGTTACCAACCGTTAGAATATTGTTCCCAAACTTCAAAATTTAATAGATTGTGATAATGATAATTAGGTATGGTTGGGTGTACTTTGACTTGCTTGCGCAATATTTCACCCACCACTGGCCTCCTTGACCATTAATCGTCTTGTTGTTTCCTTAAAAACCAACCGCTAATATTGAAAGTAAACTGTTTTAGATTTTTACTTCACCTTCTATTTTTTTATGTATTATACAAACATAAGCTTTGGCAATGTGGGGTATGTAACACCCCGAAAATGTAAATCATTTATTTTAAATAAAATACTGGTAAATAAACAAGTGAATTAACTAGGATTAAAATAACCTAGTCAGGTAAAAGTCATGTAGTGACTTATAAATGGGTTAAAACACTAAAAATAAGAACTGAATGATAATTGAGGGGCCAAAAGTGTTTAAATTGAAACTAGTATTAATAAAACAAAAAGTAAAACTCAAAACACACTTGTGTGTGTGTGCTGAGATCGAACCAGACAATGGGGCGACCAGGGTTCTTCAAAACCCTAACTTCCATAAAACTCATAGATTGAAGGTTCAAATATGCTCCAAAACGAAATCCGAGCTAAAAATAATGATCTCCATTGCAAGGGGGTCATAAGGTATGTGAAATTTGATAGTAAATCTCTACTTGAAATTCTCATGAATTTAGGGAATTCGAAATCTGATAATGCATGTGTGTTATGTAGATGAAATAGGAACATTGAAGTGTCTAGGAATAAACCCTAGACAAATACATGTTGAAATCATACTTAATTCTAGCTAAATTCATGAACACCATTGTAGGTGGTTAGTGGGTTGAGTAGAACTTGATAAACCCTAGGAAATTGGGGGTTGTTCTAGTGAAATTGTCATGTGTGAAGTGATTTCAGAATTCTAAAGACTAATATTCATGTAAGGTAGTTGATTGATGAAAATTTAGGGCTATATGACAAGTTATGAACTTGTTAATACATTATGTAAATTGCTGCCCTTAAAGTGTTTGTATAATTGTCTCAAAGAATGCTTAAAACTGAAATTTAAAGTTAAACAGATGTATAGGAAAAAGAATCACCTAAAACGGACTTACGAGTCAAAAGTTATGGTCAATTGAAGTCGAAAATCTGAATTTTCGGAGCTGGCAGGAAATGCAGGTCAAAAACCTGCATCTGCTGGAAAACCGTTTCCCCCGCGCCACGCGACAGGATCACATGAATCCGGCGCGACACGCGAGAGCTGTCGCGCCACACGAAGACCCATCGCGCCACGCGACATGGCAAAATTTCATTTTTATTTTATTTTTCATGATTTAATGATTGGAACTTGTTTATACACTCCATATAAATGTCAAAACTAACATCTTAAGTGATTTTGACCTTAGGTGACAAAGGGGACTTTCCGGATGGCGATCAAGCAACATTTTGAAGAACCGAACACAAACAAATCAAGCTTCCGCGTTATTTTAACTTTGTTAGACAATGATAATCGTTCTAGACAATTTCACTAATCGTGTTTTGAATGTTTAACTAGTGGTTAGATGTTTGTTACTTGAACACCTTAAACTTTAAATTTTGTACTTGTGACCTA
The DNA here is from genome assembly GCA_030545235.1 of Helianthus tuberosus. Taxonomy (NCBI): domain Eukaryota; kingdom Viridiplantae; phylum Streptophyta; class Magnoliopsida; order Asterales; family Asteraceae; genus Helianthus; species Helianthus tuberosus. The sequence goes on along the minus strand of CM060396.1, from coordinate 2,608,775 downwards.
ATCAATCACTTTATTATATAAAATCATGAATATATAATTAAATTCATATGGAAATTAGACGGTTGTTACAAGTTGGTAATCAGAGCCCAAGGTTGTCAACAAAGTGTTCAGTTCAAGCTTGATCGATCGTCCGGTAAGAATTAGTTAATTATTTTAATAAATCCTATCTTATGTAAGAAATGAGATGCGAATTAATGTGCATGGGAAGAGCGTCCTAACACACTCAAACCCGGAAAGTGCACCAAATGTAAACGGTTAAAACAAGTTACGAACTTGGCTAAACCAAAGCAAATAAAGCCATGTTATAAATAAAATGTTTAATGATTGATGTAAACATTTCAGTTTCAAGATGAAGGAAAGAAACGATGATGATCCGGTGCCGAGAAGCACCGAACAAATGAAAGAGTTAATTGCCAAAGAAGTGGGAAAGGCAATTGAAGGTAGTCTATCCGGGTTTATAGACAAAATACAAAACACGGTGTTATCATTGGTCGAAGAACGAGTTAAAAGGTTGGAAGATAATGTCAACCTCATGAGAGAGAAATCTGGAGAACGCAAAGGATGTTCATATAAAGAGTTCATGGCGTGTAAACCGCCAATTTACAACGGGGAGGTCGACCTGATAATATGTCAAAGATGGTTAAGCGACGTTGAAGGAGTGTTTGAAAGGACCCATTGTGACGTAAGCGACTTTGTTGCTTACGGAACAGGTCAGTTGAGGGGTCAAGCCAAGGATTGGTGGGACAGTAAAAAGAAGGAAATAGGAGCCGGGGCGGCAAGGGTCATGACATGGGACGAGTTTAAGGTGCCATTCCTTAAGCACCATAGTCCCAAGGCGGTTATCAACAGGATCAAAGAAGAGTTCATCCAGTTAAAACAAAGGGGAGAATCATTTGATAAAATCACAGGAACCTTCATGGATAAACTAAGGTTCTGTGATGAGTTAGTGACTACGGAGGAGCAGAAAATATATTATTATTATAATATGTTGAGTGCTGAATACCGAGAGTTCATGACCCCTTCTAAATATGAGACGCTTATTGAGATCATAAACACGACTCGAGAGAGAGAAATTGAACTTAAGAAGCAAATCGAGAGGGGTGAAAGAAGGGTAGTGGATGCTAACCCGAGCCCTACAAAGAAAGCTCAAACTGTTGAATCGGGAAAGAAGACGGATGTGAAAGGCGGGTCGCCGAGTTGCAAGGTGTGTGGAAAGGGGCACAAGGGTGAGTGCTGCTTTAAGGACAAACCGTGTCCTATATGTGGGAAAACGGGACACATGGCATCTCTATGTCCGGGTAAAGTCTCAGTCTGTTACAAGAGCTATTAGGCCGGCCACAAAAAGTCCGAATGCCCAGACTTAGTTGGAAAGAAAGACATTAAAGAATCTCCAACAGAAGCTCCAAAGGCGAAGGCCAGGTCCTTCCAACTTACTGCGGCTGAAGCAAAGACAGAACCCGATGTGGTCTCAGGTATATTTGAAATAAACTCAATTCATGCACGTGTATTATTTGATACGGGTGCGAATAAATCCTTCATTTCACATGGATTTATAAGACATCCTTCATTTGTATTAACAAAATTAGCTGTAACAACCCTCAATAAACCGACACTCTCAAAATATTTCCGACACCCTTATATATTTTAAAATGTCCCAATATGTCTTTAAATATACCCCGTATGTGAAAACCGAGCCCAAAATACAGTATAGCATTATAAATAAAATAAAAATCTGAAATATAAGTTGAGGCGGGCCGCGTAGGACCCACCCCAACCACTTACGGGGGCGGTATCAGGGTTGAAACCTGATATCGTTGATTTCTTTAGTTAAGGCAGGTCGCGTAAGACCCCGTTTAAGTTAACGCGGGCCGCGAGAGATCAATATAGTGGCGCAGCCCGGTGATGACACGTGTCATCATCGTGTCAAGCCTAGTGGTGATCCGGACGAGCTACACGTTGACCTGGACTCAACGCGGGCCGCGTAGCCCTATGGCTACTCTTACACGGGCCGCGTGAGAGTCAAATTCAACACCTATATAAGAAGGCCATCGGGTTCAACCAGAATTCGTTCACAATTCATTTCTCAATCTCAAATTCTGAATTATAGGCTTTAGAAAGCTGGTATTATACCCCCTAATTAGCAAGGTTCTGCTCCCTTTTAAGTATTATAACCCCGGTTTCGTACTAGATACGCTGCCCGATTGATTTAGGGTTCCGTAACAACTGTCATGGTTCTGCCCGACGTAGTTGTTGGAATGTCGTCTCGGGGAGGGTATCATTAATATTTTCAAAGGGTTATGATACTAATCTATGTACATTTGTATAAATTGTAGATTATTCCCAGGAAACCCTTACGCGAAGTCTAAGATAGCAATGTGAGTTTATCCTCTTTTTGATAACCTTTTTGTAATTGTTTACAAAACCTTTAATGCTTAATAATATGATTAAGCAGTGATTGAGTCTTTGTAGTTCTTCAATTACTGCCGGTATGTTGGGGTTTTGTATACAAAATTTACTACTGCGAGTAGTAAGTCGGGGATGACAGTACGTTACCATTGGACAAAGAGTTAGCCAATGTGTAATATGACCCACAAGTCAGGATTGACAGTACTGAATGAGTAATTGTGTAGAAATAAACAATGTGATCGCTCTCAATACTTTTTTAATTAATAAAATATTTCTTGATTAAACTGGGATTCACTCACCAGTATTTCCCACTGACAAATGTTTTTAAAACGCGTTTCAGGTAACACAATGTGACAGCCAATTAGTAAAAAGCCAGCTGGATAGCACTGAAGGCTTGGGAAAAATGTGGCTATAAAAGTTACCTAAAAGACGATGTTTTAAATTCAATAAAATAGGGTTTATCCCTATAAACGTATTGTAATAAGAAACTTGGGTTTTTCCCATGTGATTATTAATATTAAATGAGGTGGTTTTACTCTGATAAACATTTCCTAACTACGGTCCTGATGTAATTTCCGCTGCCAAATTAACAAGCTGATACCACCGAAACTCTGAGTTCGTGTCTGCCCATTCTCGGGACAGATAAGGGATCGGGGGTTGCGACAGAAGGTGGTATCAGAGCCTAGCCACTGGTCTAAGCCAAAGAAGTGTTATACTGACACTTAAATTCTAAATTTTGTGTTAAGAAATAAATTACGGAAATACATGCATAACTGTATTTATTTGTTATGTGTTATTTGACTATTTGATAGTTTACAGTATGAGTGATCAAGGACCCTCAGACATGTGTCGTCAGTTGTCTGATTCACCTAGGAGTGAAGGTACCTCTTCACAGCCTGCCCTTTCTGGGTATTCTGCTGATCAGGAAGAAGGGATGTTTACCTTTAAAGCTCAGTCAGAAGAGTCATTCCCTCATAAGAAAAGAGGATGGTTCAGTAAGGAAGCCTTTGCACGTAGGAAAATAATGCGAAAGTTGCAACAGCAAAGAATTATAGGAGCTGCTAAGCGAAAGACAGATGCCCATACACAGGATATGCTTAATAGAAGCCTAGCCAATTTCTATATCCTAGCCACAACTGCTGCTGACCCAAGTCTGGAACAACTAGTAGCCCCACAACCACAATTGCCAATTCCTGACCAACCAATGGAGATAGAAAACCCTGAAAACCAATTGGAGATGAATGACTTCAACCTAGAGGAAATCCCTAGGGTACCAGCACCAAATCCCCTAGACCTAAATTACGATCCTTGGTGGGATGACGTTAGGGACTATGTGCAATGTTACCCGATTCATGAAGACACACCTATACAGAACGTAGGAGCCTATCCAGGTATGGACCCTTTAGATCCCTATTACCAAGATGATTATATTAGGGAAATCTTAGAAGATCCTTACCGATTTCAGGCACTTTCACCCCATATTAGGAACCCGCACCCCAGATTCCAAACCCAGTCCTAGAACCTGCACCCCCAATGAGTGCAGAAAACGTGCAAGAACTTCGGACTTTTGGGGAGGAAATTTTAGAAAGCAGTGAGAGAACGAGACATGTGGGAGAGCGTCTCGTATGGAAATACGATGAGCGCAATATAGATTTTTGGATGAATCCATATCCGTAATGTGATAGAGGATATGGTAATAGTAATAATAATATAATATAATAAAATAAAAATAAAAATAAAATATGTGTGTACGGATGCCTATTACTATTAGTGTAATTCTATTTCTATTGGTATTGTAATTTTTATTTCAGTACTAGTGTGTAATAGATGCATAATAGTATATGGAAATAGAGTAAAAGTCGCAATGATCGACGTTTTTGGCTAGATTGCGTGTCAAGTGATTGAATATATTAAATATTATTTTGTGATATTAATATGGGGTAAATGTTTAAAATTCAGATGGCCGACGAAGGAAATCAAGGAAAACTGAATAACGATAACCAGAGTAACATTAACGTGGTTAATGAGAATCCTAGCATCAATAACAATGGAAACCAAATGGATAATAGTGTTGTTCAACATATAGTGGCACAAGGAATTATAGATGCAATGCCATTTATTATTCAAACGATTCAAGACGCAAATAATAAAAGTAAGCATAGCAGTAAGCGACCCATCGAACCCGAAAACAGTGTAAACAATGGACATGTACTTCAATTGCCCATTCCCAAAAGGAGAAGAACCGTGTCTTACAGTTGTTCTTATAAAGAATTCTGGTCTTGTAAACCAATGGAATTCTCGGCCAACGAATGAGCCATTGCAACCCTACGCTGGATAGAGAAAACTAAGGTAGTCTTAAGAATAAGCAAGTGTGCTGAAGAAGATAAGATACTGTTTGCTTCTAATCTGTTTAAGAATTCAGCACTAGAATGGTGGAACACTATCCTTCAATCAAGAGGAAGTGATAGAACTTACAATATGGAATGGGAAGAATTTAAGAACAAGGTAGAAAGGAAATTCTGCCCACCCAATGAGAAGGAACAGATAGCTAACAAATTCCTAAACCTTAGGATGACTGGTATGGATAGTAAGGGATACACTAAATTATTCTTCGAATATGCTAGAATAGTGCCAACTCTTACTTCACCAGAACCAGTATTGATCTCCCGTTATATTTGGGGATTAATCGGTGAAATAAGACACGTAGTCAAGGCAGCTAGACCTCAAACCATAGAAGAAGCTGTAGAACTAGCAAATACCTTGACAGACGAATTAGTCCGTACCCGAGAAGAAGACCAAAGGAGGAACCTAACCCAGAAGCTCACAAAAGAATTTCGTTCTGGAAATTTTAATCGTGGGAAAAATGTAGGTTCTACCTCTGCACCTTACTATAAGAATTGCAAAAGAAAGCATTCAGGAAGATGCTCCATATACTGTAACTTTTGCAAATTATCGGGACACAAGGAGGAAAATTGCAGGAAGAAAGCTAATAACAGGATATGTTACAACTGCGGAGAACAAGGTCATATCAAGTTTAATTGCCCAAAATTAGCTACAAACAACAAGAATACTCAAAATGCTAGAGGATTTGTTCTGACTGCAGATGAAGCCAAGATGATTCCAGATGTCATAGCTGGTACGTTTTTAGTTAATGATATTTTTGCTAAAGTATTATTTGACTCTGGTGCAAACCAAAGTTTTATTAATACATCATTTTGCAAATTTCTAAATCAGTCATTAACTAAACTACCACAAGAATGTCTAGTAGAGACATCTAATGGAGAAACCGTTAGGATTTCTGAAATCTTGCAGGGAGCAAGAATAGAAATTTTAAATCAGAAATTTATTGCAAACCTATATCCCATGAATCTGGCAGGATTTGATGTTGTTTTAGGAATGGATTGGTTAATAGCCAATAAAGCCAGTATTTTATGTGATCAAAAATCAATTCAAGTAAATTCACCAAAAGGTAAAACGATCACAATTAAAGGAAATAAACCATCTAGATCCACAAAATTCATCTCTGTGATGAAAACTGCAAGTTATATCCGGTAAGGTTCTATAGTGTATTTGATTTCTATAATCACTAACACTAAAGGAAAGGATTTAAAAGATATTCCCGTAGTATCTCAGTTTTCAGATGTATTTCCAGAAGAATTGCCAGGGCAACCTCCAGATAGAGAAGTTGAATTCAGAATCCATTTAATACCGGGAACAGCACCGATTGCCAAAGCACCTTACCGTTTGCCACCAGCAGAAATGCAAGAATTAAAGAAATAATTAGACGAATTGTTGGAGAAAGGATTTATACAACCAAGTTCGTCGCCATGGGGAGCGCCGATACTGTTTGTTAAAAAGAAAGACGGATCAATGCGTATGTGCATTGACTACCGTGAATTGAACAAAGTCACGATTAAGAATCGGTACCCATTACCGAGAATCGATGATCTGTTCGATCAACTGCAAGGAGCTCGATTTTTCTCAAAAATTGATTTAAGGTCAGGATATCATCAATTAAAGGTACAGGAAGAGGACATTCCTAAAACCGCATTTAGAACAAGGTATGGCCATTATGAATTTATTGTCATGCCATTCGGTTTAACCAATGCCCCAACCGCATTTATGGACATGATGAACCGAATATGTAAGCCATATTTGGATAAATTCATAATTGTTTTTATAGATGACATTCTCATTTATTCTAAAAATAAGGAGGATCATGCAAAGCATTTGCACGCACTTTTAAGTTTATTAAGAAAGGAAAAACTTTACGCTAAATTTTCAAAGTGCGAGTTTTGGTTAGAACAGGTACAGTTTCTTGGACACCTAGTCAATCATGAAGGAATTTATGTAGATCCAACAAAGAACGAGGCGATTACTAAATGGAAAACCCCTGAATCACCAACTGAGGTTAGAAGTTTCTTAGGTTTGACCGGTTATTATAGAAGATTTATTCAAAATTTTTCTAGAATAGCCATTCCTTTAACGAAACTAACCTGTAAATCTGTTACGTTTGAATGGGGATTAAAACAAGAAGAAGCATTTAGGATCCTTAAGCAAAGATTAACCCATACACCCATATTAGCGTTACCAGAAGGAACTGAAGACTTTGTAGTCTATTGTGACGCTTCCAAATTAGGTTATGGATGTGTATTGATGCAACGACAAAAGGTTATAGCTTACGCATCTAGACAACTTAAGAATCATGAAGAGAATTATTCAACCCATGATTTAGAACTAGGAGCTATAATTTTTTCTCTTAAGATTTGGAGACATTACCTTTATGGTAGTAAGTTTACCATATTCACTGATCATAAAAGTTTAAGGTATGTTTTCAAGCAAAAGGAGTTGAATATGAGACAAAGACGCTGGATGGAGATGCTTAGTGATTATGACTGTGATATCCATTATCATGAAGGAAAAGCAAATGTAGTGGCAGATGCTTTAAGCCGAAAGTATCATGAAAAGCCAAAAAGGGTACGTTCTCTTAAATTAAATCTACAAGTAGATTTAAATAATCAGATAAGAGAAGCACAAGAATCAGTAATCAAGGATGATACTGAAAAATTAAAAGGTATGCTAAAAGAATTAGAACAAGGAACCGATGGAATTTGGAGATTCCATGAAAAGAGAATGTGGATACCTAAATTAGGAAACCTACGTTATCGTATATTAGAAGAAGCCCATAAGTCTAAGTATACGATGCATCCAGGAAATGATAAAATGTACCAGGATTTAAGGAAAAATTTCTGGTGGATAGGAATGAAAAAGGACATAGCAGCCTATGTTTCTAAATGTTTAACTTGTTCACAAGTCAAAGCTGAACACCAGAAACCCTCAGGATTGTTACAACAACTAGAAATGCCAGTTTGGAAATGGGAATTAATAACAATGGATTTTGTTACTAAATTACCCAAAACAAAGAAAGGTAATGACACAATCTGGGTGATTGTAGATAGGCTAACCAAGTCAGCTCATTTTCTACCAATGAAGGAAACTTTCAGTATGGAGCAGCTAGCTAAATTATATGTAAATGAAATTGTTTCTTTACATGGAATACCTTTATCAATTGTTTCTGATAGAGATAGCCGATTTACCTCTCATTTTTGGTCAATTTTCCAAAAAGCTATGGGAACCAAGTTAAATCTAAGCACAGCTTATCATCCTCAAACAGACGGACAAAGCGAAAGAACAATTCAGACGATGGAAGACATGCTTAGAGCTTGTGTAATTGATTTCGGAGGTAATTGGGACGATCACTTACCTTTAATAGAATTTTCATATAATAATAGTTATCACACAAGTATCAATGCTGCACCATTCGAAGCACTTTATGGACGAAAGTGCCGAACCCCAGTCTGTTGGGCAGAAATTGGGGAAAAGCAACTATCTGGACCTGAGATAGTGCAAGAAACAACTGATAAAATTATTCAAGTCAAGGAACGACTGAAAGCAGCACGTGATCGACAGAAAAGCTATACCGATAACCGACGCAAGCCATTGGAATTTCAAATAGGAGATAAAGTATTGTTGAAAGTGTCTCCTTGGAAAGGAGTGGTAAGATTCATCAAAAGAGGGAAGCTAAGTCCCAGGTATATTGGACCTTTTGAGATTATTAGAAGAATAGGACCTGTAGCCTATCAGCTAGAACTGCCAGAGGAAATGGCAGGAATACATGATGTGTTTCATGTATCTAATCTCAAGAAGTGTTTAGCTGATGAATCACTAATAGTACCTCTTAAGGATATAGAGGTAAATGAACAACTTAAGTTTGTAGAAAGGCCTCTACAAATTGAAGACAGGAAAATCAAAAACTTCAAACATAAAAGACTAGTTCTGGTCAAAGTAAAGTGGGACTCCAAAAGAGGACCTGAGTACATATGGGAGCTTGAATCTGAAATGCAAAGAAAATATCCGCACTTGTTCCAGTAGATCTCGAGGACGAGCTCTAAAACAAGGTGGGGAGGATGTAATAACCCTCAATAAACCGACACTCTCAAAATATTTCCGACACCCTTATATATTTTAAAATGTCCCAATATGTCTTTAAATATACCCCGTATGTGAAAACCGAGCCCAAAATACAGTATAGCATTATAAATAAAATAAAAATCTGAAATATAAGTTGAGGCGGGTCGCGTAGGTCCCACCCCAACCACTTACGCGGGCGGTATCGGGGTTGAAACCTGATATCGTTGATTTCTTTAGTTAAGGCGGGCCGCGTAAGACCCCGTTTAAGTTAACGCGGGCCGCGAGAGATCAATATAGTGGCGCAGCCCGGTGATGACACGTGTCATCATCGTGTCAAGCCTAGTGGTGATCCGGACGAGCTACACGTTGACCTGGAGTCAACGCGGGCCGCGTAGCCCTATGGCTACTCTTACGCGGGCCGCGTGAGAGTCAAATTCAGCACCTATATAAGAAGCCCATCGGGTTCAACCAGAATTCGTTCACAATTCATTTCTCAATCTCAAATTCTGAATTATAGGCTTTAGAAAGCTGGTATTATACCCCCTAATTAGCGAGGTTCTGCTCCGTTGTAAGTATTATAACCCCGGTTTCGTACTAGATACGCTGCCCGATTGATTTAGGGTTCCGTAACAACTGTCATGGTTCTGCCCGACGTAGTTGTTGGAATGCCGTCTCGGGGAGGGTATCATTAATATTTTCAAAGGGTTATGATACTAATCTATGTACATTTGTATAAATTATAGATTATTCCCAGGAAACCCTTACGCGAAGTCTAAGATAGCAATGTGAGTTTATCCTCTTTTTGATAACCTTTTTGTAATTGTTTACAAAACCTTTAATGCTTAATAATATGATTAAGCAGTGATTGAGTCTTTGTAGTTCTTCAATTACTGCCGGTATGTTGGGGTTTTGTATACAAAATTTACTACTGCGAGTAGTAAGTCGGGGATGACAGTACGTTACCATTGGACAAAGAGTTAGCCAATGTGTAATATGACCCACAAGTCAGGATTGACAGTACTGAATGAGTAATTGTGTAGAAATAAACAATGTGATCGCTCTCAATACTTGTTTAATTGATAAAATGTTTCTTGATTAAACTGGGATTCACTCACCAGTATTTCCCACTGACAAATGTTTTTAAAACGCGTTTCAGGTAACACAATGTGACAGCCAATTAGTAAAAAGCCAGCTGGATAGCACTGAAGGCTTGGGAAAAATGTGGCTATAAAAGTTACCTAAAAGACGATGTTTTAAATTCAATAAAATAGGGTTTATCCCTATAAACGTATTGTAATAAGAAACTTGGGTTTTGCCCATGTGATTATTAATATTAAATGAGGTGGTTTTACTCTGATAAACATTTCCTAACTACGGTCCTGATGTAATTTCCGCTGCCAAATTAACAAGCTGATACCCCCGAAACTCTGAGTTCGCGTCCGCCCGTTCCCGGGACAGATAAGGGATCGGGGGTTGCGACATTAGTTGTGCCCTTAGAAGTTGAAATAGGGGACAACAAAAGTTTTAGAGTTTGTGATGGTTGTCGAGGCTGCAAATTAAGCATCGATGATGAGGAATACTTGATAGATCTAATCCCGATGTCGATGGGGGAGTTTCAAGTAGTTGTTGGGATGGATTGGCTATGTCAGCACCACGCAAAGGTCGTGTGTTTTCGTAAGGAGATAAAGCTAACATCTCCGAGCGGAAAACACGTCACCATCTATGGCGAAAAAGAGGTAACCCTATAATATGCTCGATGTTGAAAGCTCACAAGCTCATGAAGCATGGATGTAAGGCGTTTATGATATACGCGAATGAGCCCGTGAAAGAGTCACTGAAGATAGGAGACGTACCGGTGGTACGTGACTTCGAAGATGTATTTCCGGAAGATCTACCGGGGATACCCCCTGAACGGGAGGTAGAGTTCGGAATCGAATTGGTTTCGGGCTCGAAACCCGTAGCAAAAGCACCATACCGACTTGCACCATCGGAATTACAAGAATTAATGTCACAGATTCAAGACTTGCTCGATAAAGGATTCATAAGGCCAAGTGTGTCTCCTTGGGGCGCACCCGTGCTGTTCGTGAAAAAGAAAGACGGAAGCATGCGTATGTGTATCGATTACCAGGAGTTAAATAAACTCACGGTAAAGAATCGATACCCGCTTCCGAGAATAGACGATCTATTCGACCAATTACAAGGTGCGAACTGGTTTTCAAAAATTGACCTTAGATCGGGGTATCACCAACTAAAGGTCAAGGAGGAGGATGTACCGAAGACGACTTTCCGCACGCGATACGGACATTACGAGTTCCTCGTAATGTCATTCGGGCTGACAAATGCACCCGCGGCTTTCATGGACCTCATGAACCGGGTTTGCAAGCCGATGTTGGATAAATCGGTAATCGTGTTTATCGATGATATTCTGGTGTACTCGAAAAGTGAAGCAGAACATGCACACCACTTACAAGAGGTGTTGGAGACACTCAGACGAGAAAGGTTGTATGCGAAATTCTCTAAGTGCGCCTTTTGGTTACGAGAGGTGCAATTCCTCAGCCACATCATAAGTGCCGATGGAATATTGGTAGACCCGTCAAAGATCGAGGCCGTGTCAAAGTGGAATCCCCCGAAGAACCCTTCGGAAATTAGAAGTTTCTTAGGGCTTGCGGGATATTACAGGAGATTCATTCAAGACTTCTCCAAGATTGCGTCGCCGTTAACTAAGTTAACTCGGAAATAGGAGAAATTCATTTGGGGTGTCGAACAAGAAAGATCGTTCCAAGCACTAAAAGAGAAATTAACTCAAGCTCCGGTATTAACATTGCCGGACGGAGTCGAAGACTTGGTAGTCTATTCGGATGCCTCACTTTCGGGGCTCGGATGTGTTTTAATGCAGCGAGGCAAGGTAATAGCTTATGCCTCGAGATAATTAAAGGTGCATGAAAGGAAATATCCGACGCACGATCTCGAATTGGCAGCGGTGGTGTTTGCATTAAAAATATGGAGGCACTATTTATATGGGGTAAAGTACACCATATTTACTGACCACAAGAGTTTGAAATACTTCTTCGATCAGAAGGAGTTAAATATGCAACAAAGACGTTGGCTAGAAACGGTGAAGGATTATGACTGCGAAATACATTACCACCCCGGGAGGGCGAACGTTGTGGCGGATGCCTTGAGTAGAAAAGCGGATTATATCCCGATATGAGTAAGGTCGATGCAGCTTGTTGTAACCTCGGGTATACTTAAACGTATCCGAGAGGCGCAAGTAGATGCAGTGAAAGAGGAGAACTGGAAGAAGGAAAGAATAACCAGTCAGTTAAAAGATTTGTCAGATGGAAAGAACGGGTTGAAGACTCGATCCAAAAGAATATGGGTTCCAAATTCTTGTGGGGTGAAGACGCTTCTACTTGATGAAGCTCATAAATCCCGATATTCTATTCATCCGGGTGCGACCAAGATGTACAATGATCTGAAACAAAACTATTTGTGGCCCGGAATGAAGAGGGATGTAGTAAAATACGTGGAGAAGTGCTTGACTTGTTTACAAGTCAAGGCGAACACCAAAAACCATATGGAAAACTGCAACCTTTGGAAATCCCGGTTTGGAAATAGGAACATATCACCATGGACCTATTGACCAAACTACCTAAAACGATTCGGGGATTCGATGCTATATGGGTGATTGTGGATAGATTGACGAAGAGTGCTCATTTTATTCCTATGCGTGAGACATATACTTCGGAAAAGATGTCTCAGGTATATACAAACGAAATAGTGGCACGTCATGGAGTACCGGTATCCATTGTGTCGGACAGAGATACCCGGTTTACTTCAAACTTCTGGCGGGATTTTCAAGAACAGATGGGAACGAAACTTTTCATTAGCACCGCCTACCATCCTCAGACGGATGGGCAGAGTGAAAGAACTATACAGACGCTAGAAGATATGTTACGGGCATGTATCATCGACTTCAGCGAAAGTTGGGATGTTTATCTACCTTTGGCCGAATTTTCGTATAACAATAGTTACCATTCGAGCATCGGTATGGCACCTTACGAGATGCTATATGGTAGGAAGTGCAGAACCCCGGTGTGTTGGGGTGAAGTGGGGCCACGTGAACTGGCCCACAAGGATGTTGTTCAGGCCACTAATAAGAAAATTAACTTGGTTCTAGCTCACTTGAAAGCGGCCCAAGATAGGCAAAAGTCTTATGCCGACAAAAGACGAAAACCAATTGAATTCCAGGTGGGCGACATGGTTATGCTCAAGGTTTCCCCATGGAAGGGCGTTATCAGGTTCAGAAATAGAGGGAAACTAAGCCCGAGGTTTATCGGGCCATTTAAAATCATTAAACGGGTTGGCGAGGTAGCTTATCGCCTTGAGCTACCGGAAGAGTTGAGTGGAATACATGGCACATTTCATGTATCCCAGTTGCGAAAATGTCTAGCGGAGGAAACAGCTTATATCCATCACGACGATATCGAAGTGGATAATAGCCTCAACTACGCAGTAAAGCCATTAGAGATTCTAGATCGAAAGGTTAAGGACTTGCGAAATAAGAGAATCGATCAATTCAAGATCAAATGGGAACATAGGAAGGGTTCGGACACTACATGGGAGTCTGAAGAAGAGATGCGGCGTCTCTACCCGGCATTATTTGGTACGTATTTCTGGTTTCGAGGACGAAACCCTTTTTAAGGGGGGTGGACTTGTAACACCCCAAAAATGTAAATCATTTATTTTAAATAAAATATTGGTAAATAAACAAGTGAACAAACTAGGATTAAAATAACCTAGTTAGGTAAAAGTCATGTAGTGACTTATAAATGGGTTAAAACACTAAAAATAAGAACTGGATGATAATTGAGGGGCCAAAAGTGTTTAAATTGAAAGTAATATTAATAAAAAAAAAATTCAAACTCAAAACACACTTGTGTGTGTGTGTGTGCTGAGATCGAACCAAACAAGGGGGGCGACCAGGGTTCTTCAAAACCCTAACTTCCATAAAACTCATAAATTGAAGGTTCAAATCTGCTCCAAAACGAAATCCGAGCAAAGAATAATGATCTCCGTTGCAAGGGGGTCATAAGGTATGTGAAATTTGATAGAAAATCTCTACTTGAAATTCTCATGAATTTAGGGAATTCGAAATCTGATAATGCATGTGTGTTATGTAGATGAAATAGGAACATTGAAGTGTCTAGGAGTAAACCCTAGACAAATACATGTTGAAATCATACTTAATTCTAGCTAAATTCATGAACACCATTGTAGGTGGTTAGTGGGTTGAGTAGAACTTGATAAACCCTAGGAAATTGGGGGTTGTTCTAGTGAAATTGTCATGTGTGAAGTGATTTCAGAATTCTAGAGACTAATATTCATGTAAGGTAGTTGATTGATGAAAATTTAGGGCTATATGACAAGTTATGAACTTGTTAATACATTATGTAAATTGCTGCCCTTAAAGTGTTAGTATAATTGTCTCAAAGAAGGCTTAAAACTGAAATTTAAAGTTAAACCGCGTAATTGTGATGTTTCTGCAAATTATGCGATATATGATTTGAAAAGAGTTCTAAACATGCCATGGTTGAACTCTATAGGAAAGGATACCGGAGCGTCGAGCGGACAAGCCGGTGGTGACTTGCGTTTGAAGGGCGTGCTTTGAAGGTATGTAACTTGACCCGTTACATTAAGTGAATTGTTGTTAAATTATGAATAGTCATATTGTAGAATAGAAGTTGCGTCGATTGTAGCAACCATGTTCGTTACTTGAATCAATAGGTTGAGGATTGACAAGAAACCGTTTGGTAGTCATTGTATTGGAGGATTCCATAAGATGAGCCAACGGGTCGAATAGTGGTGTAAATTGTAGCGTTAGTGTTTTAATAGTTAGCGATGGCGATAACAATCACAATAGCATAAAGCCATGAGATTGGTAAGGAAATGCGGGTGATGATATGTGACAACTGTCAAATTTGCATGCATCCATACAATTATTAAATAATGATTAGTGCTTAATGACTGTGCTGATTTACAATTTATGACTGGAATTGCTTCCTGATTACTGCATTATACTTACATGTGCATCACATATTGCAAATGACACTTGTTTGCATCCTGATTACTGCATTATACTTACATGTGCATCACATATCTCAAAGGTGGGGCCTTGGTTGACTGCAGTCAATGATGTGTCATTTGCAATATGTAATTAACAATTGGTTTTCAACTAAATGGTAACTTAATGGTTAAACCTATGCTAATACCCCCCCCCCCCCCCACCTATCTTACGGCCCCAACCAAGACCCCACCTTTGAGATTCACTTGATCTTATTAGATTTGATTAAGAGATCTTGTATGTACTTCTTGTAACATAATACACATTGGGTAATAATATGGTGGAAGTTTATAAATTAACCCTAGATCCTAACCTTCATTCCTTCATCACATCACCAACATCATTCTTCCTTCTTCTTTCCCCTCTACATACGGCCAAGGCACACCCACTCAACACCATCATTTTCAAGCCTTGTTCTTCCATTCCCAAGTGATATTAAGGTGTAAGGAGCTAAGTTAGGAAGCTTGGAGCTTTCGGAAGTTGAAGGACCTTCACCGTTTGCTTTTATCCACTTCATTTCTACACTTGATCATCCCTAGCCTTGAGCTAGTAGTAAGATCTTCTACTCTTCATTTTACATCTATATTAAGTGGTTAAATGATGATACTAGATGTTTATAGTGAAGAACACTAAGAAACTTGAAGATGAAACATGAACATAAGCATAAAACTATAAGAAATCTTAAAGAAATCATGTTGTTTAGTGTTGTTATGATGCTTGATAATTGTTGGTTTGTGTAAATAATGTAAATCATCATATGATCTTGCTAGATCATGATTAAAAACATATTCTAGCAAGATAAGAGGATGGAAATGTTAGAGATTTATAAATCATCCTCATGAAAGACATGAACTTGAAAGAATATATTGTTTTGTTGAAAAATAATAATCAAAATGGGTTAATAATCATATAGATCTAAAATTTATGAATGGTTTTCCAAAAGAACCAAGCTTGAAAAATGAGTTTTAGTAGATCTTGGTTCTTACATAAACGAACACTATTTTTAATGGATAAACAAGTGTAGAAACACTCGTGTAACAAGAATGTTACATAAAAAAACAATTTTAGAAAATGTGTTTTGAAGTTGTAAACATCCAACTTCTTCAAGGATGAATTTTTTAAAGTAGTAAACACATTTTAAAGGGGTAACTAAACTCACTAAACACACTACCAAGTTACTACAAGTTTTTATGAAAATTCAAGTTCATGTTGTTATATAAATCACATGATTTTGGCTAATTAGTAAGTTGTTTAGGGTTGATTGTTGATTGTTGATTGTTTGTGATGATTTTAAATAGAAAATGATATGCTTTGAAAGCATGGACACCTCCATTTTTAGGGGAAAATTATGGCAAATTTTTCTAAAAATATAAACACTTAGAAAAATATTTTCAAACAAATGTAACAAGTGTATTTTGATCACGAGATTTCAATATAAACTTTGCCATAATTTTTGTTACAAAAAAAGGACAAATATATATTTAGAATATATATATACATTAAAGACATGATGTGTGTGAATACTTGTATACTTCGTGTATTAACTATATTATTTTAGGGATAAAATAATATAACTTAACAAATACCAATAATTTACAATCCAAAATATTACCAAGAATCCCAAGGAATAAATACACAAGTTACACACAAAATATTGAGAAACCAAACAAGAAATGTAACTTACCAAGTGTTCCGGAAAATATGTTTATAAGTATATTTTTGGTAAATAATATTTTGGATACCGAAAGAATGAAAATGGGATTTTCACAATTATCACAAAATTATATCGTATTTTGACAAGAAGGAAATATATAATTTTTGGCGATTAAAAATATATATTGGATATTCATTAAGAAAATACGTACGCACCGGAATACGACGCCAATGCATGGCAAGATTCAAATACAAGAATACGAATATACATGTATGAGATACCCCCATCCTTGGGAAGGAAATACGGATATAAATACTTAAGAAGTATCATTACGAAATTATTGTTTAACAATTATTCCAAAGTTTATAAATATAATTTAGAGTTAAAATATTAATTATTTTAACAAATAATTATATACTTGGAATACTACCGAAGACACTTTAAAACGTAACTCAAAGACACTAATCTTTACCAAGTCAAGGCACGACCTGCTCGTCTAACGGACCGTAGTACGCATGTAGGTAGTCGTGCGTTCTAGAGGAAGCTTTGAGTTACATCGGATACAAGGAACGCAAAACTGTGAGTTCATGTCCCCCTTTTCTTTTAACTGTTTTCAGTTTTATAACTTCGGGGGTGAAATACATGTTACAATTGTTTACAAATGTTTACAAATGGTATGGTTAGCTAAGGAATGAACTGCTAGATCACGTGAATGGGTAGGCGATTAACTTAAGACCATTAATCCTTGTATAAGGACCGAGGGGCATGAGTGATAGATCTATTGGGTGTTGCGAGCCCCACCCATGGGCCTGCGAGTTGGCCGCATGTGGTGACTATGTCGTTCCGCCGGAGGGGCCGGTACGAAATACGCATACAGGGTTGAGTGCTTCCTATGCCATGTCACTTATATTAATGTATTAGCTACACATTAATTGATCTGTTTTTCCTTATTACTTCATACCAGTTTACAAGTACATACATACATACAATGGTTTTCAAGGATGATTCGTGCACACATACTAAACACATGAACTCGCTCAACTTTTGTTGATGTTTTCAAACTACATGTATTTCAGGGAATTAGTAAGTGGATCTGGCGGGCGTTGGAAGTTTTATGCTGCGATAGGAATAAAGATGTCATCCATGGTCTTTGGGTTTGGTCAGTGTGTCTTATTCCTGGACGAGACACGTCTTCCAAACCTTAGTTTCATCTAATATCTTTTGACGAGTCCTTAGTGAACTCATAGACAATTTGTACGGTTTGTAAAACTTGAATTTGAAGTCTACGTTTTAAACAATGATGTCATGTTTTAAACTTATATAATGGATGACGAATCTATGGTTTTATCATATAGTTGCTGTTATGATTGAATGCAATGGTATTAAGAAAGTCACACCATAATCACGCTTCCACAAAAGTCAGGGTGTGACAGCTTGGTATCAGAGCTTCGGTTGTAGCAAACTAGGATTCTTTCTCGAGTCTAGACTACAATCATTAGGGCTCTCATGAAAATGTTTTCATAACATACTTTCATTGCATACACGAAACGCCCAGATCCAGGAAAAACAACATTTTTTACAAATAAAAGACACGAAACACATTTCAAAGTTAATGTTTATAATTCAGTCTGAGAGACTGGGTAGTTCAGTCTGAGAGGCTGGGTAGTTAGTTGGGACAGTTTGAGAAACTGGGGAGTTCAGTCTGAGAGACTGGGTGTTTCAGTTTGAGAGACTTGGTGTTTCAGTCTGAGAGACTAGGTGTTTCAGTCTGAGAGACTGGGTGTTTAGTCTGGGAGACTGGTTGGTTTAGTCTGGGAGACTAGGTGGGTTAGTTTAGGAGACTAGGAAGGATAGAAAGTTTCATGAAGAATAATGTGAATACATGATTACATGATAAATTACCTTTGTTTGCATACACTAAGTGTTAGTAATTACTATAGATACACATGCTATGACTATTATGTATCGACACACATGCCGCCTTCCTCAGAGAGCAAGTTGTCAGATGTTGACGACCCTATGGCCACCGCCACATATAATGAGACTGCACCTACGCCGGGGATATTTGCGTCACACTGAGAGCGATCCTGATATGATGACCGAGGACGAGGACGACTTCCAACCATCCGCGCTGCCAGATTTTGGTGATGATTTACCCTTGCTGATGGTTTCCTTGATAAGAATCCTTTCGTCATTCCTGTTCCAGTCCATGACCACCTTATCATTTGGACACCCCGATGGCGAGCACATCATGGCTCCGATCCTCGACGTCGTACCGTTCGTGCTCATTCCTCCCGAGGATATGCCTTTTGACGATTTGTTAGATGATGACGTTGATTTGTTTATTGATGGTCCTCCTGATGACGCCCATGATGATGGAAAGTTAGACGAGAACGTTGTTGCTAATCTCACTTCTTGAGACCCCTGTTATCAAGCTATCCCCTGATTCTAGTATACACTCAATTTCAGACTCCTTTGAGTCTGTGACATCTGCAGCCTTACAGACAGCCGGATTGCAACTTTCTACTACTGACTCAGACGACGACATCGTTATGACTGTTGCACTATCACCTGCTCGAGATCCCACACCTTCACACGACCCAGAGCCTGCTCCTGAGCTAGCTCCTGTTCCGCTTAGGTCAGCTTGATGTTGCACCTGCTCATCCTGAGCCCTTGCTTGATCATGACCCTATTTCTTTTGGTTTACCAGACATTGCACCCCTTATACTGGACCCAGTACCTGCACCTGATGGTCTTCTCTTTTGCTGAGACGTTTGTTCCTGCACCCGCACCCGCTGATGTTGCTCCTTTCCTCCTGAGGAGTCCGACGTCCATCGCACCGGTTTGCCTATTGCTTTCTTTCAAGACGTTCCCGCACCCCATCCAGGGGAAGGTACCTTTGGCTAGCACCTTCGTGGTGATCTTCTTGTATCAGCAGCTTTTCCACAGAACCTTCAGGCTGTACTGTTCATTTCTTCACCGCTGGACGAACCATTCCGACGGTTCCTATCATGCCCTATGCTGATTTCAGACCCCTACCATCCCTCACATTATGTAAGCCACACATGGGATGAGTTTCTCCTGTTACTTCAGCTACAGTTTGAGGTTTTGAGTTATAGAGTTTTGGAGCTTGAGCTGACATTACGTCCTCCACCCTGTCAATGCCAGTATACTTTGATCCTCCACATTCATCAATATCTCCTTTTGCACTCTCACCTGCCGCTATTAAACCCTTCTCAATTTTTGATGCTCGTTTCTTTACTATCAAGCAGCAGATCAGATACTTGCTCCGCCGTATATTCAAGTTTGGGGAAAAAGTCGCACATGTTAGCAGTTTGCTTTTCTTCACTCCTCCACCTCAGACATCAGTATAGTTGGCTTTTGGTTTTATGCGAATTGCATTACTTTTGGGGAAAAGACACTACTCATAAGCCGAGATTGTGGAGACTTTTGAAGACCACTTTTGACCACGTGATTTTGGTACACTGATAGACTTATTGGACGAGGGTAGGGTGACCCTGTGTCCCTTTTGATGTAATGCATTTTGTAAACAGTGTGATTGTGGTCGGTAAACATTGAAAGCTCAGTCGCCATGTCCTCACTAAGCACGCTGTTGATCTGCATGTGTGCGCTATAATTATGGTCCTACGTGCTTGCTCGTTATGTTCTCATTAAACATGTTCCTATTTACAAGTTGCGCTATAGTTGTGATGTTATTATAACGATTGCTTATATATGTATATACATACACATCTCCTAGGTCTTATTTGTTAAGTAGATGCTTATGTGCTTGTGACCTTAATGAGACCTGACCTAACCGTTCCTCTTCTTAGAAGATGTCGCTTCAAGGGAACACCGATGCCAACAACCCTCAGCCGGCGACAGAGGCGGAATTACAAGAGCGCATCTCACAGGCCATCGCACAGCACGAGGCCCTTCGCTCCGAACGCAGTGGGGGTACCTCAGGAAATAACCCACCCAACGGCTGCACCTACAAGCAGTTCTTGGGCTGCAAGCCCCTGGATTTCGACGGCACTGGGGGTGCCTTAGCCTTCGTGCGCTGGGTTGAGAAGACGGATTTTGTTTTACGGTTGAGAAAATGTGCCCCAGAGCACCAGGTCGCGTACATTTCCGGACTACTTCAAGATGGGGCTCTGTCATGGTGGAACCTCCAGGTTCAGACATTGGGCGAGACTGCTGCGTATGCTTTGATATGGGATGAACTGAAAGAACTAATGCGTAAGAAGTACTGCTCGAGAGCAGAAATCCAGAAATTGGAGATTGAGTTCTGGAACTTGAAGATGGAAGGTCCAAAGATAGCTGAGTACGTGCAGAAATTCCAGGTACTGTCGCGTGTTGTCCCCTACATGGTAGATCCAGAGTTTAAGAAGATCGAACGTTTCATCGGGGGATTAGCACCTCAGATTCCAAGCCTGGTGACAACATCTAAACCTCCAACAATCGTCGAGGCTATCAAACTAAGTGTGACGCTCACTGAAGAAGCGATTAGACTAGGAAAATTTTCAACCTCTGAAGAGAAAAAGGAGACTCATGTGGAGTCATCTGGAGATAGCAAGAGAAAGTTCGGAAACTTCAAGCAGGGTACTCAGATGAATAACAACAACAAGGCCAAAAAGGGAAAAGAGTACATGGGTAAACTACCTAAATGCGACAAGTGTCGACGTCATCATACCGGGCGATGTAAAAATGGAAAATGTGACAACTGTGGCAAAGTGGGGCACTGCAAGGAGACGTGTTGGCATGAGACGAAATGTGGAAAGAGAGGTCAAGGGTGTTATAACTGCGGTGACAAGGGGCATTTTAGGAAAGATTCCCCACGGGAGATTAAACAAGATCGTGGGAAAAATGTCTAACGCCGGAGCTAGGGAAGCACGTCAGGATCCAAACATGGCCATCGGTACGTCTTATAATAGTCAATGTTACGTGTCTGTGCTATTTGACATTGTTGTCGAATTTTAGCTTCAGAATATACTTGTTTTAGTAGTAAGTAAGATAGATATCTAGTACTCGATAGAACTAGCTTAAGGGAAGCTTCGACGTGGTAATTGGGATGTATTGGTTGTCGAGCAATCGAGTGGAGATTATTACCCGCACCCCGATGGAAAATGAAGAAACAATCATGATTCATGGAGGTAAGCAGACTACGCCCCATACAGCTTCCAAATTGCTTGAAGGCACGAAAGTTGTTGCGTAAGGGATGTGTTGTTTTCTGGCCTCATGTCGTGGACAAGGGAACCGAAGAACCAAAACTCGAAGATATCCCTATGATAAGGGAATATCCTAAAGTCTTCCCCGAAGACTTGCCAAAATTATCTCCTCGACGACAAGTCGAATTTCGCATCGATTTGATTCCGGGCGACGCGCCTGTTGTTAATGCACCGTGGCGACTTACACCTTCGGAGATGCAAGGATTGTCAGTGCAACCTCAGTGGTTGACAGAGAAGGAAGTTAACAGACCAAGTTTCCCGCTTTGGGTAACCTCAGTTTTGCTCGTCAAGAAGAAGGACGATAGCTTTCATACGAACATCAAACTACCAGGAGCCGAACAAGCCAACCAACAAGAGTCGGTGACTCTTGCTGAGGATTAATGAATTATTCATTTAACTAACTATGAGGATCCAACTACTATTTCACGACTGATTGATGATCGAGTGTCATTAGCTGTGAATTCAGGAAGAAGGTATACCGGGGAAATTGTGGGACAATAACTTATTTTTAAACATATACAAAAAATTGTGTTTCCTACACAATGCGCACAACTGTTTTACACAGAATACGAAACTTTGAGAATTTAGAAGACATGTACTTAGGACTTTTGGGAACCCAGGTCAAAACTCGTAAGGGTTATTGCTTAGGAACCACACCTGTTAACTCAAGCAAACCCCATTATCCGGACGTATATTCTATTCTAGTTAACCAAACAGAAAGTACTCAAATTTCTTTTATTGAAATCTTCACTTTTGCTTCTAGCGAGTAGATGTTTGCATCTCTACTCCCCTTAAATGGTAGTTGCATCGCGTTATTTTTCTTCGCTGAGAGCGAACACACATTTGTTTCGATATTTGGTCATTTCCTTCATTTTAGCAAATACTCATTGTTTCGTTACTTGAAAACTTATACGTTACTGAAGAAACACTGGACAAATGACCGGAATCAAATTATCCAGGGGGTTAGGTTCTGCATAAAAGGGTGGTTCTCTCTCGTTTGATTCGAAGGGACAAGTCTTCTTCTCCGGTGAATACTGCAAAATAGAACACCGTTAGCCTCTTCAAGGGGAGAAGGGAGGTTCTCTCCTTGACCCGACTCCGGTGTGAGAATAAGTATGTGTTTATGAAGAAGAAGAAGAAGAAGAAGTATTACTGAAGTGAATGTGACTTGAAGTTCATACCTGAATTACTCTCCTATTTATAGCCGTGAGTTTGGGCGGGAAAACCTGTTATTGAAATGTAGACGGAAGATGCTAACTCCGTAAGCGGTTATTTCTCCTTCCGTCAATCTTCTTGATCTGATGTGGGAGCACACGGATCACTGTTTAGATCAACGGCTGGGGTATTGCCTCGTGGAAAGTGGGCAAGTAGAGGTTTCTCTCTAATTCCATGCCATCATCGTGATTTCAGGGTGGCCTGGGATGATGACACGTGTCCTAGACGGTTATAACCGTCTGGTGGTGCACGATTGAGTCTTCTAGAAGATTATTGCCATAATCTGGTGTGACTCCTTATCGTGTGGTATCAGTTTAGTGAATAATATCCAAGTTTGGGTATTATTAAGCGGAAGTGTTTAATCGGGATTTTTATCCCTGTTTATTATGGAGAATAGCGCAAGGACTCATTAACTTCCTTTTGGCGCGCGGGTGTTAGTTGTTACCTTTCTCTTAAGTTCTCTTTGTTGGACCAGTGCGCGGCCGCGCAAGGTCTAAAGAGGTTTGAAGGGCTAGGTTGTGGTATGGTCCCAAGTACTTAATACGAGGTTTTTGGGACCTTACCCCTTCAAGTCCCCCAGTCTAGTGTTGCTCTTATGCAAAATAAGTGGAGCACTGGACTATATGAGAGAAGTTTTTTGCTATAGGGTTTTTTGGGTGCAAAAGTGGGGAATCTTCTATGAGAAGATACACTTTGCTTATTGCTGATTTTGGAAATCGTTTGACTTTGGGGAATGATATTTATACCTTTGTTTATTCTGAATTGTTGTTTACCTTGGGCGAAGAGTTTGTGCAATTATGGGTTGACGATTGCTTATGTCATCTTTTGAAAATATAATCCGTGTTGCCTCTTCGTCTTCTATCTGACTGTAGCTTTGGGGATTCGTGTGGACCCTGTCAGAGGGTTTTAAATGGGATGTGACGTTTGCAGTGGCAACGCCGTTGCGAAGTCAGTTGATTTGACACTCAATCATCACAGTTCTCTTCTCGATGCTGGCACTGCTCCTTTCTGATATATATATTCGTATTTGGGTATGACATTCTTTTCCTAGTTTTGGAAAAGATGGAGAATAGGCGACCGACTCGATGGAGAAGACTCTCAGAGGTTTTGAAGGTTCTTGAAGCTGCAGACGCTTTGCTTCTGCTTTCCAATCCGTTGACTGTTCTTAATGTCGGAGATGAAGGTGTTAAGGATGCAAATCGCCGGGATGCTTCAGAGGATCGAATCCGTCTTCTTCTTGCAGATGACAACAACGGTGGGGTTACCAGGCTGTCTGCACATACCGTGACTCGCTTATTTCCGACTGATCGGAGGCGAGGTTATTCGATTGTCTACCAGCGACGTCCCCGTGTTGTTCCTCCGGTTGCGGTATCTGAAGATGATGAAGGTGTTAACCCATGGATTGTTGATCCTCATCCTTTGTCCGAGTATGGTGAGGTTCTCCATACTCCGTATGGGGTGCTAGATCAACTTTCTTAGTTTTTTTATTTTATAACTAGTACTTTTTTGAAGAAACCCTGTTGTGTTCTTTGTAAATGCTTTGTTTAGAGTGCCTTGTTGCCCTAATGATATTTTTGATGCACTGTTGTGCATATCTGTTTTGATGGTTTATAAGTTGTGTTTGAATTACAATATGTTGCATATGCTTAATTACTTTGTTTAGGTAGAGCGAATGAGAATGGTATTTTACTCATGTGTGAACGTATGTCTAAAATGTGCGCGAGGTTGTGCTTTTTTGGACTGTTCATGAGGCGTACAATATTCACCATATTGTTTTCGCGTAAACCAAAAGAATTATATGCAATTTGTAACAAACAATAACATGTGTAAAGATAATTGTTGCATTAATGAGGCGTAAAGCCAATAATACAAAGTAAAACAGAGAAATACATTGCCTGTATTAATGTGATTTGACGAATAGCTTGGCTATATATAACACCTGCGCAACTGCTGCGCGTTCCAGGTGCGGGGAACGGAAGTCCAGTCGATTCTTTTTAGGGTATACGCCCCTTTGCCAAGAACCTCGTTGATAATGTATGGCCCTTCCCATTTTGGCGCTAGCTTGCCCGGTTTTTCCGCATTGGAAGCTTCGTTGTCGCGCAAGACGAAGTCTCCTGGAATGAAAGTACACACGCGTACGCGCGCGTTGTAGTACTTTTCCATTTTGGATTTGTATCTTGCTTCTGTGATGGCGGCGTTCTCGCGCCTTTCTTCGAGAAGGTCTAAATCCATTCTTCATTCTTTCTCATTGCTTTGCTTTTCCATGGCAAGCATACGTGGCGACGGAAGGCCAATTTCGGTTGGGATTACCGCCTCTGATCCGTACACAAGTCTGAACGGGGTTTCTCCCGTACTGGTTTTTGGCATGGTACGATGAGCCCATAGTATGCTAGGGAGTTCATCGACCCATCCTCTGCGCGCCGTCCCGAGCCTTGCTTTTATGCCGACAACTATTTGTTTGTTGACACTTTCAACTTGCCCGTTTGCCTGTGGATGCGCCACAGAGGCAAAGTTGTGTTCAATCTTCATTTCCTTGAACCACTTCTGAAGATCTTCTGAGGCGAAGTTGGTGCCGTTGTCGGAAATGATGCGCAATGGTAATCCGAATCTGCAAATAATATGTTCCCATATAAATTTGCGGATTACCATTGCTGTGGTTGAAGCTAACGCCTTGGCTTCGACCCACTTTGTGAATTAGTCTACTGCTACGATAATGAATTTCACCGCGCCAGACGCCTCAGGGAATGGGCCAACAAGATCGATGCCCCATTGCTGGAAGGGCCAGACAGATGTGACCGGTACGAGTGGATTTTTTGGACGGAGGGTTTTTGGCGCGTGACGTTGACAAGCTGCGCATTTTCGTAGTAATTCTACCGCGTCCACATGCATCCCCGACCAATAGTAGCCTGTGCTCATGATTTTTGCTACTACCATGCGCGGACCAGCGTGTATCCCACATAAGCCTTCATGTATTTCCCTGACTAAGTATTGTGCATCTGTTTTGTCAACACAGCGCAGGAGTGGTCCCATGAATGACTTTCGGTATAGAATTCCGTCCGCCATCTCGTAGTTTATTGCCTTGTTCTGGATTTTCCTAGCTTCTGCCTTTCTTCCGGAAGATTGCCATGCTGCAGGTACATGATGATCGGGGATATCCAGGATGGGTTGCCGACCTCTATGATATTTACTTGTTTGAGAGGGACGGGCGGATTGGTCAATACCTTGATGCGCACCTCTTTTGCTAGATGTCTGAAGCTGGTGGCAGCCAATTTGCTTAGTGCATCCGCATGCTTGTTTTCGCTTCTGTTTATGTGATTTATTTTGAACGTTTGGAATTGGCTGATTAGCATCCACGCTTGTTCCAGTTATAACGCCATAGCTTCACCTTTCGCATCATAGTGTCCATTAACTTGCTCGGCCACCAGTTTTGAATCAACATTGGCTTTAAGATTCTTCGCTCCCATTTTAAGCGCTAGGCAGAGGCCTGCTCGAAACGCTTCGTATTCTGCTTCGTTGTTTATGCTCCGGAAATCTAAGCGTATTGCGTATGTAAGTTCGTGATCGTCCGGGCTGACCAATCGGAGGCCCACGCCTGCTCCATCGTCATTAGAAGCCCTGTCTGTGTGGAGAGTCCAGACCCTATCATCGAAAACGGGAACAGGGTTTTGGATTGCTTCACATTCTTGCACTTTGTCTATGGGAACTTCTGTGACGAAGTCTGCTAAAACTTGCCCTTTGATTGTTGGTCGCGGTCTATATAGGATACTGTATCCTCCCAACTCAATAGCCCACTTAGCTAATCTCCCCGCGACATCGGGTTTGGATAGAATTTGCCCTAAGTGGTAATTGGTGAGAACTGTGATAACATGACCAGATAAATACCGGCGTAGGCGTCATGATGCATGTACCAGAGCGAGGACCAGTTTTTCTATCATCGAGTAGCGGGTCTCCGGGCCAGTGAGCATCTTGCTGATATAATAAATTGGATTCTGAATATTCCCTCGTTCCACCATTAACACTGCGCCAACTGCTACTTCTGCAGCGGATAAATATAAGATCAGCGGTTCTTTCTTTCGCGGTGCTGTCAGCGTTGGCAGCTGAATTAGACATTCCTTCATTTGCTTGAAGGCTGCTTCCGCTTCTGGCGTCCACTGGAAGTGGGTTTTTTTTGGCGCAATTGCCCAGGGTGCTAATGAACGGATAAGACTTTGCAGCATGATTTGCCAAGAATCTGTTCAAAGCTGCTAATCGTCCTGCGAGCCTTTGCATTTCTTTTATTGTTTCAGGTGACGGCATCAGCTGGATTGCTTGCACTTTCTCCGGGTTTACTTTAAAACCGTCTCTTGTTACTATAAAACCCAAAAACTTTCCTTCTTCCATCCCGAAGGAACACTTTGTTGGGTTGAGTTTTAAGTTCACGTTGCGCAAAGAATCGAACGTGCGCTGAATATTTGCGAGCATTGTTTCCTCTTTATGGCTCATGATGACGAGGTCATCCATATATACCTCGACTGTTTTACCAATGTCTTCTCCGAAGACTGTATCCATTAAGCGATGGTAAGTAGCTCCTGCGTTACGGAGACCAAAGGGCATTTTCGTATAGCAGAAGATACCCTTGTATGTGCGGAAGGCAGTCTTGTCTTCGTTATCCACTTTCATTTGAACCTGATGATAGCCCTTATAACCGTCAAGAAAACACTTCCAGCGAAAAGATGCTAGAGAGTCAACTTTTTTGTCTATCTCAGGAAGCGCATAGCAATCTTTCGGGCAGGCTTTATTTAGGTCTTTGAAGTCGACGCACATTCGCCATCCGCCACTGTGTTTTTGAACCATTACTGGGTTGGCAACCCAGGTATGGTACTGAACTTCGCGCAGGATTCCGGCATTGAGTAACTCTGTTACTTGTTCGTTCATGGCTTCCGCTTTTTCTGCGCTGAGACTGCGTCTTCCCTGCGCGACAGGTTCTGCTGAGGGCTGGACGTTCAAACAGTGTTGCGCTATATCTCGCGGAACCCCAGTCATGTCCACTGGGCACCAGGCGAATATGTCCTTATTGTTCGAAAGTAATTCCTTTAATTGTATTCGTATTGCCGGTGAAATGGCGTGCCCTAGTAAGATGGTCTGCTCGGGATACTCTTCGTTGAGGACCCATTTTTCCGGCTCATTTGGAGCTGATGGTTTGGCCACTTTTGCTGGTGGCTCATCGTCCACATACATAACTTCTTTACTTGAGTACAGAATTTCTACTCCGGTTTCCGTTGGAAACCCGCAAGTAGCATGTGGAATAGAAGTGATCATGCTGAATTCTCTTTGTGATCTTCTTCCTGGCAAGACATCGTGGCGCGATGTTGCTGGCATGACCATGAAATTTACTGTGACTGTGTGTGAATGCTCGCCATCTGATAGAGTCACAGGAAATGCAATTTGTCCTAATGGGAACACAGCTTCGTTGTAGAAACCGGTGAGAGGAAAATCAACCGGCTCTAAACGAGCTTTATCCTCTGGATCAAGTTGTTTGAAACACTGTTCATATATTATATACATTGAGCTTCCTGGATCTATGAACATATGCCCCACGGTGGGCGCCAATGAAGAAACACTGGACAAATGACCGGAATCAAATTATCCAGGGGGTTAGGTTCTGCATAAAAGGGTGGTTCTCTCTCGTTTGATTCGAAGGGACAAGTCTTCTTCTCCGGTGAATACTGCAAAACAGAACACCGTTAGCCTCGTCAAGGGGAGAAGGGAGGTTCTCTCCTTGACCCGACTCCGGCGTGAGAATAAGTATGTGTTTATGAAGAAGAAGAAGTATTACTGAAGTGAATGTGACTTGAAGTTCATACCTGAATTACTCTCCTATTTATAGCCGTGAGTTTGGGCGGGAAAACCTGTTATTGAAATGTAGACGGAAGATGCTAACTCCGTAAGCGGTTATTTCTACTTCCGTCAATCTTCTTGATCTGATGTGGGAGCACACGGATCACTGTTTAGATCAACGGCTGGGGTATTGTCTCATGAAAAGTGGGCAAGTGGAGGTTTCTCTCTAATTCCATGCCATCATCGTGATTTCAGGGTGGCCTGGGATGATGACACGTGTCCTAGACGGTTATAACTGTCTGGTGGTGCACGATTGAGTCTTCTAGAAGATTATTGCCATAATCCGGTGTGACTCCTTATCGTGTGGTATCAGTTTAGTGAATAATATCCAAGTCTGGGTATTATTAAGCGGAAGTGTTTAATCGGGATTTTTATCCCTGTTTATTATGGAGAATAGCGCAAGGACTCATTAACTTCCTTTTGGCGCGCGGGTGTTAGTTGTTACTTTTCTCTTAAGTTCTCTTTGTTGGACCAGTGCGCGACCGCGCAAGGTCTAAAGAGGTTTGAAGGGCTAGGTTGTGGTATGGTCCCAAGTACTTAATACGAGGTTTTTGGGACCTTACCCCTTCAGTTACGCATGCACCATTTGCTACGCATGCGGTTTCATTTCGAATAAACGCTTCATTGAAGTTCAAATATTATGTTGCTAAATCTAATTACTGATTTGTGATTCGAATGACCTACATTATGGTAATTGTTGGCTTCCTTGTTACCAAGTCAACACACTTTCTTGAAACTTCATTTCTTTCAAGTTACATTCATGGTTTATCTTCATAACCATGCTGAGATACCCTTGTTGATACATACGTTTATTGTCATGTTACCAAGTTCAATTGCTTGAACTTATCCATTTCGCATATTCAATTTAAGACACCATATGATGTGTTGAGGGCGTCATATTCAAATTTACATTTGTAAAGGTTCTTTTGTTTCGAGTCGTAGTAGATTTGTTTGGTCTACGACTCCACTAAATCGTTTGTTGGTTTCGACACCTTGTGGTGATGCTTTCACAAAATTGAAGCTTGCGCTAATTTCGTTACGCACCTCATACACGGATTCTATTGTTTATTGACTTGCTCTATGATGCGTGTGAAGTGTTATATGTATTAGGTGTATATTTTAAGCCCCTTTAACACTTATTTTAGCCAAGTTTTAAATTTATAAAACACGATATTTTACTAACACTAAACACACATATGGGCAAGTGCACCCATCGTGAGCGTAGTATAGTGTTGGCAAGATACCGAGGTCGTCCAAGGACACAAGAGCTTTTAGTACCGGTTTATCCTCAACGTCTAATCAAAATAAAAAGTTTAGAAAAAGGTTTTAAACTAAGAAAAATAAAAACTAACTAAAATGCTGAAAATAAAATAAAAGAAAAACAGATAGA
Organism: Helianthus tuberosus; assembly: GCA_030545235.1. Classification (NCBI taxonomy): domain Eukaryota; kingdom Viridiplantae; phylum Streptophyta; class Magnoliopsida; order Asterales; family Asteraceae; genus Helianthus; species Helianthus tuberosus. Next base: position 2,578,410 of record CM060396.1, on the reverse strand, counting down.
CAAGATGAATCACTTAGTTCTGACTCGTATCTAGTGTAACCTTTGATTATTTCCGCACTTTTGCACATAATTAAGAGATTATCTTAGTTATTGTAGTAGGCCCCTCTTTTGAAGGTGACGTTACCCTCACCCCAGTAGTTTGAGTCAGCAAGGATACAATCCTAAAAGGGTGGATTATTGGAAGATAATTAATTAAGTTATTAATGCAAATTATGGTAGGCCCCTCTTTTGGAGGTGACGTTACCCTCGACTAAGTAGTCTGAGTCAGCAGGGATACAGTCCTAAATAGTCGGGTTATAGTATTAATAGTAGTTAACTTATGAGGGGATCAAAGAGTTTGGACCCCCGCCATCCAATACCGTGAAGTATTGAAGGAGGTCCTACTAAATTTGACCCAGGTCCATTGTAGGACCTCTAAACGCTGAACAATGGCAAGACCTTTACCAAACCGTTCCCTTAACCCCCGACCAGGTAGCCAACATACCTCCATATAGACCGTGGAGATATGAATGGTGAAAATCTTTTATTTTATATAGACAGTAAAATAATGCCAAGACACCACGGACAAACGATAAGGAAAGATCACCTTCAACATAAGCAACTAGTTATTAAAGTCATTAATACAAAACCAAATAAAAAGTGCAAAAGATTAGAAATAAAAAGTATTACACTAGACACTTTGTATTCACCAAGTGATGTAAGAGACTTAGGCAAACATGGCCTTGATTGTCAAGAACTCTTACGATCAATCTTGGATCCCGAGACGACTCACACACTCTACGATGGACAATGGATGATGGTGGTGGATGATGGTGTTATGGTGGTGGTGGGTGGTGGGTGAAGTGTGAGAGAGGTGGTGTGCCAAAGGATAGTTTGAGCTTAAGCCAAGCACTTCTATTTATAGGCTGAACAGAAGATCGGGCACGGCCCCATGTCCACATCCTCTCTTTCTTCATTAAATGCAGCTTTGTCTTATTAGTTGACCACGCCCCCGTGTCCGCTGAGCACGACCCCGTGTGCAGAAGAATCTTTGTACTATGAAGATTTGCTGGATTGTGCGAATCTTATAGTTGACCACGGCCCCGTGTCCGCTGAGCACGGCCCCGTGGTGGGCAATAGAAGCTTCTACCACTTTGTCTTTTCTGCTGACACTTGGGCACGCCCCCGTGCTGGCTGAGCACGGGGCGTGTTCAGGCTTCTGATCTCTTGTTTTGCTTGGGAAGATGCTGTCGTGGGGTCGGGCATGCCACGTCTTGTTCCTTTTCTTGTATTTATGTTAGATTTTGATGTCTTTTTGCTTCTTTTGTTAATTTGAGCTCATTTAATCCTGAAAATACAAAAGGAAGACAAAAGCATACTTTTTCCAACATTAGTACTAAAAAATGGTTAGTTTTATGCCTCATTTGATGAAATTTATATGTTACATTTTGAACACATCAAATACCCCCACACTTGAATCTTTGCTTGTCCTCAAGCAAAACTCTTTAATATGTGGCTATTTACACTCCCAAATGGAATGGGTAGAGAAGAAGGTTTTGGGCTTGTCATAGAGTGTCGGGATTTCCAAGATTCTTTATTTAGATTTATTTTTATTCATTTACAATCCTATTCGTCATGATTTATTTAAAACTTTTCATAAGATAAATTACTTATTAGGGCATAACATGCCTTTGTAAAATTCTATTTATATACAAGTTCACATACCTCACGGGGATCACTCAACACTCGGCCGAAAATGTATTTTTGTGGATCATTCGAGAGCGGCATGGAACTTACTCCTACCATAGGCTTGCCAAGCCATCAATCCTCCTCCTTTTTAACTTATATACCTTTGTAAATATCAAGAGGACTTTGTGGGTTAAGGGTTAGGCTTGGGTTAAAGGTAGGTGGTTGGGTTGGTGGTTAGTGGTTAGTAGAAAAAGGGCGAAAAGCGTAACAAGTGTCGGTTTTCGTATGACTTTCTATTTTTGCAACTTTATTTTTGATGAAGCTATTTATTCAAACAAAGTTATTTTTGATGAACTTGTTTGTTTATTTTCTTTTGCTTCATCATCAACAAATTTTTTTTTTTTTTAAGGAAAGTCATATGAAGAACCGAACTTGTTACTAAAACAAAGGGTTAAAAATGAAAAAAAAGTTTTGGTGGGTAAAAAGGGTGTTTGGTTTGGGTGATGAAATGAAAAGGTTTAGGCTCAAAGGGGCTAACTAGGGGGATTTCGGGTAGGTGGTAAAAAAAAGAAAATAATGGTGTAGAAATAAAAAGGGGTTAGTCCTAATACCTCCATCATTTACTTACTCGGGTTTAAGTTGGTAAGGATTGGGAATGTATCGTCATGGCAAGTTCTAGAGTCATAAGAACCAAGCGGCTATTCACACAAGAAACGAAAATGAGCATTTAGTAAAATGATATGTAAGTGTTTGCTCAATAAAGGCTCAAAACTCACTTTTGTGGGAATGGGTTTTTTTTTGTGATCAAGTATATATAATCAAATTTTAACTAAGCTTGTCATGCCTTTTCATAATTTTCTTATGTTGGTTCTTTTTATCACGACGCTATCGGTTGTAAATTTGTAAAAATATAACCTTTTTGAGAACTTGAATTTCCCGAGTTAAACCTAGACAAGTAAAAAAAATGAAAATTTTTGAAAAAAATTGGGGTGATTAGCAATTCCAATAGAGTTTTGTGTAAGGCTTGTATTTAGAACTTGCGAGATTCAAGGTTTTAGCATCCCCCCCCCCCACACTTAAATTACACATTGTCCTCAATGTGTCCCAAAATAAATTTTTAGGTTGATTGAATGTGTAAAAAGGTGTAAAAAGCAAAAAAATTGTGTTACTGGGCGCTGAACACGGCCCCGTGTTCAAGTGCCAGTAACAAAATTAAAACAAGAGAAACAAAAGTCTGGACATGGGGGCGTGTTGGGTGAACACGGCCCGTGTCCAGTTACCTGAACTGGGTCTTTTTTCTGCAGACTGTGCAGCACGGGGTCGTGTTGGGTGGACACGGCCCATGCCGAACTTACTGTAAACGAAGAAATTTGTCGGACGGTTCTGTTTTCCTGTATGGAGTGCTGGTTCAAGTTTCCCTTGCATCCTTTGCCATCTCAAGTGTGTTTTATTCCTGAAAATTAAAACTAACTAGAAAACAAGAAAATTAATCTAAACTAAACTAAGGATAGTTCCGTGGAATGCCTCCATGGTGCGCCACGTTTATAAGGGTCCTTGGCTAGACCCAAAGCCTGGTCATATGTTACCCAAGTGGGATGTAGTGCATCCCATGTTACACCGTCGGAGAGCATCATCTAAGCTTGAGTCTATGACCTTCATGTAGTTGACCGGATCTTCTTCCTCTACTTTCTTTCCACATTCAAATTTTACTTCCTCATCCCCAAACTTCAATGTTAAAGTTCCGTCATTCATATCCACCACTGCTTGGGCGGTGGCTAGAAATGGCCTCCCGAGGATGAGAGGGACATCGGTGTCTTCTTCCATGTCTAGGATGACAAAGTTGGTTGGAAAGACGAAATTGTCAACCTTGACCAGCAGATTTTCAGCGACACCTTGTGGAAATTTGACGGACCTGTCGGCGAGTTGTATGCTCATCTTTGTAGGGCTTGTTGTTCCTAGGCCGAGTCGCTTGAACATTGACGTGGGCATGAGGTTAATGCTAGCCCCAAGATCGGCTAAAGCATTACGGACGGGGGACTTCCCAATCGAGCAAGGAATTGTGAAGCTCCCAGGGTCGATTTTCTTTTGTGGAAGTTTGTTGAGTACTAAAGCTGAGCATTCTTCGCCTAAGTTAACTAATTGCAATGATTCAATTTTCCTTTTGTGAGTGAGGAAATCCCTCATGAATTTTGCATATTTAGGCATTTGGGTTAGGACCTCAATAAAAGGAATATTAACATGCAATTGTTTTAGTAAACTTTCGAACTTTGCGAATTGCTCATCGGTCTTTTGTCGAATTAACCTACCGGGGTACGGAATTGGATGAGTCTTGGTGGGCTCTTGATTTGCTGAAGGAGCCTTTTCTGGTTGAGGTGTGGGTGAAGTAGTGCTTTGGCGTTGACTTCCTTCAATTGGTGGTAAGGGCTCATCCTCGGGACCCACGGTTCGGTTTCTCAACGTGATGAGGTGTACTTGCGCCTTTGGGTTGGTTTCGGTATTACTTGGTAACGCGCCTTGTGGTCTCTCGGAGAAATTTTGAGCTAGTTGATTTAATTGTTTTTCAATGTTTTGAATGCTAGCTTGTTGATTTCTAAAATTCGATTCCAATTGTTGAAATCGATCCGAGTTTTTCTTTTCGGTGTCGGAGATGAGGCGAGATATGGTATCTTCAAGCCTTTCTCTTCCACCTTGTTGTTGAGAGAAATTTTGTGGTTGTTGAAAATTAGTTCGTTGGTTTTGTTGGTTACTACTATTGCCGGGATCTCTCCAACCAAGATTTGGGTGATTACGCCATCCTTGGTTGTAGGTACCCGTTGGAGGACCCGACGGCCTAGGTCTATTATCAATGTAGTTTACCGTTTCTGCTTGTTCATCTAATTCTTTCATACAACTCCAATTTTCATGTGACCCACCACACCCTTCACAAGCCATAACCGAGGCCGTTTTTGTCATTTCTAACTTTTTGATTTTTGAAGAGAGGGCCTCGATTTGGGCTTGTAAAGAAGTACTTTCATCAACCTTATGGGCGCCCGGGGCAATATATTTATTACCTCGGGGAGTGTGCCATTGAAAATTGGTTTGAGCAATTTCCTCAATTTGATTATATATTTCATTTGGGCGACGATTACCTAAAAGTCCCCCAGAGCTTGAATCAAGTGTTTGTCTTGTGTGTGGCAACAACCCATTGTAGAAAGTGGATACTTGTTGCCATACCGCTAGACCGTGATGAGGACACTTTCTTAGAAGCTCCTTGAACCTTTCCCAAGTTTCATATAAGGATTCCCCGTCCTCTTGTGAGTAGGTATTAATTTCAGTCATTAGTTTAGCCGTTTTAGCAGGAGGGAAATACTTATATAGAAACTTTTGGGCTAGCTCATCCCAGGTGTTTACCGAGCCAACTGGGAGGGTGTTAAGCCAAGCTTTAGCTCGGTCTTTTAGTGAAAATGGAAACATCCTAAGGCGAATGGCGTCGTTTGATGCTCCATTGATCAGAAAAGTATCACATATTTCCAAGAAATTAGTAATATGTAGATGGGGATCCTCGTCCGCAAGCCCATGGAAGGTTGCGGAGTTTTGGAGCATTTGTATCAAATGCGGCCGAAGTTCGAAGTTGTTGGCTTCGACATTCGGTGCATTGATAGTGGCGCCGAGATTGCCTACGGTGGGCCGTAGGTAATCCATGAGGGTACGTTGGTCCGCCATTGGAAGTGGGTCCCCCGAAGCTTTCTCTTGATTTTTAGCTTTAAGTCTTTTTCTGAGAAAGCGTTCGGGTTCTTCTAGAGGTTCTTTTATGTCTCTACTAGAACTGGAGCTCATGCACTACGTAGGAGGGTCAAATGTGGCACCTGGGTTCCAAGTCCTGCAATAAAAAAACAGAAAAGAACGTTGGTCAGAATGTTCACCACGGCCCCGTGCTCAGTGAACACGGCCCGTGGTCAGAGGTACAGTAATTGTTTTCCGGATCCCTGTTACTGGGAGTTGGACACGGCCCCGTGTTGCACCGACACGGCCCCGTGCTCAGCTCTCTGTAACTCAGAAAATAAAAACTGCCAGTGATGATGCTAGGCACGGCCCGTGTCCGACCAGGCACGGCCCGTGCTGAGCTCTGCAGAAACAGAAAAACTAAAAAAAAATCCTAAAAAAAATGAAAAATAAGAAAAACGATTAGGCCGTTGATTCCTAACTTTCTTAAAATCCTTGTGTCCCCGGCAACGGCGCCAAAAACTTGATGCGTGTGAAGTGTTATATGTATTAGGTGTATATTTTAAGCCCCTTTAACACTTATTTTAGCCAAGTTTTAAATTTATAAAACACGATATTTTACTAACACTAAACACACATATGGGCAAGTGCACCCATCGTGAGCGTAGTATAGTGTTGGCAAGATACCGAGGTCGTCCAAGGACACAAGAGCTTTTAGTACCGGTTTATCCTCAACGTCTAATCAAAATAAAAAGTTTAGAAAAAGGTTTTAAACTAAGAAAAATAAAAACTAACTAAAATGCTGAAAATAAAATAAAAGAAAAACAGATAGACAAGATGAATCACTTGGTTCCGACTCGTATCTAGTGTAACCTTTGATTATTTCCGCACTTTTGCACATAATTAAGAGATTATCTTAGTTATTGTAGTAGGCCCCTCTTTTGAAGGTGACGTTACCCTCACCCCAGTAGTTTGAGTCAGCAAGGATACAATCCTAAAAGGGTGGATTATTGGAAGATAATTAATTAAGTTATTAATGCAAATTATGGTATGCCCCTCTTTTGGAGGTGACGTTACCCTCGACTAAGTAGTCTGAGTCAGCAGGGATACAGTCCTAAATAGCCGGGTTATAGTATTAATAGTAGTTAACTTATGAGCGGATCAAAGAGTTTGGACCCCCGCCATCCAATACCGTGAAGTATTGAAGGAGGTCCTACTAAATTTGACCCAGGTCCATTGCAGGACCTCTAAACGCTGAACAATGGCAAGACCTTTACCAAACCGTTCCCTTAACCCCCGACCAGGTAGCCAACATACCTCCATATAGACCGTGGAGATATGAATGGTGAAAATCTTTTATTTTATATAGACAGTAAAATAATGCCAAGACACCACGGACAAACGATAAGGAAAGATCACCTTCAACATAAGCAACTAGTTATTAAAGTCATTAATACAAAACCAAATAAAAAGTGCAAAAGATTAGAAATAAAAAGTATTACACTAGACACTTTGTCTTCACCAAGTGATGTAAGAGACTTAGGCAAACATGGCCTTGATTGTCAAGAACTCTTACGATCAATCTTGGATCCCGAGACGACTCACACACTCTACGATGGACAATGGATGATGGTGGTGGTGGTGGATGATGGTGGTGGATGATGGTGTTATGGTGGTGGTGGGTGGTGGGTGAAGTGTGAGAGAGGTGGTGTGCCAAGGGATAGTTTGAGCTTGAGCCAAGCACTTCTATTTATAGGCTGAACAGAAGCTCGGGCACGGCCCCGTGTCCACATCCTCTCTTTCTTCATTAAATGCAGCTTTGTCTTATTAGTTGACCACGCCCCCGTGTCCGCTGAGCACGACCCCGTGTGCAGAAGAATCTTTGTACTATGAAGATTTGCTGGATTGTGCGAATCTTATAGTTGACCACGGCCCCGTGTCCGCTGAGCACGGCCCCGTGGTGGGCAATAGAAGCTTCTACCATTTTGTCTTTTCTGCTGACACTTGGGCACGCCCCCATGCTGGCTGAGCACGGGGCGTGTTCAGGCTTCTGATCTCTTGTTTTGCTTGGGAAGATGCTGTCGTGGGGTCGGGCATGCCACGTCTTGTTCCTTTTCTTGTATTTATGTTAGATTTTGATGTCTTTTTGCTTCTTTTGTTAATTTGAGCTCATTTAATCCTGAAAATGCAAAAGGAAGACAAAAGCATACTTTTTCCAACATTAGTACTAAAAAAGGGTTAGTTTTATGCCTCATTTGATGAAATTTATATGTTACATTTTGAACACATCACTCTAAATCCGTTTTGTTTATCATAATTAAAGCGGTCCCAACATAGTTGTGTGCTAAGGCAATGGTACATAGATTCATTTCATAGCACGGTGTACCTCCTAACGATTCTTTCATGATCGATCGAATGCCTTGCTGTACTTATTACTTTTTCATCTTCGATCGGAAACAGTGGTTCTTTGATGTTCCATATGCAATAGGAAACTCTATGACATTGTGTAAATCAAATTTTCAGAGTTGTTTCAGTACACTTTCCTTTGATTTCAAGCACGGTGAACTTGTTCGGTCACCGCTATTGTTGAAATATGTCAATCACGACACCTTGTGGTGTCATTATGATGTGTGTAAAATGCAACATATAAATTACATCAAATGAGGCATAAAACTAACCCTTTTTAAGTACTAATATTGGAAAAAGAGTGTTTTTGTCTTCCTTTTGTATTTTTAGGATTAAATGAGCTCAAAAACGCAAAAGAAGCAAAAAGACAGCTAAATCCAACATAAATACAAGGAAAGGAACATTAGTGGACTGCCCGACCCCTCAACGGCACCTTCCAAAGCAAAAAAGAGAAGACAGAAGGCTGAACACGCCCCGTGCTCAGCCAGCACGGGGCCGTGCCCAAGAAGCAGCAGAAAAGACAAATCTATAGAAGCTTCTATTGCCCATAACGGGGCCGTGCTCAGCGGACACGGGGGCGTGTCGAAAGTACAGCAGGCGCATTTATTGTAATTGCGAATTACAATTAATGAGGAGAGAGATTGTCAGACGGACACGGGGCCGTGCCCAGCGGACACGGGGCCGTGTCCAGCACTCTGTTCAGCCTATAAATAGGAGTGCTTGGATTCATTTCATCTCATCCCTTGGCACACCACCTCTCTCACACTTCATCCACCACCCACCACCATCACAACACCATCATCCACCACCATCATCCATTGTCCATCGTAGAGTGTGTGAGTCGTCTCGGGATCCAAGATTGATCGTAAGAGTTCTTGACAATCAAGGCCATGTTTGCCTAAGTCTCTTACATCACTTGGTGAAGACAAAGTGTCTAGTATAATACTTTTTATTTCTAATCTTTTGCACTTTTTATTTGGTTTTGTATTAATGACTTTAATAACTAGTTACTTATGTTGAAGGTGATCTTTCCTTATCGTTTGTCCATGGTGTCTTGGCATTATTTTACTGTCTATATAAAATAAAGGATTTTCACCATTCATATCTCCACGGTCTATATGGAGGTATGTTGGCTACCTGGTAGGGGGTTAAGGGAACGGTTTGGTAAAGGTCTTGCCATTGTTCAGCGTTTAGAGGTCCTGCAATGGACCTGGGTCAAATTTAGTAGGACCTCCTTCAATACTTCACGGTATTGGATGGCGGGGGTCCAAACTCTTTGACCCCCTCATAAGTTAACTACTATTAATACTATAACCCGGCTATTTAGGACTGTATCCCTGCTGACTCAGACTACTTAGCCGAGGGTAACGTCACCGCCAAAAGCGGGGCCTACCACAATACTGCATTAATAACTTAATTCATTATCTTCCAATAATCCACCCTTTTAGGATTGTATCCCTGCTGACTCAAACTACTGGGGTGAGGGTAACGTCACCTTCAAAAGAGGGGCCTACTACAATAACTAAGATAATCTCTTAATTATGTGCAAAAGTGCGGAAATAATCAAAGGTTATACTAGATACGAGTCGGAACCAAGTGATTCATCTTGTCTATCTTTTTTTTCTTTTTTTTTTTTATTTTCAGCATTTTAGTTAATTTTTAGTTTTCTTAGTTTAAAACATTTTTCTAAACTTTTATTTTGGTTAGACGTTGAGGATAAACTGGTACTAAAAGCTCTTGTGTCCTTGGACGACCTCGGTATCTTACCAACACTATACTACACTCAACGATGGGTGCACTTGCCCATATGTGTGTTTAGTGTCAGTGAAATATCGTGTTTTATAAATTTAAAACTTGGCTAAAATAAGTGTTAAAAAGGGCTTAAAATATACACCTAAAATATACGACACTTACCGCACATCACATTACAAATTTGTAGCTTGTGCTAATCATGGTCAATCGTTCCACACAAAAATAACACATACTCTGGTTTGACCTGTTATTTAAACATTCCTAATGCAACTACAAATTAAGACAATGATACACCAGATTCGCTTGTATTTTATTCGGTGTATTTTCGAAATTCAAGAATGCCAACACACTAATCCCTACCGTTTATTTATTCGGGAGTCAACAGATCATTTTCATATTCAAGTTGTTGACTTTGAGTTCATATAGCGGATGCTATGGTATTTGAAAACTCGTTTGCATATTGTGACCGATTGTTTGAGAATCCATTGGTCAAAACTCCTTTGTTGCACCCCGGTTAGCTAAGTTACACTATATTATACATCTATACATCTCGTGTCCTTTGACAGCAAATGCTAGAACGCATACCTTTAAACCATTGAGTTCTTGTTGTTGAAATATATCCCTGGACTCACCCGATATGAATAAGATTTGATTCGGTTTTGTGGTTATCTACCTCAGTATTATTCATATACATACACGCATAATGTAACCCTAAGGAGATAAGGTAGTACAAATTTCGAGGACGAAATTTTCTTACAGGGGGAGAATGTGACAACTGTCAAATTTGTATGCATCCGTACAATTATTAAATGATGATTAGTGCTTAATGACTGTGTTGATTTACAATTTATGACTGAAATTGCTTCCTGATTACTGCATTATACTTACATGTGCATCACATATTGCAAATGACACATCATTGACTGCATGCAAACATATTGACATAAATGATGCACAAAGCACAGTTAGCACAGTTAACAGACGAACTAGGAAATGCTGACAGAACTCAGTACATAGACATACAGTGTTTTGAGACCCAATATGAGCAAGAAACCAATTTTTACACTAGTATAGTGTGTAGGGAAGTAAGGACTACAAAACTGCCTTACTAGGTGATAGTTTAAGTGCCGGAAAGTGCCTAAAAACTCACCCAAAGTGCTGAATTCAGCATGTTTCAGCAAAAATCAGGTTTTTAATAAGCTTGTAACATGTAAAAATATGACTAAATGGTCCTGGATGCTTTCCTAAGTATCCGGAATTAAAAGTGTCACAAAGGGGTACATAAAGAACACTAAACGGAATAGTTTGACACTTTAGCGAACCGGTATCTAACCAAACAACCGGACACTACCCCGAAACATCAAAATTATACTAGAAGCATTGTTTTAATGTTTCCAAGCTAGTTATGATCCCCGAACATCACAACACCCCATACAAAATATCTAGTAACTAACAAATGTAATTAACACTTGGTTTTCAACTAAATGGTAACTTAATGGTTAAACCTATGCTAATACCCCCCCCCCATATCTTACGACCCCAACCAAGTCCCCACCTTTGAGATTCACTTGATCTTATTAGATTTGATTAAGAGATCTTGTATGTACTTCTTGTAACATAATATACATTGGGTAATAATATATTGGAAGTTTATAAATTAACCCCTAGATCCTAACCTTCATTACTTCATCACATCACCAACATCATTCTTCCTTCTTCTTTCCCCTCTATTTACGGCCAAGGCACACCCACTCAACACCATCATTTTCAAGCCTTGTTCTTCCATTCCCAAGTGATATTAAGGTGTAAGGAGCTAAGTTAGGAAGCTTGGAGCTTTCGGAAGTTGAAGGACCTTCACCGTTTGCTTTTATCCACTTCATTTCTACACTTGATCATCCCTAGCCTTGAGCTAGTAGTAAGATCTTCTACTCTTCATTTTACATCTATATTAAGTGGTTAAAAGATGATACTAGATGTTTATAGTGAAGAACACTAAGAAACTTGAAGATGAAACATGAACATAAGCATAAAACTATAAGAAATCTTAAAGAAATCATGTTGTTTAGTGTTGTAATGATGCTTGATGATTGTTGGTTTGTGTAAATAATGTAAATCGTCATCTGATATTGCTAGATCATGATTAAAAACATAATCTAGCAAGATGAGAGGATGGAAATGTTAGAGATTTATAAATCATCCTCATGAAAGACATGAACTTGAAAGAATATATTGTTTTGTTGAAAAATAATAATCAAAATGGGTTAATAATCATATAGATCTAAAATTTATGAATGGTTTTCCAAAAGAACCAAGCTTGAAATATGAGTTTTAGTAGATCTTGGTTCTTACATAAACGAACACTATTTTTAATGGATAAACAATTGTAGAAACACTTGTGTAACAAGAATGTTACATAAAGAAACATTTTTAGAAAATATGTTTTGAAGTTGTAAACATCCAACTTCTTCAAGGATGAAGTTTTTAAAGTAGTAAACACATTTTAAAGGGGTAACTAAACTCACTAAACACACTACCAAGTTACTACAAGTTTTTATGAAAATTCAAGTTCATGTTGTTATATAAATCACATGATTTTGGCTAATTGGTAAGTTGTTTAGGGTTGATTGTTTGTGATGATTTTAAAAAGAAAATGATATGCTTTGAAAGCATGGACACCTCCATTTTTAGGGGAAATTATGGCAAAATTTTCTAAAAATATAAACACTTAGAAAAATATTTTCAAACAAATGTTACAAGTGTATTTTGATCATGAGCTTTCAATATAAACTTTGCCATAATTTTTGTTACAAAAAAAGTACAAATATATATTTAGAATATATATATATATATATATATATATATATATATATATACATTAAAGACATGATGTGTGTGAATACTTGTATACTTCGTGTATTAACTATATTATTTTAGGGATAAAATAATATAACTTAACAAATACCAAGAATTTACAATCCAAAATATTACAAAGAATCCCAAGGAATAAATACACAAGTTACACACAAAATATTGAGAAACCAAACAAGAAATGTAACTTACCAAATATTCCGGAAAATATGTTTATAAGTATATTTTTAGTAAATAATATTTTGGATACCGAAAGAATAAAAATGGGATTTTCACAATTATCACAAAATTATATCGTATTTTGACAAGAAGGAAATATATAATTTTTGGCGATTAAAAATATATATTGGATATTCATTAAGAAAATACGTACGCACCGGAATACGACGCCAATGCATGGCAAGATTCAAATACAAGAATACGAATATACATGTATGAGATACCCCCATCCTTGGAAAGGAAATACGGATATAAATACTTGAGAAGTATCATTACGAAATTATTGTTTAACAATTATTCCAAAGTTTATAAATATAATTTAGAGTTAAAATATTAATTATTTTAACAAATAATTATATACTTGGAATACTACCGAAGACACTTTAAAACGTAACTCAAAGACACTAATCTTTACCAAGTCAAGGCACGACCCGCTCGTCTAACGGACCGTAGTACGCATGTAGGTAGTCGTGCGTTCTAGAGGAAGCTTTGAGTTACATCGGATACAAGGAACGCAAAACTGTGAGTTCATGTCCCCCTTTTCTTTTAACTGTTTTCAGTTTTATAACTTCGGGGGTGAAATACATGTTACAATTGTTTACAAACGTTTACAAATGGTATGGTTAGCTAAGGAATGAACTGCTAGATCACGTGAATGGGTAGGCGATTAACTTAAGACCATTAATCCTTGTATAAGGACCGAGGGGCATGAGTGATAGATCTATTGGGTGTTGCGAGCCCCACCCATGGGCCTGCGAGTTGGCCGCATGTGGTGACTATGTCGTTCCGCCGGAGGGGCCAGTACGAAATACGCATACAGGGTTGAGTGCTTCCTATGCCATGTCACTTATATTAATGTATTAGCTACACATTAATTGATCTTTTTTCCTAATTGCTTCATACCAGTTTACAAGTACATACATACATACAAAGGTTTTCAAGGATGATTCGTGCACACATACTAAACACATGAACTCGCTCAACTTTTGTTGATGTTTTCAAACTACATGTATTTCAGGGAATTAGTAAGTGGATCTGGCGGGCGTTGGAAGTTTTATGCTGCGATAGGAATAAAGATGTCATCCATGGTCTTTGGGTTTGGTCAGTGTGTCTTATTCCTGGACGAGACACGTCTTCCAAACCTTAGTTTCATCTAATATCTTTTGACGAGTCCTTAGTGAACTCATAGACAATTTGTACGGTTTGTAAAACTTGAATTTGAAGTCTACGTTTTAAACAATGATGTCATGTTTTAAACTTATATAATGGATGACAAATCTATGGTTTTATCATATAGTTGTTGTTATGATTGAATGCGATGGTATTAAGAAAGTCATACCATAATCACGCTTCCGCAAAAGTCAGGGTGTGACATGATAAGCCCCGGATGTTGGGTACAAGGCGCCTTAGGCTTACTATTGAAACGGTAGCAAAATAAGTGAAGGTAGAGTGGGTCGAACAATGGTTTAGAAATTTTTGGTCGTTCGGCCCGTAAATCAAATATTCGGTATGGTAATTGTAATAGGTACGTCGGTAATGAATTTACAGACGTATAGGAAAAAGAATCACCTAAAACGGACTTACGAGTCAAAAGTTATGGTCAATTGAAGTCGAAAATCTGAATTTCCGGAGCTGGCAGGAAATGCAGGTCAAAAACCTGCATCTGCAGGAAAACTGTTTCCCCCGCGCCACGCGACAGGATCGCATGAATCCGGCGCGACACGCGAGAGCTGTCGTGCCACGCGAAGACCCATCGCGCCACGCGACAGGGCAAAATTTTATTTTTATTTTTCATGATTTAATGATTGGAACTTGTTTATACACTCCATATAAATATCAAAACTAACATCTTAAGTGATTTTGACCTTAGGTGACAAAGGGGACTTTCCGGATGGCGATCAAGCAACATTTTGAAGAACCGAACACAAACAAATCAAGCTTCCACGTTATTTTAACTTTGTTAGACAATGATAATCGTTGTAGACAATTCCACTAATCGTGTTTTGAATGTTTAACTAGTGGTTAGATGTTTGTTACTTGAACACCTTAAACTTTAAATTTTGTACTTGTGACCTAATCAATCACTTTATTATATAAAATCATGAATATATAATTAAATTCATATGGAAATTAGACGGTTGTTACAGGGTAGCCCGTAGCCCACTTGATATAGACATTTACCTCTTAAAGGAAGGTCCCAGTTTCAAATCTGGGCAAATAGATTATTTTAGGAATATTGGAGAAAAGTAAACTATGAGTAACATTTTTGGTTATCAAAAAAGATAAAAACATAAGCTTTAAGCCTAATAATGAAATCAAATTGTATGATATCTCGTATCTGTGTGTTTGTATAGGAAGTAATGTTTAGGCTTTGACATATTTGGAGATGTGGAGTCTGATCCACTTAGAGGCTGTTTGTTTACCTCTTAATAAGACTCTTAATGGTTCAGACCTCTTACTGGTTCAACACTTAATGGTTCAGACTGATTGTTTCGCGAGCAGATGTCTGAATGGTTTATACATTTGTCTCTGAATGGTTAAGTATTATACTGAGTCTGAATGGTTAAGACCTCTAATCTGAATTGGTCAGACATTTGCCTCTGAACGATTAAGCATTATAATGGCTCTTAATGGTTTAGACATCTTACTGGTTCAACACTTAATGGTTCAGACCTCTTACTAGTTCAGCACTTAACCATTCAGAAGTTGTCAAACAGCCCCTTAGTCCAATTCACCTCACACCATTAGCTTAAGAAAAACCGGTTCTTGAACTGAAACTGAAAAATAACGCGGAACCGGGCATGGAGGAACCGGTTGGAACTGACCCACCCGTCGAGTATACATCAGGTTGTAACCCCGAGCTTTAAAATGGGTTCCAACTCTGTTAATACATCACCCGAACCAGTTAAAACCCGGAAAAACCTCGAAATTAGAAACCGAACTCATAACTTCTCTCTCCAAAAACCGGTTAGTTATTATAAGTTTTCTTTTTACCAGGTTACTCCGTTTCAAGTAAACAAACAATGGATTAGATCAAAATTTCAAAACAAAATTTGTTTATAATTTTTAGACACTCGGTGATAATTGACCTTGTAACTAAAAACATTTATATTAAAAAAAAGACCAATTAACTAACTTTCCTGAAAACTTTTTTCTAATATGGGATGTCGTTGATTTTCAGTTGATGTTGGTGGGGAGTGTTTGTTGCGGGAGACAGATCGAGGGCTCGTCGCGGTGTCAGGATGGTGTATTTGGGCACTGTTTTTTCGTAGTTCCTCTCATTCGGTTAAGGGGTTAGTGTGGGGCTTTTGGGGGTTTGAGGCTTTTAGGTTTTTTGGTGTTTTAGGTGTTTCCATTCTTTTTTATCCTGTTGGGTTGGTTTTTGGTGTAGTTTCCCTAGGACCTGTTGTATTCTGGGTGTGGTGTAGTCCTGCGCTTTTTTATGTTAGGCTGGCCAGTTTTTTAATGAAGTTTACCTTAAAAAAAATAAAAAAATAATTAAGTCACTAGCTTTTCTAAATGTAATTTAAGACATGTTACCTTTTTTTAATATGAAAGTATGGTCGGTAATTTAAAACAAGTTAGTTGTAATCTTGTTTATAAAATATATAATCAGAATTTTTTCAACATTAAGAATTTTTTAATTTTAATATTAATCATTAGTATATTGGTTCTTGTTCTATTTATTATCAAAACAATTATTTAGAATTTTTTAAAATTAATTATTAGTATATTGGTTCTTTTTCTATTTATTATCAAAACAATTCCATCACACAAGAAATCAAACATGACAACAAATTTGTTTCCATCACGTTCCATTATCCAATCATTCGTATGGTCAATTGTTTGTGTAAACATATGACAAAAGTAACGTCCACTAATAATTAAACAAATAAAAAATATATATATAAATTATCATATAAACAAGATTGCTATTAACCTTTGACAATATCATAAAAACACTATCACAAGTCACAACCATGAGAGGATCATTCCGATCCTATCTCCTCTTCCTCCTCCTCCCCCTCCTCCTCGTCCTCCACGAGACCGTCATCCACAACCGCCGCCGCCATACCAACAACAACAACGCGGCGGTTGATGATGACGATCTCGCCCTTGCACTATCCACCAGCTCGCGGTGGATAGTTGACGATAGAAAAGGGGGAGAGAGGGTGAAGTTATCATGTGTGAATTGGGTTAGCCACCTAGATGCCGCGGTGGCCGAGGGATTGAGTAAACAACCGGTGGATGTGATATCGAAGAAGATTGTGGAGATGGGTTTCAATTGCGTGAGAATCACGTATCCGTTGTTTTTGTTTACGGATGATGAGTTGGGTTCGATGACAATGAGACAGTCGATGATGAAGTTGGGGTTGTCGGGATCTATTGCCGGAGTTCAAGTCAATAATCCGTTGCTCGTTGACCTTCCTCTTGTTAATGTTTTCCAGGTAAGCAAGCTTATATCATATCAATATTTAAAAGTTATTACATTACATTTACATGTTATTATATTAGACAACGAATGAGTTCAAATGTCTTAGTTTGAAATTTTGTATTGAGTTAAATGCCATTTTAGTCCCTGTGGTTTGGGCCATTTTGCCAGTTTAGTCCAAATGTTTCATTTTTAACCTGTGGGTCCAAAAAAGTTTCACAGTTGCCATTTTAGTTCACTTGGTTAACTTCATCCATTTTTTCTGTTAACGAGAAGGCCAATTTGGTCATTTTGTATGTAATTCTGTTAACTAAAAGGACAATTCAGCCATATAAAATGACCGAATTAGCCTTCTCGTTAACAGAAAAAATGGATGAAGTTAACCCAGTGGACTAAAATGACAACTGTGAAACTTTTTTGGACCCACAGGTTAAAAATGAAACATTTGGACTAAACTGGCAAAATGACCCAAACCACAGGGACTAAAATGACATTTAACTCTTTTGTATTTATATAAATAAATATACGTATTCGTATTTGTATTAATAAGTGCAAATTTTTTGAAACATGAGCCTTGGTGAAAATGAATAAACGTTTATTAGTGTTTTATAATGAATATACACGTGTGTGTTAGGCTGCTTAACTCACACCCATTAATCATACTTTTAAATCTATACATTGAATTTTCATCACATATTCGTATCACTAGCCTACAAGTCCTTTTGGATCTCTTTAGAACGAGTATAAGAATCTCGAAAAATTTTAACAACCAATCATTTATATATTTAATAATATTTGCGGGTAATTTTTATTTTTTACTATATGTAATTTTGTGATTACACACACATAATCACAAGTTTACATATGTGTAATAACCAAATTACATATATGTGTAATAACTTATTTAATAAATCTGTAATAACCAATATGGATATGTAATCATAAAATTACATATAATAAATGATAAAAGTACCATTAAATAAGGTTAAATATATAAAATAAATAAATAAATATTTTTTTTGTTAGAAATCAAGTTTCTTATATTTTTTAGAGTTTTAAAAATAATTTTGATCTATACGTGTGTATACATTATTTTCAATGGAAATAATTTTTCTGGTCAAAATCAAATTTAGCACAAAAGAAAATTTGATAATTAATAATTAACAAAAAAAAAAAAAAAAAAACTTTGTGCGCTAGAGCAGAACTTGTCAAAAGTAATAAATTTTTGAAAACGACTCAATATTTATCTCTTTTATCAAATTAAAGGTGTGGAAGATACGAGTATATCAACCTGATTGGTTTTTTTTTTATTATTCTTTTTATAATTAAAATATCAAAATCGAGTTAAAAAGATACATGACTTGCTAGGAATTATAAAAGCTTTTATTTTCGTATGGTCCATATTTTTTGGAAGAAAGAAAAAATAAAATGTTATACGAAATGATGTTGTTAACTAATTTAATTAGCAACATTACATGGCAATGGCATGGGTGGTGTGTAGAATAAATTTGGAAAACTAATAAATACGAAAATTTAAATAACTTATTCAATGTATTATTTAGATAACTGACAAACAAAATGTCCATCAATATATTAAACCAGGAAGTAGTTTCGAACCTTAATGAGAACAACGTGATGATAATACTAGACAATCATCTAAGCAAGCCCGGATGGTGTTGTAATGACAATGACGGTAATGGTTTTTTTGGTGACCTCTACTTCGACCCTAAAGTTTGGATCGAGGGTATCAGTCGAGTTGCATCCATGTTCAAAGGTTATAACAATGTCATAGGTATGAGCTTGAGAAACGAACTTCGTGGGCGTAGACAGAATCTCAAAACTTGGTACAAGTATGTATATCTGGTAAAAACATGTTTATGATATTCTTTTCGAATGTTTTTATGGTTTCAAAAATGAAGATTCAAGTGGTCGGTTGCTTCTTTTGTTGTATGAATCAGGTACATGCAAATAGGTGCGGAGAGGGTTCATGCAATGAACCCTAATGTTTTGATTATCATATCGGGTTTGAACTACGACCTAGATTTGTCTTTTCTTCAGACGAATCCTGTAAGTTTATCTTTTAGCAAAAAACTAGTTTTCGAGATCCATTGGTATGGCTTCTCAGATGGAGACGATTGGATCACGGGTAACGCAAACGAAGTATGTGGTCGGGTTATCGACAAAGTAGCAAATAATGCATTGTTTTTGTTGGACCAAGGTTATCCTTTGTTTGTGAGTGAGTGGGGGGTGGATCAAAGTGGTACAAATGACAATGACAATAGATATTTGAATTGCTTATTGGGTTGGGCCGCTGAAAATGATCTTGATTGGGCTTTGTGGACACTTGTTGGAAGTTATTATTATAGAGAAGGTGTGATTGGGATGGAGGAGACTTATGGGCTTTTGAATTGGAATTGGCGTGAGCTTAGGAATTCAAGTTTTTTGGAAAAGATTTCACCTCTTCAATCTCCTTTTCAAGGTAAATAGAAACTATTTTATATTCTTTTTTCAATGAAAAGCAAGTCGTGTTTGCTTATGTAGCGTTCAACACGCTAATCTGTAAACACGACTAGTTTTATACCGTCAACGAGGTTCACTCAAACTCATGTCTTACATGAATTGCAGCACCAGATTCCAACGCACTGGCACATAAAATCATATTTCATCCGTCTACAGGGCTTTGCATGCAATCCCATTCCTCGAGTTTGGGTCCATGTTCCAACGCATTGGAACTCGACTACACACAAGAAAAGATTCTAATAGTGAAGGGTACAAACTATTGTCTAGAAGCTAGTGAGATGCATACTCCAGTACGAGTAGGTGTCATGTGTGGCGATGATTCATCAACTAGATGGGAAGCCATTTCAGCATCTAAAATGCACCTTTCATCAACGGACAAGAATGGCAATATTGTTTGCCTTGACATAGATTCCAAAAACAACATTGTTACTAATGATTGTAAATGCTTAAGTAAAGAGTACTCGTGTGATCCATCCTCCCAGTGGTTCAAAGTCATCAATAGCACGAGTTTTAATATTGCGCCATCCCCCATTAGTATCTCACAACGTCCTATTTTGGATGGCTTGATTTCATCCAACTGATACATTTACCATTTTACGCTTACTTACAAAAAACTCTTGTATATAACACATCCACTTAATTTGTGTACCCAAATCTTACTTCGTGTGATCAATATAGGATGCATAATGATATGCAACTTTTTGTTTGTCTTTTTAATCAACGATATGTTTATAGTTAAGAGGATATTTGTATGTTCTAACCAAATTACTTGTGAGAATTGTAGTTAAGAGGGCATTTGTTTTGCGTTGGCAAATTGATGTTAACACACTCATATAAAAAGTTAAAGGCGAATGGATAAAGCTTTATTTTAAACTAACGTGTTTAAGTGTTGGTTAAGATGGATTGAACCTATTTAGTGAGCGAAATCTAACTTTTCACATGAGTATTCAGTGAACATGCAAACCGATTCATGAAATTCAGTTATAGATTTAATTTGATGCGTTTATTACCTTAGGTTTTTAATGTTGCAGCAGGTTTGCTTGCTTTCATTTATAGTTTTGAGTGTTTGGAATTCACTACAAACAATTTACTTGCTTCATAACATTTGTATCAAAGTTGCTTTTATTTTTCTTAAAAAAGAAACCTCCTGCTAATGGTGAATTAAGTGTTGCCCCTTCACCATTCCCACATCCTATGTTATCAATTTTCCCTGTACCAGGGTAGCTTCCTGCCTAAAACACCATATAAATACTAAATTAATTTGTTAAACCGCACTTTGAAAGTAAATAAATAAATAGATGTATGTGTGTTGCCTACTTGGTGTTTTGAAAAAACGAATATGTTTGGATCATCATAAAATGCATCATTAGTCCCATTCTCATGATGGACATCAAAGTCGATGATAAAAACACGTTTTAGCCCATGGACCGTTGAGCATATTGAGTTAAAATAGTTACATCATATAAAACTTTTTTCAGTGACAAAAAACAATAATCCTAGATGTGGCAATTTTGACCCATTAGCTTATAAATGAATTTAAATCTTAAAGGGGTAAATATTATCTTTAGTCTAAATGGAACGGGTCAAATAGGTTAGCTTTTACTAGATAATATGTATTGTCAGGCATTACCACATGATCAACCAAGGATAGGCCTGCTCCTGCAGCAATCAAGGACTCCTGAAATGTTTGCATTGTTTATGGTATGTATATAATTATCATAACTGTGCTTAATGGTTTTAAGAGACACGATTGATGGATTTATCTTAATGTGGCAGTGGCCTATGTAGGTCCAAAGTCTTCAATGCATATAAAGCCTTGGTCTAAAACCTGCTCCATTGCCTAATGTTTTTTGTATTTACAGCACATTTAAATGGTGTTAGTGAGAATCAAAAAATGTAAACATTGATAATGATGTGCTGCAGGTGAACGATAGTGACACAGGCAAGTTCTATGGTCTTTGTAGTTGCATTTTCGGTTATATTTTATTATTCCAACTAAATTTGGTGTGTGTGTATTGATTTCCTGCAATTTATTCTGTGTTTGATGGGTTTTTTTTTTTTTTTTTTTTGGTGCTGATCTTTGTGGGGTGGGGATATTGATGGTTTAACTTTGGTCATAGTTCATGCCTCAGCTCTGTATATATAAGGTGTCACTTACTTTCAGCGTTCTATATTTATGTAGACGGCGACGAACTGAAGAAGAAACAAGAATCTTATGTTTCTATTCCGTCGGTTAAGCTCGATTTTATAATCTAAATGCATTCAAAAGGTACAGCCTCCAATCTGAAACTATTGATTGTATTTTACAGTTTTTAGCTAGATTGAAGCTAATACTAAATTGATAATTCGAGCTCTAATTAGATCTCTTGATTGATGATCAACAACTATGTGCAATTGATTATAATTGAATTATGAATTGCTTTTTGTGAGAGATAACAATGAAATTGATTTGCTTCAGTGCTCTTTGTCATTCATAAAAATGTTGGAAAATTGGTATTTAATAAACCAACCTTTAACCAGTTGGTAAATAATAATCCAACCTACAGAATTGGTATATAATAATCCTACCTATCAACATGTTGGTACTCAATGAACTTTCGTTAATTTTTTTTAACTGAAGTTAGTTTTTAAGTTTTATTTACTACACAAACAGTCCCTGTAGTTGTAATTTACTAGTTTTAACTATTTTATAAACCTCAAATCGAGGAAAAGGAGGATTTTCGAGTGGTTTTTTTGTTTCATAAAATAGTTAAAACTAGTAAATTACAACTACAGGGACTGTTTGTGTAGTAAATAAAACTTAAAAACTAACTTCAGTTAAAAAAAATTAACGAAAGTTCATTGAGTACCAACATGTTGATAGGTAGGATTATTATATACCAATTCTATAGGTTTGATTATTATTTACCAACTGGTTAAAGGTTGGTTGAACCCGAGTAATTCAATTTGATTTGCACCCGCATTTACTATAAATAAAACTGATAAGTTTCCTGATTTTTATGGAAGGTGTTTATGAAGAATTGTAGAAACAGATCATGCTTGATCTCCAGATCATATTCAAGTATGTAAAATTTAATATATTTATACAAGTTGTGCAACAAATTATTATTATTATTATTATAGTTGCTAATTTTCTTTGAAATTTATTTTAAGAGGTGAATGCAGCAGCTACATAGATTGCTGAATGAACTAACCCTACATTATATAACCCATATTAAAAGTAAACCGGTCAGTACTGCTGCCTAAAAGTTTTATATTGGAGCCTTTTAAACATCTTATAAGTGTCATCTTACAGATTAATGTATTTTTCAGGAATTTTTAGGAGGCTTGGCGGAGTAGACCACGGTTCGTAGAAGAAAGTCGTTTTGTCCATCTATAAGAAGCAGCCAAGGTGGGATAGCAGTGAAGAACCGGAATCGCTAAAGCGTTCCTTTTGTTCAGACCATCCTTCAAAAGGCGTAGATAACCAGCTCGATGTATTAGCTAGGGAAACTTGAAACTAAGTGTCAACTATAGACTAACGACAACAAGGTGTATGCCTAGGCATACCTGATTTTGTTCACTACGTATACAAAATGCAGCATGATAAATTTATGACAAGTCGATATTAACATATATACGAATCTAACGTGTAATGTCGCGCAACGCGTGACAGCGAATACCCTAGTTTATCTAAATACATAATTACCTTAGAAACGTGTTCATCTATTATTATTAGACTAGTGGTCTAGATATAATTAATTTATAATAACAGAGGGTATTAAAAAGTAATTTAGTCATCTATATAAACCTATTGTAATCAGGAATTATAATTGAATAATTTATTCCTCAATTTGCATATCAATTCAATTGAATAATACTTTTTCATAGTTTCTAGTAGTCATTCTATAACAACCCTTCAAAATATTTTTCGACGCCCTAATATATTAAAATGTCCCAATATGTCCTAAAATATACCCCATACGCGAAAACGGACCCCGAATACCTTTATTTTTATAAAAATTAAATAAAAACAAGAAAATTAAGGCTGTCGCGGGGCGCGTAGCCCTTGGCTACTGCATACGCGGGGCGCGACAGCCCTGCAATGAGGCGCAGCCCTTTGCCGACACGTGTCACGATCGTGTCGAAGCTAGTAGTAATGACCAATCAGAACTAGGGTCTACACCCCTACTACGCGGGCCGCGTAAGCCTTAGCCTAATCTTACGCGGGCCGCAAGGGACTTGAATTCAGGCACTATAAATAGCAGGCTACGGTTTCAGTTGAAATTCGTTCATCTCTCGAGCTCTCTCTCTAATTTCTGAATAGCAATTATAATTTTCGGGCATAATACCCCCTAAATAACGAAGTTCTGCTCCGTTGTAAGTATCATAACCCCGGTTACGTATTAGATACGCTGCCCGATTGATCCAGGGTTCCGTAACGGCTGTCGTGGTTCTGCCCGACGTAGTCGTTGGAATGCCGTCTCGGGGAGGGTATTACTAATGTAAATAATGGGTTATTATACTAACACATGTGCATTTGTGTAAACTATAGATAATCTTCAAGAAAACCCTTAAAGGAAACCTAAGACAGCAATGTGAGTAATCTCCTTTTTGTAAATTGTTTTTACAAAACCTTAAATGTTTTACAATGTGATTAAGCAGTGATTGAGTCTTTGTAGTTCTTCAATTACTGCCGGTATGTTAGGGTTTTGTATACAAAATGTGGAACACGTTACCATTGGACAAAGAGTTAGCCAATGTGTAATATGACTCACCAGTCAGGATTGACAATACTGAATGAGTAATTGTGTAGAAATAAACAATGTGATAGCTCTCAATACTGTTAAAGAATAAAACTCTTCTTGATTAAACTGAGATTCACTCACCAATATTTCCCACTTCCCACTGACAAAATATTTTTAAACGCGTATCAGGTAACAAAATGTGAAAGCCAACTAGAAGCCAGCTGGACAGCACTGAAGGCTTGGAAAAAGGGACTATAAAAGTTGCCTAAATAAAAGACGATGTTTTATTCAATAAAATAGAGATTTTTCTTATGAAAATGTTTGTAATGAAAACTTGGGTTTTATCCCAATATGTTTAATATTATAAAAGTGTAGTATTTACTCTGATAAATATTTCATAATTACGGTCCTGATGAAATTTCCGCTGCCAAAATGATAAACAAATGATACCACCAAAACTGGTCTCGCGGCGACACATTCTTCTTGTTGCACTCACAAAATATGAGGAAAGATGAATGTGGAATGAATAATTTTCCACACGTGTACGAATGAGACGCGAGTCCATAAATTAAGGATGGGGTTGATAAGAGGAATGAGATGTGATTGTTCTTAAATGACATAGTTCAAGCAGTGAACAACGAAACTAACAAAATAAGGGGTTGAAAGATTATCCCTAGTGAATATCCACTAAAATATATGGTGTTATATGTGTGCTTATGATATTAAATATAATGTTTTGAAAAAAATAGTCGTTTACAGGCTAGCCTAGCCGATCACATACCACTTGTGTGAAGAACAAATATTTTGGGAGAGTAAACCTTGGATCCATGTTTTGGTTTGATTTTAGTAGACGATATCCGAGTAGTGTTTTGAATATTTAGTAGGAAATGCCCAC
This sequence comes from Helianthus tuberosus, assembly GCA_030545235.1. Classification (NCBI taxonomy): domain Eukaryota; kingdom Viridiplantae; phylum Streptophyta; class Magnoliopsida; order Asterales; family Asteraceae; genus Helianthus; species Helianthus tuberosus. Next base: position 2,553,221 of record CM060396.1, on the reverse strand, counting down.
CTTTGATTTATACACATGATAACACCATGAAACATTATTCAACACTCTTTATGATAAGCAAATTCATTTTGCAAGTTCATTATTACAAGTGGTTTCTACAAAGGATCAGACTAATGACATATACAATACTTGAGTTCTCGGTGTAGATGCTAAATAATTGGTTATCATTTTTAGTTTTAAAACCCACACAAAGTACAAAATATTCAAAATCTGAGCAAATCACCTAAAGTGCTCCCAGCCATATATCGATTTATAAACCATCTCGCCACACCGTTCGTACGTTGTTCCACGATTTGCGACCACCGTTCGTCCGTTCCCCTCTCCAGGTTAGATTCGTTAGCTTCCGAAGTTGAATTTGTTTTCAATTAGGTAAAAGAATCTGGAAATCAATTGAAATTATGCCTAACCACCGATAGAGCACAGTTAATTCACATTTCTATGTTCTGACCCGACCCTTTTCGGTTGACCGTTTGGTGCCCAATGTTTGACCTTTTGAGATAAGAAAGAGTAGAAGATATGACACAAGATAAGTTTGCTTTTAAGGATTAGAGAATGCCAGTCCATGCCAGTCTATCGATTCTTCATACTTTCTCCAATAAGTGATTAATTTATATTGCAGCTTTAAGCGATTTAAGAGTTCAACTATTGGAACTTTCACTTAAAAGTCATAGTCTTTGCATTGATTTTGTAGGCTGAATTCACTATGAACAACGACTCGTATTTTAAATGGAATGAGAGATTCTATCCGATGAGTCAAGTAAAGAGCATGGATGTTCCAATGAACCCAACTTGCCTATATCTCACAAAGTTATTTCTTCTCAAGGTAATGAGATTATTAAAGAATGTATTCTTAAAAGGACTGTTAATTTTATTTGTTAAATAATATAATGTGAATTAACAAACATTTGGTGCTAATGATTTATTTACAGAATTCTCAAACAGAAGCTATATTAAGAAGAAAAAAAAAGACGAAGACGAAAAAAAAGAGGTATTGACACGCATTGATGCGTTGGTTGATAAAATCACCAGCCAAACAAAGAAGGATAAACTAATTAAGGTAAAATCATCGTTGATAAAGGCTTGGGATGAGCCAGATGAGAGTTCAAGTTCTGACAGCAAATAAAAGACATCGGATACATATGTATTACGTGTTATTGTGATGTAAATTGTATATTAAAAAATATTAAAATTGTATATTAAAAATATACAATTTACATCACAATAACACGTAATACATATGTATCCGATGTCTTTTATTTGCTGTCAGAACTTGAACTCTCATCTGGCTCATCCCAAGCCTTTATCAACGATGATTTTACCTTAATTAGTTTATCCTTCTTTGTTTGGCTGGTGATTTTATCAACCAACGCATCAATGCGTGTCAATACCTCTTTTTTTTCGTCTTCGTCTTTTTTTTCTTCTTAATATAGCTTCTGTTTTAGGATTCTGTCAATAAATCATTAGCACCAAATGTTTGTTAATTCACATTATATTATTTAACAAATAAAATTAACAGTCCTTTTAAAAATACATTCTTTAATAATCTCATTACCTTGAGAAGAAATAGCTTTGTGAGATAGGCAAGCTGGGTTCATTGGAACATCCATTCTCTTTACTTGACTGATCGGATAGAATCTCATTCCATTTAAAATACGAGTCGTTGTTCATTGTGAATTCAGCCTACAAAATCAAAGCAAAGACTATGACTTTTAAGTGAAAGTTCCAATAGTTGAACTCTTAAATCGCTTAAAGCTGCAATATAAATTAATCACTTATGGGAGAAAGTATGAAGAATCGATAGACTGGCATGGACTGGCATTCTCTAATCCTTAAAAGCAAACTTATCTTGTGTCATATCTTCTACTCTTTCTTATCTCAAAAGGTCAAACATTGGGCACCAAACGGTGGTTAGGCATAATTTCAATTGATTTCCAGATTCTTTTACCTAATTGAAAACAAATTCAACTTCGGAAGCTAACGAATCTAACCTGGAGAGGGGAACGGACGAACGGTGGTCGCAAATCATGGAACAACGTAAAATCTGAGCATTCACTTCCAGCATTGGTGTCAACATACAGCCTAACAACCAAATGTTGGTGGCGCCGTGTAACCAATTGACTTTGGTTATTGTGTTTCATCTTATTTTGTATGTAAGTTTTCAATTGATCTATGTTTTAATGTAAATTGTCTTCGGAAACAATTCGGGATAGATGATCATCATTAGACAATAAAAATTCGAATCCTTTTACATTTCAACACTACTAAACACACCGTAAGATTTTTTAACTTACAAAAAACAGTAAAACAGTATTTTCTTATGGGCTTGTTTTTATACATACGCCAGTGAAAATTCAAGTTGTTACTTAAACAAAAATATAATACAAGTATGGTTAGCCTCTTCAGTTCAGGTCTCCAATAATCGTTTCCTCAAAGATATTCAGAAGAACGAAAGTTTTATTTGAATCATCATCAGAGGCAGGCATTCACATTCACAAAAACAATTAAAAAAATCATAAAACAATTATACAAAAAAAAGATCAGATTTCTGGCTTGGAATTCCCTATTAAAGGGAACTATAATAATGCGCTCAGTATAATCAACTTCGATCATCTGGGGAAATAATCATCATCTCAATTCTCCAATTAAAAAACTCAAATTACAAAGCCTAAATAAAAAAAAACTTCGAAATTTAAAAAAAAAATGGATCAGATTTCTGGCTTGAGTTTCTCCAGAAGAAGAAACATAAATAATGCGCTCAGTTATTTCATATTCGATCATCTGGGGAAATAATCATCACATCCATCTACGGGTGCAAACGAGCCGAGCTAAAAAAAAACTCGAATGAACCGAGCTTAAACGAGCTCAAGCTCGAGCCCGAGCCTAAAAACAAGCTTATTTAGTAAACGAGCCAGAGCCCGAACTTCGGTTATCGAGCTCGAGCCGGCTCGCGAGCCTAAACGAGCTTTCTGTTTATATATTTTTTATTAATATATTAAACATATATTTAAATTAATATTAATTACCATTTATATAAATATAAAAAAATAACTAAATTATATGTATAATAATAATTATATTTAATTCAAATTAATTAATAAATACTAAACGAGTCGAGCTCGAGCTTGAATAATTACCTTCTAGCCGAGCTCGAGCTTTAGAAATAAAGCTCGAATCACAAGCTCGAGCTCGGCTCGTTTGCACCCCTACATCCATCAAATAAAAATAAATAAATGAAAATATCTCCGAATCTGAAACAAATGCAGCTCAATAAAAAAAATCTGCACCTTCAAAAACTGAAAATTTCAAAACCGGATATTTAATATCGCATCGGCTCATACACAACGCCTATTAAAACAAAAAAAAGCGCTGGTAATCAGTTATTTCGATGCAAAAAAAAAAACTATGAATAAATTAAAAAAAATGTGCCAGGAGACAGGTAACATCGATGCGATTGTATACACATCGAGCTGTTTAATACTGGCGATATATAAAATATTTAATCTATGCTCCGGAAACTTGAAATTCCCTCACTTAATTTGAGAGATTTCACCATTATGAAGCAACAAAATTGATGGTACAAAATTAAAAATGTTTATGTTTCAAAACCAGATACAAACAATCCAGAAGTGAATTGTTTGAATAGATAAACCGGAAAATTTCCGGTGGGTTTGAATGGTTTGATTTATGCTTTCGTTGACACGTCCGCCGGGAGCCGGTGAACGTAACGCCTATCAAAAGCAACAGAAAAAGTGTGAAGATAAAGGGTTGGATGGGGAAAAAGGTAGGAGATACTTACCACCGCCTGCTACGGCGGACGGTTGACGGCGGCGGTGAAGGTGAAGGTGAAGGTGAAGGTGATGATGGTATGAATTGAGGTGTGGGTATTTGTAGGCGTAGGTAAACCCTAATTTGTTGATGGTTAATTACTGAAATGCCCTTTTTCTTGGTTAGGATGACGTGGCAACTTGTAACGGCTCTTTTCTTGAAAATTTCTTTTATGTTTTTAGTTGTGATGACCTTTTTAGTTTTTTTTTTCCCTATTTGTACCCCGTTTTATTGTTGTTTCTAAGACCGTCCGTAGTGGGGCGTGATTTTTAAAAAAAATTGAAAAATAACGCCCCAAAACGCCCCCACTACCATTACATGGGGCGTTATTTTTCAAAAAAAAATCAGAAATTGAAGTTTGGCGTTATTATTAGGCCATGTGTAGTCATAACGCCCCTTTGTGGGCGTTATGCGACATGTGGCGCGCCACGTGTGCGGGTGGGCGTTATGCATTTTAAGCCCGTAGTCATAAAGCCCCTACCCATCATTACCTATTTAATAATTTTCAGTTTTATTAATTAATATAAAAAAGTTTGCTTGTTTCTGATTGGTCCAAGGTTTGAAAGCTCCATCCATAACCGCGCTATAGACATCGCGCCACCCCCAAAAATTCGATTGAAGGCGCCCCCTGTGGCGGTGTGCCGGCGCTATACCGGCGCTATGAGGGCATACCGCCCAATTATGCCGCCCCACTACGTTCGGACTTAAAACGCTGATATGCAAATGTGGTGGCCAATAGGAGTATTTGCTTTTTGCTTTTGCATGTGTCAGGGGTTGACCAGCCAATCAACTAAGTGTTTGCTTTTTTTTTTTTTTTTTTTTGTTTAATGATTTAAAGGGGCATTATTCCCACTACGCCACTTTTGCTATAATGCCCCAACGCTGACTAGGATGCCACGTGTCGGATAATGCCCCATGGTAGGGGCATTATACCAACTTACCACTACACATGGTCTAAGGGTGAGAGGGGCACTCCTCTCTTAGGGAGTGACCTCTCTTACACACACCCAATCAGCACGTGTCACGTCAACTCCTATCTTAAGTCCTCATTTTGCACTCAAACGTTGGCATCACTCCACTCACACAATTATTTTTTTATAAAAAAAAGAAGAAAAAAATATGATTGGTGGAAAAAGGGTGGACCCACGTTAACAACCAATCACCCCCTCTCTCTCTCTCATCTATCTCATTCGGTGAGTACACACCGAGCTTCCCACTCACCGCGCGGTAAAGTTTGGATGGTGAAGGTGTACCCGCACGGCAAATGAAGTCACCGCATGGGGTCACCGCATGTGCCCCGTGCACCCTAACTAGTTTTTGCCCCACCCGCGTTGCGGGGCAATAATCCGAATATTTCTCTCTCATAACATATATGTCTGTGTTTCAGTTACTTGTACATACTACTCATAACACGATCTCAAAAAAAATTACATCGAGTCAACAAATTAAAACAAAAACACTACCGTATTTTTACTAAAAAAATAAAACGATGGTAAGACTATAATTTTAAATTGGAAGCAAAATTGAAAATTTTCAGGACAAATGAGCATGTACCAGGCATGTCTGAACGAATAAAAATTACACCTATGCCCGCCCGCGTTGCAGGGCGTTAAATCAAATATTTCTTAGTTTCATAACATGTATGCATGTATTTAGGTTACTTGTACATACTACTTATAACACGATCTAAAAAAAAACACTACCATAATTTTGCTAAAAAATTAAAACAATAACAGGTCTGTAATTTTGAGATGGGGGTAAAATACCAATTTGTCAGGACCAATGAGCGAGTATTATTAGACAACTGTTTGACACAATAAAAGTTACATTGAGTCAACAAAGCAAAATAAAACAGTACTATAGTTTTGCAAAAAAAAAAAAGTAAAACGATGGCAAGATCATAATTTTTAACTGGGGGAGAAATCGTAAATTTTGAAATGGGAGGAAAATCATAATTTTGAACAGAGGGCAAAATCGTAAAAATATTTTGAACTGGGGGCAAAATCATAATTTTAAACTGAGAGCAAAATCATAATTTTGAGTTATGAGGGAAAACATAATTTTATTTTGAACTGTGGGCAAAAACGTAATTTTGAGTTGGAGGTAAAATCGTAATTTCGAGCTAGGGGCAAAAACATATTTTTATTTTGAAGGGGGAGCAAAAGCGTAATTTTAGACGGAAGGCGAAACCGTAAATTTAAACTGGGAGTAGAATTAGAAATGAGTTTTTGAACTGAGGGCAAAGGCGTAAATTTTGAGCCAGGGCAAAAATAAAATTTCATTTTAAATTAGGGGCAAAAACTTAATTCTAAACAAAGAACGAAATCGTAATTTTAGACTGTAAATAAAATTAAATTAAAAAAAGATGGTCCAATAGGTAAGTGTCAGGCAAGCTGCCTGACACTATTACCTCAACTCCTTTTTGTAGTTGTTGAAAATAACTTTTGGAAATTCGCTATTTGTACCCCGTTTTATTGTTGTTTCTAATAACTTTTTGAAAATTTGTTTTGGGGTGTGAATGCCAACATAAACTAGAGGAATTTAAAAAATACGTTTAATTGTGGACAAATTAATTTTTGACTTGGTGCAAAACTTGATTATGTTGGGGGACATAATAGTCTTTGGCTCTTAGGCAAAACTTGTTGACATGGGGGCAACACAATTAACTCTCTATATGATTTGCAAAGCGTGATATGTAGTTTTTTTATTTGATTGGGGCACTAGTCACGTGTTGGCTATTGATTAGACCATATATATATGGGGGGTTATTTTGAGAACGCTAAATATTGCGAGAACCGTGAGAACGAATGAAAAAACCAATCAAAACCGAATTTTTTTTATACAAACCTCATTGTAATAAAAATACAACATCAAAAAAGAATTTACAACATCAAATAATTCATTTCTCCTCTCAAAATCACTCTTACTATATTTTTTTACACGTGTGTAGATAGGGCTGTAAACGAACCGAACGAGCACTTGTTCGTGTTCGTTCGTTAAGGAAATTTGGATGTTCGTGAACTGTTCGCGAACACATGACGAACAGAAGTTTGTGTTCGTGTTCGTTCGTTAAGGATTTTGGTTGTTCGCGAACAGTTCGTGAACATTAACCACGAACGCAAATGAACACAAATGAACATTAATTTTGAAAATTAAAAAAAGGCATCGTTAAGGCCACATGGGTTATTAGTTTTTACTAATTTTTTAATATAATTAGTGTATTGAAATGTAGGAATTAGGCGGGAAAGTAAAAAAGGTGGGAAAGGTAAACAACAAGAGAGGGAAATAATACTTATGGGGGAAAGTAAAAAGTTAATAAAACATTAAAAACCGAACACGAACGGACATAAACAAACGAACATGAACGAACATATTACCGAACGTTCACGAACGCAGTCGAACGAACGAGACCTTTGTTTGTGTTCGTTCATTAAGCTTATCGAACGGAATTTTTTGTTCGTGTTCGTTCGTTAGCTTATCGAACGAACATAAACGAACTTCCCGCTGAACGGTTCACGAACTGTTCGCTGAACGTTCGGTTCGTTTACAGCCCTATGTGTAAATATAACAAATTTACACATGTGTAAATGGCAAACTTACACATGTGTAAATTTTCATTATTTACGAATTTACGAAAATTTAAACGTGTAAATTTAATTTCTAACATTGTATTCGAATAATAATGATAAGTGTAAAAAGAAATTTTGAATTTGAATTGTTTTTTACCAAGTTCTCGTGGTTTTTTCATTCGTTCTCACGGTTCTCGCGATATTTAGCGTTCTCATTTAAACCTTCCCCTATATATATCAATGGATGACGTGTATTTGCATTTGTCATCCACGCGTTTAATGTGGTTTCCCTTTCGTTAGTATCCGTTTTTCTCATGATTTAAAACACACAATTGTGTGCTCTCTTTGCATACATAATAGCAGAACGTTGATCCTAGTTTCGTTTCTTCTTTGCTCGTTTCAATCGCACATAAGAGGTCGGTAGGTGTTAATGGGAGGTTTCGGTTTCAACGGTCTCCCACGGCAGCGAGTGTGGTGTTATGTGTTTCTCATCATCACCATTTAACTACCTCTGTTTATGTTTGATCAGGGTTACAATTAACTAATATTCATTTATTGATTAATAATTCCAGCTATTTGAGGTGATGTTGATGGTGTTGTGTATTTCTCGCTATCGTGACTATCTTTGTTTGTGTTAGATTAGGGTTTTGATTAACATGTATATACGTTTGTTCATGAATGAATCCTTTTTTTTGGGGTTGATGATGTGTTTCCATTTCCAACTCAATGATGGTGCGCCTATGCGCGACTGAAAGGTGTTTGGCTTCGTGCATTCACGTTGATGGTTGTAAACCCTGATTTTCTTCTGAGTTTGTTAATAAGAGTTTTTAATGTCACCTCCATGATGGTGAGCCATGGCTCATCTTATAGTTACTTGAAAATATGTAATATCATGATGACGGGTGTAAACCCTATTTCTTTAAGGTGCTTATCATGTTTATGTTGTTGACTCGATCATCACTTTGCTTAAGCTGAGAGGTAACTGAATCATTCATCGGACGCTGATGGGTGTAAGCCATGATTTTCTCAAGGACTTGGCGGAATTTGTAGTTAGCAGTCGCACCTTCAAGTTCTCTAATAGATATGAACAACATGGACAATGTTGTACATAATCTTTTGATGATAAGCCTATGCCTATATGAGACGTCCTTTACTTTGTTTTCAAGGATTAATGGCTTGCTCTTTTTAGCTAAGTGGAAACTTCAACATGTTAAGCTATCCATGCTTGTGATAACGGGTCAGAGCTCATTCAAGCCGTGAACTCATACGTTGATGGTTAATTGTATCGCTCCAATAAGTTGAAACAAAAAACTAAAAGGCGTAATTATGTTATTTGCAACCACAATGAACTAGCAATTTTGATCCTTCAAATTCCTTGAATAAGCGTTTTATGTATCCACGACATTATTAACTCTATATGATTTGAAACGGTTAATGAATAGTTATTTCGTCTGAGTTTGGGTGGTTGGGATGATGACAAAAGATATTCGTTGTTCGACATGGCAACAATGATGTCGATCTGACCTCATTTACCGTTTTCACATAATATTACTAGTAATTCATTTACATCCACAACGACTTTTCAATTTTGAGCGTCAAATGTCCGTTTTTGGTCTTTGCTATTACCAGTGGGGTTTCTTGGTGGTAGAACAAGGGTGATTATAGATGTAACAATTTTAAGATAAACGGTTATTGTATATGGAACAATTTTAAGATAAAGGTTCATTGTATATGTGACATTTGTAAGTAAAGGTTTACTGTATATGTAACAACTTTAAAATAAGAATGTAATTCCACTTGAAAAAAGCAGTTTTAATTTACCTTTTTTCGTTATTTTAGCTATATAATACAATGTTTTATAACACAATTCAATAAAACTTTTATTTGAAATATCATCTTGACACATCAAACAACGTTGCGACGACAATGAGATCGCAATGGTATTGTAACAAACCGAACCAACACCGACCAAACACCAGTAAAACCAAATAAAAAAATCCAATCCAAATTGTCATTATGAGCTTTCACCTTTATGAAAATACCAAAAACAAGAAAGAGTTTTGGTGAGTTGTATTAAGTTTAAATTTGGTGGTAAAAATAAATAAATATGAGTGGATGGGTAGTTTTGTCTAAACTATAAAATCCAAAGGGTGACTTTAAATAATTGGAAAACAAGTTAAAAAAATAAAAAAGAGTTAAATATAATTTTAGTCAATGTAGTTTAGGTATTTTGCCAGTTTAGTTCAAAGGTTTTATTTTTCACATGTGGGTTCAAAAAGGTTTCACTGTTGCCATTTTAGTCCACTGGGTTAACTTCATCAATTCTTTCTGTTAACGGGAAGGACAATTCAGTCATTTTATATGCAATTATGTTAACTTGAAGGGCAATTTGGGCATATAAAATGATCGAATTGCCCTTATCGTTAACAGAAAAATGGATGAAGTTAACTCAGTGGACTAAAATGGCAACAGTGAAACATTTTTGGACCCATAGATAAAAAATGAAACATTTGGTCTAGACCGGTAAAATGACCCAAATCAACGAGACTAAAATGACATTTAACTAAAAAAAGTGGTCTTGTGGGGGTGTTTGGGTTAGCTTATTTTGGGGCAACTTATTGACTTATAAAAGTTAGAGTAAACTGCAATTTTACCCCCAGGGGTTTAGGCCAATTGGCACTCTTACCCCCCCTAACGAAATAATTGCAATTTTACCCCCAACGTTCGCTGTTATGTCGCAAGTTTACCCCTGCCGTTAACTTCTGTTAAAAGTCAACATAATTAAGTAACGGTCAAAGGGTATATAGGTCATTTCCACTATACTTTTGTATCTTACACGTTACAACCCCCTATACATTTAGACTCCTAGCACTCTTACCCCCCCCCCCCCCCCCATCTTCCCACACCGCTCCTCCACATCTCCGACGATCTTCATCTCCGACGATCTTCATCTCCGACGATCTTCTTCTCCGGCAAAATCAAGTCTTGTTTTCAAGTGACCGGAAAATGAGTGTGGCGCCGGTGGTGGTGTATCGCCGGAAGTTGCAGGTTCGTCGGAATCTGATTAAAGTCATCGGAATCATGAAATCGTACAACTGATTATGCGTAGTGTATACCTAGTCATGCATATCTGATAATCGGAATATGAAAAAAATGAATTCTGTTGACTGGTTTTAATTTGTTACTGGGTTTTCTTTGAATGTATGAAGATGATTTTGTTAATGATGATAATGATGAGTCACGTAAATGCTTCCATATCACATGGATATTCATGATTTGAATAAGTAAATATGTGTTTTTAGTGTCTTGATGTTGGGTTTTCATTTAGGTGTACAACTGCTTATGCAATAAGTACAACCTGGTCATGCACACTTATGATAATGTTGGATGGTTTGTAGAATGAAATATTATGAGAGAATTCCTTCATGTTAGTGTTTTTCAGTGATGATGATTCATGAATGATTCGATACACATACTCACTAATTTATTGGATAAGTGTATAATGATAAGGAATGATGTGTGATAATGAGTGAATCTGTTCAAGTGATAAGAATAACAGTGGACTTTACTATTAGTTGTTTGATAACATAAATGATGGAGATAAATAAAATGTGTGCCATGAGTGCTGTTATGTGAAAGCTTCGTTCTGTGATTAAAATGGTGGGTACAATTATATATGCATAAGGTACAAGTAGCGCTACATGTCTGATTATTTGGGGGAAATGATGGGAAGTCACGAGATGGGTTTTGATCATAGGCAAAATCTTGGTTCTTTCTTTCACACGAGGGGTTTGTTGTGGAACTTGAAATTTCTTTTCTTTTGAAAGCTTGATACTGGTTTCGATGGTGATTTGAAAGTTGCAGGGGGTAATATTGCTTCTAAACTCAAAGTATAGGGGTTAATAAGAAAGGGCATTTTAGTAATTTATCTGTGGGGGTTATTATGCAACATAACAGGAATGTTGGGGGGTAAAATATAAAAGGGGAAAATAGTCATTTCACCGCCAAGTCAACAGATCAGTTAACAAATTTGATGCCAGGGGGTAAACTTGCGACATAACATCGAATATTGGAGGGTAAAATTGCAATTATTTCGTTAGGGGGGTAAGAGTACCAATTGGCCTAAATTACAGGAGGTAAAATTGCAGTTTACTCTAAAAGCTAAAAAAATTGTTTTTTGAGTATTTGGGTTATAACTTATTTTGAAGGATTTTGTGTGTTGAGAGTTATGACTTATTATCTATACTATATTATAATGCAGGAGGGAAGAATTCCCAAAAGTTAAGAACTTCTTTCCCCCTTATTTATAAATAAACCCCTAAAATGAGGGTAAAGTGGTCTTTTAAACCATAATTATTTTTTAGTCCCCCAATCTATTACATTTAAATCCTTGACATTTAACATAATTATGGGTAATTAGTTACACTTCCCCCCTCTTTATAATTCAAAAGAATCTTGAATGTTGAAACACACACGTGTTTATTAAACTTATTATTTAATACTTTTGCAACATATTTCTTTTTTTTTTCCTTCGATATTTTCTTTTCTTACTATTTAACCTTTATCTTAAACAAAATTTGATTTATATCACATTGGTATCGGATTAATAATTAACTAGAATGTTTATAGTTAATAATTAAATATTTATAAGGTCTTTAAATTTAAAAAAAAATTAACACTATATTTGTAGTGATTGTTAATGGGTAAATTTACTCATTTTTAACACTATTATTATTTCACATTTGAAAACAAACATTTTAACTAGATACAATTATTATTATTATTTTATGCACGTTTGTTTTTTTTTTTTAAGATTGGTAGATTCAAAATTAAATAGATGCAACTAACTTCTTAAACAAAAGGGTGCCAGATTTCAAAATAACCCTAATTCACCTATATATTCCTACTATAAATACATAGTAGGGCACTCATTTCTATTGCTAAACATTTGATAATGGATCCAATTTCGAATCCAGTGATTGCGAAAATTTCTATTGCTAAACATTTGATAATGGATCCAATTTCGAATCCAGTGATTGCGAAAAAACAATCATATGATGTTGTACTTTCAAAGGTTAGATTGTTAATTCGCATCAATTTATAAATTATGTTTTAATTTTATGCGAATTTTAATATATGTTATTTTTTCGTTTCAGTTGGAAGGTGAACGCGCCGATTTAAACAATCCAGTTGCAGCTCCCGCTTCTAAGGTTTCGATTTTGATTGTTTTATTAATTTTTCCTGTTCAAACATCGATTAAATAACGAGCTGTTCATAACAGGTTGTTCGATTAAATAACGAGTTGTTCATATTAACGTTTTTTTTGCAGGATGATGGTGATAAATCTGTTGAGATAATCAGTTACGGTCACATGTTCAGCCCGTACAAGTCTCATCTTCAACTTGAATTTACTGAAGAGGTAATTTTAAGGTTTATTTAATCTTTTTTTTAACTTTTGTATTCAGTTTTTGTCTTTTTTTTAAGGGTCGAAAATGTGAAGCTCAAAGGAAGAGATATAAGAGACTCTCGGAATGGAAATGGAGTGACGTGGTTGATTTAGATGATTCCGATGACGATGACAAAGCGGGAGAATTTAAAGATACTGCAGATTCAAACGACAAAACCCGATTAAAAATACCTCGGGTGTCAATTCAGAAGCGGAACAGATATCATGAAGTCTAATATGATATCTAGCAAATGTTTTCTATGTTTTTTTTTTCTCATTTTCAGTTTGTGTTGGTTGGAAATAATAAAACAACTGTTTAAGATTCTATTTTATGTTCTTTTTTTTTTTTTTTTTTTTGATTCTTAATAATAATTCGTGTATTAAAGTATTTTCAACTTAAATAAATGCCAAATATAAGGACTTTTATTTAGAAGCTCATATGAAAAATTAGGGGCAGTGGGAAAAAACGTAATATGAGGGCCCTGAGCTAATTGAAAATTTTAATTAATATAGATAGATTGAAAATTTAAAAATATAATGAGAGATTAAATAGGAGTGATTTAAGGAGCAATTTTAAAACATGATGTATTTTAATAACTATGCATTATATATAGCACGTAACCAATATAAAAAATCCTTAAAAAAAGCCCTAATTTGGGTAAGTATCATATTATAAGAAACAGTTACAAGGAAAGTAAATGAAATTGAAACTTGACTAGATACATAATCGAAAGTGAAAAAAATTAGACTGATAAGATAAAAATGTTGATTAGATATTGTTGCATTTTATTAGGGATTATCAGTTATAAATTAGACTCATTGCGAATAAGTTTAGTTATTTAAAAAAAAGCTACATCAAGTTAAACTAGATAGTTCGTATTTGTTGCATTTTTTAGGGGATATTATTTAAAAATTAGACTCATAAGATAATATTACTTTATTTCAAAAAAGCTACATCAAATTTAAACTAGATCTTCTTGCATTTTTTTAGGGATTATTATTTAAAAACAACATAAGATAAGATTATGTTATTTTAAAAAAGCTACAGCAAGTAAACTAGATACTGTTGCATTATAATAGGGATTATTATTTAAAATTTTGACTAATAAGATAAGATTAGTTGATTCAAAAAAGCTACAGTTTGTTAAAAATTCGTAGGTTTTAAATGTGTTATATATAGATACAACTCCCCTATTCATTACTTGTTTTACTCCAACAAAAAGATAGTTCTTCTCGTGATGCAAGACATTTGAGCTTTTAGTTTTCAACATTTATGTTTGAGACTTATCTTTCCTTATTTGTGTGCTACTTTATATAACTTTTAATTATGTTTAAGATTATTTTTTCTTATTCGTGTGTTACTTTATTACGCCAATGGTTTCTTGAATTACTTATATTTAAAATTCTAGACATGTGTAACACTTATGACATATATCCACCACAATAATAAAAATATTATACGAATAAGAAAACTACTAGAAATGAGTGTCGCAATGCAAAGTGTTGCCCCCGCCGCATCGCGCGGGCACCCTACTAGTATAAGTTAATAAGTCACTTTGAAGAAGTGTGTTGGGGGAAATTAACGAACGCAGAGTGGGAAACAAGGAGTGCGATGAAATCAAATTCTCAATTATGGATACTATTACCAGTAAAGAAGCTTCTGTTGTAAGTCATTAACCTCTTATCATCTATTCTATGTCACAATAAATTTGAATAATTAGGGTTCATACTCTAAATTGGGGGGTTTGATTTAATGTGATGAAATTGAGAATCTTGTACACAAATTTAAAATAAAATTTGATTAAGAGTGAAAATGAAAATCTATGTTTATATATTTCAATTGAGTAGCTCACTAGCTTTCGGTTATTCAAATCAATTAATATTTAAGTAAAGAAGCTTCTGTTGTTTTTGTTCACTATATTGAATATCAATATATAATTTAATTTTGTTATTCATTTGTGGCTTGAAGGATTTCCAGTATTTAAAACATATTATTTTTTAAATTTTGTAAGCTTTCTGATTTTTTGTTTAAACTTTTAAACGATTTCATTAATAATAAGTGCACTTTACATCAATATCGCAGGTAAGCGAGCAACAAGCTGCGCCGCTACCCCTTTCTGAATAGCAAACCCTAAACCCTAAACCGCTTTTTGATATGATATGTATATTGTTTTGGCTCTAAATTGTTCACATTTGATCAGGAAAGAGAATTTTAATTAGTTGAATAGTTTTCTTTTGGTGAATTCTATAAATTTGGGTTAAACTTTTGCTATGAATTAAATATAATGTAGCCCATTGTTAGGGCTGCTCATAAAGCTCGCGGCTCGACTTGAAAGAAGCTCGAGAAAAACTAGCTAAAAAACCTCAATTTGAGATGACGTGAAGCTCGGCTCATGGCTCGGCTCGTTAGCTCGTTTAACTCCGAGCTAGAGCTTGAGCCGAGCCGAGCACCCTGGCTCGACTCGGTTACAGCCCTATCACTAACATGGGCTAGTATTGAAATTTTGTACTTATTGACGGTAAATGTGGTTAATTGAGTTGTAATTGTAACAAGTTAACGAGAGGATTCAAAATGTGGAAGTAATTCATGTGTGTGGAAGCTAAAAGCATTATCATGATTCATGAAGTTGATAATAATTATGTTATGTGTTTGACTTCAGGAAGTCAACGGTGGATGGGAAGATTCAATATGCAGTAAACCCTACGGGCGAAGGTGAGTGACTTGTACGCTATACATGAAAGATATTTAAATAATTTGATTTGCCGTAAGTTAATATCATTTTGATGATGACTTTATAGAACAAAGATACATTTATACAAAGGTGGATATGATTGAATCTAACTTTATTGAAAAAATGGTAAAGTCATTGTGTATGTTCGACATATACATCAATTAAAATACTAACTATATACGCAGTGTGGGATATAATGGGTATGGTTGTTGTTTTGTTGTAACTTTTTATAATATCATTTATTACCCAAAACAAGTAATATTGAAAACTAACTATTTTAGAAAAACGGTTAAGTCATTGTGTATATTTGACATATACCTCCATAAAATACTAACTATATACGTAGTGTAACTTTTAATGATATCATATTTACCCAAAACAAGTAATATTAAATATGAGAATTTGAGCCTGCAAATCATCTATAACATTATAACAACATTACTAAACTACAGAGCAAATCTATATCATTGTCCAAAACTATACAAACTTTTTCGAAGACTCACAAATGTTGCAACTTTATGAGAGCGCGGTAGGCTCCATTATTCCCCAATGAAAGTAGTTCAGTGTGAGACCCTTGTTCTACAACTTTCCCATTTTTAATAACAGATATTGAATCGGATTTTTGTATAGTTGATAATCGATGAGCAACTACTACACAGGTTCTACCGATCATCATCTTCTCCAATGCTTCCTGCACAAGCTTTTCCGATACACTATCAAGTGCACTGGTGGCTTCGTCTAAAAGAAGAATAGCTGGATTCTTGAGTATTGCTCTTGCAAGTGCAATTCTTTGCTTTTGGCCTCCTGATAGTTGGACTCCTCTTTCTCCACAGTAAGTTTCATATCCATCTTTCATAGAACTGCATTGATATTCATATTCATTAGAAGATTAAAGTTACAACTAAATATGGAAGTAGTTTATCGTTTGATGTGGATTTGCATTGTTAACAAAATATGAAACCTGAAGGATACAAAATGTGTGGCCAAAAGTAGTATATGTGATTTTGGAAAGAAAAATAATAAATTTGAAGACCGGTTTCAACTAGGGATGAGCTCGGTACCGGACCGGTACCGAAAATGGGAAAAATGGGTATCGGTACTGTACCGGTATTTGAAGGTAAATCAACCAAAAATATCGGTACTGATCCCGAAAATGGATACCGGTACCGAACGCTCATCAGTGGCAGAGCTTGAACGGAAATTCAGGGGGGCAGACTCTTAAAAAACAAATATTTTAGACTACAAAAAATATTTTAGAAATTTTCGACACTTGCACCCCCTAGCCTCTATGAAGCTTCGCCCCTGATGCTCATCCCTGGTTCCAACCATCTTTTGGTTAGCTGGCTCACTGGTCTGATGATAACCGACCAGTCCAAATAAAGACGGTTCAAAAGTACTGGTCCAGCTGGCTCTGAGAATAGTGGGTAAGGGAATGAGATAAAATATATGTTTGGTTTACAGGAATGAAATAAGTTTTTTAATTATGCTTTTCTAGATATCTAAAGAAAATATAGTTATTTAAGTTCTAAAATTTGCTTCTTTAATTCCATAAAACCAATCACCAAACACTACCTTATAAACTCATGAGCATTTGCAAGCTTTGCTGCTTTCCTTATTTCAGCTTCACTAGCTTCTTCTTTCCCATAAACGATATTATAACGAATACTTCCCGCGAAAAGTGTCGGTTCTTGACTCACCAACGCAATATGTGATCTCAAGCTTCTCAAATTGTAATTTTTCAAATCCCGCTGGTCAACGAGTACACAACCTTTCATCGGGTCATAAAACCTTTCTATCAACCCGATAACAGTTGACTTACCCGACCCGCTTTCACCCACAAGTGCAACTGTTTTTCCCGCTTCAATTTTTAAGGAAAGACCCTGGAAAATCATTTGCTCCGGTCTTGACGGGTATGAAAAGTAAACGTTTTTCAGCTCTATGTCACCGTTGATTCTTCTAGCGGTCAACCCGTTTGAGTCATTCGGGTCGATTTCGGTTTTTCTGTCGAGTACTGCTAACACGGACCGTACTGCACCGCCACCTTTTGATAGATCGGTACTCATGCTTCCCGCGTCTGCAATATTCTTGCCGGTGGTCATTAAGATGAAGAAAACCTGAAACATTTGTTTCGCGGTTGCGTTCCCTTTGTTCATCTCTCTCCCACCGTACCTGAAAGAATTGAAACGAAAAATAAAACGATATTGGTGAATAATATGCTATGCAGTTAATTCGTCGATGTTGACCGATATGTCAACGATTTTTCCCGATATCAGTACCTTTCTTCTTAGTTCTATCATTCGTCTTTCTTCTTATTCCCGATATTAGGGGTGCAAATCGCGCGTTACTTGAGCTCAGCTTGAAAAAAAGCTCGAACGAACAAGCTGAGCTTAAACGAGCCCGAGCCTAAACACAAGCTCGTTTAGTAAATGACCCCGAGCCTGAGCTTCGCTTATCGAGCTCGAGCTGGCTCGCGAGGCTAAACGAGCCTAGTGTTTTTATAATTTTTTTATTAATATATTTAAATAATTATAATAATTAATATCTATAAAATAATAAAAAATAACTAATTGATATATAAAATATAAATTATAATTAATATAAATTAATTAATAAATGTTAAACAAACGGTTAATTTGTTAATGGTAGAAGAGTATACTAAATTGTTAGTGTTAAATTGCTATATATATAAATTCTGCATGATATTAAAATTACCGATATCCCACCGCAATAACCCATATCTCAAATATCGTTCCTTGACCGATATTTTACCGCATTAACTGCTTAGATAAATGTTTAATGTTGAATACATGAAAACTCAATAACGACCAAAAAAAAAATCCTAATACTGATTACTGACTAACAAACAAGCTTAAAGATAAATAATGAATCAAATAATGAAAATCTATAACAGATAATAAACTCAGCTAACGTACCAAAACGCCAATGAGATTGCAGCGGTTGTTATGAACTGGGAAGCGGATAAACCCAAACCCGAAAACCATGATTGTTTGATGCATTGTTTTCTTGGTCCTTTAAGAGTTTCTGCATACAATCTCATGATTCTTTCTTGTGAAACAAATGCGGTAATCGTTCTGTGATTCACAACCGCTTCGCTTGCTAACTGTGTTCCTTCGTTTTGCGCCTTCCTCGCTTTAGAAGATAAGCTCTTCATCAACACAGTTTTGGAGTAAATGCTTACGATCAACAATGGTTGGACTGAAATCATGACAGCTGCAACTCTCCAGTTGATGATTAAAGAAATCAGAAACGAAAGAAATGCGCTGAAGAACACTTGCAGGAGTAACGAGATTCGGTCTCCTACAAGTGACCGTATCAGGCTTGCTTCTGTTGCGAGGCGTGCGCACACGGCTGCACTCGTGTTTTCATCTCGATCAAACCATCCGATTTCGAAAGTGAGCACGTTTTCGAGTAGTTTTTCACGTACTCTTTTTGTTAAGCGTTCTCCCATAACCGCAAAGTTATGATGTTGGAGTAAGTTGGTGAAGAAACAAAGAACTCCAAGACCTACGAAAATGATACAATAAATCGCTGTTTCGGATTTTATCTTCGATTTGTCAGTTAAAAAATATACTGAAACGACCGATCCTAAACAATAAGCGTGTATAGGCGTTATAGCACCGAACCCGCCGGCTCCTAGGCACCCTAACACGGCTCGTTTCCACTCGGGTGCGTTCATTTTCAACAAACGCCATTGTGAAGGATTAGGGTTTGATATTATGTCGTACTCGTCATCACTTTCTTCGTAAGATATCATTTGAACCGAATGAACCGTGTTAATGGAAACCGCTGGGCTGAAAGGCGACATCGGGCTATTTTGGAAGCTCGATCGTATGCTAATCGGTGTTCTTGGTGTTTGGGGGCTATAATTTCTTCGACGATTTGTGTTTCTGATTGGTGTATGCGGACTATCGAGGTTTTGGCTCTGGGCAGCTGATTGTTGCAGCTGCACCATTTGGTAGTAAGCCCCGCCTGTAGAATAATGAAAACCTCGTAAGATATTATGTATCATTAAGATAATTACAAAGGAAACATAATTAAATCATACCCTATGTAGTTAATATCGGTGATATATCACTGATATATCGGTTATCGGCCCTCATGTAAATATCGGTGTCAAATGTCGGTACCAATATTATCGGCGATATTGACCGATATTTGACTGATAGCCACCGATATACTATTTAACCGATATATCATTGAATTGTTAGTGTTAAATTGCTATACAAATATAAATTCTTCATGATATTAAAATTATTGATATCTCACTGAGATAACCTATATCTCAAATATCGGTCCTTGACCGACATCCGATATTTTACCGCATTAACTGCATAGATCATACCGTTGTTCTGCATTAATTCTTCATGTGAACCAGATTCGATCACGTTTCCTGTCCGGAGAACCACAATCTTATCCGCTTTACGGATTGTGGTAAGCCGATGTGCGACAATAATAGTAGTTCTTCCGACCGAAGCTTGATCTAAAGCTTCTTGAACAACCCTTTCGGATTCCGAATCCAAAGCACTTGTGGCTTCATCTAACAGAAGAATCTTTGGTTCTTTAAGCAAAGCTCTCGCTATAGCAATTCGTTGCTTTTGACCACCCGACAACTGAATCCCAAACTGACCAACTTGTGTTTCATAGGATTCGGGTAGTTTAATGATAAAATCATGTGCATTTGCTCTTTTAGCTGCAAGCTCAACAAGTTCGTTTGAAACACCTTCGTTGCCGAAAAGTATGTTTTCCTTAATCGATGTTGCGAATAAAACCGGTTCTTGATTAACTAACCCCATTTGAGATCTCAACCATTTAAGGTTAAGACCCTTTATTCTATGTCCATCAAGAAGGATGTCTCCGTTGACCGGGTCATAAAACCTTTCGATCAAAGAAACAATCGTTGACTTTCCTGACCCGCTTCCACCTACAAGACCAACTGTTTTACCCGCTTTGACCCGAAGGTTGAGACCTTGTAGGATTGGTGTGTCGGGTCTTGACGGGTATGAAAAGTCAACGTTTCTAAACTCGATGTCACCCCTTACTGATGGTATTGTTTTGCCCTTGGTTTTATTGATGTCTATACGTGGAACTCGGTTGATCATTTCGAACATTCTTGATGTTGCGGCTTTTGCTTCTGAAATGAATGGGACATTAGGTAGTGCACTCATAGTTGACCTGAAATTGGAAGATAGAACTCCATTAGACTGTAGAATTTGAAAACTTGTTGACTTTTTTCTTGAAACATCTTTAAAAGAGATCTGTCTTCAACTTATTTACTTATCAATGGACTGTTTTGGGTTACGTATTCCGTTGACGCGTCATACCAGTAAAGTCATACAAAGTAGCTTAATCGAAAAGTGTAAAGATCGGGTCTTAACATGAGAAGTGAAGAAAGATTTTTTTTACTCTATAGTAATTACATAATTACTAGTGTAAGATTTTATTTTTTGAAAATTTGTTTTCCCATCTTGTCAAGCACGTATTTTAGTCCCAAAAAAAAAAAAAAAAAATCGTGTATTTACACTAATAGTGTAAATACACGATTACACTAATAGTGTAAATACACGATTTTTTTTTTCTTTTTTTATGATTTTGGGACTAAAATACGTGTTTGACAAGATGTAAAAACAGATTTTCAAAAAACAAAATCTTACACTAGTAACCATCTTTTAGTGATATGAATACAAAATAGTGACTTACAGGCCTGCCATGATGACACAGATTGCCGAAACAAAAACCGGGCCACCCGTTTCTCCCTTTTGGGTAATAAGATAACTTCCTACCCAAGCAACAAATGCCCAAGTCACAAAGATCATACCCATGCTCCCAATCATCAAACCCTTGGTAAATCCTTGTTTTATACCTAATCTCATACTCGTCTCAAGCGCATTACTAAACTTATCGATCGTCTGTTGTTCACCAACATACGAATAGACAGTTCTGATTGATGAGATAGCCTGATCTGCCACGCCACCACCTTTATCATAGGCACCCTTCATCTTCATCCCGAGACCTTTTAGCAACGCCCCCATGCCTAACACGGGACCCACAAACAGAAATACGAAAGGGAGGGAGGCCAACATTAGCCGCCATGAAAGTATGAAGCCTACTACCGTACCGAATACGATTGCCGATAGGTGACATAGACAGTTGGGTAACTGCATGACATTTTAGTTAATGGTGAGTTATTTTAATGAACAGGAAAATATTTTACATTAGAGGTGATAGTTTAGGTTCACTTAGTATGAATGGGTCGAGTTGTGTTATGTTATGTATGTATTATATTTTTTGGATTTCCAAGTGGTCTAGCAAAATGACAAGTGTTTCTATGAGGTTTTTGGGAGTGTTTTGGTTTCCTGGCGAACTCTTTGAATATGCTGACATGGACTCCCAGGCATGGTTGTAAAAGTCGCTAGGCACTCCCTAGTTGGTCGACCGGGGAGTTGAGAGTACTCAGCCTAGGCGGAGAGTACACGGGGAGTACTCGGAGATGCCAAATTATAAAGAAATTAGTTTTCGGAAATTAAATGTAAGTCAAAGAACATAAATTTACTAATATTTATAACAAAATACGTGAAATTGATATTCATTCTTTAATATTATAGGCATAGAAATTATGTTTTATTTTATTTTGAGTCAAACTCGGCCCGAGGTGATCTACTAGATCCGATTTTTGCCAATGTTGACCGCATTTGATCGATTCCGAGTAATTAGTCGGAGTTGAAGAAAGTCACCTTGGCAGCCTACCTTGTAGCGACTACTCGGGGAGTACTCGGCCTTGGAGACCTTGTTTTACAACCATGCTCCCAGGTAATCATGAGTATGCTCCCTTGACTTGCATACTTTCTAGAAATTTAAACAACTTCAAGAACCTCCTATAAACGCATATCATTTTCCTAAACCACCAATGAATAAAAACTTTCTATGTATATATTATCTATAAGGGTAAATTATTTTTTTTTGTCTTTTACGTTTACACTAAATTCCAACGGATGTCCTTTGGCTTTAAAAATGCCGGAAATCATCCTTTACGTTTAAAAAAACTTGCAAGTCACATCCTTTGCCATAAATCCAGACATTTTTAAAGCTAAAGGACATCCACTAAAAATGGTGTAAACGTAAAGGACAAAAAACATAATTTACCTTATCTATAAAGAAAGAGTAAACTAAAAAAATAGCTAAAATAAATATGGTTTAAAAGAATGCCCTAGTATATTTTTTAGTACATTAAACCTACAAAATCTTTTTATTTGAAAAATATTCCCTTGTTCCCTAAATTGTGTGTTCTCCTTGTGTACAATAATTAAGAAACTCTATATATTATAAAAAAAAAAAACAATATATTTATTGTATTAATATGTGATACATCAATTTTTTTATGAAGACAATTTGAACTTTTTAGACAAAAAAGAACTTTCATGTTAATAAAATCTTATTCGACCCGACCTGATTCTTACCAAAACTATCCATTTTTCGACTCCGAGAATATGAGTGTTTAAAGTACCTTATCAGCCATGACGTCCTGAATGAGTTGCGCATCACCCGAAATGGTTGAAATAACTTCGAAATTGATGGAAGAACCAACTTGTGTGTCAAAGAAACCGACTTCTTGCCTAAGTACAGATTTAAGGTATTCCATCCTTAGACGCGATGTTTGTCTTTCGGCAGTTCTTGTCCAACATATTCCTTCTGCATAATATGAATCAATACATGTGTTGGTCACAAGATTAAGGATTACTACTTTTCTTCCCTTAGTTTGAAACTAAACTCACCAAGAAAAGCTGCTATTCCAACACCAATTGCAAGAATGAGCAGCTTGAGCGCATACTATAAGATCATAAACAACATATCAATAAACATATCGACGGTTTTTCAGGTTCATTTTTAAGTATGGCTTAACGGTTGGCCAACAGGCCGTCTCAAAGTTTTTTGGGGGACCTAGAGTGGATAATAAAATTGCGACAATTTTCGTCAATCCTATGATTATAGACCACAAACCACATCGTTAACAATCGTGAAGGTCAAATTACCTACATATAACTTTCTTTTAGAATATGGGGCCTAGGAAAGTGAAAGCCCAAAGCTCCCTCTTGAGTCACCCGTTGGCCCTACGGTTCGGGCGGGTATTCTAATGGGTCAAGCTTAATCGGGTCAAAACGGGTTATGATCAGAATGGGTTCGTGTTGAAACATGTCGTTTTACAAAAAGAAAAAAAAAACATAGTGGGTTTGTGATGTGACATGCATCCGTTGTTTATGAAGCGCGTATAATTTGAGTGGCCGACGAAACTCATTTACTATCAAAAGTTGCCCAAATCAACTCATTTGTTTACGATGGTCAAGTGTATTAATTGATTTTTCTTCGTAAAAGTTGTGTTGAGTTGAGCAGTCGATAACCAACCATCTAGCTACTTCTGGACCGGACCAGACCAGACCGAACCTAGAACAAATTTCCTCCTATCCAAATCAACTCGACGAGTGATCAACAATTCAACATCCTAGCTAGTTATTCCATTATTTTGTCTAAATACTATGAAACTTTAATAAATAAAAAATAGATATACATATGTACCTTGTTCACCACATCAATGGAGAAAGAAATACCACCACCACCATAATCATCAAGAATCCCACTAAGGATTAACATAGTAAGTGGAGACATTAAAGCATCTCCAAGACAACCTAATGTACCAAATAACATAAGCACCTTATCTATGCCATCTGCATAATAAAACATTCCACCTTTTCCCCCCATCTTTATTCACTCTAATCTTAATTTTCACACAACATAGTTGTATATATAGGATTAGATGGTATGTGACATATGTTTATATATATATAATCATTTTCGCTAACCGGATTTGTATGTCGGTATCTTTAGTATTTCTCTCCTTATACTTGTCTGTCTTAGAGTCACTTGTCACTTTCATGACAAAAACTATGACTTGTTTATTACAAAATGAATAATGACATATTTTTTATAAAATAAATCTTGGCAATGTTGGAAAATGCCATTTGCCAACAATTGAGATACTCATAAGGAAATGAGAATACTTGGTGGCTGGCTGCTGTTTTGTTGTTAACTTTAGTGCCTGCAGTATTGTTTTAGTTTTACTATAATTCCAAATGCTATGCTCTATTTTATGCATATGAATATTTAACAATGCTTCTTGTTTAACTGAGAGTGACTGGCCGTTAACTTTGTTCATTAAGTTGGTTCCATTGGGTTTTAAGTTGGGGTGTGCATGGGTCGGTTTGGGCTAAAAATCATAACCGAGATATGAGTTAATAAATAATCATAACCATAACCGATCGGTTATGGCGGTTTTGGTTATTCGGTTTTGATGGTTATAGCGGGTCGGTTATGGTCGGTTAACCGTGAATTCGAGCCTAGCTGAAAGTAACTCAAGAAAATATAATTGTGCATTATTTGGGTCTAAGTTTGGGCTTGAAATTTATGACCATGGAATAAATTGTTATTGCACATTTTTATATATTATTATATTACGTAGCAAAAAAATACATATAATATACCGATGATTATCAAATATTAAAAAATCCCACCTCCTAGCTCAACCGGCATCCCCATGTGGTTTGGGTTGGGCCGGCTTCCTTCTTGGAGGTCGCCGGTTCGACTCCCGGGTGTTGCATACGGGGGGTGGGACGTCCCAATGATGGATCGTATCCTACCGAGGCATGGTGCGGTCTTGAGGGCAACCCGGTTTTACCCAGCTGTTACCCCAGCGAGTCTCTCGTGTGGGGGCAGTATGGTTTCCGGACGGAAGTCAGCTTGCGCGTCGGCCGGGGCCCGATCGAACATCGCGTCCGAGAGTGCGGGGCTGACGGGGGATTGTCT
The DNA here is from genome assembly GCA_030545235.1 of Helianthus tuberosus. Taxonomy (NCBI): domain Eukaryota; kingdom Viridiplantae; phylum Streptophyta; class Magnoliopsida; order Asterales; family Asteraceae; genus Helianthus; species Helianthus tuberosus. The sequence continues at coordinate 2,527,776 of CM060396.1, read as the reverse complement.
TCGACATGAACCCGGTGACCAATAGGTCCTGTACATAGAAAGTCACCTTCCAAAAAAAAAAAAATCAAATATTAAAAAAAATGAAATGATTCATAAATTTAAACAAACGTTTATAAAAAAATCGAAATGATTTAACACATAAGCTTAAACCATCGTTCAACCAAAAACGTCAAATATTGAAAGAATGATGAAAGTCCAAATCTGAAAAAGATTTTACTATATGCCAGTTCGGTTAAGGTGGGTATGGAAAGATTGATAACCATAACCGAACCGCTACTTTCGGTTTTTTAGCAAAACACGATTTGGTTCGGTTTTATTCGGTTAATTCGGTTTTTTGCACACCCCTAGTTTTAAGCCTAAACAAATTGAGATCGATTCGCTATAAGCTCGAATCAAGCTAAATTTAATACACCAAGCTTGATTAGGCCCTAAACAAACATTTTAATTATAATAATAAGTCAGAAACTATAACAAAAAAAATCGAATCGAAATAGCTTTGTGTGGTTTAAATATGATTATGGTTTTTGTGATAATCGAATAACCAAGCCGATATCGTAGCTTAACCTTCATTTTAACTAAACCGAAGTACTATTTTTAACCAACCGAATTAAACAACCGATTTATATTTGTTAATATGTGTATTTACTTCGAAAGTTGTTTTTAGAGAGTTTGAGTAGAGACCAAAACAAACCAACTAGGGGAATCTTAAGGTAAACGAGTCAACTCAGACTCGACTTATTTACACTCTAGATGGAACTACAAAGGTCCAAAGGATCCTTTTATCCGTCTACCTGCCAAGTTTTCTATTATACATGTATATTCAATGTATTTGTTCATTTTCTAAAACATCAACCATATATAGAATTTTAAGCCAACATAAATTATTTTTGTTGTAACCACTTGAGCTAAAAGGTATTAGTTGTATTCTCTTGGCCGGCTTGTACTTTAAAAAAAATATTAAATAGATGTTCAAGTCACCTTCATGTTTTATTATAAGATTATTGTCTATTTCAAACTGTTTCAAAAACCAAAAGCATGAAGCTATATATGTAGAAGTTGATTGTTGAACCTATTAGAAAATTGGCCGGTCTCATGTGACTATTACATGAAATGGCAAAAGATCAAATATAAATAAACTTAACCTACTAAACATACAAATTGAAGGAAAAGTAAAAAAGACAAGGTGACATTTTTGTAATTACCACCAACTATCAAAGTTAGTATACAATTTTTGGTGACTATTACATGAAAGGTGACATTTTTGGGGTGGTTGTGGGGGGGGTGGGGGGGGGGGGGGTTAGGTTTTTTAGATACATTTGTAGAGTAACTTTGATAGTTATTGATAATTACAAAAAAGACACGTCACATTGTCTTTTTGACTTTTCCTTCAATTTATATGTTTAGTATGTTAAGATTATTTGTACAAGAACTTTCCTCTACATGAAATATATATGTATCAAACATCAAGGAATATTACTATTTGTCGTTGGCCACCAGGAGTCCCAAATTCAAAAATAACCACTGGCAGTCCCAACTATTGACATATTGGCCACCAATGGACGCTGACTAACAGAACCCTAACGTCGTTAGTCTCCGGTCGCTGGTAAACAATTTTTGGCCACCAATGGACCTTGACTAACAGAACCCTAATGTTGAGTTTTCCGGCCAAAAACGTTTTTCCAGCAACCGGAGACTAACGGCGTTAGGGTTCTGTTAGTCAAGGTCCATTGGAGACCAATATGTTAATAGTTGAGACTGTTAGTGGTTATTTTTGAAGTTGAGACTGTTGGCAGTCAACGACAAATAGTTGGGATTATTAAAATTTAATATTCCAAACATCAATGTCATAGATCAATTCTAGAATGTTAAGTGCATGTAGATTCTATTCATCTTTTAGCTTCTTGTTATATCCTCTTTGGATTTCAATAATATGCTTTCACCCATTGAACGATTGATTCCAGATTTTGATCCTTTGTCTTGTGTCAAGCAACATGTTGTCGTTTTCAATAGAAATTTCATAATTTAATATGATCGAATATAAGGTGAAGTGAAGCAACCCAATATAAAAAAAATTTATTTATAAACTTTTAGAGAGAGAAAGTGGAGAGAGAGAAGACTAGAGTGAAAATAGGAGGAAGAAGAACATGGTGGTGGTAGAGTGTTTTTTTTTTTATTTTTTTATTAAAGAGAGGGGGATGAAAAAGATGAGTAGTGGACTCATCTTTATATTTTTTATTAGTCACTAGTCTTAAGCTACCCGCGTTGCGGGCCAGTGGGCATAAAAACATGCTACCAACATTGAGAAAATGGGGACGTAAAACCATGCTAAGTAGCATCGAACGAAGACCAAAACCAGGTAAAGCGTAAAAAAACACGAATTTCCAACACAAAGTGACTTACGTGACGTAAAACGTAGAAGGAGTCGAATTTATAACGATGCGTATTAGAAAGTGGAGGGGGTAAAATAGAGGTACAAATCGGTTTTTTTCAAAAATCGGTTTCGGTTATTAACCGAACCGGGTTTTTTCATCCAAAATAAAAACCGGTTTTTTTTAATAACCGGTTTCGGTTACTAACCGGTTTTTCAAGTCCAAAACAATAACCGGTGTAACCGGTTGGGATCGGTTTTTAACCGGTTTGCCAAAAAAAAAAAAAAAACCGGTTTTTAGCCGGTTTAACCGGTTATTTTAAAACCGGTTTCGGTTATTAACCAGTTTTTCATACCAAGAATCCTAACCGGTCTATAACCGGCGGTTCGGTTATAAAACCGGTTCGGTTATAAAAAAACTAGTTAAAAAAAACCGGTTTCGGTTTTTTTCCCGGTTTCGATTCTAAAACCGGTTTTTTTGTACACCTCTAGGGTAAAACAAACTTAAAAGACTAAATGTGACCACCAAATACGAAAGAAAAAAAAAACCTGAGGGGCTAGATGTGACTATCAAACACTGTGCTAAATAGCAACGAACGACGAACAAATCTGAGAAAAACGTAAAACAAAAACTAATAAAAAAAAACTAAAATTATTTAACCTTTGTGACACAAATTATAAAAACTAAAGTTTTGTCACAAAATGAAAAATCATAATGCCAAAAAAAAAGAAAAGAAAAAAAAAAGAAGACAAAAATTTAATATTCCTCCGTATGTTATTAAAATTAAAATTGAGAAATCTAATAATAATAATAATAATAAGGATAAGGATAACAAAATATTTTGTATATATAATATTAAAATTGAAATTAAGAGATTTATAGATAATAATAATAATAATAATAATAATAATAATAAGGATAACAAAATATTTTTAAATAAAAATAAAAATATAATTGTGAAGTTGAAGGAGAAATTATCACGTGGCATTAATTGTAGTCTTTTATTAATATTCCTTCATATGTTATTAAAATTAAAATTGAGAAATTTTATAATAATAATAATAATAATAATAAGGATAAGGATAACAAAATATTTTTTATATATAATATTAAAATTGAAATTAAGAGATTTATAGATAATAATAATAATAATAAGGATAACAAAATATTTTTAAATAAAAATAAAAATATAATTGTGAAGTTGAAGGAGAAATTGCCACGTGGCATTAATTGTAGTCTTTTATTAATATTTAGATTTCACACATATTTAACTGAGAAATCTAACAAAGGTTATTGATAAGGACCATCCGAGTTTAAAAAGTGTAACTACCGGGACCAACTCTGTAATTATTAAAGCCTTGTGATAAAATCTGCAAAAATGACTTACCACATGGACCAACCAGACATTTAACTCTTTTATTATTTATAAAACTAGTTAAATATGGCAACTTGAGCAACCCTAGTAGTTAAAGGCGGTTATATGTAACTCAAGTAAAAGTACAAGGACTAAATTGAACCATATCCGTTCTACAATACATCTTCGTCTTCAATCCTGTTTTAGGGTTTAGGGTTTCAATCCACAACCGCAAACACACACAGAACCGAAACCTGTAACTCGCCGCACAAAACATGCCGGCGACGGAGATAACCGCCGACGCGTTAACGGCGTCCGGCCGTACATCGGAGAAGATGAGCCTTCCAACTCTCCAATCCAAAATGAAATGCGATCCAGAAGGCTATGAAACTGAGCTCACTCTCGTTTACAACCAATTCAAGTCCTCCGTACAACTATTTCAACAACAAGCGGCGTTGAATTTCACCTCCGCTGTGAGCGGCGGCGTCGGAAGTGATCCTACCGTTGCGAAAGACCTCGGTGATCGCGCTATGTTTCTCGCTCATGTTACTCCGTTTTATCCTGTGCAGTTGTTGAATTATCCGAAGGAGCTTGTGGAGTTTTTGAGCTCATCTGCTCGTGTGCTTCCGTCTTCGCTTCGTGTTACTGTTACACAAGCTTTGATTCTTCTTCTTAATCGGAAGGTACAATTAGTTTTGGAATTTATGACGGTTTGAAGATATTCTCATGTGTATTAGTTTTCAACTTTAAGTTTTGATTTGGTTTGTAAAGTGTATGTGCTATGTTTTATTACATTATTGAGGTCTAGGTTTTAGAAAGTGCTAGGCACAGGTTTAAAACTGATTAGTTACCCGAAATATAAGCACTGTATATGATTGAATATATATAAATAATATGTGTACATCGCTCTGATGCACAAAAACTTTTTGATTCTATGTGCGCTTTTTGTACATTTCTCGCTTTTTGTATAGTGAAGCACAAGCCTACGCATCATAGCTTGTTTTGCGCTTAGGCTTGCTTTTATGGACGATGACCGAGGTAGGTTTTGTATATTAAGCAATATGATTTGACTTCAAAGCGAAATTGAAATTGTCTACTGGACGAATTGGTTATTTAGTTCTTGCAGTTTTCTGGTTACGTGAAGTTACACAAGCATATAATCTTACTAATTTTTGGTGTAGAATTCTGTCATTTACCAAGGATTTTGGGTTTGACTTGGAATGTTTGTCTTAATAGATCGTTGCTATCAAGGAAACTCTTCCATTGTTCATGGAACTTCAGGTTTTGAGTGACAAGCCCTTAAAGGTATTGGCATTCTCTCATGTGATTCATAGTATCAGGCGTATGAATCAGAAGCACAAGAATGAAACAGAAAACAGAGCACTTCAAAGTATTTTATTTTCAATGCTACAGGTATGTAGGTGTTTCTTTTGCCTTTTAAACCTCATATTATACGATTATTTATGATTTGGATATCATAGGCTTTTATGGTGTTTTAGGAAGAGGATGAAAAGAAAGCGATGAGGTCACTTGTCACGATATGTGATCTTCATAGGAGGAAGGTTTGGTTTGATGATAGAGCAGCCAATGCTATATGCCGGGCCTGTTTCCATATGTCGTCAAGGTTTATTACAGTATTCATATTAAAAAAACCTATTTAATGCATCATGTATAATGTACTTAAACAGATATTTGTTGTTTCATCAGGGTTATGATTGCTGCTCTATCATTTCTTCTTGATTATGAAAAAATTGAGCAAGAAAACGACAGCGATGAGTCCAGTGATGAAGAAGAACCTACCCACCAACCTCATGTAGTTGTGAGTAAAGAGGCTATTTACAAGGTTAGTCGCGTAATTTGTGACATTTATTGGTTCTAAAGGTCCGGTATTTCTTTTAACAGTTTTTTAAGAAGCAGTTTTCATGTTTTATCAAAATAGGCGAATAACACAGGAACGACGTCTAGTAAAAAGAAGAAGAAAGCAAAGTTGCAACGTGTAATTCGTAGCATGAAAAAACCGCAACGTATGTCTTCGGAGCGTGAGAATAACGTGAACTACTATTCACCTCTGACCTCTCTGAAAGACCCTCAAGTATGTATAGACACTAAATAAGTAAATATTATTTATATTGAAAGAAATAAATCAAGTATGTTGAGCAATATAATTTATCTGCAGGGGTTTGCTGAAAAGCTGTTCTCGAAACTTCAAACTTGTAAAGAGCGTTTTGAGGTAATTGTTTACAGGGTGGGGTTCGGCTACAAAGTCCATTTTTCCTACAAAGTATACAAAGTCATAAAACACCACAATTTCAGCCATAAAACACACTCAAAACCCACAAATAACAGAGTGAAGATCACAAACACAATATCCAAACCCTAACAGTCCATAAAAACTTCAAACACACCATCATAGAACTATGAATATAAAACACAACATGATAATCAACATAAAACACACTAATGTTAGCCATTCGAAAATCAAAGACTTATCATCCAAAACACAACACAAAACCCACAAATATGGCGTTTTAGTAATCTTCACTTTATTATTTGTGGGTTTTGAGTGTGTTTTATGGCTGAAATTGTGGTGTTTTATGACTTTGTACACTTTGTAGGAAAAATGGACTTTGTAGCCCAACTCCCACCCATTGTTTACATATTTGTCTCGTATTTGATCGGTTAATTGAAGATAAAAATAAAATTATTGTCTAACATGTTTAATATTCTGGTTTACATATCTAATGTAGATAAAAATGATGATCGTAAAAGTAGTTGCTCGCACTGTTGGTCTTCATAGATTGATTTTATTGAACTTTTATCCTTTTCTTCAGAAGTATGTTCAGGTATCGTATCCTCTGAATGCCTTATACTCTACTTGTTCCTTTTCTTCACAAGCAGTATGCTTTTTAATTGTGATTTGCATTCACAAATACCTTTCTTGTTATTGGTGTTTGCAGCCCCATCAAAGGGATGTGACGAACTTACTAGCCGCAGCCGTTCAAGCCTGTCATGATATGGTAGCCATTATAACCGTTCATTATAAATCGTTTTAATTGGAAGTTTTTGTTTATTCCTTGTTTCTACTACATACCGAAATGACAAGTTATGTGTACCAGGTGCCACCTGATGCAGTTGAACCATTGTTCAAGCAAATAGTTAATCAATTCGTGCATGATCGCTCTCGAACAGAGGTCTTATTTGATGGATATTTTCAATCATATTATTCCTTCCTTTTGATGTAATTGTTTGGGTAAAATTCCAATGTTTTCCCTTTGCAGTCAATTGCTGTTGGATTGAATGTTGTACGTGAAATATGTTTGAGAATTCCTCTGGTAAGCCTTTCGTTGTATGTCCATGTGTCTACGTGTAAACTTCGGTAGAAATAACAGATTTTTAGTTAAACAAAAAACTAAGTTTATTATGTTTTATTTTTATGATCAGTTAATGACAGAAGACTTGCTGCAAGACCTTGTGCTATATAAGAAATCACATGAGAAGGCAGTTTCATCTGCAGCTCGTTCACTTATCTCATTGTTCAGAGAGGTATCGTAGAATCATTCTCTCTCTCCCTCTATATATATACACACACATAGATACATATTGCGTGTGCAAGAATCATGTGGCTGATGAAACTGATTTTTTTGTAGGTTTGTCCCTCACTACTTGTAAAGAAAGACCGAGGACGGCCCATTGATCCAAAGGCGAAGCCAAAGGCATTCGGTGAGGTCACTGTTCCCAGTGATGTTCCTGGGGTTGATTTACTTCAGGATGATGTTGGCGATGATGTCAGCAGTTCTTCTGATATGGATGATCACTTTAATGACGATCTTGGAGAAGAGGATGCTGATAGTGACGATGACGTCAGCACTCGTGAAAGTGGTTCAGAACTTAACTCTGAAATCGAGGATGATGATGATGGTGATACGCTGATGGGAAGTGAAGAGGATGAAATGAGGGAAGATGAAAGTGATGTTTCATGCAGTGACGATGATAATGATGATGTGAAAAGCTTAGGTGAAAATAAAGGGCAAAAGAGGAAATTTGCTGATTTTGATGAACAGCTTGATTCCGCTAGTCAAAGTCTTAGGGCTCTTAAAAGGCTAGCAGGAGCTAAATCGGAGAACAATGACACTTCCGATGCAGTAGATGGTATTCTTTCAAATGAGGATTTCCAAAGAATCAAAGAGCTAAAGGTAAGTTTCATTTCACACCACAAAATGTTATTTTGCACATATGAAATTAAAGTTAAAATTGTACAATATGCAATTTGTGAAAATAGGCAAAGAAGGAAGCAAAACTTGCATTGGCTCAGCATGGAATGTTGAAAAAAGGTTCAGATCCAAAATCAGAGCACTTTAAGATCCCGACTTCTGATCAACTCAGTTTGAAAAGAGTAGATGCATATTCACTTGAAGTAAGTTTCTTACTTACAGCAGTTCCGTTTTTCTAATAGTTAACTTTAGTAAATGTTGAGGAGTAATTGAACATACTTCCAATAAAATGAAAACCTGTAGCTATGTTTATATGAATGACTTGCTAAAACTTGCATTTATGCTAGTATCCTTATGTTTGTTTACAAGTGACAAGATGTGTAATTTTGGTATGGGTCAAAATGCTGAATTACTTTTTACAGAAAGTTTTAAACATTATATTAATTAGTGTTAAATATGATTACGAGAAATATTTGGTTTTAATAATAATATGTTATTAAAGTATAACCTAAATTGACCCGATTCGTACGTAAATGGGTCAAAATTGCCACCTCTATACTAAGCAGTTAATGCGGTAAAAAATCGGATATCGGTCAAGGTCCGATATTGGAGATATCGGTACTCGCGGTGAGAGGTTGGTAATTTAAATTTTAATATCATGCTGAATTTATATATATAGCAATTTAGTCCTACCATTAAAACACTAACAATTGTAGCAAGTAGGAACCACGGATGAGCATTTGGTACTGGGTACCGGTACCGAATCGGGTATATTCGGTACCGGTACCCATTTTCCCCGTTTTTCGGTACTGGTACCATACGGTTCAGGTATTTACGGGTAAAACACCGGTACCGTACCGGTACCAATTTTTCCCATTTTTCGGTACTGGTACTTTCGGTACCGGTTTGGTGCCGAACGGGTATTGTGCTCATCCCTAGTAGGAACTGATTAAGCCTTAAAATAATAACAATTAACAATTAAGACTTAAAACACTAATAGTAGCAATAAGAAGAAAGACGAATGGTAGAGCTAAGAATAAAGGTATTAAGATCCGGAAAATCGGTGATATATCGGTCAATATCGTCGATAATATCGGTACCGATATTTGACACCGATATTTTACATGGTGCCGATATCGGTGATATATTTCTCATCACGATATAAACTGCATAGCCTCTATATGAAGACGCCTAGCTAGTGTATATAAGTTGCTTGTTTCTCAGCATCCTTCTGTTTGTTTAGTGGTGGCAAATATTGACGGGTTGGGTAGTTGGTCAGAATGGATCTCACTTGAAAAGCCTAATACTGTTTATCTGAAATTTTGAATTGTTTAGTGTTGGATATGATCACATGAAATATATAATTTTAAATATGATTACAAGAAATATATTATATATTATGCATTACAAATAAACTCTGATGACTTTCCGTTTGACCGGGTTTTTTCTGTTTTCATCCATTTGATTGGTGTATACCTATAATATTTGTAGGCTAATATAAGAAAAAAGATGACCAAAGAAGAAAGGAAGGCCTTAATGAAAGCGGGAAGAGAAGAGACAGGGAAGTATCAATCAAAAGCTGCTGTCAAGCAGAAAAAGGTTTGTTTTATATCTATCTTGCTATTTATCTCTTTTCCCTGGTTCATTGGTTTTCGTAGGTGTGTGTTATAACTATTTTACAACTTATATAACTTCTAATTGATGAGAACCATGCTGAAGCAGAAGTGTCAAGAACTCTGTTAAATTGATACACTTGATTTGTATGTCCATCCAATTTGCATCCTTATGAGGGACGGAACATTCAAGATTTTTTAATTTACTTAAATGACAATAAAGAATATAGTTTTAAATTTTTTGTGGGTATGCAAACGTTATATGCCCAAACCCATATATGGCCCAAAAGTAATCGGTCCTGTCATGGTACATGTTACGACTTTTTGTTGGTATTAAAGTACTGTCTGTAAGTTCTTTTTTTGTTATTTATTGAAGGTTATTTGTAGTTGTATTGTACTGATTTATATTGAATGATAATTGATAGACTGGTGGGTTAAGCAACCGGCAAAAGGAGCATAAGAAGGCTATGCCTTTGGTTGCCAAGAGATCAAAGATTGCAAGAGTCAAACGTGAGAAAAAGATGAAGCAAAGGGGCGCTGACAAGCAGTTCAGAGGCCGTAAAGCCTGGAAATGATCTACAATTTTGCTCGAGTTTTATTTGTTTTTTTCTTTATATGGTGAGTACTTTTGCTGCCAAAAGGGAGAACTGTTAATCGCGCTTTCAAAAGGACAAAGCATATGTTACTAATTTGTTTTGATGTCTTTAACGATAACATTTATACATGACCAAAACCTACTTCCTATGTCTTCTTCCTAAGTCATATCATACACACGAAGCCGTCTGTATTGCCTGGCAGGTTTACGTGCTTCACCATACTTCACCTATGCATGTTGGTTCTGTCGGTTCCGTTGAATGATTCACCATTGATGTTACTGTACTTCACCTACGCATGTTGGTTCTGTGGGTTCGGTTGAATCATTCACCATTGAAGCGACTGTACTTCGCCTACGCACATGTGAATCCCGTCAAACACAGTTACACAGGAGTTTAGGACTTTTGTACTTGATAAAAAAAACTTGAAGTCAATCATTAATCAGTCAATGCTACAGTTAGCGGCCGTCAATCTTTGTGTGTTTGTGATACATCTACGTTATGTAGAGGAAAGACTACTGGGATCCGGACAAAGGTTTGGTTCAGTCACTATGATAGACCACACCCCTAGAGATGTGCAGAAAAAAACTCGAACCCAGGTACTAGAAAAATCGGGTTTTTTAAACCCCAACCTGACCCTATGCATATTCTGTTCAATACCTGAACCCGGGTTTTTTTCGTACCCGGGTTTTTTAGAGTACCCAGGTTTCCATAAAACCTGTACCCGGGTTTTTGTAATACTTGGACCCGTTATGTACAATTTTTTTTGAATGTCCAGAGCTTGTATGAGACTTTTTTTAGCCAGATTTCAAGGCATATAATATGTATAAATAAATGTTTCCATTGTATTTCTATGTTTTATACCAAAAAAAATGACTCGAAAAACCTGATCTATACCCGAACAGAACCATACCTGACCAATACTCGAACCCTATCCGGATCCGGAAATAGGGTATTCTAATACCCGGGTATTGAAAACCCAAACCCGAATCTGGGTACACAGGGTTTAGATTTTTTGGATATCGTCATCTTTCGTATACCTCTCAATCTCTTAATCTTTGAGGTTTGTAGATCTCCATATAAATATCATCCGTTGAATCTGCTCCTCGTCTACAGTTTTTTATGTGACAACTTTGAGATTGATATCCACCTTGTAAGAGTAACGATTCCTATTGGTCATGTAAGAGTATTGCGCATTTGCACGTACCAAACTGATATGTTTACCAAGAGATGCATGAAAGAACCTCTCTCTCGAACTTTTAGATAGTCGTTGTAGGCTTTACGCCGTTGCTTTTACGTTAGAACATTTATATACACTTTGCTCTTTCAATGACTTTCTACTCATTTGACCTCTTATATTAAGATTTATTTTTTTGACATGCTAGACATGAAACGTAACGAATTTAAAAGTTAATAAGTTGAAATTACCACTTACCGATTGACCATTCTTGTGGCAGATTTACTTGTATGATACAGATGATGATTTTCTTTTTATTTATAGAGTACATTTTGTTCCATAAGACTTGTTGAGTTGTAGTACAATGTTGGGTCAGACAAGACTTGTTGACTTGTTGTACAATTTTGGGCCAGGCCTGCATTAGATTTTAAGTTTTAACTTCATCATTCATTTCCTATACCAGACTTTTGGGCCCGGTCAGACAAGACTTGTTGTAAAGGTAGAGGCGCATAAACCAGTTCGGTTAACCAGTTATGCAAGTTAATTTGACTTTTTGACTTTAACCGGTTATTTTTTAATTGGCCCGGTTAATTTTTAGCCGGGTCAGACAAGACTTGTTGTAAAGGTAGAGGCGCATAAACCAGTTCGGTTAACCAGTTATGCAAGTTAATTTGACTTTTTGACTTTTTGACTTTAACCGGTTATTTTTTAATTGGCCCGGTTAATCTTTAGCTGGTTATTTTCGGTTAATAACCGGTTTTTTTTTTTTTGGATTTTTCAGGTTTTTTTTCGATTAACCGGTCTACCGGTTGCTATACTAAATATTCCTAACCAGTTACTAACCTACGGTTAAAAATAACCACTAATTGGTTATTCCTCAAGCAATAAATAACCGGTTACGGTTTTGGATAATAACCTGTTGAAATGTTATGTTTATGGGCTCTCATTCTATTGGGTTATTTGTTTATGTTCAGTTGGGCCTCTTGTTACTAATATGTTCAGTTTGTTAGTCTGTTGCAACAGTTTTGATGTGCTGGATATTTTGGAGGGTGTAAAGTGGAAGTATCAGGGGCTGAACTGGTCATCTTCAATTCTTATGGTCCTTTGTGAAAACTTTCATGTGCAGCCGTATATAAGAGCACTCTCTCTCTCTCTCTTCGGTCATTATTCACCACAGAAATTGTTATCTTCCCTGTTTTAGATCTAGGGTTTCTTTTGTACGATTTGTATTGTGTTGCAGCACCTGTTTGTTGAGTTGTGATCTCTCATTTTGTTGAGAGTCTGTAGCTGCTGCTCGTTGTATGATCATTGGTTGATGATCATCAGTTTGTATTGTATTTCTGTATCGTTCTGATCTTACGTTTTGTAAGATCGTTTGGGAGATTGGGGGGTGTTTTTCGGTTTGGGAAATTAATAGAGTTTTGTCACCGTTTTGTCGCTAGATCTGTGTTTGTCTTTGATGATTATTGTTGATTCATCTTCATACCATGATTTTTAACATGGTATCAGAGCTATAGTGCTCCTGATGATGATCTATTGTTATCCGCTGTGCTATTGTGTTTACTGATTGCTTGTTTTTTTTTGTTTTTAGGGGTTTGTGTTCTCAAGATCTTTGTTGGTGACAAACCTCTAATGCATAATTCTGATCAAAGCATACATTCATCCGAATTTTCATACGAATTCCATTTAACTCACATTTTTTTTCAATTTGTTTTCACCACTATTCTCATCATTTTTATCTTCGTTTATTAACAATTCCGGTTCCTTCACATATCCAAGTACTTTAGTCTGTATTTACTTCCTTCATTATTCATTACCATACGTTTCCAACTCCACTTTATACATTCGTCATTCATTTCATGCCATTCCATACGTTACATTCGACTTTTATAAATTTTACTTTTTCGTCAATGATCTACATAACTTTACATAACTTATTACATCTTCTAATAACTTAACAGGAACATAAAACGGGCATTTCTGAGAAGTATGAGAACTTAAATTATAACTCATAAGCTTTCAATTCATCATCGTTCATTAGTTCGTATTTACTTCATTCGCATTCTTACATTTTATACTTTACTTACTTTTTAAACTTTTAGCCTTCATTCGTGTCATTCGACACATTACCTTCGACCTTTACAAATTTCTTTCCATTGTAACCGCTAATTGTGGTTACTTACATCTTATTAGACCTTATGTGGACCCTACATAATCATTAGATAGGCTTTCAGACAACCCGGGAACTCAAAACGCGGAAATAATACAAAAAATATAAGTTTCAGCAGATTGATATTCCACCAGCCGTCGGCGACGGGTCCTGGAATATGGCGTCGGCCAATTTTGCCCGTCGACAGACAAATAGGGCGTCGGGACTAAGGGGGGCGTCGGCGACGGCCTCCCGTTTGATGAAACGCTATTGAACTTCTTCTGGCTGTTCCGACCATTTCCCGGGTCCGTTTTCAGCCACACGGGTCCAGGGACTTCCTTATTTTACCCTCCTTATTACTTCTTAGCATACGTAACTTTAAAACTCATACCGTAACACACTGTACGCACTTATAATAAACAAAAACTTAAATTTTACCTCATTGGCGATCTTGGAGCGAGCACACTTTCGAGCGAGCCGTCAGTTTGAGTTCAAGCACTACTACTTGTGCTCGAATCCCTCAAACCTCGGCTCTGATACCAACTTGTAAGGCCCGTATTTGGTTCTAATAAAATGACGACCAAAGGACACTAGAAACATAAACTTTTTAAAAGCGTCCAAACTCTTCGCAATTTATCGTAAAGATATTAATAACATTTGTGCACTAATTTTAACAAAATTTGGGCATGACCCGTCCGTAAGACGAGTGTATCCCTGTTTTAACCATCATCAAACAAACAAGTTTACGACCCGTTCGACTAGACACGACTAAAAACCATGCATCAAGTGTTAAAAGTGTAACTACTAACAATATTATACTAAAATAAGCATTTGACCCAAATCATTAATACGTAATAGCGGAAGCGCTTGATGATCATAAGGTGTGCATATGCTCGCTCTAAATTGCCAAGTCGCCTAAATTGAGGATTCACCTACATTCGACATAACAAACAAGTTAGAATTTCGACACTAACAATTCTAGGCAATAAACCCATTCGTTTCTTTTACGGATTAACATCATTCGTTTACTTTGCTAACCGTTTAACAGTTCCTTACATGCTTGCCTCAAAATAGAGGCTAAGCATACTTTACTTAACATACCCGTTAAGAACGGATACTAGCATCATTACGTCACCTTCATTCGATTTGTTCATAACGAACAATCATAGGCATTACATACTTACATCATACTCCGATCCAAGAAAGACGAATCAAGTAGACTTTCGTCAATTACATACTTAACTTCCCATACCCGGTTCAACTAAAAGAACCGAATATGATGCGTTATCTTTCGTACTTTAATCATTCCTCACAATCCGTTTATGACGGATTTTACCTTTACTTTCAACGACTATAGAATTCAATTCTCGCAACTTTGACATAACAAAACATAATACAATTAAAATTTATTATATATATGACAACATCATAATATAGAAATGTGGTGTACACTACCGTACCTCGATCTTGTGAGTCTCCCGCTTTCTTAGCGTTCGAGCCTTCTTCTTTCACGCCTACATTAAACGCAATCATTCATTTAGCCCAACACTTTCATTTCATCCTTTACACAAATTTCTCATTTTCAAGTGACAACATTATCACCAATTTTTCAGAATTTCACACATTTATTATCTTAAGCATTTCATCAAACACTTGGTGTGCGTCACACAAATAAGCATAATGTACAAGTTTTCAAAGCATGACCTTACTAGTTTATCTTATACATCATTGATAATCAATCAAGTTCATACAATTCTTTTATTCCACATCAATTTATCTATCATTCATGTATTACAAGCAAGATCATATATCAAGATTACACATAATTACTTCTACTTGATCATCCTTTCATGCTAATTTTTCATCAAGTGGGTTTATACAATTATATTTCAATTGACCAAAATCAAGCATAAATTCTGCCATTATTCTTACCCTACACCTTAATCCTAACTTAACTTCACGATTTTTATGCCATGCATTCATGCTTGGGTTAATACCCACTTCCTACAATTTGACAATTCATAAAATTGAACTTACCACTTCGAAGAACAGGTGTAGGAGCTTATAATTTGCTGATTATGCTTTCGATTTCCTTAAGATTTATATTGAATCTTGTGAATTTTGTAAAGCTAGGGTTTTCACCCTTGCTCCTCTCCTGTCGATCGACCAGAACCCACACACCCTCTATGTGTAGGTTTAATTAAAATCTTGTTTTTATTAATTGAAGTTTTGACATATTACATCTTTAGTCCCTCATGTTCATTCCTCTTTTTAATATAAACATCATCCATTTGTTAATACAACTTGCATCTAGTAAACGTTTTGGGGTGTTACACCATGTGAGGTTTGTCATAGGTCTAAACAGGTTAGAGTTCCATTTCCGTTAAGTGATCATAAGTCTAAGGAACTAGGTGACCTAGTTCACTTAGACTTATGGGGTCCTTACAAGATATCGAGTTATGAGGGGTTCAAATATTTTCTAACTGTGGTAGATGATTTTTCTAGGTCTGTATGGTGTTATATGCTTAAAAACAAGATGGAAGTTTTTGAAAATCTGAAAATGTTTTATGAACTCGTTTTAACTCAGTTTAAAAAAAGGATTAAAGTGTTTAGGAGTGATAATGGAACTGAGTTTGTTAACAGTCAAATGTCTGTGTTTTTTAAACAGAAAGGTATTATACATCAAACGTCTTGTTCATATACCCCTCAACAAAATGGGGTCGTTGAACGCAAACATAGACATCTTTTAAATATAGCCAGAACATTGATGTTTCAGAGTGGCCTACCACTGAGATTTTGGAGTGACTGTGTGCTAACTGCTGTTTATATAATTAACAGGCTGCCATCATCTGTTTTAAATGGAAAAAGTCCTTATGAGCTCATGTTTGATTTTAAACCCTCATTGTCCCACCTTAGGAATTTTGGGTGTCTTTGTTTTAGTACCATTTTAAATGAATCTGATAAGTTTGCTTATCATGCTGATAAATGTGTTTTAATAGGATATTCAAATGTAAAAAAGGGGTACAAACTTTGGAGTTTAGATGAAAAAAAAAAGTTTTTTTCTCAAGAGACGTTAAGTTTTATGAGCATGTGTACCCTTTTAAATCAAAACTAATTGATAATGTTGTGCATGATAAGTGTTTAAATCTTTTAAACTTTTTTGATATGTATGAGACAAACACACCTGAAGTTCCTTCTATTCCCGATGATGAAGAGGGTGTTACTGTATCTCATGACACGATCAGTGATGATCAGCAGCCAGCTCCCTCTGCATCCGCCACTCCTGGACAAATTGACTTAGGTCATAGTGTAGGATCTAGTGTAGAAGGTAGTGATAGAGAGGAGTCTGGCGAGGCAGAGGACACTGTCGTGTTAGAAGATGAGATTAACCCATCTGAGGGGACCCTGTTAGGTCTTAGAAGGTCTTCTAGGAACGTGTCTATTCCTAAAAAAATTCAGGATTTTGTGCTGAACAGTAGTGTTAAATATGACATTAATAAAGTGATGAATTATGCTTACTTATCTGCTGATAATGTTAGTTTTATTAGTAGTATAAATAAAACAACTGAACCGAGTAGTTATAGTGAAGCTTCAAGAGATCCTAAGTGGATCGAAGCTATGAATCTTGAAATGGAGGCTTTGATGCGGAACCAAACTTGGGAACTTGTTGAATTGCCTAGTGGTAGAAAGCCTATTGGCTGTAAATGGATCTATAAGATTAAATATAAAGCTAATGGGGAGATTGAGCGTTATAAAGCTAGGTTAGTTGCAAAAGGGTACAACCAACGGGAAGGGTTAGACTTTGGTGAAACTTTTTCACCGGTCGTGAAAATGGTTACTGTGAGGTGTATTCTAAGTTTGGTTGTTCAAAACAATTGGACATTATACCAGTTAGATGTGAATAATGCATTCTTGTATGGCTCGATTTCCGAAGATGTGTACATGTCCCTTCCAGAAGGTTATTATAGTAAGAATGAGTCTAAAGTTTGTAAACTTGTTAAGTCGTTGTATGGGCTGAAACAGGCCCCTAGAAAGTGGAATGAGAAGCTGACTGATGTTTTACTTAATGTAGGTTTTGTACAAAGTTCATGTGATCATTCTTTGTATGTGTTGTCAAAGTCAACAGTGTTTATTGTGTTGCTTGTGTATGTTGATGACATTGTTATAACTGGTAATAATGATTCTGAGATTATCAAAGTTAAAGGTCTTCTTAGTAATAGTTTTCAAATTAAGGATTTAGGAATTCTTAAATATTTTCTTGGATTGGAAGTTGTATATGATAAGGTTGGTTTGTGTTTAAATCAACGCAAATATTGTTTGGAATTATTGGCTGAATTTGGATATCTTGGATGTAAACCGGTAAATACTCCGATTGAGCTAAGTCATGTTGTGAATAAAAAGGCTGATAATGATAAAGAAGAGTTAATAGATATCACTAATTATCAAAAATTAATTGGTAAGTTGATCTATTTGTCATTGACTCGTCCAGATATCAGTTATGCTGTGCAGTATTTAAGTCAGTTTATGCATAAGCCTTTGTCTGTTCATCTCAAAATTGCTTTAAGATTGTTGCGGTATTTAAAACTTAGTCCAGGAAAAGGTTTACTGTTTAAAAAAAGTAATAATTTTGATCTGTCATGTTTTGCGGATTCTGATTGGGCTAAGTGTGTAGATACACGTAAGTCTGTGACTGGGTTTTGCATATTTTTAGGCAAGAATCTTGTTTCCTGGAAAAGCAAGAAACAATCCACTGTTTCAAGATCAACAGGGGAGGCTGAGTATAGAGCTATGTGCTCAGCCACTTGTGAACTTGTCTGGATTGTAAATGTGCTAAATGAATTAAAAGTTGGATGTAAATTGCCTATTCAGTTGTCTTGTGACAGCAGTGCAGCAATTTCAATCGCTGCAAACCCTGTATTCCATGAACGCACAAAGCATTTTGAAATTGACTTGTATTTTTTAAGGGAAAAGGAGTCAAATGGGTTTATAGTTACAAAAAAGGTTGAATATGAGGATCAACTTGCTGACATCTTTACTAAAGGGTTGAGTGTTACTCAACATAATGTTTTTTTGTGAACAGTTGGGTATGTTTGATTTGTTTAAACCCAATTGAATGAAGGGGGAATGTTGAAATGTTATGTTTATGGGCTCTCATTCTATTGGGTTATTTGTTTATGTTCAGTTGGGCCTCTTGTTACTAATATGTTTAGTTTGTTAGTCTGTTGCAACAGTTTTGATGTGCTGGATATTTTGGAGGGTGTAAAGTGGAAGTATCAGGGGCTGAACTGGTCATCTTCAATTCTTATGGTCCTTTGTGAAAACTTTCATGTGCAGCCGTATATAAGAGCACTCTCTCTCTCTCTCTTCGGTCATTATTCACCACAGAAATTGTTATCTTCCCTGTTTTAGATCTAGGGTTTCTTTTGTACGATTTGTATTGTGTTGCAGCACCTGTTTGTTGAGTTGTGATCTCTCATTTTGTTGAGAGTCTGTAGCTGCTGCTCGTTGTATGATCATTGGTTGATGATCATCAGTTTGTATTGTATTTCTGTATCGTTCTGATCTTACGTTTTGTAAGATCGTTTGGGAGATTGGGGGGTGTTTTTCGGTTTGGGAAATTAATAGAGCTTTGTCACCGTTTTGTCGCTAGATCTGTGTTTGTCTTTGATGATTATTGTTGATTCATCTTCATACCATGATTTTTAACATAACCGATTACGGTTAGTTAACCGTTTATTTTGTGCACCTCTAAGTAAAGGTATACATCTCCAAGGGTTCTAGTGGTGTAGACTTAGGATATGGTTTAAAGGGTGTGTGAGAGAGGTGCACATATCGGGTAATATCCAAATCTAGGTATGGTCAACAAGGTCAAAAAGCGGGTATGGCTAGAACCGGGTTTTGGAGAGAAAGTGATCCATTTTTTCCGGTTCTGGTTCTGGGTTTTGACTAGTTCCAGTTGGGTATAATCAGGCTGGAACCAGTTTTAAGTAATAGAGTATGGAACCAATCTATAGTCGTCAGGTATGCAACCGGGTACGTCATACCTGGATTAAGGTCAGGTTCTGTACCCGGTTTTTTTTGTGCACTTCTTGTACTGAGTTCGCCGTTCATGTTTAGTGCCTAACTACTAACTACGGTTTTAGAATTTAGAATTGACCGGACAAGATAAGCATGTGTGTGGTGGGTCCTTGTTTTGGGTCGGATCCAAAAAACCATGAACATTGAAAGGAAACTTTTGTTATAGTTTAGCAAGTAGCAAACAAAGCATGTGTGTTCGATGGTGTGTGTTTTGACATGTCTTTATTTGTGACGGTGGGGTCTTGTGCCTTCCAATAATACAATTATCCACTCAACTTCTATATACTAAAGTCTAAAGTATATTCATAATTTTTAAATAATAAAGAGTAAACTTCCGTTTTGCTCCATGTGGTTTGGTCACTTTAACGGTTTTGCTCCAAATCTTTAAAAATAGCCATTTTACTCCCTGATGTTTCGGTTTTTTTTTGCCAGTTTGCTCCCCGCCTCTAACTCAATTCAAATTGTTTGTTTTTCCATTTTGCTCCCCGCAGGGAGCAAACTGGCAACAAAACCAAAACATCAGGGAGTAAAATGGCTATTTTTAAAGGTTTGGGACAAAACCGTTAAAGTGACCAAACCACAGGGAGCAAAACGAAAGTTTACTCAATAATAAATTTCCAACAGTTTAATTTAAGATTCACTTTGTCGGTTATAATGATTATGTGTATCATGTTACAACTTAGGTTGTTTGTTTAGCTTTTAACGTAACTTTTAATGGTTCAGATTTATTACTGATTCAATACTTAATGGTTCAAATTGTTTGTTTCGCGAGCAGATGTCTGAATGGTTTAGACACTTGCCTCTGAATGGTTAAGACCTCAAATCTAAATTGGTCAGACATTTGCCTCTGAACGGCCAAACATTATATTGGCTTTTACTGATTCAGACCTCTTACTGGTTCAACACTTAACCATTCAGAAGTTGCTAAACAACCCCTTATTGTGTGTTATTGAGTCCAAATGTAAAAAAATATATACAAATATTTTGTAAATGGTTTATAACGTGACAATGTTATGGAATATAAGTGTGATATTATAAATTTGTAATGTTTGTTTCGTTTTAGATTTGAAAGTAATGATACTTTTAATGTTTTATTCTAACTCAACATTGAAATTATATGATGAAAAGGGATGATTTAGTAACTAAATATGCTTTAATTTAATAATTAAAATGATGTTGTAACAACATAAAAAAGATTACAAGTAAACATTGACTAAAGAAGACTAATCAATTAACATCAAAGACGACATAACTAAAATCATTATGATAAGTATCAAGGTCAAGAAGAGATTTGATATCTAAACTAAAGGGCTGAAAATACAATGATAACCAAAAGGAAACATATACCTGGTAAAATTCACTCAAAATTTGTTTTTTTTTGGTGTTTTTTTTTAATAGAAAATTTAGAATATTATTACTAAAGTTTTTATATTGAAATAATGTAGTTTTATTTTACCTAACCCTAATACTAAAATTACATGTTTGTCTTGACATATTGCTTCTTGATCTTTCGATCATGCTATAAGGGGAGGGGGGTGGTCACTAGTGACCATTTTTCCATCACTCACAATATCCAATAATGTTCCGTCATGTCAGCAACCATTTTTCCATCACTTACAACCTTTTTTAGTGGGGTGGTCATCACTCACCACCACACCCAACAATTTCCCCCCAACCAACAATTACACTCACAATTAAACACCATCACGCGTTAAAAAAATAACGAAAATTGCTTTCCGTGATAAAATAACGCGTTATACTTTGTTGTGGGGGTGGGAAAAATAAAATATCACGCGTTATACTTTGCCATCACTCGTTATACATGCTTCCGCCCCGTGTGCCCTAAGTTATTTCAAGTTAGAGAAAACAAGTTTGAACTTAGTCTAGGGAGTGGGCACCTCACGGGCAGAGGCTGGAGGGTTCCAACCCATTGCCAGAACACTGCCGCCATCCCTAGTGTTGGTTGTGTTTCATGGGCACATCAAGTCGTGCGGGTTTGGAGAGAAGGGGTTTGAAGTTGGGGTCATCTTTTGAATTTGTGTATATGATTGGTGGGTGTGATAAAATAGTGGGGTCCATGGTTCAAGGGTACTTTGTATTGTAAGGGTAGGACGCCGTCAGTGTTTTGCAATACAAGGGTACTTTGTAAAGAATTTGACATGACGCTAATTAATTGATCGGGGCAAGAGTAGCAAGCCCTTAGGTGCCCCTTCCTCCTTAAGTCTGAATTTTTCTCATTTTCGGTTCATTATTATGTTTAAGTATGTAGAAAGTTAGAAATTAAAATAATTGTATTTTGTAAACCTTCTTTTAAAAAAGAGTTAAATGTCATTTTAGTCTCTGTGGTTTGGACCATTTTGTCAGTTTAGTCCAAAGGTTTGAAACGTTGCCATTTTAGTCCAAATAGTTTTAAATGTTGCCATTTTAGTCCACTGGGTTAATTTCATCCCTTTATTTTGTTAACTAGAAGGGTATTTCGGTCATTTTAAAT
Source organism: Helianthus tuberosus (assembly GCA_030545235.1). Taxonomy (NCBI): domain Eukaryota; kingdom Viridiplantae; phylum Streptophyta; class Magnoliopsida; order Asterales; family Asteraceae; genus Helianthus; species Helianthus tuberosus. Next base: position 2,505,741 of record CM060396.1, on the reverse strand, counting down.
GTAATTCTGTTAACTAGAAGGGAAATTCGACCGTATAAAATGATCGAATTACCCTTCTAGCTAACATAAAAAATGGACGGAGTTAACCCAGTGGACTAAAATGGCAACGCTTGAAACTATTTGGACTAAAATGGCAACGTTTCAAATCTTTAAACTAAACTGGCAAAATGACCCAAACCACAGGGACTAAAATGACATTTAACTCTTTAAAAAAAAAAGCAAGCCTTCCCGACACGGCAGAAAAATCACATGGAAATGGATTTCATTAAATAGCCGGTTGTGTTGATGTGTGTGTATGAATGGAGAGCATGTGGTGACACTCATTGGGACTACAAAACTTGAAGCAACTTATCCCCTTATTCAAACCGTATACCATAATTAAATTCCCGGTTTTTATTTTTTATATCTAAAGTTTTATTTTTTTAGAACGACAACCATAATATACAAAGAAACTTAGCCTAGATCATCTAAAAGAAGGCAAGCATGAAATCGTTTGATTTAACTTTGTTGGAGACCAATGCATTAGGCTCATTCTTTCAACACGAACCGAAATGTGGTATATTAAAGAGCACGGAGAAACTTCTTGGCTTTGGAAACGGGAGCAGACACAAAATCGCTCACCAACTCGAAGTTTTATAGGTTTTTTTTTTTGAACGGTAGAAGATTCTATAATTTATAGAACAGGATTAACGATACTGTAAAACCCAAGACAACGACAAAGAAAATAAATAACAAAGGAACAAGCTTTATAAGTTATACATTTGTTTGTTACATTTGGTTCAAGTACATATATAATTTTTATACATTACACGTAATAACATTGCGAGTTAAAAAATAAATGTAATTATTCCGATTAACTGTTAACACCAAAAAAAAAAACATGTATACATAGTTATAAATGTAGTACCAGATAACTAGTTGAAATATTCCAATCTGAAACCAATATCATAACTAAATATCTTTAATCTTTAATAAAATATAAGCTACATTTTATAGCCTAGTTATAACCGTTACATCTATTGTAAGCATGGTTGTAAAACAAGGTTTCCAAGGCCGAGTACTCCCCGAGTAGTCGCTACAAGGTAGGCTGCCGATGCGACTTTCTTTGACTCCGCCTAGTTACTCAGAATCGGTCAAACGCGGTCAACCGAGGCCAAAATCGTATCTAGTAGGTCAACTTGGGCCGAGTTTGACTTTAAAAATAACAAAACATAATTTCTATGCCTATCATATTAAAGAATGAATATTATTTTCACTTATTTTGTTATAGATATTAGTAAATTTATGTTATTTGACATGTATTTAATTTCCAAAAACTAATTTATTTATAATTTAACATGTCCGAGTACTCCCCGAGTACTCTCCGCCTAGGCCGATTACTCTCAACTCCCCAGTCGACCGACTAGGAAGCGCCTAGCGACTTTTGCAACCATGATTGTAAGAAAATCGCTAAAAATATTTTATAGTATCATAACTAAATATCTTTAATCCTTAATAAAATATAAAAAAAAATGGGAGGTAAAAGTTAAGATGGGGTAGGATAGGTGTTAGTTTTTCTAGTTTAGTATTTATTGATATTGGTATAATGATACATGACTTCTTTATTTAGTAAGCCATGTTACCTGTCTCATCATGTGGGGTATACATGAACTTAATTGATTGGAAATGAAACATTGATGTTACAAAATAAAAAATACACTACCTATAAATAACACAAGCTTTTGATGGAATTATTGCTTAAGTTTTGTCCACCACTCAAAATTATTTGCTGGAGATGCAGATGAGTAGTTCAAGCATATTTTCAGAAGATGCGATCAAATTTTTTCTTAAAAAATCCATTTTTTTTTCAAGTGGTGCACCCGTCCACCATGGGCTTCACCTAGGTCCACCCCTGGTTTTGTCAATGAGCAACTTCTCTTCTTGGTGATATATAACTTAGGTCTTACCAAACTCATGGGTGTTTCTTTATGAAAGAATTCAATGCTATTTCATGTGCATTAAATGAATGTACCTTTGTGCTTCTAAGTTGTACTAACTTGGTAAAATCATTTGTTGTTCATGTAATTGTCATCGGTTGAATTAGGTCTACCAATACCATGGGTTCTTTAAGACTGAAATAAATGCATTTGTTAGTGCATTAAATGGTTGTACATTAGTGCTTCTAGTGTTGTACTACCCTAGGTAAATTCTTCTCTTGTCAAATGTCACTAGTTACACTTATAGGTCTACCAAAATGATGGGTTTTTTATGAAGAAATTTAATGCATCTTTGTTTCATGCATTGGATGGTTGTAAATGTGTGCTTCTTTTGAATGTTGTATACTTGTGTTCAGTGGCGGAACTAGAACGATTTAGTTAGGGGGTCACGTAAGCTTATATTCTATACTGGTTCAAATTAGGGGGTCCATCTCTAAGTTTGTTCTTCAAAAACTCAAAATTTATAAATAAAAATTCAAAAGGTTCCGGTGACCAGTGGGTCAACGGACCCTCTTGATCCCCCTTTGGTTCCGCCCCTGCTTGTATTACTCTATATATATGGTTAGAAATGGTTGTACTCTCTGCTTCTCTTGTTGTACGGTCATGAGTCGGTGGTTTGTTTTTTTCAATTATTGGTTATCAGTTTGTACCATATTATCCAATTTTCATGTGAGCAATAGGGAATAATTTTGATGTTTTTATGTAGTTTATATTATTATTATAAGGTCCCATTCTGTTTTTTTTCATTTCTTTCCTTTTTTAACTACTATTATCTAGGGTTGAATGTCATGCAGAAATTTGTTTTTTTTTTTCCTTTTTTTTTTCTTTTTTTTTATAAGCAAACATATGCATTTTCAAACGCTAGTAAATTAAAGTAAGAATACATATCATAAAAAATAAAAGAATAATATTACCACAATAATCAAGGATAATATTACCACAGTTATAATTGATGAAATTTAACAAGCAATAACAATTGTAGCTCTTGATTCATCTGTTTCAATTAGGGTTCATAATTGAACTCCCTAAGTGGCAATTTGTTACATGGAAACAGAGACAGGCTAACAAGAAGTGCAAAATTTGTTTGCTTATGTAAGTAATTTTATATAATATTATAAACACAATATTGCTTTTTTGTTAACTTAGAAACAAATCGAAAGGACCCGTGGGGCTTAAGACTAGCACCGAGAGCCCCTCGTGCAGTGAAGTACACCTGCGTTAGCTGTGACAAAGCCCACAATGGAAGATGGTCTTGCACTTAAGCTTGATGCCCGTGCATAACTTTTGGACGCCCCTGCGCCTGATGGAGTGAAATAGGCACCGTTTAACATGAGGTCGCCTTCTGAACGCCAATTCCAGTTTTTCCATTCGCTTTCTGACGACTCCTC